>CAJHZI010000445.1:775000-1487951 GCA_905160935.1 Enchytraeus crypticus | reverse complement strand
ATATATATATATATATATATATATCTATATATATATATATATATATATATATCCCGTATATATATATATATATATATATATATATATATATATATATGTATACGTCAAGAGTAAATAATATTGAAATCTTAAAGAATATATGCTCCAGCACAAAGTTAATATTGTAGCTACTTAAAATATTTTGTTACAACAATAAATCTTGCAAGTAAATGTGAGAATCATGCAATATGTAATTTATTAGCCATAATAAAATGCTTCTAAATTAAAACAGTACAAAATTTTCTTATATTAGTAACACCAGTTGTAGATATGCTTTAAAATTCCATAGCCTGTAGGCTGTATATAGACTATTACGTTGTTGCTAAAACTTTCTGGTCATTTATGCGAAATGAGATACAATATTTACACTCAAATCACACAGATGCCTAGAAATAAGCCGTGCTTATTTCTTATTAGCGGACTTGGTTTAGTTGCGCGTCAATTATCGAAGTTAAGCTGCATCGACCTCGGTTAGTACTTTGTGGGTAACCACCTTGGAAGACCGAGTGTTGGTAAAAGCTTAGGAAGAAAAAAATTCCAGGGTGATGGAAGGTTATTCTTAAATCCGCGCCGGCTGCAATTGATGCGCCATCAAAAGGCAACGATTACTAATAACCATGGAGAGGATGGAGGAAATGGGTCTTAAACAAGCATCTGTGTTTCCTGACCCAGTGTGCCGTTATGTTTTATGTTTTTATGTTTATGCTTAAATTGTTGATATTATTACCTAATATAAAGTACTATTAGTAAAATTTTTAAACAGTCATATAACTATTTTTAATTTTGTCTAACCACTCAAATTTGTAAACAAAGCAAATCAATTGGGGCCTTACGGAAGCATGTGCACTGTGCACGGTAGACATTAGACATTAGATCAATGACAAAAATGGTATTGTTTTTTTCTAATGTCATGTAATCTAACCCCAATTCCATTAATATAATCCTAATTCAATTCAAATTTAATCCTAACCCTATCCCCTACCATAAACAAAAATCTTATCCTTAAGTTAACTTCATTTGTAACTTCTATACACTAAATTAAATAAACAATACGATTTGTGTATTTATGTTATGTTGTCTATCTATGGTCTGAGTTTCTTCATTGATCTAATGATGACCGGAAGTTGCAAAGAATATATAAATAACTTGAATAAATAAATTGAGGATTTTCACAGCTGTTAGCCGCGCCCACTTTTATACACCTACCGGCATTGGCATCCATATTGGATTACGTCTGTTGATTTTTAGCATTACGTATATATAGATATATATGCATTTAAAAAATTTCTATATATGTACGTATATTGCAATTTGTAAAAATGCACACGATTTATTAGTTATATACACAGACAGTGTAGGCCTGCCTATGTGCTTCATAAAGTTGTATGAACTTACGTATGGAATATATGAGCTCCGATCTTACCGGTAAGCCGTACGCTGTAGATTCGATATGTAGATGGATTCTATAGTTGAAGACTTAAATTAATTATACTAGTTCAGTAGGTCTTGATCGAGGACTTGTAACACTAGTCTAGTCGTAATTTAATGCCTCAATACACAAAGACCGTAAAGGATTCAAATACAAACCTTAAGTCTTAAACTATAGGCTAGTGCAAAAGGTCAAAATTTTCAATAATATTTTGGTTACAGATCTATGTATATTCCAATAACTTTTCCCTGTTTTGAGAAATTTGACCTTAATTTGCATTACATAAATGGCAGAAATGGCAGAAGTTTTGCAATGACTAATTTCGTCAAACCATTAAAGCTTGCCAGTTGCCACCAATAGGCCTATCTTATATTTCGACAACTAATTAAATACATAGACTAAGTACACAACAAAACAGAAACACATCGTACGGACAGATTTTTGTCTCATTTTCCTAAATTCCACTCATGGAGTCCCCATTTCTGCCATTTAGCCTGTCCCGTTCATGAAGCACTATTTGGAAGAAATGGCAGAAATGCTGAAATTATATGTAACAAAGCTTTCAAGAATCATAATAATAATAATAATAATAACACACATTATAGTGAAATTATCAACTATGTTGATATCTATCACTTTTAATACCACATGTTATATCCATTAGGCAATTTAGTCCATTTTCCGTGTTGCCAGTCCAGTGAATGTCCGAGATTTTACGCTCAGATCAGCGCGGCTGGGCATCATATCCAGATCCATTATCATATCCCTTATTATTATTATTATCATATCCATTACCAGTTCATTAACCTGTAAGAAAGAACCAATGTCCATATACCAGACACAATTTTATACTACATTAAGATGAAAAACTACTTAAAGTTACAAGTAGTAGGATTATTGGGGGGCTGGCACATTATGATTTTTAAGCACAACCTAAGATTAAAACCTAGCTAAATTTCCTTTTTAGCCTTGCCCTGCCTTGATTGAGCATACTGAGATGAACGTTAATCATTTCAAGCATAGAATAGCCTTAAAACATAGCTAAATTCTATTTTAGCCTTGATGCATAAATGTTCCATGAATATTAAGCACAGACATGCCTTGAGTCTTGCTCATTTCTATTTTCTGCCTTAAAATTTACACCATTGCAATTGAAGCATAGCCTTGCCTATCAATGATTTAACACACAAGCGTAAAATCAAGCACGCCCACAGCTCACGAGGACAAAAAATGATTTCAATTCACATCATTTCATCCACAAGGCAGAGACAAAATGATTTTAACAGGCATCTTTAGCCTTGATACCTAAGCTTATATCTATAGTAGCCTTGTCATCAACGTATGTACTGAAAGTATGATAACCACTCTCCTAGCCTAGCTGTAAACGGTCGGGTTAAAATAACGCAGCTGTTCAGCTACCTTAAAGTAAAAAGTAACTATACATGTATGTAAAAGCCTATACCCGAGACAGCAGAGTATACTCTCAGATATTTAGCTTAAAATAACAGCTGGATGTTTATATATACTGAGCGCTGTAGAAAGCTCTAGTAAAAAGACACAGCTACTCGATGCCGATGCTCAGATGTTGTAACTCTGTGGAAAGCGAAAGTGAAAAGCCTATACGTGTATATTTCTACAGTATACTTTCCTAAATTCATAAATGTAGTTACTTTATGAAGCAATCAATATATTTACTGTTACCCAAATATCAAATTCATAGCCATTTTCGCTGTGTCTTAAGCTAATGTACGTGGTACACTGAGTTACACATCAGCAGCTATAATCTTTTTATTAGACAGCAGAGTATACACGAGTAGACTCTGCTGCAGCCTACACGTTAAACAGCTGGAAAGTTGAGCTTCAGTAGTGGAGTGGTACTCATTCCGTGAATAGCAAAAACATAAATATAGGAAAGAAAATGAAAATATAATAAAAATTAAAAATATATGAATTTTATTTAAATATTTTTTCTTACATATATAAAATGGAAACTCAAACGGTGAAACAATTGCGACTTGTCGCGAAGCAACGAGGTATTAAAAGATACTATTCTCTTCGCAAGGCAGAGCTTATTGATGCGTTGTCATCGACCTCACAAACAATCGGTGGTGTTGTAGATTTGCTCAATTCTCCTGTACCAGATATTCAACAACCGATTTTAGTTCCAACTAAATATAAACCATCACCCAAGAGACATTATGGCAATTTGCTCGACACACCGGTGCCTGATATAAAAACTGAGATTCTTGCACCTATTAAGACTGGAGTAATGGCAACTATCAAATCATATTGGGATTGGCTGGTAAGCGATGTACCAAGCAACATTAAAAGCAAAGTAAGATAATCGTATAAGACACTAAAGTCTAAAGTTGAGAACATATTCAACAAGTCTAAGGCGGATACGTATGAAATCAAAGAATCAAAAGCAGCATTAAAGGGATTCACTAAGCAATATGCCATTGATGGTCGAAATGGAGTGAATGCAGTGTCATTTCTCAATAGCGTTCAGACAAAAGTGTTAAATGTATTAAACAACAACCCTCAGTCAAGAGTTAATCTAACACTCACATGTACAATGGAAAGGGTGGATTTGAAGACTGGGGAAATTACATCGTCTGACGCCACTTTTCTTTCAAAAACTGAAATAATTTTACCATCCACAGATACCGCAGAGGTGTATGAAAAGACTAAAGGTAAAATGCTAGAGTCAATGGCTAATTTTCAGATGCGGGGTAGTAATTGGATATTTCGCAGAGTGATGAAATTAGAAATAAATACTGTAGAATACAAGCCACTACGAGGTAGCTCCTACATTCCTCTTCCTAAAGAATTAGCTGATAAAAAGGCTATTATAAATATGAAGAATAAAGACGATCAATGTTTCAAATGGTGCATTACAAGAGCCTTCAATCAAGTGGGAAAAAACTCTGAGCTCATTGATAAACAATTAAAGAAGCAGGCTGAAGAATTTAACTGGAATGGTATTGATTTTCCGGTTAATTTGAAAGATATTGATAAATTTGAAAAGAATAATAATGTATCAATTCATGTTTGGATATGAAAAGCTAGAGGCGTGGACCAAAGAAGAAGAATTAATACCATTAAGGATTTCAACATTTAACAGTCAAAACGCAGTAGATTTGTTTCTTATATCAAAAGATGATAATAAACATTACTGCTGGATTAAAAACTTTAATAGACTGATGGCAACAGGAAATCACAATGCAATGCATTACTGTCGGAGATGCTTAAATGGTTTCACTCGTGAAGAAGCTCTTAACAATCACATTGAGTATTGTTCACAGCATGACGCTCAAAAAATAGAGTTACCTGACTCTGGAACGTTTATAAAATTCGATCACTACAAAAAATCTATGAGAGTACCATTCATAGTTTACGCAGATTTCGAGTCATTTATTAAACCGATTGATCGGATTGGTACATGTCAGCCGGACCCAAGCATGTCATACACTAACCGATTCCAGAAGCATACACCTAGTTCATTCTGTTATTACATCAAATGTTTTGATGATAGCATTTACTCGCAAGCTCCAGTCACTTTTACTGCAAAGAATGATGATGACGATGTTGCTCAAATATTCTTTGACACTTTAGAGCAAAATATTAAAGAAATATACAATCAGTTCAAGTTTTCTAAACCAATGATATTCGATGAATCTGCCGCGAAGAAATTCAAGGTCGCAAAATCATGTCATATCTTTGAAAAAGAGTTGGGTAACGATCGTGTCAGAGACCACTGTCATCTATCTGGTAAATTCCGAGGAGCAGCACACGATAAATGTAATTTACAATACAAAATTCCAAAATTCTTTCCAGTAGTTTTTCACAATTTATCAGAATACGACAGTCACTTATTTATAAAGAAGTTGGCAGGTGGACAAATTAATTGTATTCCGTGTAACGAAGAAAAGTACATCAGTTTCTCTAGGGAATTGCTGGTTGACAAGTTTATAAATGAAACAGGTAAAGAAGTCCTAGTGAAACGAGAATTACGGTTTATCGATAGCTTTAGATTTATGGCTTCGAGTCTTGAGAAACTTTCAAAGAATCTAAATAAAGATCAGTGTAAGAATATTGCAAGTAAGTATTCCGGAAAGCAATTGGATTTGCTGTTGAGAAAAGGAGTTTACCCGTACGATTATGTTAGTTCGTCAGAAAGACTTGATGAAACCAAACTACCGCCAAAGGATGCTTTCTACTCAAAACTTAACGATACCAATATCAGTGATGAAGACTATAAACACGCACAGACTGTTTGGAAAGAGTTTGGTTGTAAAACATTTCGAGACTATCACGACTTGTACAATATATCTGATGTGCTTTACTAGCAGATGTCTTTGAAAATTTCAGAGATGTATGTATGACCCACTATAAATTAGATCCCGCGTGGTACTACACCTCGCCAGGACTAGCTTGGGATGCTGCTCTGAGAAAAACTGAAGTCAAACTCGAATTGTTAAGTGACTACGACATGCTGCTGATGATTAAGCACGGAATAAGAGGTGGCGTAAGCACTATTTCAAACCGTTACGCAAAAGCCAATAATAAATACATGGATGAAAATTTTAACGTTAATGAACCTTCCAAATTTATCAAATACCTAGATTCGAATAACCTTTATGGGTACTCGATGAGTAAGCCCCTACCCACACGCGGGTTCGAATGGATGACAGAAAAAGAACTGGAGATCTGGAAAGAAATGAAGTGTATCCTCGAAGTTGACTTGGAATATCCTGCAGCGCTGCACGACCTGCATAATGACTATCCTTTAGCCCCCGAAATTGTGAAAGTGAATAAATTAGAGAAATTGATACCGAATTTGAATGGTAAAACAAAGTACATATTACATTACGAGAATTTGAAATTGTACGAAAGCTTGGGTATGAAAATTACCAAAATACACAGAGGCATAAAATTTGAAGAAAGTCCATGGCTTAAAACGTACATCGATTTAAATACACACCTACGCACTAAGGCTGTCAACGACTTTGAAAAAGATTTCTTTAAACTAATGAACAATAGCGTTTTTGGAAAGACAATGGAAAGTATTGAAAATAAGATAGATTTCAGATTGGTTGATGATAGGAAAAAGGCTGTTAAATTAGCTGCAAAGCCGTACTATGACCGAACAGTGATATTTGACGAAAGTCTTGTCGGCGTCCACATGAGAAAAACTAAATTGCTGTATAGTAAGCCAATCTACCTAGGTATGGCAATATTAGATTTAAGTAAAACTTTAATGTACGAATTTCACTATAATTACATAAAGGAAAAATACAATGATAAGGCCAAGCTGTTGTTTACAGACACGGATTCGTTGATGTACGAAATACAGACGGAAGATTTTTACGCAGACATATCTAATGACGTCGAACGCAGATTTGACACTAGCGATTATCCGAGAGTTCATCCATCAGGCATTAAGACTGGAGTTAACAAGAAAGTCATTGGAATGTTTAAAGACGAAGCTTGTGGAAAGGAAATTGAAGAATTTGTTGGATTGAGAGCAAAGTTGTACTCTTACAAATTAGCAGATGAGGAGCACAAGAAGTGTAAAGGTGTCAAGAAGAATGTTGTTGAGAGGACAATAACACATGATGATTACAGAGATTGTCTGTTTGAGAAAAATTACCATTCTAGAAGCATGAACGTTATTAGATCACGCTTGCATGATGTCTATACTGAGGAAGTCAATAAAGTTGCTCTCAGCGCAGATGATGATAAGCGAGTAATCATGGACGATGGCGTGCACACTCTAGCTTATGGACATTATAGCTTAAATATATAAAACATGGATAAAGTTTTTATGGATAAAGTTTGCCCCCCTCGTGAGGGGGGCAAACATATTTTTATTAATATTTTCAAACAACATTTGGTTTGAAAATAATTCATTAAAACCAAGCAACTTTAGGATCATCTTTGTCTGTATTAAACCCATCAATCTCTGCATATAGATGTCCTGTGTATTTTCCGGAATTGATTTCTCTTACTGTAAACTCAAATCTTTTAGGCTTCTTTACCAAATTCTCCTCTTTAATGTATTCATTAATCTTATTTGTGGACCAAACTTTTATATGGTCGTGGTCCTCGTTTTGCACAAGATACAGAATATATGATTTTCCGTAATTTGTGTTTATGGATTTCAGTCCTTTGACAATATATCTTTCTCCAGCATGAAGATTTTGAAACTTGAGTACTTCCGAGTTTACGTTTTTAGTTGCCGTTTTATATAGTCCAAGAAAATATTTAAATAGAAATTTTTTATGAATCTAAATTTTGTAAATTAGATATGGGAATCCATTCATTAAATTTCTTGTTGTAACCCACCCCTTTAACCAAGGCATGTTCCACACCTTTAATCTTTTTCCGTTGTAGAACCTTTTCAATTCTATAATTTTCTTGATTTGTCTTCTGCAATTCTTCTGCGTAAAAACCTCCTTCTATCTCTTCGCCTAACGAATCTGTCAATTTATAAGTGATCGGGGATGTGTATTGCACTTTGGATATCGTGTACACCGCTTCAGACCAATTGGGTAGGAATCCCTTTTCAAACACACCCTTAATCCGACTAATTCTAACTCTATCGCCAACCTCAAATTTTCGATTCGTTTCCCAATTTCTATACTTCCTACTGTTAATTATAAATGCTTCGTTTTCCTTTTTACTCGCCTCAATTGGAGTCATTTTTACAGTCGAATGTTTCGTGTTGTTATACTCTGCAATTAAATCGTCAATCATATCAATCCAAATTCTCGTATTTTCCGCAGTAAATCTTTTCCACATCTTTTCCTTGATACTTCTATTGAATCGTTCGACGACTGCTGATTTATGTTCACCAAATGTAGAGTATCTATTGATATCAAGTTTCTTTAACCAATCATCCAAGTTTTTGTTGTAAAATTCCTTACCCTGATCAACCCATAAATGTTTAGGCTGTCTTCCCGATGATGACACTATTTGTTTAAATGCCTCTGCAGTTGTTTCACCTCTCTTGTCTTTCAACGGAATGCTCCACGCATACTTGGAAAGCACATCAATGACGTTAAGCATGTATCTGTAGCCCTTATTTACTCTACTCCACTCCTGCATTTCGATTAAATCTGCTCCCCATATCTCATCAACTTCAAACACGTGAACTTGTCGTCTTGTAAATTTTCTGCGCATCGGTTTGTGTAATTCTCTAGCCAATTCTTCAAAGGGTCCAACGTTTCGCTTCAAACCTCTTTCTTCGCTGGACCCCTCTATTCGTTTTTTGACTCAACACCAAGACCAAACTTTGCCTTATTTTTCATGATGTGGTATACAAATCGAGCCATATTTCTTTGTGCACTATCAAATCTTGAATCATTAGCAATTTCGTATGCTCGATGAGCCAAAGCTTCGTCGCTTATATTTCTGCTCGCTGTATCGGTCTTTGCAGTATAAAACTGGTCGTGCAATTTACACATTCCATCCAACTCATTTATACCCTGATAACCTTCGCGATTTCTCAGTTCGTACTTTGTGCCTGGACCGCAGTACGAATACTTGTTGAGGTTATTAAATGAACCGTTAGGTACGTACTCTCCACGTCTGGCAGGTAAATGTAGTTCTCCAACTGTATTTCCAACTGCTGGTAATACATTATTAAACACACCCTGACCCGAGACAAATTTTGACTTTTTACTTCCACACACTCCACAAATAGCAAATTGCTGTTTTCTATTATTAGCAGTTAACCTTTCCTGCGTCTGTGTACAATCAGTTTTCCTTTTACATTTCAAGCAGTACATTTTTAAATTATGTTATAAAATTTTATAACGTAATTTCATTTTAGAAAACTTAATCTATAATAATCGGAGTCTGACCATCGGATGTTAAGTACATCACTCTATCGGAAAGTATCGTAACATACATATGAGTATGTTCTGGAACATTTTGACTAAATTTAAAATTAAGTTTCATATTCATAACATCATTTTTGATTCTTTCACTCTGATGTCGTACATCAAAGACTACAAGTGGAAATAGCTTTTTGTAATTCATCATATCGATCTGTGTACCTCCAATTAAATGATTAAAACCAAAGTGTTCCTTCTTAAATTCATCCGCCATAGCGCAGAAATCTACATAGTCATTTCTAGCAAAGTTTATTCTCGGTTCATCTGCAGGATATCTCTGATCATTCAATTCAACAAAAGCATTAGTCAAGTTAAGGTGATCAAACACAGCTGGATTTTGTTCCTGTGATCTTGATTTGTCAGTTTGAAATCCAACAATTATCCATCTAGGCTTTTTACTTCCAGCGTCTCTATTGATCATCCATTCAAATTCCTCCACGTTGTGCGTAACTGTAGTATGTTGGTCAGTTCTTCTGCTAAAACTTATTGGAATTTTTCTTTTGCTTACAACAGACTCTCGCAGTGAAGTTATCATTTCAACTGACGGTTTTATTCTTGGTACCATCCACCTAATATCCTTTAGTGAAACTTTACCTTCAAAAGCGTTATTCGCTTTATGAATTGCTGATGTGTTTTCTGTTCTAGTGAACCTCAACGTATGTCGCAAATTGTAAAGTACTTTGTTGTAAACGGAAAATCCAAATAGATGCGAAAATGGAATGTTAAATGAAAATTGACCTGGCGATGCGCCAGGTCAATTTTCATTAGAAGTTGTTCAATAGAAGTTGTCGGCGAATCGCAAATCCTTCATTGTAATCTGGATTTTCTTGCGGTGTAAAATGATTGGCAACAATGGCTGCGCCTCCTGCAACTGCTGGAGATTGTCTATATTTAGAGGACACTGCACCGACGTTTGTGTCCTTTCTCCAACATTGATTCAATCCCGCGCTGCTATTGAAATCGTCAGGATAAGACAAATAACCCAACATTGACGTAGTCTGTCCTGGAATGTGTAATGATTCAATTAATTTACCTCCTAGATCGTATTCAATACTAGAAAAGAGGTATGGAATAGCATTATTAATCAAAGCTATTTGAGCTGTTGCATCAAAGGCATCGTTATTCTCATTTCTTAGGATTCTTCCCTTAATTTTAAGAAAGCTCTTAGATATGTTGTAATACGAATCACTTGCAGGTATATCAATTTCAATAACACTAGGGCTATCATTAAAACCAGCTTTAGTCTGTGGAATAAAAGACGAGTATTGACAACTTTCTACACTATTGTCAACAATTATTGACGATGGTTGTGTGAAAATTTCGTTTGGCACTTCAGTTTCCATTTTATATATATTATAATAATTTTTAAACTAAAATCTTTTAATCCGCTGCCCTTTTTCAATTGTTCTAGTATCTGTTCCGATTCTGGAGTTAGACGACTATTTTTGTTTTTTTCGTTTGCTATCTTTCTAATGAGTGCTTTACTAGCCTCTGTCATTCCGAATGCAGCGATATCACCTACTGCTCCTAGCATTGGTTTTGCAATTAAATCCTTATTCTGATAGACGTACGAACCGATACCTTTCAGTGTATCGACAAATTCCCGTCCATGTACCAGAGTTCGTTTTGAACGGTATGCTTTGCATTTCTCTTTGACAATCATTTTTACTAAATACAATATATATTTTTAATTAGATTTTTTCCCTAATTAGTAATACTACAGTAAGTTCTTCACCCATCAGATCGATAAGTTTGTTGTGTTGTCTTGATCGGTCAGCCGCAGTTTTATACTATCAATTTCAGGCCTATAAACTATTGGTAGAAATATCAATTCAGGAGTAGGATTCTCTATGATTTTATAGCCTGGATTTACTCTCTGTGTGAATGTATGTATCACATTAGATTTATTGCTATTAAGATAGTTCCCAGTAGCAATATCGCAATGGACTTGTATCGAATTGACTTTTTCTATATCTATTATATTTGAAGATTGATGAATTCCTTGTGATAAGCAGGCGTTTTCATTGGTGAAGCCAAGAGTAGGCTCTATTGAATTTTCCAGTCCGAAATCAACCATGTACTTTTCATCTGATATAGTCAAAATTGTCCTGAAAATTAAATGACTTATGTTTATATAATATTTTTCATTAATTGCATCGTAGTCGCCGTTTTCTCGCATTTCTCTTTGAATCGTAGCGTTAATATCTTTTAATTCGTAAGCACCTTTTGAAAGCGTGATTATTTTCCAAGTACTTCCACCGTCGGTGGAATATTTAAATTTATTGTTTGCTTCCGTGATGTTAGGAATTGAATTGTACGTCATCAGAGATATAAATGCTACTTCGTACTTTCTTTTGCGATCCAATATTATTGGAGGGTGCAGATATGTAGTAAAATCTGTTGACGTGCTCGACAGAGTTAATTTCGCCATTTTTTATAGCAGGATTAAATTTTTAAATTGGATATTTTAGAGAACTTCGAAATGGTTTTTATATATATCATCATATTCCCCCTTGGTGATTGCTCTAATGTTTAATAGCTCATCCAAAATACTAACTGCGGTATTATGCACTCCGGTGTTGCCAGCTTGAAGAGCTGCAATATTTTCATTCAATAGACGAACCAATTGATCTGGGCTTTCATAAATTATAACCTGGTCTGTTTTAGGTCTGCCTCTACCACGCTTTTGTTTTCTGACAGGCATTACAAGTTTTCTCTTCTTCTTCTTAAGTCCTTCTCCGACAAGTTCACTCCCTGCTTTTACCCTAGTTAATATATTCTTGTATTTTTCCAGTGTTTTCTGTTGAGACTCGCATATCGTTTTCTCAGCTGGAGTCTTTTTACTGTTGTTTCCTAAAAACTGCCCTATTCGTCTATTATGCGTTTGAATCTCCTTTAATGTTGCTTCAATTTCATTATTTTCATAGACTTCACTTGGAAGTTTCAGGTCGAGCAGATCTAGATTCTCTCGATCACTTTCATTGAGATTCTTGTCTAAATTAATAATTACAGGATCCCTCCTTGGTGTGGATTCACGTTCAGGAATAGGTGAATCATAAAATGGCATTGCCTGTATAGCCTCTCTCTGATCATTTGAACGCATCAATTGATTAGTAAATGGAACTAAAATATCACTCAAGTTTTGTTTGTTGTCGACAATCTTTTGTTCTAGAATTTGAGCCGTTTCCCTCGTAGTATCAATTAACGGTTTGAACAACTTTGCTTGACTCTCATATGCCTGTTGATTGCCAAGTTTCTCATTAAGAAACATTTGTTTGGCTTCGTTCGTGGCTTTTTTATACCGATTAATATCATAATCCACCATCATTTTATTAGACACATAAAATTGTTTATTATGTATTTTAGGTATTATTATGTATTTTTAGGTATTATTATGTATTTTCAGGTATTTTAGGTATTATTATGTATTATTATGTAATATTATGTAATATTATGTATTATTATGTATTATTGTGTATTTTTAGGTATTTTTAGGCATTTTTCGGGTATATACATTTTATTGTAATTTAACAAATATCGTCCACAATCAGGATCTTCCCACAGATTTATTGCAATATATCCATGCTTTCTTGCCCACGCTTCATTGGAGATTTTTTCAAACTCTTTAAATGACGTATCTCCCGATACGTGTGTTTCATAAAAATATTTCAGCGACTTCTCATCATGTTGAAATAAAATAAAAATATTGGCATTTTGACGTATGCCATGTTTTTTCAGTTTATGTATGCTCTGACATAAATAGAATACATTCGCATTATTGTGTCTACCTTGACAAAAATACTCTGTCATGACTTTCTGATCTTCATTCATGACGTCATCAAATATTACAACATGTGTTTTATTTGCATCGAGTTCCGAAGGATGAGCAATTCCATCATCTGGGTTGTGAAAAGTAGCAATATCTTTACCTGATTTGGAATTCTTTTTAACTTCATCATTGCAATCTCGAAGGAATTTATACGCATCTTGATCGGGTGTCATTGTGTACACCATGATATCGTCGTAATGCACTAATTCTTTCATAATAAAGTTCATCATTAGATTTGTCTTACCACAACCGGTGCTGCCAGCTAGTATCATAAATATATTTTTAGGAAATATATCGTGATGCTTGCTCTCATAGTTGCTACCGTAAATTTTTTGATAAATTTTCGAATAGTTAGTATTCAAGTCTACCATTTTTATGTAGTAGTTATTATTTTAAATTGTTTCTCTCGTATAATTCATTTAATATATCGGTAAATTTAGATCCATTATTAAGTTTATAAAGCACGTAAATGCAGTAATGACCGCAGATGACTTCGTTCGGAGCTTGAATTTTGAATGTGTTGTAATAATTTTCTTTTCCTTTACAATAATTATGAACTTCCAAAGGAGGCACAAAACCGTAGCTGTCAAAATATAAACATTTACCATCATTACTACACAAAGATGTCCAATGTGTTCCGTCTCCGGAGCTGTCGTCAATATTAAGAATTAGACATTCGTTATTATTTATTGATCCTTTCAATTCATCACGCATGCATACACCTTGGAAATTTGGAATTTTTAGCTCTTTGCATTTTTCTATAATATCAAAGTTACTTAGCGGTTTGATGGTTTTGAATGATTTTAGAAATTGGGGGAAGTTTATGCCTCCCCCTGTCTTTCTAAAAAAACTCCTGATCCGCCCCTTTCCAAATACAATCCATTACCCCACTGAGCTCCTTTCAAATTCTTGACGCATCCACCGAGTCCAAATTTCTTCAACGCATTTGATAGCGTTTTACCTATAACGGGGATTGGAGCTATTGCGTCGCTGATTAAGCCTGCGCCGAGTTGTTGCTTGGTTATGTTTTCCAATTCTTGATTATGTCTCTTCAATTCATTTGTCTGTCTAGTCGAATTCACTGCCGAGCTAATTCCACCTGCCAATCCACCTATAGCTCCCACGATGGCGGGAATAGCTGCTGCCAACAACGGCAAAAATCCTCCATTCTTTTTCATGTACTTTAATTGTGCTATGCTCAGACACAATTCTATTCCTGACGTAGCTTTTTTTATTTTGTTAATTTGAGTTTGGGTTAGAGGAAGATTCGTATTACCCGATAAATTCTTTTTTGATATTCGTATTTTAACCTCTCTATCATGATCGCACGCGCTCTTTAGTTTTTGGACCTGACCTTTCGTCAACGTTACACCGTAGTTTGTATACTTTGACATTTTTATATAACATTTAAATTTTTATTATAAACTTTTATCTTATGTATTTAAAATATGACTACTATATCGAAAACTGGTGGCAAATCGCATTCAACTGAAGATGATAATAGGGCAGTTGATGCTAAAATGTTTGTGATGAATAAACTTGTTGAAGGTAAAATATCTGAGATGAATAAGCTTATTGAAACTAAAGTTAACAAAGCAGGTGCTGACATGCTAGGAAGTCTAAATATGAATAACAATCGTATAACTAATGTTAAACACCCTCCTGAAAATGATGTGGATGTTGTCACAAAGGTGTACTGCGACCGCTATGTTAACGAATTTGGTGATAATTTGAAAGTAGACATCCTAAAAGAAGTAGAACAAAACGTAGTTGCTAATGACATTGCTTTACAAAAAAATATTGATACGAAACTCAGTGTGAATGGTGGTTCAATGAACGGAGATTTAGATATGAAGCATAATTTAATTTTTAATGTCGGTTTCCCTAGTGAAATGTATGATGCGATAAACAAAAAGTATCTACAGATTGCTAGCATGATGGATAATGTTGATTTGAAGAAATTAATGGATATTTGTTCTCATGTATTGACCATTATATCAAAATATTCCAGAGAACAAGGCCTACGAATTAAATGCAGTGAAATATTTCTTAGGAGTTATAATCATTTGGAAAATATTACCTTAGAATATGGTAAATTATATGATAGTGAAGAAATATATTCTGACGTTCTTTCAATTTACGCGACTGAATTGAAATATTTACTTATTTCAGTAATTGAAGAACTACCGAGAAATATTTTTACGGATTTGAATATGTATCTAGCTCGTGCTAAATTAATAGCAATACCTGAAGACGGTACACCCTTATTGAAAATGAGGAAATTTATTACAAGACTTGCAAGAGATCGAAACCCAGATCGAAAGAATTTAAACTTGGAATTAATATTACGAAAAAATTTAATGTTTGTTGATTTAGGATTTCATTATGTTTCTGATTCTCTGCTAAAGCAGTTTGTGATGACACCCGCATTGGTTTCTGGATGAGATATTTAAATTTGTTAATAAATGTATTAACAAATTTTATGTGAATTCAGAAATAATCTGATTATAGGCTGCCTCGGTAAGATTTCCGTTGCAACTGACAACAAAATCAAATCTTTCGTTAAGTTTATTTAGTTTTTCAATTTCTGCATTTAGTTTATTACTTTTAGCTTGAAAATTAAATTTATTGGCAAAGGCTGTCAATATACCGCTTGAAGTGGATAACACTATTATAGCAACGGGTGGAATTACAACAGCTGTAGCAGTTGCAGCTAGCACTGCGGAAATTACGATCGAAGCCACCGCGGTAGTGTAGGAAAGTGTTTTTACAATCTTTCGCTTTTTCTTTAGTTTTTTAACAACTGTTTGCCTTTCTTCAAGCTTTCTAATTAAAAATGCTTTCAGTTTACTTGAAAGCGTAGTACCATCAACGGTGTCTAACATTTTATTATTTGCAATTATTATTTTAACATAAAACATTTACAAACGAGAAAATTATTTGTTTATTGTTTGTAAATTTTGAATTTTATTTAAATATTTTTTCTTACATATATAAAATGAAATACTCGGCCGCCGAATTGAGACAAATGTTGATCGATGCTGAAATCACACCAGCTCTACGTGCTGGAAAAACAGAGTTATTGTTTATGACTTTTGAAAATGGACTTTTGAAGAGAGAAGAAGTGTTTCCTCCAAAGGATGAAGATACGACAACAAGAAAGAGAGGAAGACCTAGAAAATATCCACTAAAAGAGGTTGATCCAAAAATGAAGAAGACAAACATAGAAGAGCAAGAGGAAGACCAAGAAAATATCCACTAAAAGAGGTTCAACCAAAAAAGATTATAGACCAGAGGCATGAGTACTTGAGAGGTATAAGAAATAATCCTAAACCTGTCAGATATGAAAATAATGATACTGGAGAAGTTAAAGAATATAAGTCTTTATATGAAGCTGTTAAAAAAACTAAACACAGTATAACATTCTTTAGAAGAAACAATGGAGAGATTGTTAATGGATGTCATAAATTTACAATCATTGAATGAATGTTTCAATAGTATATTTACTATTAAGACAGGCTGTGACCATAATTGTGCTGATGAAACAATGGTTATCATACTTTCAGTACATACGTTGATGACAAGGCTAATATAGATATAAGCTTAGGTATCAAGGCTAAAGATGCCTGTTAAAATCATTTTGTCTCTGCCTTGTGGATGAAATGATGTGAATTGAAATCGTTTTTGTCCTCGTGAGCTGTGGGCGTGCTTGATTTTACGCTTGTGTGTTAGATTATTGATAGGCAAGGCTATGCTTCAATTGCAATGGTGTAAATTTTAAGGCAGAAAATAGAAATGAGCAAGACTCAAGGCATGTCTGTGCTTAATATTCATGGAACATTTATGCATCAAGGCTAAAATAGAATTTAGCTATGTTTTAAGGCTATTCTATTTTAGCCTTGAAATGATTAACGTTCATCTCAGTATGCTTAATCAAGGCAGGGCAAGGCTAAAAAGGAAATTTAGCTAGGTTTTAATCTTAGGTTGTGCTTAAAAATCATAATGTGCCAGCCCCCCAATAATCCTACTACTGTTACATATATAGCCGTGTATCATATAGAGTGTCGTATATCAAAATGGCGGCTTTGTAATGTAAACAAAAAATGACGTGTTCATGAAACCTCTCTATAACTTAACTTAATAACTAATATTAAGAAATAACAAATGTTAATCAGAATTCTCTGATTGCAACCTACAGACATTGCAATTATAATAATACTAATAAAATAATTTATAATAGTAAATTAGTAATAACCATTAACTTCATTTATAACTTCTATACACTAAATTAAAAACCTCATAAATAATAACCTCAAACATTTATAATAGTAATAATTTTTTTCGTATACTTACACACATGACTTACCGCATGTGCTACGTGGTTCCCTTTCTTGGTTTCTGTTTTTGTACTTTTCGTTATTTCCTCCATTCCTCTCCATGGTTATTAGCAATCGTTGCCTTTTGTTGGCACATCAATTGCAGCCGGCGCGGAATTAAGAACAACCTTCCCACACCCTCGGGATTAAGAATAACCTTCCAACACCCTCGGGACTTTTCTTTTAAAGCTGTCGACACTCGGTCTTCCAAGGTGGTCGCCCACAGAGTACTAACCGGCGCGATGGAGCTTAAATTCTTTCAACTGACGCGCAGCTTAACCGAGTTCACTAAATCCCGCCCCAATTAATTTTTATGATAACATTCTTTTTATTTTTATTATATTAATTATTATCATAGAATCACGGGTTCTTTACGCCGGGGGTAAAAATATAGAAAATAATAATAACAAGTTAATTAATAGTTATACTACGCAGCTTAACCGAGTGCACTAAATCCCGCCCCAAATAATTTTTATTATAAAATTATTTTCATTATAATTATTAATTATAAAATCTCGGGTTCCTTACACCGGGGGTAAAAATATTGAAAATAATAATAATAATAGTAATAATAATAATAATAATAATTAGTTAATTAATTGTTATACTACGCCACGTTGTATGAAACATTTTTCCGAGTTCATGTAAGAATTACAAGTTTAGGCTTTAGACTAGATAATAAGCGCTCACTTAACCAGTTGATACGTGTTTTTGCTATCTATCAATTTGGTGCAAATGTTTGCTTATTGAACGAATCAATTCACAATGTAATATGGAATATTATTCTGATAAATACCAGTATGGAAATTACCACTACAGTTACAAGATTAAGAGCAGGGCTGCAGGTTAGTAATGTTTCATTATCTTATATTTGTAAATTTCTTTTATAAATTCGAAACCAAGACAAAAGTCGAGATCTTTGTCTCGACCCCATATGTTGTGTTGCATTCAAATTTATAATTAAGCTCATAAAAAGGCTATTTCGTAGATTGGCAGGATATTAAGTGGACTCGACATGGAGACATGGACTCAAATTCCAAGTACTTGTCCTCAATTTCACAATTTAAAAAGTAAAGCTACTGTTAACGTTAGTTTCCTTACTCGAAAGCGATGTCAGTGACGAGTGAGCCCAGGTTTTGAATCATGCACATACTGATCCACGGTCGAATATCTTATCGACATCGCCATTGGCTCCAGCCTATAATTACAGTCTCTTACGAGTCCCAATCCATACATCTCTGAAAATGCTTGGCTCAATCTAGGTAGTCTATTCGTATTAAATTCAAATTATGAAATTTTCCAATTATAGAGTACCATCGTAATATTATCGTAGCTAGATTTAAAATATTTATAGAAAATATGCTTAGGCTATCTGGAGCAAATAATTTTGCACCATAGTAATGCATTAAGTTATCTTCACTATTTTCTTAATTTCGTAATTAACCTAAGTTCTAATTTTAAACCTTACGGTAATTATGAATTTTATTACTGGTTCAATTGATAGAAAATGTTCTATATTGATCACATTTCTGTGGAAGTACACAGGTGTTTACCAAATCGTCCCTATTTGACATTTTTATGTTGATAAATTGCATTTTGTCTTTGAAAGATTGCATCAAATTTTAGCCAAGACTATTCCGCTTGATTATAAAAGTTTAGGCATAATAAGAAATTTATTTTTTAATTGATGCAGCATTCTATTTGCTGCTTAAAATCAAAGAGAATATTTCAGATACATATTTCAGATACAGCAAGAAAGCTGAATATGTATTTTATGAACATTTGGCGATTAACTTAGAATATTTTAAGAAATGCACAGGAATAAAGACTACCTTTCTTTTTCATTGTCATATTTTACTCGGGAGTAAATTGTGGCAGCTAACATGACTTATGTATTGTTTTTAAGTACATTTACCAAAATCCATTTTAAACATGTTTATCTTAACCATATTTATTACAACTTTATAGGTAATGTTAAATAATTGCAACATTATCCAAACCATTTAGAACTCGAATCGAACTCTTGTGAGGTGGAAAGCAAGCCGAACCCGAACTCTTGTTCTAACCGAACCCGAACCGAACCGAACTTTCATTTTCAACAAACCGAGCCGAACCGAACACTCTAATTGCCAACTGCTAACTGAACCCGTACTGAACCGAACTTTCATTTTCACTGAACCGAACCGAACCCGAACTCTGAAAATTCATAAAATTCCCATCTCTACTTTATTTAATATCTTTATTGATCCTTGCATTAATGACCTAAAATCTCTTAATGTAAGTTGTACCATTGGTGTACAATTTGTTGGTATGATCTTATACGCTGATAATTTTCTTCTTATTTCACCAACGGTGCTCGGTTTACAAAAGATGCTTGAGCAATGCTCAATGTCGTTTGATAATTTACTATTGGAATTCAATATAGATAAATCTATGTGTGCTGCGACTGGGTTAGGGTCAGCCTGTGAAATTCAATGCTAGTGCTGGTATTAACAGGAATTCTAGTTAAGTTTCTAGTATTTCATTTTTGATTGTTTTATGATCCTATGTTTTTGTGTGTATATGTGTGCATCTTGATCCTGTCTGTTTTTGACGAATAAAGAAATGAATATAATTTGTTTAATTCAGAAACGAAATTTTAAGTGTAAGTCGTCATTGTTATTATGTCAAATAGCGCAGAGGTAACGTCATGAAATTTTAAAGTACAGATCCTGAGGTGAATTGAACCCTCGTGGGTTCGAATCCCAGCCGCGCTGATCGGAGAGCAAAATCTCGGACATTCACTGGACTGGTTACACGGAAAATGGTCTAAATTGCTTAGCGGTTTAAAGATATGTTATTGAAAAGTGATAGATATCAACACAGTTGATCATTTCACTATAGTGCGTGTTTACTTTACTCTACATACTCTAGGCAACTTTTATCTAACATTATACATTTCCTAATTTACAAATGTCTTCCTATGAGACTACAAAATACGCAGTGAACTGGACGGCTACAGTAAAAAGTCATCCTGTATATAATTAGTTAATTATAGCCCCATATTGGCCATATACTGTAGGCTCTCGTATTCTCTCAAAATAAGGTGGAAGATATGGTCATAGTCGCTAGGCCTACTGCTGTCCCAAGTACTCAAATTAATTTTGCATTTAGCTAAACAAGGAAATAAAGTCTTCATGGACCTTTGGAAGTAGCCATATTACTTTCAACAACAACAATAACAACAATAGGCCTGCTATTAGATGACAACATCGAACACTATGGAACCAAATCAAAACCGATTAGAAGCATGCGGGTGGTCCATAAATGATGCGTACCAAAATCCGGGTAGTCAGTCCTTATATTAGCGGAATGGAGGTTTGCGTGATGATCTCTTGTCATGGACATTAGGTATATATGAAAGACCGACGAGAAAAGCTTCTAACCGCCTATGAAACTGCAGGCAAAGTAGGAATTTCAAGGTTGACCTGGAGCAGACGACGGGGTTCGCAGAGTGGAAGGAAGAGAATTCTAGATCTGTGGGGCAGCATGCTGGAAGTAGAGCCTATACAGCTTGCTGCGAGAAGGAAGGCTCGGTCTCTCTCTAGAGTAACTAACTTTCTAGCTAGTGTAACTGTTCTAGTTCTATCTCGTACATAACATTACAGAGTCAGGAAGCAATTATATGCTTGTTTAAGAACTCTTGTACCCTGCCCCTCCCCCAATCACTGCCTTACAAACATATTTGCACATATAAATTGCCATAGAAACAATGAAAATATAGTTCACATTTTTTTATCGACGGGCATAAGGCCTCCTGGATTCGCCATTGGATTAGGGTTAGGTTCTACAAAAAGCAGGATCCTATGTGGGAACGAAGGGACATAAGTCCTTCAAAGGTCCATCTGGCGAAGTACTGTATAAGTGAATTTAAATAGTACAAAATAGATTTTAAAAAATTATATTCCCAAAGAATGGGTAACTATAAAAGTTTCAAAAGTTTCACAATTTTATAAGTATTGTTGAGAACTTGAAATTATACATATATAATTAATCTACAATTAATTTGATAGATATAATTTACTCATGCATGTATAGGACTTATGCTATTGGTCAGGCAGTGGTCAAGCTACCAAGTAATTGAATCTGATTGGTCAGCTACCAAATGACCAAGCTTCACTTGTTATAGAATACTGGCAGATTCGGGGAAGGGAGATGATTCAAGTTGTGGCGGCCGGACGGGCAAGTCCACACGGGGTAGGCCGAAGGCCGAAACCGGAGTAGAAGTAGGAGTATTGATACTTTAGGGATTGTGCGTTTAGATCTTATATTCAATTTTAAGTTTTAGTTTTCGTACATATTAAATTGTAGTGCTATTTTTATCGACTATTAAATTGTGAGATACTATTTAGAAATCTGTGCCTTGACTTCGATACTTTATCAGTAAGGATTAATCACAGAGATCCTCACAATTTCTTCAGATCGGAGTCCCACACACCTCTGAAAAATGCCATCTCAGGTGTGCTAGTTAGAGCAGGCCTAGGCATTCAGTTACAGTCACGGACCGAACAAACGTCCTGTGTTGTGCTCCAACGGCGAGTTGCGAGGCAGAAGGCAGCAACAGCGACGCGAGTTCTATAGTATTAATCAACAATATTATGCATTCCTTCGGGCATAAAGGCCTTCCGGGTCATTTTCTAACAGTACTGATTGAGTTCGTATATCTATGGCTATTTGTTTACATTTTACAAGGATTTAAGTCTACTCCTAAAGAAAGTACAAAAATTTTCTATAACTTAGATAACCTCAAAAATTCTGAAAACCATATCATTTATACGAACTTAGATATTATTTTGAAAAGTTATATGTGCCATTTTGTACTAAAATCAGTTGAATGATTTTAGAGCTAACATCGATCATATTTATCCTAAATGTCATTAAATATCAGCACGTTTTAGGCTTATTGTTCATAATTTCTTATATTTATTTTTCATTATTTTAAAATTAACTTCTTTATAGGCTATTATTTACAGAAATCAGGTTACAAAGTATGACTATTAAGAGTCGAGCACCTCAGATTCAGTTAGGGTAGTTTGGGTTTAGGATTAGGGTGTATTAGGAAGGTGTCGAGATGTAATAACATTTGTCTAATTCCGCATATTAAATTTGTTTATTAAATTGTCACGGAGAGATAAGGCACAGAACTTATCTGTTTTGTCTTAGGGAACTAAACAAAACGAAGAAGAATTAAAATTTTTGGAGAATTGAAATTTAAAATAGTGCTTTAGTCAAGAAGTTTTGATTGACAGGGAAAAGTATTTTGAAATAAGTTAGATGCAGTGGACAGACATGTTCAGCCACCTGAACGGTAACAGTTAAAGTTATTGGGAGATTACAATGTGATGATTTTAAATATTGATCCTCAATATTTCAATTGTACAGTAATGAAAATCAGTAGCCAGAATTTTTCGTTCTGACTTATAAAAGAGCAATATCACGATATTTAACTTCACTATATCTAAATTTCTGCGTAGATATTTACATGTGTCACAATACTAAATTGTTGGATTTGTATTACATTTCATCACATTCGCTACCATTTGCCTTATATAGGAACATAAATCTTATTCTTTTATAGATATCACTAAAATATACTTTAAAAATAAATACACAAAATCATCAAAATTGATTTCTAAAGATAACTTTTAGAGGACACTAAATCATCTAAATGCCACAGTGTTAGAAGTGGATCACCGCTTCTCAATTTGCAGATAAATGCAAGCGCTGGAGGGGTTGACAATTAATATGCACAATGGAAATGAGTCTCACAAAGCTGCTATTCCATTTGTCAATATAGCTGAGGTGCTATCAGTAGCTATTCCACTTCCAGATGAGAGTACCACAAATGACGTTGATGAAGATGATATTCGACCATTCTTTCCACTGCAGACTGCTGGACTAGGTGAAAATGTAGGACAGCAGGAGGGAATTCCGTGCAATAGTGCTATCAGTGATGGTAGATTAGATTCCACAGCTAGCACTTCTACTCTTGGGGATTCCACAGGTAAGGATTAGGAATCATTTGATTTCTATAGGTATTACTCTTACACTCTCTCTTGTTCTCTCTCTCTTGCTCTCTCTGACTCTCTCTCTCTCTCTCTCTCTCTCTCTTTCTATATATATATATATATATATATATATATATACTGTATATTCACTGTCAACATATGTACTGTATATAATTTGATGATTTAAAGATTCTCTCATATGTGGACATGAAGAGGAAAGTGGAAGACAGAGAATCTATATACAATTATTGCAGCTCTGATCTGTTTTTAGTCAACTTCTGTTCTCTCAATGAGCTTCAGATAGGCTCCTTATTGTGTGAGCAATTCTTTGTCGTTCACAACAAATCTTGAATTACTTTTTTCTGCTTGTAGAAATCTATCATTTACAATTTGATTATTATCTTTATGTTATAAATAAAATCTTATTTACAATATGTCTTACGTCTTTTGTTGATCATAACTATTAATGAGAGGAGTCAGATAATTGTATAATTTCAAAACTAAACACTATAATATTTTGCTTTCATTTTGTAGCGTGTGGATATATTTTTACTTCCAGAAAGTGACAGTATATTCTGCAGGGTAAGATTAAGAAAAGACTCAGGGGGGCAAAATTGTGAGACATCTGAAAGGCGCAGGGAGCTGAGTCTAGACTCTGATGGGAGGATTGCCCCCTACGTGGACTTCTGTGAATTTCACAAAGCTTTTACGGAGATGAGTGAGGAAGAACAGGAGGACCTAGAAAGAGAGTTGAAGCCAAGAGATGGATATCAGACGATTTGCGAAGAGAGTGGTACATCAACTGCTTGATATTCATTTCACTGTTTGCTTCACTTCTTTTTCTTTTCCTGAGGATGAATTTAAAGTAAGAGGCAAACTGGGTGATACTCGTATCACTCAGTATTCTTGATAAAGTGGTACTTATCTGTATTGCCTGATATTGATACTGGTACCAATTTGTTGTTTGATGGTCCTCATCTGAATTATTATGATACCGACTGGTACTTCAGCACTGTACTCTGTATCACTCTTTTACATCTCAGTACTGCTTGATATTGGTACTTGTATCTCTCAGTATCACTGTGTTAGTGTTACATATATCTCTCAGTATCACTGTGTTAGTGTTGCATGTATCTCTCGGTATCACTGCATTAGTGCTGCTTGTATCTCTCAGTATCACTGTGTTAGTGTTACATATATCTCACAGTAGCACTGTGTTGGTTGTTACATGTATCTCTCTGTATCACTGTGTTAGTGTTACATGTATCTCTCAGTATCACTGTGTTAGTGTTGCATGTATCTCTCAGTATCACTGTGTTAGTGTTGCATGTATCTCTCTGTATCACTGTGTTAGTGTTACATGTACCTCTCAGTATCACTGTGTTAGTGTTGCATGTATCTCTCGGTATCATTGTGTTAGTGTTACATGTGCCACTCTATATAGGATATATGATGGTATCGGCTCCTCTCTGTCACTTTCTTTTATTAGGTTCAGTTTATGCTGGAAGGTAGACCTGATAAGCATGTTAAAGTTGGCACACTATGTATACAGACAACAGATATGTGCACAGACGACGTGTGTCAGTCTAGATGTGTGGGCATTAAGCAGCTGATCTTCTTGCTAGGCAAGCATCTAGTGATTAGACTGCATAACTAGTCCATGTGAACTACTGATTTGAGCGTCTATGCTACGCTTCAATTCTATTTCATAGAGATTTTATATATTTAATGTTTAACCAGTCTGCTAAGATATTACTATATTGCTACCGTAATCTAGGAGGTGCTAAGTTTTGTTAAAAATAGAAACCTTGTTTTTATAGTTACTTTATTAGGTGCGTATTCTCTCACTGTGTACTTCCAATTGGTAGGGCCATGGCATGTAAATTCTCAGTATATTTCTATCCTCTGTTTTTGTCTTCATATATACATACAAATGTGATATTAACTAAATATTTCAGCATCCCAAGCCTATCTCCAATTGGTTTGATTCCAGAAGCAGAAAAAAGAGAACAGAAAAAAGATGTCAGTCAGTTTCCAACATGACTCGGTCTTTTCTTTTTCTCTTTTCTTCCATTGCTCCTTCAATTAGGCCCCTTCTAGTAAACCATTCTCTCTCAGAACATGAACCATCTAACTCTACTTTCTATTCTTTATCATATTTATCAATGGCTTAACCTATACTTACTGTGTATTAATTAGCATTTAATAGTTGTATTCAAGTTTATTTGAACATATACTATAAGTCAATCTATATAAAGTTTTAAGTTTATTTAAAATATTTTCTATTTTATAAATATGTAGCTGTTTTTCGCCGCTTTGCTGTTATTGATTTTTAATTCTTTGTCTGATATAGGACATTTTATCAATATAAAAATGAAATGTGTAGACAATAGCGAAAAATTGACAGAAAGACTGAGCTTGTAGAATTTAAACTTGTCAAATTTAAAAAGATAAATATATATTATGTTTCACTGAAACATAATATAGTATGTTGTATTTATACACGAGAATTACGATCAGTTTCTGTAGATTTAGATTAGGTTGCTTCGCTAGTTGTAGACTTAAATTGACTTGTTATAAATTTACAATCTCTTGACTACTGACCATATTTAATTTAGTTGCACGTCAAGTTAGTCGAGCATGGAACATTTAATCACAGGTAAGGTCAATCAGACGGTGAGGATTTAGAGTCTTTTTCACATCAGAAGATGACATCGAGGCCATTGCACGGAGAGTTATGCATTGAGTTTAGCTTTGTGGAGGTAGGTTTTTAGAATTCAATATTTGGCTTCGGTGGACAACGTGAAAACAGAATCTTGTTTTAGCATTAATATTTTTCAGCACTGTTGTGGGAAACTTTAATCTCATTTCTTGAACAGATTCTCTTGCCTATGGTAACATTTGCACTGTATTACTTTTAAATGTGTACTTGTGATATGAAAATGTGTCTGCAGTTGTCCATCAGAACGTCTCTGACATCGTCCTATACGAGGAATTGAAAGGTAACGTTTGATTGAATGAATGTGAAATTGTTATTTGATAACAAAATGTTTGAGATTTGTGATTTAATTTTTCTTGTGTTAATAACGTAATGTTAAGTAGTATAATTATAATTCAACTGTTCTTGCTTCTATTGATGCAAAATACTGATAAATCAGAAATTACTAGTACTGAATACATAACATACCCTGAATATTTGGCTTTATACATTTGGGATTAAAAATAGTAGACCTATATTGTGACAATCAGAAGTTTGAAAATGTTTCAAATTTCCATTAGGTTAATAAAAAACTTCAAGGTTAGCTATACTTATAGAAGCACTGTAGTAAAATACTATTAAGCTTAAATTTAACTAAAAAATATGACTATATTTAATATGACTATAAATCTATCGTTTATGTGAACTATTTGTAAGAAGTACGTTGTGTCACTTTGTATAATTAGATGGCATTTTATTAAATGTATGTCCCTGTGTACAATCTTTCACTTGTTGTATTTGGATTGAAACATCTCTCTCTCTCTCTCTCTCTCTCTCTCTCCGAGTTAAAACTTGGTAACACTCCTAACAGTTCAAAGTCATCGATCAGAAAGTTATACAGAGATTTAGACCAGGACTTAAACTCACAGATGCAGGCTAGCTCCTAAAATATAGCTTTCCAAGTTGTTGTATTTCGCCACCATCCCCTGTGCATAAATCAGGTCCTATGAAATATTTATAGTTTTTAAAATATATGTTTTTGCTATACATGTATATGTGATGGCATTGATGCAAATCTCTCTCTATCTCACGATCGAGTGTCCAAGGTTAAGCTATTAGATTTTTTAGGTTGGTACCTTTCTATAGATATAATTTTACTTTTGAGTTCTCTTAAAACTCCATTGACCTACACATCAGTTCCATCACAAACGCTATGTCTTTGCCAATCTTTAATGCAAACTTTAGGTATAGACTCGTTTGAGGTGATTTCATTTGCCATTATACACTGAGTACTGCACTAGGACTATATTTATCAATTAACTAAATTTGAACTCTTTTAAAAGACAGCCGTGTATAGGCCTATGTGTATTATTATCGTACTAAATACAAATATAATTTCTCTGTGTATTTTGCGTTTACGTAAAATTTAAGACTTGGAAAGCACATACAGGTATTACTATTTATTTTAATTTTAGCATGAGATTAACAGCAATTACAGACAAACAGAAAAAATTAATGCCCACGTCGTAATCGCAATAAAATGCTGTAAAACTTGATAATTCACAAAACCTGTGATTAACAAGATGGGCAATAAATCCGTATAGTCAATTATCAAAGTGAATTGTGTCTCCATAACATGATGTGCTACAGTGGTAACAAATTGACAAACCTTAGCATATTAATTTATAACAGCATATTTTTATTGCTAGGGAGTCATTTGTAAAATTCTCAACAACAAAAATCAACAACAAAAATCAACTTTAAAAATACAAATCATTCGTAAAATTACAAGAGCAAAAACCACAAGTGATAATCTTCAGTATTGAATATTGAACAAATTAGGCCTACTTTATAAGTTGAATTATTAAAATAAATATCGTACAATAGCATTGAATGAACTACTACGCACTGTATTACAATAATGATTACATTAATTATTATCAATGTATATTGTTGAAAAGAGTAAGGTTTGCAGATGATAGAGACATGCCTTCTAGTACTGAAGTTAGATTGAATAAGGATGGTGTAAGCTACATATAAGCTACACTGTCTACACATAGTATTTGATTAGATAATTATGACTAAAAGATAAAGCTAATGCTAACGTCAGTTTACTCTGTCGAAACTGCGTCAGTGACGGGAGAGCGCTAGATTTGAACCCTGCAGCTACTGATCCGCAGTTGAGCAATTTTCCAACAATGCTACCACTCGAGCCTTTAAATTTGATGCAATATCTCATAATATCTTATATTAATATTTCTAATAACAAAAATTTATTCAGCAGTATCATAGATAAAATTAGCCTTCGGGGCTGCTTTACAAAAATAACAGTTGAGAAAAAACATTTCATGGCTATAGATGATAACAGCGATCGACCATGATACGTAACACCGCTAAGAAATTAAAAACACGATATTGACAACTTTGAGAAATTACGCTCATCCACGTAAGAAAGTTCTTCCAAGATAATCCATTTTTAGTAACATGGATGTTATACGACAAGGCTAGGAAATTAAAAGAACGTGTTACGTAATGGCATACATAGTTTCTTATATGAGAAATCAAATTGAAGAGCCTGAAGGCTCTATCACTGCCAGGTGAGCTGCAAAGAATTAATATTGAACTGAACACTTTTGTAAGGAGAAAGCTAAATCATGTGCCAGTAACCATTTGATCCTGCAATCGATGTGGTTCCACAATTCACAAAGCTACAGAACAAAACCAACACACCGAGTAATATACGTAATAGCAACAAATAATTGCACAAATCTGTAGGACAAGATCATTACTATAATGTATGTAAACTGAGTATTTCTTACTTAATTATAGATAGCACAGTCGTAAAAACGATTCTGTTGACGAAAATCAGGAGAAAAAATTGTGAAAATCGTTTGTCGTCAAATGCCTTAAAGTTTACGTTACAGTTCACACATAAAATATACAACAAATAGCACAGGCAAATGTTAAAGCTTTCAGATTTTTAGTTAATGCAACATTATATAACAGAGGTAGACAGTTAACAATGAATACATCATACATTTACATCTCTACAACAATGAACTGTCTGTCAAGCAAGCAAATACACCAATAAATCTAAAAGTAATCTCGCATCGATATCTGTTTAATGTCCCCTTGTTTCATATAATAATGTCGTCCGAGACATACACAACAATATATCAACCACTAGTTTGCTAAAACCAATAAACTGGCCAAAAAGATGGGTCAAGAGACATGCATTAACAAAAGAATTCAGTGCCAGAGTATTTAAAACGTAATACTATTCAACAATACGAGTATTATTCATTTACATTATACAATTCGCAAATAACAAACAGTGTATATGGTCTAATATTGACACTTTCAAATGCACAATAGCGAAAAATTACAGCAACAAACTCTAATAAACTCGCAAACTCTCAACTTCCCTACAGTATAGAGAAGGTGAGATACAACTGAGGTCATATAATCTTCGTTTATTCTAGAATACTCCTTCAATTCAAAAATATGATATTATAATACGTGCAAAGATAAACTTTAATAGAATTGAACTATAAAAGAACAATTTTACCTGCACGTGTTCGAAGAAGTGACTAAGCAAGAACTGAGGAAGGCAAAAGGAAACCACCTCACAAGGCAATATTCCCAAACTATAGGTAACGTTGAAGTGTGAATAAGGCATAGAATGTTGTGAAGAGATTAACTGGTTGATAGGTGGACTAAATGGGTAGAGCGCCTCCATAAAGATATGCAATTTATGGAGAATGACAGCCGACTGTGAACAGAAATATGTACCTTTGCCTTTTCACTTCACAGAACACTAGAGAAAGACACTATCATATGATATAGTTAATCACATGTATCCATTTTCAATATTTTGTGAAATTTAACTTCAATTTGTAATTCTTGCAATTTTTTAAAATTTTCTTGCCTTTTCAGCAAACCAAGTACATTTCGAAAATGATACTGGTAAAATATCAAAAAGGTAGAAGAAGGAAAAAGAGGCATAGGCAGGCCGAGATTATGTATGTTAGATGATTTAAAGACCTACTCATATGTGGACATGTAGAGGAAAGCAGAATACAGAGAAGAGTGGAGGCGTTATATATCATGGACCTGCCAGTAGGCAATGCACTAGGAGAGAGAGATTGGTAAAATAATTTTTGGATACTTGCAGTATTAATAGTATTAAGAACAGAAATATATAAGAATTACCAGAAGACGGAATTATCGTACCTGAGAAAATACTTTAAAAATGCATTCATTTTTGGTACAAAAGTTTGGGCATATTATGATCTATAATGTGTCAAATGATATATCATACACAAAAAAACATAATGCTGGTTGTGTAGTGCTAACCATTTTTTATAGCATTACATAAGTAAAGAACATATAACAAATGGCAATTTTTGAATATTAATAATAACAACAATTAGAGTGCTACAGTCATCAATGACAACATCGAGCACAAATAATAATACATAACAAATGAATCAACATGTCATCTACGATAACAGAAGGACTAACAAACCACAAGTGAAGAAGTTCCTAAAAGAGTCGCACAGTTGGGCAATAGATAAATGTGATAAGGAAGAGAAAGAAGAGTTTGATAGATTATGTTCTGAGAGGGGGTTGGTTTACTATTATAACAAGTAATAGAAGGAAAAATTAAGGGGATGAGAGTTAGAAGACAGAGACCTAAGATGCTAGATGATTTGATTACGCACCCAGACGTGAACGTCAAAAGATTTGCACGGGATAACAATAAGTGGAGGAGTTATGTGCCACGAGCCTGCCAATGGGTAATACAAAGACTGAGAATAAAAAATGCCAGGTTGTTATCGCCACTTCCCCAAGATATAAGCAGTAAGGCTGACATCCTTATTTCTTTCAAAGGAAGTGGTTTCAGAACCTTTCTGCTGTCTTCACACACCTCCTCTAAAGAAGTCTTCATTAGTTGTGCACTCTTTAAATGTTATTGTCCCATCTGCAGTTGTTACATCCGTTATACTGACCTTGTCTAACAGCGCTTTCGCTCGAGACGTGGGCAACCAAAATGCTACATCTCGACAATTATCCGCGTCTACATTGACTGGCATACTTGGAGAACTTTCTTCAACAAGATAATAATCCTCATCATCATCATCTTCAATCTCACAGATTAAATTATCAGTCATGTCATGAGCTATATTCTCACTAGTCTCTGTAACTCTCGAAGCGGCAATCGATTCAGATTCTCTGTTTGTTGAATCAAGCTTCTTTACAGTCTTAAAACTAGAGGTCTGCTTCGATAGTTGCGCTGTTTTTATCGCTTCTTTCCCATTGGTCCGGTATTTTGAAGAGCTTCTTCTGCCACTACACCTTATACTGCTGACCCGACGAGTTTTATTTTCTTGTTGAGTACTTTTATCATTTCCAGTTGTATCTTCTTGTACAGGAATACTTCTTTCAAGGGTTTTGATAGACAAATTCCCTTCACTTTGAGATAATATTTTATCTGATAATACGACGTTGATTTCACCAGACTCATCGGATAAATCAGCGTTAGAGTCTGAGCCTGAGTTCTCGATAGAAACTGAACTATTAAATGACGAATCCCGGTTGCTCTCAGAAAAAAAAAAAAAAAAATATGAACAATTCTTTTACTGGGGAAATGAAAAACATTTACAACTTATTATAAGAGCTTCCCTCCGCATTGTGTCCGAGAAATTGAACAATAGATCACCTGTTAATCATACATAAGAGGCGACTAAGCAAAAACTTCGAAACCAATGGAAAACCACCTCAGAACCCATAGCTTGCCCAAACTATAGGCAACATAAGGTATCAATATGGTAGAGCCTTTAGTGAATCAATCGATCAATCAATAAATAAGAATTTAACGTCCGGTTCCTCACCATAAGGCAATATTAGAGACGTCTCTTGCAGACTCTATACAAACAGGCGCCAAAACACTACACGATGACGACTGAGTACACAGAAACCACAAGAGAAAGCGAATGAATAGATTAATTTGTACGAATACGGACTTGTATGCTTTAAGGAATACTCTTTAGGGAGCATGTTCTGAGTAGGAATATGTACCCTGAACCAGCCATTTGGCAGAACACGAGATAAAGATAAGATAGCTAAAGTTTGAAGTTATTGTGCCAGTTGTATAGTCAAATTGGTAGTAAGTTTACTTACTACGCAAGAAGTCATCAGTTTTACCTTAGCCACAGAAACTCTAATGGCATCCCTTATGATACACAAAACAGGCTATGCCATACATAGATTTTGTTGTATATTATAAATGCCTGTCTATACCTTCCAAAATATCTATCAATAAAGAAGTAAACATAAGCCATTACGTAATTATGTAATTACAAGAATCCTATTGTACAGTCACATTGAAATTTGGTATTTAGTAACCATATTATTACATAGTAGCTTTGATTTTACTGGAACTAATTTGTTACAATTTTTACGTGAGTTCTGATCACTGATAACATATATCAAATGAATCAAACAATATACAGATTATTTATTACCTTGTGTTTCTTATTCAGTGACTTGGCGGATTTATTTCCAGTCCAAGAATCTTCCTTTCTCCTCCTCTTTCTGGTTTGCCTTGAGTACAATAGTGATAAACGAAAACCAATGACGTCAATGATCAGTCAATATAATAGTGATAAATGAAAAACATTAGCCAATGATCAGTCAATATGATGATGATGATAACTACTTTAAATATCTCCCTTATTTTGTATTTTAACTATATTAATGCATGATGGTGCTGTGACTTCGTGTTGCCTGCTATTATGTGTATTTTATAGTATACTTTCTTCTTTATTTGTTGTAAAGTATAGTGATGCATTTGCATGCTAAGCTCTACTAAACACTACACATTTAAACAATAAAATGGCAGAACACATGTCTGAGAAAGGATAAAAAATCATGGCAACCTTACTGGTATAATAGCTCAACCAATGAGAGAACAGGGCCAATGAACTCATTTACCACATCGTGCTCAGTCAGCAGCTCATTAACCCCGCCCACTGCTGTCATGAACTCCTTTACCACATCATGCTCAGTCATCAGCTCATTAACCCCGCCCACTGCTGATAGGAATGGTCCTAAACGCCAGCCGAACACAACCTCGTGTCCCGTATATACACTAAGACACTAAGAAGAGGCTAAATGATTGCCTTAAAAGTGTGAGCATACCTTTTCAGTAACGCTTCTATGAGCCTCTTGTCAATTATATGTTCCTCAGGCTCCCAGGAATTATATCTAAAATGTATCAAAATGTAATCAATTCGACATATACACAAGTATATAGCTGTCTGTCATTTTAATGATACACGACCTCACCATTCAGCCACGCGGTCTTTGAATATGAACTTTTTATAAAACCTGTTTACTTTGAAAAAATCACCTTTTATATTATTTCTTCAATCGTTAGAGGCGCCACTGTGTAATCATCAGCTGATTGTTTTAAGAAAGGCATTTATAATGTATGATATCCCATATATGTAAGATATCGTCTCTAGATATATATTTTATATAGAACATATATTAAATATAAATTAAGATATTTCTTTATCATCATTTGATAAGTAATTAAAATATTATTTCTTTTGTAATTTAGTTATTTCATTCTGCAAATAAATAAAGAAATACATAATAATACATGGGTAGATATTCAACTTTGCCTGCCACATAATGTAAACATACATCCCTCCCACTCCCTGCTAAGCTTTGTTTATTATCTGAGCAGAGCTGCCACTACATATTATAAAGGTCTATAAACAACATAAAGTGACACTTACTTGCTACTCCACCCTTGCCATTTGACCAAATACTGGGCTTTGTTCTAAAACAAAAGTTTAATATCAATAAATTTAGTTTAAAGCAATCCATGCATCACTTATCAACCCATTCACTTATCAACCAACACACTGAGTTATAAACCCACCCACTCATCAACCCACTCACTCAGCAATCCACTCACTCAGCAATCCACTCACTCATCAACCCACTCATTGACTCAACTCAGTTTTTCACACAACCCACAAATTAATCATCAACCCACTCATCACTCATCAACCCACTGACTTATCAACTCACTCATCAATCCACCCACTCATTAACCACTTGAGATCTAATCACCCCAACCACTCATCAACCCAATCACTCATCAACCCAATCACTCATCAACCCAATCACTCATCAACCCACTCATCAACCTAGTCACTCATCAACCCGCTCACTCATCAACCCGCTCACTCATCAACCTAGTCACTCATCAACCCAATCACTCATCAACCCACTCACTCATCAATCCGCTCACTCATCAACCCAATCACTCATCAAGCCACTCACTCATCAACCCAATCACTCATCAACAAGCTCACTCATCAACCCAATCACTCATCAACAAGCTCACTCATCAACCCGTTCACTCATCAACCCGCTCACTCATCAACCCAATCACTCATCAACTCATCAACCCACTCACTCATCAACCCAATCACTCATCAACTCATCAACCCACTCACTCATCAACCCAATCACTCATCAACCCAATCACTCATCAACCCACTTTCTCATCAACCCACTCACTTATCAACCCATGATACAGAATTTTGGTAGCAAAGGTAATCAAATCAAAACTAATAACTATGTGCCATAATGGAATGACCAAAATAATATAAGCAAAGGGCATACTAGTGCAAGATCAACATTTGAAAACTGATTCATGCTGCAAAACGTCGTTTGGCACATCGTTTGAATAGATGCAAGAAAAAATTAATAGTAACAAATAGATAAATAATAAAATAGATACACACAAAAATCTAAAGCTCAAATCAGATTTGAGAATTAAATTTATAAAGCCAACAGATAATCATCTAGATTTGTAATATTGATCATATATTTCTTTTATTGACTATAATTATTATTAATTTTATCTAACTAGGTCAATACATAAGATATAAAGAGCCGCACTATGCAGAATAAAATAACTTACGGACTATGTTTGCAATCTATATGGTAAAATTTAACTTAATTTTTATTCAGCTAACTATTATAATTAAACTGTTACTGAAAAATTGTCTCGTAGAACAATTTCGGCCATGACACTGCAATATAAGTTTTCGTTATTAATAATAAAAATATTAATACTACTACTACTACTACTACTACTACTACTAATAATAATAATAATAATAATAATAATAATAATAATAATAGTCTCTGCCAGTGGAGCTGCTGAACTAGCCGCCTCTACTACGAAATTGGATAATTACCGTGATCTAGGATACCAAATATGGGCCCCTAATTTCAACAATGCCTATGGGGGGGCCTGGGCCCCCATAGGCCCGGCGATAAAAAAATGTTAACAATATTTTCATTGTTTCAATGGCAATTTCTAGGCCTATGTGTCAATATGTTTGTAAGGGAAGTGGTGGGGGGGGGTATGAGAGGGAACTCAGTTCCACTATCTCAATTGTTTTCAAATATTGGATTAGGGGCCCATATTTGATATCCTACGAGCCCGATATAATACAAGGGGAGCCGAAAAATGTTCATCGTTTCACCAGCTCTAAATTTCCACAATAACCACCAATAATAAGAGTAAAAAGGGGTGTACAAGTAAAAAAATGTGAACTCTGTCCCGGAGCAGTGGTGCAAACAGCCTTGGCTGGGAGGAACTTAAGCCCCCCCTATTGCCAAAATTAGGTCACTTTTGCAATTTGTCCAGATCTGCTGAGTTTCTTCAGAGGTGAAAAAATTAACCTACTTTTTTCCAAAATAAATGTAGAATTTTAGGTATTTTAGGTTTTTCTCTCACTTTAGCACGGGTATGGGTGGAGCGAAAGATACGGGGATACACTCACTCTACGAGCTGAGCGCAGGAGTGAAAAAATTTTGAGACTCCCCCGCAGCATTTTTCTGGTTGCGTCACATGTCCCGAAGAAGGCGGGGGGAAGCGTAAGGAAAAAATATGGACTCTCAAAAAAAAATTTGGGGCCCCCCCTTAACAAATTCCTGGATCCGGCCCTGATGGCTTAGGCAGACTTATTGCAGAGCACACCGACGATAAGCAAGAGACCTATTTTCTTTGGTAAAGATTTTCAATGACTTCATAAAGATTTCATGCAGTCTGCTTCAGCAATTCTTTAAGCCGCTACAAGACCTCGAATAGCAGGGATACGATTCTACATGTATTGCTTGAATAGTTTTTATCAAACCTCTGGTTCTTTATACTCGGGGTAAAACAGTAATAATAATGTTAGTGCTTAATGGATAGTAAAGTTAAGATCAAATACTAGTGGCCTTACCAAACCATCGTTCTCTAGTTATAAATATTTTCAATTATCAAAAATAACAAAAATTCACAAAATTACATGAGTACATTAAAATATTACCTTTCTGAAACGTCTTTTAAGAATGACTTCAGCTGCATAGACCTGTTCACCTACTTCAGTTAGCTCCATCTCTTACGGCCGTAGTTACTAGTGAGATAATCAAGTGTTTAAACATCAAAAGTTGCGTAAACTACTGATTCGTCACAATTTGATATTCTGCAAGCTTGAATCTATGTGCAAAGTAATGCAAAGCTCTGTGCGCCGCCTGTTTTCCGGCGTTTAAACAGTTGACATGCTATATCGCTGATTACGAAATAATATTCTGACTTTGTTTACGAAGTAAGCTGATTGGTCGATCAGCCTAAAGGACAGCGCTGTGATTGGCTGACCTACATAATTTTGGCGGTTGACCTTGTAGTTAATAACCACGCAACATTTCTTAGTGAATACCAAAAAATTCAGAACAATAGTTTACCAACAACAGAGATTTAAACTATCAACTGATCAAGGAAAAGTTAGTAAATGCCTGTATTAGCTAAGTTTCTTTATTCAGAAGTTCCAAAGTGCTATTTTCATAAAGGTCATAAGACAGGCTCCTGCATAAAATATTACAATTACTTGCGCACACTAATTCTTCAATTGATAATTTACTAATTCTTAGACTTTCAATTAGCAGTTAATATAATCTCTCTTTGGATATCTTTTAGACTTGTTAGTTATTTTTATTGGAACATTCTCCCTTCCTACATGTAAAAGTAAAATCTCAAACGTTTTAGCACTATTCATCGGCGATAAATTCGCAAATTTGAAGTATATAGTTAGCAATCAGAAGTATTTAGGGCGTAATATAATACCTAGTACCCAAACCCAACAAAATCACGGGTCTTAAAACAAGCATCTGTAGTTCCTGGCCCAGTGTGCCGTTAAAAATTATTATATTAATAATGTATAGCATCATGTTTCACCTGTAGTTTGACTAGATATGAACAACAAAGTAAACTTTCCAATATAAATAATAATGTAATCCTTCAAAATGACATGGAGTCAACTATCTTGTAACTCCTTTAATAGAATAAACATTATAAATTACAAAATTAGTTAACATGGCTGAGCAGCTGCAGCATCAGTTGTTTATATAAACATTAAACAGCTGATCAGCAGCTGCTGCTCAAGCTTCTTCATCTTTTTTATTTTTTATTACAATAAATGACAGTGAAATATCACATTGCTGGGATAAATATTCAAGTAAGCTTCAGCGAATACATGCATATTACATGCGTCGTCCATGTAACAGCTGTAACACGCATGTATCTCACATTAAGGTGAACATTGCAATATTCATGATGTTGCTCACCTAAAAGAGCGACGCATACTGTAGACGAATGATCAGATAACCATTGATGGCTTGATAAACCAGTGGCGCAAGCGCCTTAGTGCATGGGTAGCGGCTGATGGTGGCCATTGTGAACAAAATTATAACCCACACCCTATATACGTAAATATCATCATCAACTGCTAAAAAAAGGCTCCTTTCAGAGCAAAGAACAAAATTAACATGCATACAGTACAGTCTCACATTAACATGAGAAACATGCATGCATGTTATAGTAACTCGTTTATATAGTCCCTGCATGTATGCAGTATGCCGGTATTCGAATACTGAAATTTTTGGCCCTCCTCATATTCGCAAAAATTACATGTAGGCCTACTTTCCAGATATTAGAGATATTTAATCGAAATTTCTCTATTTTAGATAGAACTGGATATTGTCGAGTCATTTAGGTCTACATTTAAAGAGTATCATCACGCCTCGTCGGCCTGGTCGTTACGCCTTTATCATATACATGTACTTATATACATATATGTTTGAATGTCTTAACAGCGTAGGGGTAACGTCATGAAGTTTTAAATGACAAATCCTGAGGTGAATTGCAACCTCGTGGGTTCGAATCCCGCCCGCGCTGATATGAGAGTAAAATCTCGGACATTCACTGGACTGGTTATACGGAAAATGGTCTAAATTGCCTAACGGATTAAACATGCGGTTTTAAAAGTGATAGATATCAACATAGTTGATTATTCACTATAATGCGTGTTTTACAGTGGATATAAAACATTATTAACTTAAGATATCAGAGGATAGAAAACATCTGTGGAAGAATTATGTCATGGACCTGTCATATGGTAGTATACAGAGAGAGAGAGCGAAAGAGAGAGAAAATGAGTTTGTAAACGTAGCGCAGCATGGTGTATCGAGCATCTAGCTCTTGTACCATTTTGAGTTCTTCACCCTTCACGAAATTTCTGCTTCTCAAGAGTGGCAATAAATAGAGTTAACTGAAGAAGTAGAAGAATCTCTGACTGGATTTTGTCTCTTCCTCCGTTAACAACCATAGCTTCAAAAAATAGACTGCTTTGCAATTCAAATAAAGGTAACAAAGGCATCGGAAACATTCGAGTTGGATTATGGTCATTAGTGCGTTGTTTGTTGGGTTTTACATATGACTACCTCACGTGGTAGTTTCCTTGATTAGTTGCAGTTTTGTAACCTTCTTCATTTCAGCCTTCACTTCACTTAATTATTTTTAAATTGATATTAGTTAGAGCTAGAGCCGATTTAAGATTAATCTTACAACGTCCGATCTGGATTTATGGCGCGCACGCTCTACCAAGTGCGCGTTCCCCACTACAATTATATTGGTCGAAGGAAGTAAAAATAGATCAAAATATTGTTGCCGTTAGATCGAAAAGAATCGAAATAAATCTCCACGGCTTAAGTTACAACATTACTGTAACAGAAAATTGAGTTCAAGTAAAATAATGGAAGGGCATATACAAGTGCCAATCAATCAATCATTCAATCAATCAATTAATCAGTCAATCAGTCAATCAATCAATCAATAAATCAATCAACCAATAGAGCAATCAATCAACCAATAAATAAGAATTTAACGTCAGGTTCCTCGCTATAAGGCAATGTCAGGGACGTCTCAAGCAGGTTCTGCATCAACAAACGACAAGTGTCTGCATCATAACGTCTGTGATTGTCGGGGAAAACATAGGCGTCGGTGGAGACATATGTTTCTAGGACTCTGACGAGATTCTGAACAAATAGGATCCTATTCAATAGGTCCTATTTAAGAGATTAAAAAATAATATCATTGCTAAACTATTTGTTCCGTAAAAAGCAAATACAGTAGTATGGTTCATGACGATAGCATTAATAACATAAATTATTTTATTATTCATTTAATTTCAGAAATTAATCATTAGAAAATTACACGACTTTTATACATATTACACGACTTTTATACATATTACACGACTTTTATACATATTTTAAACATCTTGATTACAATACCCATGGCAAAAATATCGAAACACATAAAATTTAGCGCTGCAAGTCTAAGAAAATCAAATGCTTTATAATTTCATTCTCGGTATCAGTACTTACAATCAATTGCTAACAATTCAATAATTACATTCAATTTCTTACAATTCGTACTTACAATCAATTTCTAACAATAGACTTAACCGCAATAAATTTACTTTCCATTCGAACACTGCAACATAATTATTGTTTACCACTAATGCATAGATCAGTCAATATAACAAAAAATAAATTATTAATTGGCATGAATAAATCTATATAATCTCAATTATTCTGCCCAATGTCAGGTCTAAGAGACACATATTCTTATTGCCCGCTACCCCACGCCCTTACCCTACGAGCATTTAACAAATCAGAAGAAAATGTCATCACAAAAGATCGGCCTCCAACTAAGTATTAACATAACGTTTAGCTTCAAAAGAAAAAAACCCCGAGGTGATTTTTCCATGCCTTCATGAAGGATCAATAATTCAGTACACAAACAAGACTTCTAATAATGTAGACTTAGAACAATTTAATTTTTTTTTAAATAGTGAATATCGCAGACTGAATTAATCCACAGCTCACTCACAATCCCAGAATACTTTAATCCCCACCTTAATCAATCCATCAAATCACACGAAACCAAACCAAGCTAACATGTGTTACTTTAAATGTTCAAATGTTTTATATTTACTTGGAAGTAATAGTAACTATTGAATTTGCATTAAAATAACTCATTAGTTTTTATTTAATTTTATTTCTAAAGAAGGCAAAGCATGTAATCCATAAGAAAACCTTATGATGGCTACTTATTTTGATTTTGTATCACATACTACGAGCCTAATCCTTTTTTTATATATTTTTAAAAATAAAATGTAAATAACACAATTATTGAACTAGAATTGAATATATTAATAACTGTACACGATTGCACAATACGCTTTAAACAATACATCGTCATCATCATGTTCCCTTAAATTCCAGTTTAACTAGGGTCGCTTTAAACAATACGAGCAGTATTTAAGTCCGTTTCGCCGCCTGACAATGTTATAATAGAGGCGAACAAAACAATCTAATGCCAATAAAACTGGTCCATTTAACTGCAATGCGCAAAATAACTGAGCTCGAAGCAAAATTATAGCGAATAGAGCAAAATTATGATGAAAATTAAGACTTGTATTTTGACTGCAACTAACTTTTCTATATACCCAACTTCTCTCTAAGTTTCACACAATGAAAGTCACCAAATGTATTGAATTCTGCTATATAAGTATAACAAAAAATCAATTATTATAAACAACACCAGTTGCCACTACATATACAACGGAAAACTACTTTGTGTGACTACGGTATACAACGTACAGCGAGTACGAATCTAATCATCTGTACAGTACTGTACTCCGGCCATATGAGCAGAGCCTTATTAAATGCACATAACTTTACATCTATAATTCTTGAATTGCTGACAAGTTTATCTGCCATTGGTCAGAAAATTAGTAATACTGTAATTTTAACACATAAGATAACAGTATACAAGTTATAGTGAACCATACAACACGTTTAAATCCTTTCTTAAAAGCTAAATCCGGGTGGCTATACAGACAAAAGATTTAGATATTCCATGACATTTCATAAATTCATTAGAGATATGTCATCGATGCCTGGAAAGATAAACAGCTGGAATGAGATACGTAGAAGAGATATAAGAAATCGAAAGAGTATTAAGAAATTAGAAAAAAGAAAAGAAAACGAAAAGGGCTGTAGAATAATATTCTGATATATAATCACTGCATATAACATGCTTTAATCTTTGGCTATGTAGGCCCACATATCATCAAAGTTATGTCAAAAGCTGCTCAAATAAAATGATTAAATTAAAAGGATTGCATATGTGACCGACTCAAAAAAAGTATATATGATACGGACCAGAGATTTAGTCTTGAGCACCGCATTAAGTCGCTGAGCCTAAAGTAAAATCGACTGGTTAAGTGACACGTTTATCCATCCCTTCCTTCCCCTAGAGAACTCTCGCTATTTGACGTATTAAGTGCGTCAAGAAATTTGTAAAAGATCTGCTAACATAGTATGAGGTGTGGATTGATTCTAAACGAGACAATAATTACTGCAGGAAGAATGAAAAAGAAAGAATTAAAGGAAGATCAAGACAAGGAGATTTACCAATAGGTTGAACCAGGTCAGTTGTTAAAGTATACATGTAGATATTCCCTTGTGGAATGATTGAAACTCCAAAATCTCCACGCCCCTAAAATTTATTCCGTGCCCCGAATTTATTGACAAATTTAAGTTGTGGTATCTCTTTTGTCTAAAAATCTGAGGGTCCAGGATTGCAGACAGATTGGAATCCCGTTTACCTTGACCAATTAGAGATAAATATAAGGGAGATTTGAATAAGAACAGCTGACTAAAGAGAACTGCTACCCGTAAATTGACAGTCCTGATTGGCGGTCTCTACGACAAATGATGACTAAAGACGATGAAGATAGAACTGAGCTGGCCGATCTTCTAATCTCGGTTAATCCAAGTCAAACAATAATGAAGACCCCAATTCTCTGCAGGTAGACGAGAACTTAAGAAGGACGACTCGACCAATTCAGAACTGTGACTGGGCTAATCACTTCTCGAAATTGGACAAAATTTACCACGAAATCGGCTGATCAACTGCTTAGGTAGAAGTGAAACTGGTTAGAATCAGTTAATCAATTAATGTTTTAATATTCAGACGCCTTTCATAATGTACTATGTGAATGTCATTACTTACTCTGTTATCTTCATTATAAGTCAATTTATTACGCATTGTATATAAGCACAGCATGTATTGTCTTCTTGGTACCTATGACAAGTGTTTATACGATAGATGCCCTGGCACAAAGTATATAATCTGCTAAACATTAACTTTTAAGATATGCCAATACCGGAAATAGAAAAACTCTATGATCTCAATACTTTACAGAGCTGTTAGAAAAATTTGACTAAAAGTAACTGGAATGAACTAGACATTCTTACGTTATTCTCACTAATAATTTAACGCTTAAACAAACTTAACCCACAACATATTGCAGCTGTAAATTTAAAAATAGGAGTTTCAATGCCAAGCGAATAACATAAAATTGAACACAACACAGTATGTCGAAGTACCACTAAAGCTTACATTGAAATAGTACATCAAGGAACAATGAAGAATCCATAGGTAACATAAGATAAAATGAAGCTTTAACTTGCTCTGGTCAGATGAGGATCACATAATAATTACAACGCACTTCATTAAGCACAATGAGCAAATTTGTGGTACTCAAGTACTGAGAAAGTTCAAACAAGCTAATGGAACAACAAGACCGAGTAACAGTTTCAAAGATTGTATTATGATATTAAAATATATGGATGTAATACATTAATAAAGCCTCTTATGACTCCTTAATTTACTTTTAACATTTTACTCTTACCATTAATCCAGTATCTAACAGACATGAATTTTGCAATAATTATATATATTTCCACATTCAACATATATCATGACTAACAAGATTTTGTTACCAATATAAATAGAACCAGTATTAAAACAATAACAATGGCTTAAAGTCCGTTATCTCCAGAAACAATAATATCCAGCTAGTGCAGGCTAGCAGCTCGTCCTAGCAGCTCGTCCTAACAGCTAGTCCTAGCAGCTATTCCCAGCAGCTCGTCCCAGCAGCTAGTCCTAGCAGCTAGTCCCAGAAACTCGTCCTAGCAGCTCGTCCTAGCAGCTCGTCCTAGCAGCTAGTCCCAGCAGCTCGTCCCAGCAGCTAGTCCTAGCAGCTAGTTCCAGGAGCTCGTCCTAGCAGCTCGTCCTAGCAGCTCGTCCTAGCAGCTCGTCCTAGCAGCTAGTCCTAGCAGCTAGTCCCAGCAGCTAGTCCTAGCAGCTAGTCCTAGCAGCTAGTCCTAGCAGCTAGTCCTAGCAGCTAGTCCTAGCAGCTCGTCTTAGCAGCTAGTCCTAGAAGCTAGTCTTAGCAGCTAGCCCTAGCAGCTCGTCCAAGCAGCTAGTCCTAACAGCTAGTCCTAGCAGCTATTCCCAGCAGCTCCTCCTAGCAACTAGTTCCAGCAGTTTGTCCTAGCAGATAGTCCCAGCAGCTTGTCCCAGCAGCTAGTTCCAGGAGCTCGTCCTAGCAGCTGGTCCCAGTAACTCGTACACATATTATAATAATTACACTGTGTTTTTATAACTGATACCCCAAATCGTTTTAACAATAAAGTCGTACGACGTTGACCGATGTTTTTGAAATTTACAGCACTTGACCAGCAGCCGATTCTACAAAACATAAATAAATTTCGTTGGAATATCTTTAGTAACCTGAAAGTTACAGTTTCGCGAATATGAGTGGGGTCAGATAAGAAATTTCCAGTACAGGATTACGGGCGTGTTACATTTAGCTTAGATTATCTCTATAAAAATACTAGGTAACTCACAACAAAAAATTTCTGCTAATGTTATTTTGAAAAGCAATCATTTCTTTTCAAAACGACGTAAAATACGTGCTCATATGTTCTTAATTGACAGAGTTATCGAACTTTTTATGCATGCATTGCACGAAAGAGAATAAACGAAGAAGAGGACGCCGCTGCAGTGGCTGCGGTGATGGCAGCTGTACCCGGACATGCAATGCATGCATTAAAAGTTCAATAACTTTGGCAATTACGAACATATCAGCACGTATTTTACGTCATGTTGCAAAGAAGTGATTGCTCTTCGAAATAGCATTAACTGAATTTTGTGAAGTGTTCGCTATTATTTTTATTGATATAATTTTAAACTGCATGTTACACGTCCGCAATCCTGTACTGGAAATTTCTTATCTGACCCCACTCCTATTCACAAAACTATAACTTTCAAGTTATTAAAGATATTCAAACGACATTTAACTAGATTTTGTAGAATTGGCTGCTGGTCAAGTGCTGTGAATTTCAAAAACATCGGTCAACGTCTTACGACTTTATTGTTAAAACAATTTGGGGTATCAGTTATAAAAAACACAGTGTACAAGGTGGTGTACTTTGCAAAGCAGGCGTTGAGGATGAGATAACAATGAGAGAACATGAAAGTGCAACAGTTCTTTAATTCGTTCATACAGAGCACAGAGATATTAGAGGAAAAGGTGAGTAAGACAGACACAAAAAGAAAAAGAGAGAGAAGAGAAAAACAATGAGATCAGTTGCTAGAGAGTGAGAGAGAAGGAGAGATCGAGAGTTGAGAGAGAGATCACAATATAAAAGAAAACAACAAAGAGTGAATGACGCAGATCAACAGTCTAATAGACAGATAGATGGCAGGATAGATAAACAGAGTGAGAGAAAAACCAAGAGTCGAACAGGTGTAGGGAAACAGAGATAAACCTAGAGAAAAGAGTAGAGATCCTAGAGGAGCTAAGGCTGATCAACGTATGAGAAAGATTTAAGAGCATTTAAAGAAGCTAGAAATAGAACTAAAAATAAAAGAGCTTATTGGACATAACAGAAACACTAAGAAATGATAAGCTATATAAAGGTCTGAGAATCAAAATGACTACAATTACAAACTAGTAGAGTTATTTAAAAGCTATTCATAGTTGTAGTTTGCCAGTCATTATTAGTTTATTAGCTGATTTGTATTCCAATTGCAGCCAAAAAATTATGCAGTAGCCAGCCATCTATGATTTAACTTGGAAGACTTAAAATTTGACTGTTTATAATGGATGTTAACTAATTTTTAAATTTTTTATCAAATCAAATACCCGTGATTTACCAATATTCTCGTATATCTCTACAGAAGCACTAACAATGATAGCTCTTTTTGTGTACTGTGCATCAAGCAATCCTACTACATCTAGTACAGTTGCATGCCAACAATCATCATCATCATCTTCCCTTGAATCCAAGTTTAACTAGGATCAAGATAAGAATAGACCTTCTCCAATCCTCTCTGTCCCACACCATATTATCAGTCAATCCCCTATTTTTTATGTTCTTCTTAATCACCTTCAAACAGCCGCACAGTTGCATATTCTAATATATTGACGCATCAGACACACATACAGTTGATGCATCTTGTAAAATGTTGACGAGTATTATTACAACGTCACGTTAGTATAACCTAACAGACGAAGTGACGATACTTGGCGATATGAAATAACATTCGTCAACAGTCGACGGTTTCTGCGACACCATTGGACGACAACTGCGAGCCGTACTCAGTCAACACCGTCTGCTTCTGATGAAAGTAGGCATCCAGTCTTGCAATGGCATAGTCCTGCAGCAACATAAATTAGTCACAAATTAGCTGCCTAATTGAAACCCAACAAAATAGTCAATCTATATACTTCACTACAATAGATCTGTATATAAGCTCTGTTAGCAGTGGCTGAATCAGTGGCATAATCGGTCAGACTTCTGGCTGAGGATTGACAGGTGATGAGTTCAAAGCATAGAGAGATTAAACTAACGCTAAACTCGCTAGTCTTTTAGTCTCTTTCACTGAAGATTGCAGCACAAAAAAGTTTACTCAAAAGTGTAGCAAGATGTGTTTTGTTTTTCATTCTTCATAACTTTACTGTATTGAGATTTATGTCTTTTACTACATAGAGATTTATGGACTACGATTGAATATATGGTTGAAGCTGTTGATTACTAAATGTTATTCTTTCCTGAGGCTTATTCAATCTATAAACAGATTTGATAATATCAAAGACTTGAACGTGTCTAATACTACTCTTCCTTCATTTCGCACCTTCTATTTCTGCTTTAATGATGATATATACAGAATACTTAAAAAATCCAGAACAGAGCTTAAAGCCGATGTTAATGTCTGTTTTAGCTCTCCAAAGCAATTTCAGTGACGGGTGAACACAGGATTTGAACCCCACACATACTGATCCGCAGTCAGATATCTAACCGACAAAAACCACAGACTCAGTCCTGTACGATGGTCACAAACAAAATAATGAAACCTCAAAACCACTAATTTAGAATTTTATTCTAAAAAATTTCACAAAGTAAAAAAGTCTAATTATTTTTAATAATGTATATTGAGTACTTATTTGGACATCTGTCTTTTTGTTCAGCTATCAGTTATACATCAGACTGCCGCATCCTGATCTACGATATAAGAACACTGATCTACCTATCTAGGATACCAGACAACTGATATACTGATCTAGGATACCAGACAACTGATCTACTGATCTAGGATACCAGACAACTGATCTACTGATCTAGGATACCAGACAACTGATCTACTGATCTAAGATACCAGACAACTGATCTACTGATCTAAGATACCAGACAACTGATGTATTGATCTAAGATACCAGACAACTGATCTACTGATCTAATATATCAGACAACTGATCTACTGATCTAGGATACCAGACAACTGATCTACTGATCTAAGATACCAGACAACTTATCTACTGATCTAAGATATCAGACAACTGATCTACTGATCTAGGTAACCAGACAACTGATTTACTGATCTAGGATACCAGACAACTGATCTATTGATCTAGGATACAGACAACTGATCTACTTATCTAGGATACCATACAACTGATCTACTGATCTAGGATACCTGACAACTGATCTACTGATCTAATATACCAGACAACTGATCTATTGATCTAGGATACCTGACAACTGATCTACTGATCTAGGTAACCAGACAACTGATCTAGGTAACCAGACAACTGATCCCAGATGTATCACAACAACTCTTGAGACGCCTAATAGACGGCTACTGCTTGACTGATACTCACGAGATAGCCGAACTGAATATCTGACATGTGTAACTGTACTATGGCCCAGAGTCCCCAGAGGAAATGAGAGGCCAGGGCGAACGTGCTGATCTCCATCAGCAGGAACTGCTCCTCCTCCATCAGCCCCTCTCCAACGGGGTCCCTATCCCCTGACCCTGCAGTCACGGGATGGGTGTCCCCCAGGTGATAGATGTTGTTCGATGATCCGCTCGATCCATTACATTCTGAATTCCGATACTCTTTTAGATATGTCCGAATAAACGTCAACTGCGGGTAACAAATTAGCAAGGAGTAGTATCTAATAGCTTGTAGCTTAGTTTCAAAGGATTAAAGACTAAAATGTAGATTTATTTATAATATTTTTGCATTTAATATATTAAAAATAATAGCCAATTAATAAATCAATTATTTAAACAGCTAAACAGTTAAGTTTCAAATGAAGATAAAATACGTTTAAATGACGTTAGCTTAGTAGCAATTATATAACTAATATGTAGTACTTTTATACAATACCAAATTAGCTATACAATAGAACATTAACTTTAAATTGTGACTTAATGACACAGTCCAGTAAACCCATTTGTAAACCTGACTAGTAAACTGTCCATTATCAAAGCGGTCCAGCCGGAAAAAGAAGTCCTCCAGTATTCTGACCTTGACGTTAAACCCCCATTATTTGATGTCCAGTAAGGCTACCTGTTGATCTCTGTTGGGGTAGTCCTCCAGTCTGGCGGTGAAGTAAGGAGGGTTGGGATACTTGTAATCATAGCACCATTCACAGAAGTGATTAGCTATGTCAAATCCTCTACAATCAATCAATCCATATTGCATTATAGCTGTCAAATCCTCCATAGTCAATCAATCTAACAACACTACATTAATGCTACGTCAAATCTTCTTCAAGCAATCAATCATTAATGCTATTTAAAATCCTATACAATCAATCAATCAATATTACATTAAAGCTGGCAAATCCTCTACATTCAATCAATCAACATTACATTAAATTAAAATCTTCTACATTATTGCTATATCAAATCCTCTACAACCAATCAATCAACATTACATTACTGTAAAATCCTCCACATTATGACTACTTCAATCCTCTTAAGTTAATCAATAAGTCATTTAAAAATATTACCCTTGAGTTAGGCGAAATGACAGATCAAGTACTGATCTTACTCACGGAATGCTAACTAAAGTGCAGAACGATCAAAGTTAACAGGGCCTAATATTTATGGACTATAGCATGTAGCGAGCGAAATAGTGGCCGAAAAGGTATTACCTGGTCTCTCGCAAATAAAGTGCTAGTAGTCAAATCATCACACAGAGCATAGAAATTATGAAAATTACTACCAATATATAGTTTCGTCAATCAGAAACAAACAATAACAGAGTAGTAGCAAAAATCAGTAATATTCCGGCATCAAAAGCAAAAATCAACTTTCTAAATATTCTTACAGACAGTGCAACTATCAATATGCTAATTAAAAATTGGCCAAAAACTTAACTGATAAAAACTTAAGTCAGCAATTATAGTTGTGTACAAGGAAGACGATTTACAAATAGTAATGGTAATTACACAAAAGTTAATCATAATATTCATGATGACAAACTGCAAATTTAAATATACCACTGATTAGAAATGTAAATTCCACTTTAGTACATATGTAAACAAACACAAAAACATATCTCATTGTAAGCAAATAAAACAGACAAAATCAAAGAAAGGAAACTATGTAGCGCATGCGGTATGTCATGTGTGTAACTGTATGAAGAAAAAAAAGAAATACATAGTTATAAACGATACGATGAAGATTACTAAAATACTTTTGAAATAATTTCTACTCTCGTTCAGTGATTTCAGAATAAATTCAGAACAAATCACAGGAAGATCCTTGCTGCCCTTGAGTCAACACGCCTAACAGCTTGTACCGTCAATATATAGAGAGTTAATTAATAAATAAAGTTAAATATACATAGATATGGAGTAATACTAGTCACATGCAGTAGTTGTAATGTTGAAAATATATTCAGTATTTGGAATAAGAAGAATAAGAGATGTGTATTGTAAACTGAATAGGAACCTGTAATTATAACTAGCGTATTCAAAGTCTATTGGCTGGAGTTGCCAGCCGTGACTGTCGTTTAAACCATCACCCTCAGGATCCTCAATGTACAGAATGTTTCCTGTTAAATACAAACAAAATTGCACTAGTTATACTCTACATGTTTTAATTATATTTTCATAGCACTATAGTACCGTTTTTTACACCGTTTTTGGACCTTCTTTTTGCTCGCCGGCTTGATTTTGTCTCAATAGCGCTCGATATTGTCATCGATGACTGTAGCACTCTAACTGTTATTATTATGTTATTATTATTACTACGATTATCATATGCTCTTATCTGTCATGCTGAATGCAGTGAGTTGGTGGAAGCGTGTCAGATTAGCAAGAGATGATCAGTTTGAAACTCAGATGGGTCTCTGGTAGTTAGATTGTGGTAGAGAGAGGGGCGTAAAACCTACTTTATCTACATAACCTATTTAACTTCAGTTTAGTCATATCACTGCCACTCTCTTGAATGTAATCAAGATTGCATAACACAAAGTGAAAGGGTCCTAGCAGAACCTGCTGAGAATGAACTTTCTCACAAAATAGAAAAGAGGGCTAACTGCACAAACTGAACGGTAGTTTTAATTCTGTCTGCCAGTATAACATGATCAATATACAGTATAACATAACATTACATCGCAACCCACCGGAGCTAATGTCACACCGACTGTGGTCCTTTCTTACTAATCACTATATCATTTCACATTCTAAAGAAAGTTACAGTCCAGTCTGTATAAAGTGGTATTTAACTGATCGTGGAACAGCTTACAATGCAGCATTTGTAGTGCCTAAAGAGATCTAATTGTATCTCTCATTAATTAATTAAATAATGAATAGAAGCGGGCATCATTCACAACACGGTATTCAGAAACTTTTCTAACAATTAAAATTTCTAACAATTAAAGTTTCCTTTTCGCAGCTATATAACAATAAAATTCTCTAATTCAGCAGATCCTGATACAACCAGGAAGAAAAAGCAAATCAGTCTATATTTAATTCATCAAGGCTTAACTACCATAAACTAAGGCTTGAAAATATTAGAATAACTAACATATTTGAAACTTCTTAACTGAAAGTAAACAGTAACTACTGAACAAACCTTCTTGGAGATCATTGTGACAGAACACGACAGGGGAATGTACATTCTCCAGAAGAGTCCTGCAATGATACCAAACAGTGAATTAAAAACTTATTTAGAGATCATCCTCTTAATCACGTGATCTGCCAACGCTATTTTCAACTACGAGAGTTACATGGCTTAGCAAGAATGTTATAAGGTGAATTGAAAAAAACTATGAAAAACTCACTAGTATAATAACCAGTATTGTACGATTTTGAAAAGGCAAACGCTACTTTGCCGCATAACCATTGAAATTCTTGTTGGATTAAAATATGTGAGTCACACCTAAAATATTACTTCTGATATAAATGACTGTCATATCTTTCACTAAAGTTAACTACAAAATTGGCGCTATTTACAAATTCCTGAGATCCCAATTAAAAACATAAATTAGTACTTTAATTATTTTCTTACATCAACTGCTAAGCAGTTAAAAGCTGGTAAGGCTAATGTTAACGTCAGTTTCCTCATTCGAAACGGACGTCAGTGACGGGCGAGTCCAGGATTTTAACCCTGCACTTCTCTCTTAAAGAGAGAAGTGCGTTTATTAAACCAAAGAGAAATCACATATTACGTCATTTAATCAAAATTAAACAATAAAATGAAAACTACTAATTAAACAGAACTCCTGAAAGAATTTCTGAAACTAATCACTAGTAAATCAACTTGCCGCTCTAATCAAAAAATTACCATAAAGTTAACAAGCATACTCAATCTACCCTGACCATTTTTTGATCACCGGACTGGCTTTCGTTTAAGACCGTACTTCTCCTCAGCACATTTCTTTTGCAGATTGGTCTGGGTGAATTGATCTGTAGTGATGTGTTCTGTTGGAGACGACCCTGACATCATCTATGGATGAAAAAACGGACGTGAAATCTTTATTATTATTATTATTATTATTATTATTATTATAGTAATTATTATTATTGTTATTATAAATATTACTCACTTGAGACAGCTCAACTCAGAGGCGAGATTATAGGAGATGAGCTGATTGAACTTCTCTCTTCTCTCATCATCCACATCACAGAATGACAGATTGTTCAACGCCTCGTCTAAGTATCTGAACAGGTTCAGAAATAATGAGTTAATTATTGTTATTTTGATATCAGTATAACAAAATACTACAGATTCCAGATAATGTACCGATAGTTAAACGGTAGAAATCTTGCTTAAGCAAGAGACCATGGGTTCGGGTTCAAAACACCGATAGACTGTCTATGGCAGTACACGTATGGTATGGAACAGACGTTAAACCCAGCTTGTAGATTATGGCACACAGGTTATTACATGCATCTGCCATAAACTAGCACAACTTTTCAAATTCTTTCCTATATCCTAAAATACAATGTCAAGAGAGCAACTGCTAAACCAAATCTGAAGCGAAAATTTTTCATTCAACAATAGAAGCTAAAGCTCGTCAAAGAATATCAGAGCCAGCGTGGCTGTTTGACTATGGGCATGGTGAGCTTGTGGAACTTACCTCGTCATAGTATCGAAGAGCCAGAGTGGCTGTTTGACTATAGGCAAGGTAAGCTTGTGGAACTTACCTCGTCATAGTATAAAAGAGCCAGCGTGGCTGTTTGACTATGGGCATGGTGAGCTTGTGGAACTTACCTCGTCATAGTATCAAAGAGCCAGCGTGGCTGTTTGACTATGGGCATGGTGAGCTTGTGGAACTTACCTCGTCATAGTATCGAAGAGCCAGCGTGGTTGTTTGACTATGGGCATGGTGAGCTTGTGGAATTGAGCCATCTTAACCGCGCAAACCATCGATATTGCTGGAGCGTGAAGCTCTTTCGTCTGCAACACTCGCGACTGCAATCAATCAATAAATCATTCAGTCAATCAGTCCATCAAGTGAGCAATTAATCACCCAAACAACCAATATTTGTAACAGCAGTGAGAAAAATAATCAGCCAATAAACCAATCCATTAGTCACGTAATTAATTGGACTCTCAATCTTTCAGTCAATCAATTCATCAGAAATTTTTCGGTCGAATGGTTACACACATGTTGTGCTTAACCCGTGTTCTGTGTGGGTTACTGAAGAATAGACCAACCGTGGACTGCAGTAGACGTTAATGGACAAGCACACACATGCATAAAAACACTCATACCGGTACATACTCTCCCACACTACCTCCAACGAACACTCCATACAACTACACATACAAGCACACATACAGGCACACATACAAGCACACATACCGGTAGATACTCTTCCACTCTACCACCAGTGAACACTCCATACAGCTACACATACAGGCAAACATACAAGCACACATACAGGCACACATACCAGCACACATACCGGTAGATACTGTTCCACTCTACCACCAGTGAACACTCCATACAGCTTCACATACAGGCACACATACAGGCTCACATACAAGCACACATACCGGTAGATACTCTTCCACTCTACCACCAGTGAACACTCCATACAGCTTTGGTCCCATGGATTTTTCGGCGAGCAGAGAGAAGATGACAGAGTCCGTTAGAACAGTCTCTGGATTCTCCTGAATGATCTGACCATAGATCCTGATCAACACGGTTCTCTGTTCTCCCTTATCTATCTCTATCCGCTCTGATAGGGAACATTTGTACAGCACGTTAGACAGGCCTCCCCTGTAACATCAATCAATCAATCAGCTTTATCAATCAATCAATCAGTTACAAGTTTATTTTTAGAAAGTGCTCAATCAATGACAAGTTTATTTAGAAAGTATGTCAAAGTATGCCCATATGCACAAACTAATTTACCCAAAACAATTGGCAAAATGTTGAGCAGAAAATGACGTTATACGACAATCGGTTGACTAAATCAAGAGCAAATCAATTGTGTTCATTGAGAACATGTGTATTATGCAGTATTTTTAATCGAAGCTCTTGTCAATTAACAGGCTACTTGATGTCGATATACCAGAGCAGACGGATGTCAATAAATACAGAACAGCAAACACACTGAGCTGACAGGAATTGCTTTCGTCAACAAATAGCCTTGATCCAAGATCATAGCTGATTCATGGCTACACCTATGGGTCAAGGTGATCCTTACAATCATAAGCACATTACTTTACGTTTTGATTGGCCATATTGGGAGGGGATTTAACGCACTCGGTTAAGCTGCGCGTCAATAGAAAGAAGTAAAGCCACGTTGCGGAGGTTAGTACTTTGTGGGCGACCACTTTGGAAGACCGAGTGTTGACAGTTTTGAATGAAAATAAATCCCAAGGGTCTTGGAAGGTTATTCTTAAATCCGCGCCGGCTGCATTCGATGCGCCAACAAAAGACAACGATTACTAATAGCCCTGGAGGGGAAAAGGAGGAAATAATGAAAACTAGAGAAACAGCAACTAAGAAAGGAAACTTTGTAAACACATGCGGTTATGTGTACAACTATATCTACGGAATAATATATATATATATGTATATATGTATATATATTTTATATAGATATATATATATACTCTTATTTATTCTGCAATTAACAGTACGAAGAAGGGGAAGGCAGCCGGAATAGATGAAATCCCAGCAGAATTCTTGAAAATGTTGGAAGGAAAAACACTCAAAAAGTTAATGGAGGTATGTATAGAAGTGTACAATACAGGTATTTGGCCAGACGACTTTACCAAGTCAGTGATGATTCCAATTACCAAAAAAGCCAATGCTGTGGAGTGTTCGGATTACAGAACAATCAGCTTTATACCTCATGCATCGAAGATCTTATTAAATATAGTAAATAATCGCATTCAATCGAAAGCAGAGATGATACTGAGCAAGACACAATTTGGTTTTATGAAAGGATGCGGCACAAGAGAAGCAATAGGAGTAATGCGGGTTCTTTGCGAAAGAAGCTTAGAATATGGAAATGACGTTTTTGTATGCTTTGTAGACTTCGAGAAGGCCTTTGACAGGATTGATTGGATAACAATGATGAATATCTTTAAAAGAATAGGAATTGACTGGAGAAATAGAAGATTAATTTTGAACTTGTACATGAATCAAAGAGCAGTAATCAAAATCCAACAAGAATACTCAGAAGGTGAAATAGGACGTGGAGTAAGACAAGGTTGTAGCATTTCGCCGCTGCTGTTTAACATTTACACTGAGGCAATGATGGAGGAAGCCATGGAAGACTTGGAAGAAGGAATAAAAGTAGGAGGGAATTTGTTACAAGATGTACGATTTGCAGATGACCAAAGAATGGTAGTGGGCAGAGAGATTGGATTGCAGAAGATAATGGATATGCTGAATGATATGGCCCTAATATATGGCATGAAGATTAATATAAAAAAGACCAAGGTTATGAGAGTGTCCAATAATAAAGTTGAAGTTAATATCACAGTAAATGGTACGAAATTGGAACAGGTAAGGAGTTTCAAATATTTGGGTCATACTATAACCGGTGATGGGAAATGTGAGATGGAAATATGCAGTAGGATTGCACAAGCAAAAACGGCCTGTGGTAGTAGAAAAGAACTATTAACAAAAAGTCTAAAGAAAGACACAAAGATAAAGATAGTGAAAACTTTGGTTTGGACCACACTATTGTATGGATGTGAAACATGGACCTTAAGGAAGGAAGATATTAGGAAACTGGAGGCATTGGAAATGTGGATTTGGAGAAGAATGGAGAGGATTAGCTGGACTCAAAAGGTTCAAATGAGGAAGTCCTGGAGAGAGTTGGCACAGATAGACAGTTGATAAATGTATTAAGAAATAGGAAGAAGAGATGGATAGGACACATTCTAAGGGGGGAAAGGTCTATTAAAAGAGGTTATAGAAGGTAGAATGGAAGGAAAAAGAGGCAGGGGCAGGCCGAGATTAGGTATGTTAGATGATTTAAAGACCCACTCATATGTGGAAATGAAGAGTGGAGGCGTTATGTACAATGGACCTGCCAGTAGGCAATGCACTAAGAGAGAAAGATATATATATATATATATATATACACTACAGGATTGAAATTAATGTGAACGGAATGAAAGGATTAATGAATGGAAGGAATTAGATCACAGGATATTCAAGTTGGCTGAGAAGGTAGTGGGATCGGTTTGGGTGTCCAAATTCGGTTTAGAAGGTGAAAGGTTCTAATCCAGTGCCTGACATGTCATTGACATGATATCGAGACATGAAATTTAGATTTTACTTAGCTTTAGTCTTTAGCCCTTTTATTATGTTTGAAGAAATTATATATCAAATACAGAAATTAATATTTTTATATATCAAATACAGACATTGCTCCAGTGGTGTATCAAATACAGACATTGCTCCAGTGGTGTATCAAATACACACATTGCTACTGTTGTGTATCAAAAACAGACATTGCTCCGGTGGTGTATCAAATACAGACATTGCTCCAGTGGTGTATCAAATACAGACATTGCTCCAGTGGTGTATCATATACAGACATTGCTCCAGTGGTGTATCAAATACAGACACTGCTACCGTGGTGTATCAATACAGCCATTGCTACTGTTGGGTATTAAACACTGGCGTTATTTCTCTGTTGTGAATCAAACTCAGACGCCATTCTTGGTAAATGCAATACATCATTTAAGATGCACACGGCAGAACGGCTTATGAAATTAATGTAATTAGTAAATTATATTAAATTAGGACTTCGATTTATCAATTTCATTTGTTCAAGTTACGGAACAGCGTTTTGAAATTATATTCGTCTAATCTTGCTTAGTCGCTTCTTGGACACACAGACAGCATGCGTTTGACCTATTGTGCAGTGGCTCAGATAAAATATAAGTATTTATGCGATTGAACCAAATTATTTTCTCAAATACAAGCTGATAAGACAAGCGCGTACATTCGACAATGCAGATCAACAACTCAAGACTGTGAAATGTTCTAGAAGTCAATATTTAGCCATACAGCACGACACCTCATTTTACACGAAATCAATAGATTCAACTGAGCAACATTTGCAAAAACACAGCTTCTCGCGCACACAAACGCAGTGTTGCGCAGTAGTATTAACTCTGTATCTCTGAATAAACATTATACATACACATAGCGGGACTGAGCATTAAACAGTCTTACATAGATAGGGAGCAACTTTAGACACAGTGATACAGAAACTGCACATGCAGTTACATATATTCATAATTTCTGATTTCAAGGCCAAACGAATTATCATATGACTATATCTCATTCAATACGACGTTACTAATTAATCAACATAAATTAAGCAAATGACATTTTTACAAATAGAAAGCGTTCACAAGCATTTAATTTACCAATATTTAAGTAAATAACACGTTTTATTCACGTCTTCACTAGCTGAATGAACTCTGAACATATGATTGTGCCTTTGAATTCATACTGACATACTGTTTTTTAGTCTTATGCTTAACTTAACCTTTTTTATTTGCATTGTTAAGCTATTGTACATAATTTGACTATATGGAGGTTGTAAGATAGTTAAGAAATAAAGGAATAGAATATATAAAAAGCTTTTCACTGCACATATTACATAAATATAAAACTTGTACAGTTATGTGAGCATCGATACTTCACTTCAATATGCCGTTATGTGCCATCTTATCGGGTCGACATGGATGGGTCTGGATAGGAAATGGAACCTCAAGTTTGGATATCCTTTAACAAAACCCCACGACGCAACGCAGTCTCGAACACGCGATCTCTAGTTCGTGAGGCGAGAGTTCTACCACTGCGCCACAAGGAGATCTCTTATGTAAAACTCAATGTTCACATGTTGAGACTCAATGTCTACATGTTGAGACTGATGTTAACATGTTGAGACTCAATGTTCACATGTAGAGACTCAATGTTCACATGCTGAGACTCAATGTTCACATATTGAGACCCAATGTTCACACGTTGTGACTCAATGTTCACATGTTGAGACTCAATGTTCAATGTTCACATGTTGAGACTCAATGTTCACATGCTGAGACTCAATGTTCACATATTGAGACTCAATGTTCACATATTGGGACTCAATGTTCACATGTTGAGACTCAATGTTCACATATTGGGACTCAATGTTCACATATTGAGACTCAATGTTCACATGTTGAGACTCAATGTTCACATATTGGGACTCAATGTTCACATATTGAGACTCAATGTTCACATACTGGGACTCTATGTTCACATATTGGGACTCAATGTTCACATGTTGAGACTCAATGTTCACATATTGGGACTCAATGTTCATATGTTGCGACTCAATGGTCACATATTGAGACTCAACGTCTAAATGAAGAACATAGAAATATAAAACTATGAGATTCTTCGATTATTAACGGTACTATTTCAGAGAAATTACATTGTATAAATCTCTTGTTAATACTCACTAGCTATTTTGATATAAATATATCAACAATGGGAATGATGAATCGATTGTCCAACTATTAATTACGATTTGTCAAGAGCGATGACTAATCTTTAAAATAAGAAACTCTATCACATCTAAATGTAACTTGGACGGGGAAGGCAACGAAACACAGTAATTTAGTAAATGTCATACTAAATAACGAATAGCTGAATGCCAAAGAATGTTGAGAATTTTAGATAGATAGTTAAAAATTTGCACATTATAATATGTGAATCGAAGGAAATAGTCTGGCAATTAAAATAGACCTATTCAAGTCTCTCTACGACTATCTATTTAGATCATTCTAGATAATATATTTGCAACAGTTATCAATGTATTCTATCAAATGTAGGCCTCACTGTTCGCTCTCAATGTCAATAGCCAAAGCGAAAAGCGAACGATGTTATGCTTAACTCACTCGTCTTTGTGGTGTCAGCATTTCGTGCTTGTATGTTAAGTAGAGCATAAATAATGTATAGGATTGCTACACTGCTATCACGGTTCCACGACACAATATTATAATTAAGTCTGCCACTAAGGCTAATTCCTTGTACCGGTGTTTCTCTCTTTCTTTCCTCTCCCCCTCTCTCTATCTCTTTCTCTATATCTATCTGTCTCTATCTTTCTCTTTCTCTCTCTCTCTTTATCTATCTCTATCTCTCTCTCTCTCTCTCTCTCTCTCTCTCTCTCTCTCTCTCTATATATATATATATATATATATATATATATATATATATATATATAATATACATATATACTGTATATATATATATATATATATATATATATATATATTATACATATATACTGTATATATATATATATATATATATATATATATATATATATATATATATATCTGTCTGTCTGTCTCTGTCTGTCTGTCTGTCTCTGCATCCATCCATCCATCCATCCATCCATCCATCCATCCATCCATCCATCTATCTATCTACCTCTCTACCTACCTACCTACCTAGCAATCTAATCTCACTCTAGAACTCTCGGTTCTTTCAGTCATCTACCTAGCGGCAGGTTCATTACATATACACATCAGTTCATCTCTTATGCTCTATATTCTAGACTCTTTTTCAATTCTATACCATTTCTCAAAATCCTCTAACATTCCTTGTCTCTCATTTCCTGTAATTCTTTTTTATTCCATGCTTCTCAATTTCCTCGCCGGGTGAAGACTTTTATCTTCATTAATCTGCAATGTTCGTCAATATATAGTCTATTCTATGTAGATGTTTACAAGTCGTCAAGTTTTGTCCTAAAATAACGAAAAAATAATAGTTGGAGCCCCTGAACTCCTCTAATGTTTTTAAAATGTCTATATCCATTTTTTTCGGGCATTCAATTCATAACAATTCGAACAAAAAATATTTAAGTGAACATGTTTACGTGTCCTAGTGTGAAAAATAATTCTAAAAATACTTGCGTCATGAGACAATTGGGCAAAAGTTTCAGTGCAGGGCCCGTCAGTACGGGGTCCGTCAGTGCAGGGCCCGTCAGAGAAGGGCTCGTTAGTGCGGGGCCCGTCAGTGTGGGGCCCGTCAGTGCGGGGCCCGTCATTGTGGGGCCCGTCAGTGCAGGGCCCGTCTGTGCATGGCAGTGCAGGCCTCTTACAATTCCACACAGTCAACTCTTGTTAAGGACCGATGACAAGAGATCTAAGTGTTAATTCAGAGAACATCAACTACCGAGTCGAGAGCCCATTGAGAACTATATCCATCTACTATAAGTGCTATGATTGTCGTCGCTTAGTTTAAATTTCGACAGGTCTCAACAGTTATACATAATTTGTTGCCTAGGTATTTAGCATAAATTACAGCCCTGATAACTGGAAATGTTATTAAATTTAACTTATGGAAGAAAAAACATAGAATTGAGTCTGGAACTTTGTTTCGGGTAGGCTGAGAAACAGCACAAGAACAGCACAATAGCAGTAGAGCTTCAGTAGAGACAATTAGCTTCTTTTATTAGAGGGGACAATTAGATCCACTAATAATAATAATAATAATAATAATAATAACACACATTATAGTGAAATGATCAACTATGTTGATATCTATCACTTTTAATACCACATGTTATATCCATTAGGAAATTTAGTCCATTTTCCGTGTTGCCAGTCCAGTGAATGTCCGAGATTTTACTCTCAGATCAGCGCGGCTGGGATTCGAACCCACGAGAGTTCAATTCACCTCAGGGTCTGTCATTTAAAACTTCATGACGTTATCTACACCCTTAACCATTGCGCTATTGAGACATTCACTGCTCAATGGGACAGAATATCAATTTTAGTATTTTCATTTAATCTTTCCAGTAATCGTATTCTTTTCTATTATATGCCTACATGCTACCCTGTACCTCAATATGGTACCTATCTCTCTCTCTCTCTCTCTCTACCTCTCTCTCTCTCTCTCTACCTCTCTCTCTTTCTCTCTCTCTCTTAGTGAACTGCCTACGCCCACTGTCAAGCAAATAAGATCATCTGAAAGGAGAACTCATAAACAGATAAACACTTAATTAACATGAATACTTTTACCACATTTCAAATTTTTACCCGCACGTATTTAATAGAGTTTAAGAATTTTTAAGAATGACCAAAAATTGTACCCTTAGTTCATAAATGTTCTTATCAGCTACTTTTAAAATTTTCTATTCACACTGCTAGTATTTCGCAATTCTTTTATCCAATACAGGAAAGGGACAGCATACATATTTGCGATATAATTAAATGTCTATAAATCAAGGCATGACTACCAGAACGTTTAGCGTTATAATCTATACCCATTAGGTCATATCTCTACAAACTTTACATTTCTTGATAAACTACTCAACGAGACCATTCACGGACTTAATCAATGTACTTAAGCACACTTAAAAGGTAACATCAGGTTACATCATAAAAATATCGCTTTTCCGCTTCTTCATTAGTTAGAAGTACATTGTATTAATATTATCCTCAGAGAGAACTAAATATTCTATGTATTTGAAGCCCTTCTAAAGAATTTTTGCAATTTTTTATTTTTTTATTATGCAAAATATCTAATTTATTATCATTTACATACAGGAAGAAAGATTATAACCACTAAAAGCTTAACAAATTTAGTCAATAGGATACAAACAATAAATAAATATTTTAAGAGTAGTTAATACTTAGAATTGCAGGTGCTGCAGAGGCAAAGTGAATAAATGAAATAAATCAATTCAATTTAAGAGTATTAACATCGGATTTTTAAATGAAAGCAGAAAGTGAGATAATAAGAGATAAATAAAAAATGATAGTAAAATTTGGACCAGTAGACAGCAGGAAATAAATTTAAAATGACCAAATATATTAAAAAGGAATCACTAAACAGATAAATACAGGAGAGGGGATAATAATCATAATAAAAGTTTAACGTCCATTACAACGATGAAGTCAGGGACGTCCTCCCCCCATCAGGTATCACTTCAAATCGATTCACCTCAAACGATCTGGAAAAACATGTGCTGAAGAGAAAGAAAAAGATCCTAAACGGTGCCGGCCCGGTGATAAAAAAAAACAGTCAGGCAAGATGAAAAAGTCTATGGTAGGAAGAGATGTTTTCAACCTACAACGGAAAGTAGAAGTACTAGAACAAGAGCGAAGATCAGGAGGCAGAGAGTTTCAAACAGTAGGAAATGAGAAAGAAAATGAACGTCCACCTAACGAAGTGAGAATATTAGGAATTTTGAGCAGTTTGGCATCGGAAGAACGAAGCTTACCAGAAGGTTTATATTGGATTAGGAGATCAGAAAGGTAAGACGGTTTATTATCTAGAAGGATGAGAGAGAAAGAGAGAGAGAGAGAGAGAGAGAGAGAGAGAGAGAGAGAAGGGAGAGAGAGAGAGAGAGAGAATGCGAGAGCCACAAAGAGCACTTTTATGTCAAATTCTCCATGCTTATTTTTTTGCAATCGTGATTATCAAACTTTCCGGCTTTCCAGAAAAACACTTGAATATATTACAGTTACACGACTACACAGTTAACCATTGATTATTATTTATCTACCACATGAACAATTATTTCCATTATTTAAACTCCATACTCAATTATCAGTATGCGAAAAGTTTAGATACAAGAAATAAATTTGTAAGTATTGTAGTATTATGGTTTTTATTTGCTTGTAATACATGCAAAAACATACATGTAAGTGCACAAATGGCATCCCGTATGCACGTGGTATAAGTTTTCCTTGCTTAGTTTCCACTTCTGTAGTTTTTCTTAGATCTTCGTTCCCTCCATGTATATTAATTATTAGTAGTCTATATCTTTCGGTAGCGCATCGATTGCAGTCATCTAAGTACTAACCGAGCCCAACGTTGCTTAACTTTATTTGTCAACATGCATGCCTAACCAAATGCGCTAATGCCCTCTCTCAATGTCTTCCAAATTACTGTAGCTATTATTAAATTAAATTTAAACATTGATAACTCTACGGCACCCAAAATCAATCACTTTGTTGTTCGAATGGATAGCTTTTATCTATTTTTCAATTATACAAATTTTCCTAAAATAAAACACATCCATATTTAGAGCCACTCCACATATATAAAGCATTGATATGTGTTTTTTTATTTTAGAAGCTTTCGGATTATTGGTTTCATTGGATTCTGTTAAGTCCATTTTCGTTTTGGTTTAAAGTTAAGGTTCTTTCAGAATCTTTCTAGATCTCTCTTTCTAAAGATCAGCCAAGTGGCTGGTCCAATGTACATTTTCCTATTGACATTCAGCTTTCCCGCTCCATAAAGAGCACACTTCATTGACCAATAAGTTAATCCCTTCACAAAATGCTATGACACCTTCATGTAGTCTACAGCTTGAGAAAAATGTATGACTTCTGAGCGGTTTCCCTGACTACGTTACTTTTTGCCTAGCCACCTCTTACAACACATGCAGTTTACGGTTCATTTACTCATCATTTGGCCGGTCACAACATGTAGTAGAGTAAATGCTACTACAGACAATGGGTTATGCAATGGTCTGATCTCAGTATGTTAAAGTTATCTTAAAATGTGCTCTAGAGCTGTTATTACAGAATATGATTTCATAATATCTTTCTTCTGTAACGCCGATATTACAAAGTTTTACACCCACAAAAATAGTCCTACACACTAAAGTTTCTGTTATCTTTAATACACGAAAACACTAGGAACAATTGGCGCATATACAAGAATGCTTGCAAGTAATCGCATATATACAGCAATGCTTGCAATCGGCTGCAGAATTATATTATAGAATTGAATGATCAAGAGAACTTGATAGTAGAACCAAGGTTAAGCCCTTGAATAACAATTGTACAGTGTTCACTATAACTAGACCATCTTCCGATTACTTGAGTTCAGCGTGTCAGAGGTCGAAACATGCGATCACAAGCATTCACTACACACATTACAGACCTTCAAATAAACTACTTAACATTTTTACAATTCGCAACATAGCTTGTAACCATGTACGCTTATTTCTGGATCATGATTATAATACTTTATATATTGCTCATACCGTGCCTATAGCAAGCATCCATTCGCCCATGCAGACATTTCATATTGCTTTGGAAATTAGCGCTCGACATCATGATGTACTCTAGCAACTAACCTATTTTATACCTACTTCAACTTATGTTTTAGCATATCACAGAACCGATAGGTAGAAAATTTGATGTTTTGAAACAGCTACTTCTGAAAATCTTTCTTAGCATTCAAGGTTCTCTGTCTGCTACATACATAACTTTAAAAGCTGCGACTATAGCCGGAAATAAAATAAAAATATTTAAAATTTAGGCCTATAAGCGCTTCAAGGGTCAATTATAACTTTAACGTTGTTGCATTTATAACAACATTCAAGTTATTATAATTAACAACCTAACAAACGATATATACATATATCATATATAAAAAGACATATCTATATATAATTATATATACAGTATATATATATATATATATATATATATATATATATATATATATAATTTTATATATATAATATATATATATATATATATATATATAATATATATATATATATATATATATATATATATATATATATATATATACAGACTGGGCAAAAAAAAATAATCCCCTAGCGAAATCTCAATAACTTAAGAAAATGCAAAATTTCTCTACGAAATTTACAGAGCTTCTAGGGGAGGAATTTCTGCGTATATCTAACAAATTTGATGAAAATCTATTGAGCAGGAAAAATATTACAGCTTTTCTACGAAAAAAGTGCAAAATCAGTTTTAACAAGGCTTTTTTTACCAGAAGTCTTAATAACTTGGAAAAAACTCAAAACAGTTTTACAAAATTTTCGGGGATTCCAGAGGAGGAATTTCTCCACACATCCTGCAAATTTGGTGTAAATATATCAGAAGTAACAAAAATACAGCGTTTCTTCGAAAAAAATTTAAAATCAATTTCAACAAGGCTTTTTTAAACAAAAGTACCGGACATTTTCTTCAAAATTTAGGAATAATTTTAACATAAGAACGAATTTTAGGCATCTTGTATTGGAGTAGCTAGCAATTTAGTGCAGGTTTAAACTCCACCACTTAAGTAAACGGCCTTTTCATGGTCGTTATTTTCTTTAAAAGGAACGACTGACATTTCAAAAAGTCTTATTAAAATTGATTTTAGCACTTTTCTCGTAGAAATTCTGTAATTTCGTAACTAATGAAAATATTTTCATCAAATTTGCAGGATATACGCAGAAATTCCTCCCCTAGAAGCTCTGAAAATTTCGTAGAGATATTTGAGTTTTCTTAAAGTTATTGAGATTTTGCTCGGGGATTTTTTTTTGCCCTGGTCTGTATATATACATGAAATACATACATGAAATAAACAAAAGCATTTACTCAAGTCATTATTTTACAGTATCTGGTAGCATGTATGATAAAATCTTCATAGATTGCATACTTAAAGAAAGATTTTATTGGCATATTCTGGGTCATTTTGAGTACCATTAAAGATACCCAAAATATCTACATATAGTGGGTTGACTTTGAGTAATGAACTTAAAAATCGTCAAAAATTGCATCGAACCGGTTGAAGGCAGAATTCAAACCAGTATAACAAGTTGAATTTGGTAATTTGTCATTAACTCAATCTTACTTTCAAGAACCTAGATCACTTCATTTGCATCTGGATAATATCAAACTTGAAATTTCATGGCCTCGCAAGTGATACAGCTTAAGAATAGCATATTACATTAAGCAGCTATATCAATTACCTAATTCCTGTATGAAGTGAATCTTAACTTAATGAAATTAAAGAAAAGTAGTTTTGCATGCTTACTGACTATATTGACTACAATTAAAGCAAATGATGAGGGTACACTGTACAGGCAGCTTACATACATTCCTGAGGTGAATTGAATCCTCGTTGGTTGGAATCCCAGCTGCGCTGATCTGAGAGTAAAATCTCGGACATTCACTGGACTGGTTATACAGAAAATGGACTATAAATTGCCTAATGGTTTAAGCATGTGGAATTAAAAAGTGATAGATATCAACATTGTTGTTCATTTCACTATAATGCGTGTTTACTTTTTATACATATATATCTACAAGTTTCAATTCTAATATTCCTGCTGCCTTAAAAATACAATGAATACAGCCAATTTAAACCTGCTGTATCCCAGGCAGTATGAGCAACAAGTGTATAAGTAAAAAGCCAGGTAAAGAAATAGCATCATTGAGCGGCCTGATCTCTTGGTGTCACACTGCGAGAACAGACTCCTTTCAGTGGCTGTTATGCACCAGTCTATATCACTTACTTATATTACTCATAATATATATTACTTATATATTATTTATATATTACTTACTTATATATTACTCCCTCAGTAACTAAAGAGCCATTATCATACAGAGTGACCACTCTCTACACCAAAACAAATTCACTTTTTCCTTACTTCTCCAGTGTGTCTCAACTTCTTTACATAGCCACCGCAGCAAAGATGCAAACGACAATACCAGATATGGTTTTCTTGAAGATGAGAAGATTTTCAAAATATTCTTTAAAGTTTTACACTGTTGGCATTAATTTCTGATTTCTTTTTGTTCATTACCAACATAGCCTTTGTAATTTTTCCAATTGTATGTGTCTTAAGTCTTTTATTAATTTTTTTATCTTTATGCTAAATATGGCTAAATTCTGCTTCCCCTGACATTGCCATGACTATTTTCAAATTCCTCGACTTTTACATGTTTTCCATGTTTCCAGAAGAGTTGGCACCCTGATCATATCACAATGACTGCTTGAAACCTTTAATAAATCTAAATGTAGCAATTGGACTTTGTTAATCTTAGCATAAACCAAAACAAAATTAGTTATTTTAACAATCAAACCTTATATGTTCCATAATAAAATCAGCCGCCTGAGCCTTAAGCCAACTGCCGGCCAGGTATTCCTTGCATATGCGCAATCCATTTTGTCTCAGTTCCTCATCACCTACGTAATCCATGATGATATATAGGCATTCACGGGCTATCAAAATGTACAGATGGTTATATTAATTGAGATGAAATTAAACCTGTATTGATAATGAATTGGGATTTAACAGCTGCAATCTGTGAAATAAAATACAAGTAGCAATAGTATTAAATTCTATCAAAATAATCATAAAGCTTGGAATATCAGAAATTTTCTCTCTGATAAATATTTTAATATATTACACTATCATTATTATATCAGAAATCCAATACCTAAATTCTGCATTTATCTCATTTTGCAATTCTGTTTCTGATTTCAATAAACCCACAGTTGATTTCTTCAAATTTCTAAACATTACAGCTAATTATGGGTGTGAGATGATAAAAACCAAACTCAGAAACCATCACTTTGATTTGAAAAGGCCATCAATTTGAAAGTGATAATAATACTTTAGAAAATTATTTTTTGTTAGTGTTATTTTTTCTGTTTTATCTTTGTTTATTATCAAATCTGTACTACTTAATTTGTTTTCAACATATCTTTCTAAATCATCAGAGTTTTTATTTCCAATAAGTATCCACCCTATATCATCTGCAAATGTTTGATCTATTTTATTATTATTTTGATTATTTTCACTTCTGTTCCAATAAGAATGATCTTCTAATTCTTTTGGAATAACTTCTTCTCTAGATTTTGAGTGCCATTGCTAAGTAAAGTGAACAAAACTGGACTAAGGCAATCACCCTGAGGCACTCCTGTGTTTGTTATGATCTCATCTCCAAAGTAATTGTCATTATAAATTTGAATTTTTACACTATTTACAAGTATTTTTATTATAAGTATTTCATCTTCATCTAACATTTGTTTTAAATCTACGTATATTCTAACCACCCTTAACTGAATGAAGGAATGAGTATTGCTGGTTAGTATAAAGTTCCACTCATATGTAGACATTTTTTACTAGTTTAGATATTAATTTAAATGTGATTGTTATTTTGCTAATTATTACTACTGAACTCTTTCTGTAAGTTAGTCTCGAAGACCGAGTTCGGCCATGACACTGCTATATAAGTTTTCGTTGTTAACTGTTCTACCTTTATTTTGCAACGTTTTTGGACCTTCTTTTTGCTCTCTGGCTTGATTTTGTCTCAATAGAGCAAAATGTTGTCATTGATGACTTTTCCATCCAGTGTCCATGAGCAGCGACCTGCGCCTTAACCACCTTTTCTTTAACTCCCTTTATTTTGGACTGAATTTCTGGATTTTGGAATTTGCACCGTTTTTGGACCTTCTTTTTCTGCTCGCCGGCTTGATTTTGTCTCAATAGTGCTCGATGTTGTAGTTGATGACTGTAGCACTCTAATTGTTGTTATTATTACTATTATTGTACCACTCTAATTGTTGTTATTATTATTATTATTATTGAACATTTAAAAAAACATATTTACATCATAATTACTGCTTACGATTTCTTTTTTAAATGGGTGAGCGTAAATTATAGTAACTTATTTGATATTAGCTTAATCAAAATTCTCCAAAAAACTTTTATGACTTCTTGACGATTACAAAATAAAACTAGTTGTAGGCTCTATGCGTTAGCGGATAATTCACCAACGTATGATAATAAGGCAAACCCGTTTCACATATTTACTCAACGTAGCTCGACAATCAGAAAGTGCGTGCTATTATTAGATATTAACATTTATGTCTGTGAATTGGCTGCTTTGAATTACGTCTAATCAGTAATCGTTTATCCAATGACGGTACGCTGAACACGTCTCTCAGATTACTAATCGTTTGTTATTATTACGCTTAATTTCGCTCACACGTAATTATTTTTTCCCTAGTCTTGTCAAAAAATTGGAGCATTTTTATCAGCCTTTCAGGCAGTTTTTCAACTAATATTACGCTAACAAAACAACTGTTATGTTAGCGTAATATTGATATTAGAGTGCAAAGATGTTAGAGTCCTACTGTCGACAATGACAACATCGATCACTATTGAGACAAATCCTGGCGATTGAGCAAAAAGAAGGTCCAACGCGATGCAAATTTCACAATCCAGAAAGATACACCAAAAATACCTATACCTTAAATTTCCTAAATTAAATTAACTCCAATAAATGCCGACTATTTTAAATTGAATCAAATTTGAAAGTCTTATGCTGCGTTTCATGAAGGATGTTTAAGTCGTAATCAGAGTTTAACTACCGATTTAATCAGGATCAAGAAAAATTCCGTTTCACGAAGCCTTAATCTGTGATTAACGAGCACAGTAGCGGATCCAGGGGAGGCCCAGGGGACCCGCCCCTCCCTTAGACCCGACGATAAAATTTTTAAACTATATTTTCATTGTTTCTATGGCAATTTCAAGGCGTAAATTTGTTTTAATGACGTTAGGGGGGTTAGGGGGTACGATAGGGAACTCGAACAGTCCCACTACCTCGATTTTTTTTCAAATATGGGTCCTACTAGGGGCCCATATCTGTCAATATTCACTTTAACAATTAACTGTATAAGAGAAAAAAGGGTGTAAGTTAAACATGTAAACTCTGTCTCAGAGCAGTGGTGCAAACAGCATTGGCTGGGATCGAGGGCTTAAGCTCCCCCCCCCCCCCACCTTCCGCCAAAATAAGGGCACTTTTGCAATTGGTTCAGATCCGCTAAGTTTCTGCGGAGGTGAAAAAAATAATCAAAATAATTTTTTCATAATTTTTCCTAAACAAATGTACGTAGGATTTTAGGCATTTTAGGTTTACCTCACACTTTTGTACGGGTATGAGTGGGTGGGGAGGAGGGTACGATACGGGGATACACTCACTCTATTAGCCGAGTGCAGTATGCTTAAATGTCGAGCCCCCCCACACACAGCATTTTTTTCTGGTTACAAATTTGTTGCTTACGCCCTGCCTTCATCGGCAGGGCGTAAGCCACAAATTTGTACTCTTCAAAAAAAATTTCGGGCCCCCCCCTTAAAAAATTCCTGGATCTGCCCCTGAACGAGCAGTTTACTGTCTGTTTCCTAATTTCCTCATTAATATATGTAGCGAAATTGGACTTTCGCTTTGATTACGCTTGTTGCATTAAACCAGTATAAATTCGTACGCTTCCGCAAACCAGTATAGATTAAACGTAGCGCCAGTCTAAGGATTTTTCCAAAATATAAAAATAAACATAAATATTAATATTAGAGATTAGGTTAGGTTAGTAATTAAAGGGAAATCCTAATTCGTTGGCGATTCTTGTAAAATTAGATAGCATTGGTTGTAAATGCTATAATGTACGTAGTTGGCTTACATTATATAGTAGAAACGCGTTATATTAAATGTGAGGAAATGTCAGTTAAGCGCTATAGGAGGTTATAGACGGTTTTATCTAGATTTGTGTTTATTTCGATAAGGTTTTCAGAATCGATAGGAAATAGAGATGATTGATCGCTAGAATTTAAGCGAGAGAACGACGTCATCACTGCGGTATATTTTCGCGCTAGATCGTACAATAGGTTTAATTAGAAAAGAGCACAAATTAGGTGATGGAATAAGAAAACACCCAGGATGGTAACACAGATTAAATATAACGTAATTTAGGCCACACCTTCAACCAATGGAAGGGGGGGGATACAAATCGAGGGTTTAGTAAGGCGTTACGTGATTGGCGTCGTAGTCATCCCATGTTAAAATTTAGTATAAAAGGCCGTGTTTCTCCATGCAAAATCGCTTGGGTTACTTCGCGGTAACCGTGGTCCAGACGCAGTTGATTGTGATTGGAGCCACTTATCACGAAGAAATAATGTTCAGACGCAGTTGATGTGATTGAATATTATTAACTGACCACTTTAAAGCACATTTCGTTGTGTGGAGAAGTAGAGTAGCTACTACAAAGCTTTAAAGCACAATTCGTTGTGTGGAGAAGTAGAGTAGTTGTTATAAAGCTTTAAAACACGATTAAGAGTGTAGAGAAGTGTTCGGCAGCCTTACGACTTTAAAACACAGTCGCATTGATTGTGCCGAGAAGTTGTAAAACGGGAAGGGTCCCATTGTGCAAAGACCTGTGTTTTAAAACAGGCAGTGTTACAGAAGGTGGGTGGTGCTGGGGAACCCAGTGGATAGGGCGCCCCAGCAGCACTAATAGTAGGGGTGTCGTATTTTCGTGACGAGCGGCCAGCTTCTGGACGGTGACTTGCTAGCAGTTGCCGATAGGAAGATTGCGCCAATCCGAGCACTATACAGGCACAACAGCATTTAGCTGTGGAATTTGGCTGGGTGGGACATCAAAAAGCAACCCTCATAGAGTTATATATATAGGTAGTCATAGAGATATATATGTATGTAGTTATAGCGGGCGTATAATTTAGAGCTAGCGGTACATTTCTCAAATTAAGAGTTAGAATAGGGAGAAAGAAAAGTACATAATTGCCCAATAGGCGGGTTTTGGTCCCGATATTGGATGACCTAGGATCCCAACAGAGGCAGGTGAGTCTTGTCTCGCAATTGTTTGAATTAGGATTCAAAGAGTTGCTGCCGGGTTTTGTCTCGCTATTAAGGTGAACAGAAACACATTAAATACAAAAGAGATTTAGATAGGAAACAAATAGGGAGGACTGCTATTTACTTATTATTAGCCTTTACAAGTGTGGTCTCAGACCACGCTCTACACTCATTAACAGTAGGGTTAGGTTAGACGTGTATTTTTCGTTTGACAAATTCCAATCACCATATTCAATTCCCAATCATTACTAATCAAACCAATCAAATAAATTCTACGTCTTTACACTTTACAACAGATTAAGGGGAGATGGCCGACCAGAACATGGATAGTAGGCCAGTGTCCCGAACCTCCTCGATGTCGAACGCGGGACTTATCCCCGATTCGGGCCGTGACGACCTGGCACGAGACCTGAATACCCACGAACCCACAATTAGGGCAGAGGCCATAGCCCTAGCACAGGCGGGAGACAGAAGCAGTCTCACCTTTAATCGTGACGATCTCGGCGCAGTAGTAGAAAGCGGACATTCACAATTGGCCGAGTTCCTAGGCCTTTCAATAACAAGGAATACACAAGCCACTGACCCAAATATCCGAAGGCCATACTACCACAGCACGCCGGAGGTCCCCATTAGCTCAGTGGGTGGATGGGGAGGCCCTAACCAACAAAAACATTTAATGTTGGAGGGAGCTGAGCAATACCGGCGTCAAAGACCAAGCTATGACCCCGAAGATATGGGAAGTGGACACGTACAAGCCGAGCGTTTCGCGACAATATACATTACTAATTAATAGCGCAGTGGCAGTGGCGGATCCAGGGGGTAAATATGTTAATAATGGCAGTGGTTAGGGGGGGGCGGAGTGGAGGGTATGACAGGGTATAGTTCATTGTTTCTAAGGCAATTTCGATGTGTAAATATGTTAATAATGGCAGTGGTTAGGGGGAGGGCCCGGGGTGTAGGGTATGACAGGGTATAGTTCATTGTTTCTAAGGCTATTTCGAATTGTAAATATGTTAGTAATGGCAGTGGTTAGGGGGGACCCGGAGTGGAGGGTATGACAGGGTATAGTTTGATTGTTTCTAAGACAATTTCGATGTGTAAATATGTTAGTACTGGCAGTGGTTGGGGGGGGGGGGCAGGGTGGAGGGTATAGTTTCATTGTTTCTAAAGCAATTTCGATGTGCAAATATGTTAATAATGGCAGTGGTTAGGGGGGCCGGGGGGTGGTACGACAGGGAACTCATTTCCAATAGCTCGATTTTTTTCTAGGATATTCTAGAAGTCCTGTATAATGGTAGGAGGTCCAAAAAATGTTGACCGTTTCACTATAGATATATATATATATATATATATATATAGATATATATTACCGTTTTTGGACCTTCCTGTTTTGCTCGCCGGCTTGATTTTGTCTCAATAGTGCTCCATGTTGTCATTGATGACTGTAGCACTCTAATTGTTGTTATTATTATTATTACTATAGCTCTCAATTTTCACTTTAACCTATATATTAGAGAAAAAAGAGTGTAAGTAAAAAATGTGAACTATGTCCCGTAGCAGTGGTGCAAACAGTCTTGGATAGGAGGGGTTAAGCCCACCACTACCACCAAAATTAGGTCACTTTTGCAATTCGTCGAGATCCGCAGAGTTTCTTCAGAGGTGACAAAATTAGCCTACTTTTTCCAAAACAAATGTAGGATTTTAGGTATTCCCCTGAATTTAGTACGGGTATAAGCGGGGGGGGGGGGTAAGTTACGGGTATACACTCACTCTATGAGCCGAATTCAGTAGTGAATAAATTTTGAGTCCCCTCACAGAAATTTGTCTGGTTGCGTCAAATGTCCCGAAGAAGGCGGGGTGTAAGCAAAAAATGTACTCTAAAAGAAATTTCGGCCCCCCCCCTTAAAAAAATCCTGGCTCCGCCCCTGCGCAGTGGCTAGAGGTGTCAATAGATTAAATTTTTTGATTTTCTGGAATTTAGAATTTGCATCCTTTTTGACCTACTATAGTTGTTTGCTCACCGGCCTGGATTTGTCCACCCCCCATATCTATTCCTGATCAGCTTTTTTTACTTTGCGAACAGTTTCATAAGCGGTTACAAAGCATTCAATCATTTCGCTAGTAAAGTAAAGTAAACAGGCATTATAGTGAAATGGTAAACTGTGTTGGTATCTATGACTTAATTGCAATACCATGTAGGCCTACATGTTTAAACTGTTAGGCAATTTAGACCATTTTCTGCACAACCAGTTCAGTGAATGTCCGAGATTTTACTCTCAGATCAGCACGGCTGGGGTTCGAACCCACGAGAGTTCAATCCTCCTCAGGATCAGTCATTTAAAACTTATAATGATGTTACCCCTACGCTAATAAGACATTCCAACTTCTATTAGTACCCTTCCTGAGACTGATTACCCAGATTTTGGCTAGGAACCATTAAAGGACCCTCACTCTGCTCATCGGTTTTGATTTAGTTCAACAGTGTTCGATGTCGTCATGTACAACAGTAGCGTCCAATTCGTATTGTTGGTGTTGTCGTCGTCGTCGTTTTTCTTCTTAATGCTCGATGCATTAAAGAAAAAGCAAAACTGTTTACCAATGGTAACCGTTTGTTAGTAAATAAGGGGCAATTTTATAATTAATAAATGTCAAAAATTAAAATTGTAAGAAAAATGTAGAGTTCATGAACTAAACGGATTTTAAGAGTCATGTTCAGAACGACTGTTTAATTTTCATAGGCATTCAATTCTGATATGAAGATAATTCAATGGGTCAGAAAGGTGGAAAGCTGAGTAATAAGGATGTAAAGAAATTGGCAAGAATTACGCACTGTAAGTTAATTGTATTTCTAAATCTCACTACTCACCAGAGTGATCTATTTTAATTTTGGATTATGCAGAACTATTGCGACGGGCTCTTCATATTTGCTTTGTCAGCGGTATGCTTATTTAGTTGCGCGACCATAGCCTATATGTCATTATCATTTTTGTACAGTAATGAAGTGCAGATACTTCGTTGCAAGTAAAAGTAGCCTATTCAAATGATACTTTTACTTGTAACGAAGTACCCAATTTGTCTGGGTATTTTTTACTTGTAAAGCTGGTAAAGCTAATGTTAACGTCAGTTTCCTCACTCGAAAGCGACGTCAGTAACGGGCTGGCCCAGGATTTAAACCCGCACATACTAATCCGCGGTCGAGTTTCCTACCGAAATCGCCTCTGGCTCCAGCCAGTTGTAACGAAGTAATTTTTGCAGTACCTCTTACTTTTAGCCGCTGAAATGAAAAAGTCATGTTACTTTTTGAAAACAGTTTGAATATCTATCGCCAAATTTTACTAATTAGTAAAAGTTGTAATATTGGGAGAATAGGAATTAAGGTAATACAAATTCACCGATATCATTTTTGTAGTTTACCGCCAGTAACTGCGCTAAATCGGGTGTGTGACGCAACTCAAAGCCTTTGATCTACAGTGTATGTCACAAACCTGTACTGGCCTTTGTTGTCTAGTTATGGAGCTCATAAAATGGGCATTGAGCTACGTTCAGCGCAATATTAAAATTTGTGATTATTCAGAGGATAATGTTAATTGTGTTTTATATAGTTCTATTGTTGATGACTATCTTTCTCCAAGATTGTAAGGAGAGGTATCTACCTCAGTTCCTAACAATTTCATTCTTCAGTATCGTTAAGTAATGAATGCGAGTTTCATTGAGCGATTTTTAATGATATCATCACTGCCGTAGCCAACCTTAAGCCAGCTTAATGTATATACAAACATGAAGTGTATGTATAGACCTTTTATAAAAGGTGTTTACTTTGATAAATTACAATGTAAATTTCTTCATTCGTTTGAGGGTGCCACCGTGCAATGATAAACATTACTCTTTTGCAGAAGGCAACTGAAATGTAATATATTCCTAAAAATGTAATATATACCCTCTAGATATTTTATCTAGACATATATTTCATATAAATTAAGACACATGTTTATCATCATTTGATTTGCAATTGAAATATAAATGTGTTTAACAATTTTTTAATACGATTCTGTTAATAAATGAAGAAATACATAATAAATATATGCAAATATACTGAACATTGCCGGCCGTCATGAGAAGCACACACCCCTCCCCACTCTCCCACTAGGCTTTGTTTATAATGTAAACAGAGTTACCACTACATATTATAAAAGGTCTATATTTACAGAAGCCATGATATAATTAAGCTACGTTAGGTAACAGGCTAGCCTAGCCCACGCAGCACAATACCTTTCACAGACTGGTTTTAATTGTTAATAGGTATGTCGCATGATGAACAAGATGGCTAAACTTTATACCATTGATAAAATTAGTATCCTGACTCTGCATGAATATCGTTACTATGCAAAAACCATAGGTAAAGCCTATCCTGAGAAACGCTGAAACCTTCACACAGTTAGCAAAATATGTAAACTAGTAGACAAGTGTGAATCAGCTATTGAATAAAAAGTTGGTAGTGGTCGGCCGAAGTGTGCTCAAAATATTAGCAAAAACCCATGGCCATCAAACGCTGCTGATTTGGATACCATACTATTTTGGGGGTCTGGTGCTCTTGAGACCACTATGAAATTATCAATCCAAAATCAACATCTTCTACAAAGCTTAAGGTTGCACTGCAGTCAATTTGGGACAAATTACTTCAGACTGTTATCCAGAAATCAATATATTCCTTCTTTTGGAGACTCCAGTTATGTGTCAGAGTTAATGGTAGCCACTTTGAGCTTTCAAAACTCCCCTTTTCATAACTAAAGATTAAAATTAATCAAAATGAAATGCCTGGACTGGTGTTTTATGTGCCAAAATGCAAATTAATGCAGGGAAATTAATGAGTAGGCTCACAATAAGTTCAACTACTGCACCATCTGTTGACCGAATGAAGCAAAACTTTTCCGATGTACATCCAATTACTACTGTCTAATATATAGAACTTTTTATGCATCTGTATTAGATGATTCCGAATTTAAATGAAATTTAATATGTTTTGTCCTTTTTCTTTCGCCACCCGGTATATGAGTCACATGTACATGTATGTATATAAATAATTAGATGTGTTTAGTCTATGACAAATTTATTGATGTATTGACTAAGGCAGGGGCATCCTCACAATGTTAACAACGATGCAAGTAAAGTTGTTGAAAATCCAAGAGGGAAATTGAAAAAGGTTCAGAGCTTTAAAAATAGAGGATAGGAAATGGAACAATTGTGCCATTTCGAAGCTTGCATCAGGGATGTAAGGGTGGATAGATGATCCTGGACTAAGGATAAAATTCAGTATTTGCAAAAAGTAACTAAGCAAAAATTAGTGTATGGATTGATTGCATCGATATATTGTATTTTGTGTCTAGTGAATGTCTGATGCATGGGATCATTAATACAGCTCTAGTATTGAATGATTTTACTGATATCGAGTGAAGGTTGTAAATAGCCTTCTGAGTCATGTTTGTTTCTCTTGTACACAATGTAAAAGCTTAATACTCGTCACTGGATCAGTCATCAGTATCAGTATAGTCATCAGTATCAGTACTAAGAACAATTTTAGTCTATGTACTTATATGTTATCTTAACATAATGCTAGTTCCTGAGCTGTCAATGTGGTGCACCTCTTTTAACATATAGCACAATATTGCTGCATAATAAAATTAATTATACAATTAATTTTTGGTTCAGAGACATATTTCTTGAATGCAATTTTCTTCTATACAGCTGTAACTTGTATTTTGTTTATTTATTTTCCAGTTGGAAAGGATGAGATAAAGGAGTGGTAAGTGTTAGGCATTTATTAGGTTATTAGGTTATTTACTTATTAGGTTATTTAAGCATTTATTGAGTTGACCTATAGTGTGCTAAGTAGTGTGAATGAAAACACAGTGTGAATAGGGTATTGAAAATATAATTACATAATTTTAACGTAATGCAACCAATTTATTCTGTTTCTTTTATAAATCTATCAGTAGCTCTGTTAGATTATAAATTTCTAGAAGAAAAATGTGTTAATTTTGGAGTAACGAAATTCTTAACCATATGTAGTACAATTTATATTAGTAACTAACAATAATTACTAGTAATAATAGTGAGGTTAGTTAAGGATATGGACCAAAGCTTTGAATTTTTATTATTATTATCATTGAGTTCATTTGATCTATATGAGATGTATTAAATAACATTGTAAATGTACAGTGGAACTAAGTTACATGTATTTCAACATTCTATCGCAACCAGTCAAATCTACAAACACAAGCTGTGTATTAATCTGTTCTGAAATTTCATTAAATTAATGCAGACTAATTTGAATATTTCATATTCTAAAATTCTAATTGCAATAAGATCAAAGGCATGCTTTGCAAAAACATAGAGGAAATTGAAACAGATATATTTTTATTTGTAACTGTAATTGTATGTTAGAACTTAGAAGTAGTGAAGTTTCGCTGAAATAATAGAAATTTATCTTTTTACAATGCAGGTTGTTTAAAATTATAAGACTATAACTTTGTAAAAAATTAGATTAATAACTTTGTAAGTTGTATAGCATTAGTAAATTTGTCTTTAAGTGTGCTGTGTATTGATACGTTTCCTGCTATTATATATGTATATGTCTCTCTCCTTGTACACTGCCTATTGGCAGGTCCATGGCATATAACGCCTCCACATATTTCTTATTTCTTTTTGCTATTAGATATTGTGAAGAAAAATTATTTGCAAAAATCACTTCAGGAACTGGCTTTGGAAATAAGATATTTTATTTGAGATTATTCTGTGCCTAACTTTAATTATTTGTATTGTATTTTTTTAAATTATTTTTTAAAATATTTTATTTAGATCACTTTTAAGGACAAAACTTATTTGTCAGTGAAGTTCTGTCTTGTGAGCTTGACTGTAGAAGATGAGTGAGAATAAGACTGTCTCTAAAGCGATTTTCTTTTAGACAAAAATAAAATGAGAATTTCATTCTGTGATATTCAAAGTACTAATTATTTCACTGTGCTGTTTGAGCAGGTACAAAGATTTCATGTGTGACTGTCCCACTGGTCGACTTGCTAGAGAGGTAGAGGATGCTAATGTGTACATATGATTGAGTGATATATTGCTGCATAGTACAATACAAAACGATACTTTATGAGATAAAATAGTGCTGCCTCACTCTATACAGTACTGTACTTTGTGCCATAATGCAATGCTAAAAATACAATGCTGTGTGATATAATGCAATGCCATGCAACTCAGTGATGGTGTAATGATCTGCTGCATTCATGTACATCATTTTTGTATTCATGTTTTGATTTACATTGATTGGATTAAAGTTCTATTAACATCTGTAGATGATCATTGGTGTGTTCATTGACAAGTGATTGTGCAAATTTAAATAGGGAAATTCTTGAAATTACAAATTATATACTTTGATCTTTCTTTTATTGTATTATGATGTTTCGTAAATAAATTAATAAATGAACTGTGATATTTCTTATCCCAACCAGAATACTTTTTTGACTATGGAACATCTGAAAACGGCATGTATTGGTAAAAGCTAACAAGACATAGAGTGAATGCTTGCAGATTACCCAAAAAGTCTTCTATGTTGAAGACTTCATGAATAATAGTTTCTAGCAATTGAGCAGTATTGGCTAAAGCCTAGTTTTGTGTCTAGTTTTTAGTCTCAAAAGCGTGTGAGTGAAGGGAAAGCACTGAATTTAAATCCTACACCTACTGATGTGCTATTGAAAACCTAACCGGTGTGCTCAGCAAACTTTTGATTAAATATATTACTGGAAATTGTGCTTATTTGTGAATCTAGTTGTATACTCTGAGTATCAAAGCACAAAAGTTGAAAATATGATGCAGAAAAATGTATTTGGTCAGGCTTTACAACATTTGCATTACCATTTCTGGTAGACTCATATACGTGTATATTTGACTTGTTTAGGGTCATCTAATTCTTTAATTTATAATTATTTATAGTCATTTTTATTTTATTGTAGAATTTTGCTGAAATATACCTGATGAACTTTCCCGAAGGCAATCCTGTCAATTTCGCTAATTTGGTGTTTAATGCCTTTGATATTCGTAAGGTTTGTAATTTGTCTGTAAATCTCCTAGTTTGCTATACAAATTGCATTTCCTTTATTGCGTATGAGATTTGGAGACTAATTGAAGCTTGTAAGCATAGTTCATTACTTATTAGTAATTTTCTAGTAATATTATTGACCATTTCTGCAAGATGTGATCATTAAGCCATTATAAAATAATAAGACTTAGATTTACATCACTGAATAAATCTTAGAAACCAAGACTAAATGAATTGCTTGAAGAAACGAATAAAAATTAAGAAATTCAAGTATTTTTGATTCTAAATTCCTTATATTTTGGTAAGAACTTCACTAATGCTGAAATGATAAACATTGTTAAGCTCAAAATATAGCTGAATAAACATATTTTAAGGAATAATGTTAATGGAAACATTGAAGATACACTGTTGTGAAAGAGAATCAAGGGAAGGGATTATGAACAAGATAAGCTGATGTTCAAAAGGAAAAGAAATCATTAGTGAATTGAAAAGATGTACAGAGGATTTAAACTGTTGCATGCGAAGATTATGTGTTACTTATTTAAACTTAGTGGGTACTCTAAGAGTAGCTGGACGATTTGAATAAACGAATATATTTATACTATTATAGAGAGGTGTTGTAGCCTTCGAAGATTTCATCGTCACTCTGTCTGTGACATCTCGCGGGAGTCCGGACGAGAAATTGAACTGTATGTCTTATATTTCTCTCTCCTTTTTCACCAACATTCTTTCCTCCTTACTCCCCTTCCTCTCTAGATGTTTGTATCTCTCTCTCTCTCGCTCTCTCTCTCTCTCTCTCTCACTTACTGTACTAGATTTTTGCTGCTGGTCACTGTCACGCAATTATTATTTTCCTATTAGCTGCTCCCCCTCATTCTTGTTCTTCCTCTAACCTGCCTACCTTCCAATGTATTCCGCAAACTGTTTCAAGCAACCTTGAGCTATAACTTTACTGACATTTTAAACTGAATTGGTGCAAAACATTTATGATTAGATTTTCCTTAAAGAAGCACTCAGTCTCTGAAATATTTGATAAGAACGGTATTGTTTATACATGTATAGTTTGTGTTTACAGGCATATTTGTAGACAGATATATAGTACTTAAGTAACGTAGCCAATTAATTGATAGAATAATTTTTACTCATTAACTGATTAACTGGATGATTTATTGGCTAACTGATGGATTGATTAATTGATAGATTGATTTATATATTTGTTGATTGACGGTTTATTTGTTTTATGGTTTGGATTAATTTTCTGAATGATTGACAGGGACATTTAGTCTATACGATTTGGATGGAGATGGGTTTATAAGTCGAGCCGAAATGTTTGAAGTGGTTGATGGGATATATCAGATGGTTGATAACGCTGTGGATTTCCCCATTGATGAAGATACGCCAGAGAAACGTGTAAACGTCATCTTCAAGCAGATGGATGTGGTCTGTTTTGTCTCATATATATATATATATATATATATATATATATATATATATATATGTATATATAATATATATATATTAATATGGTAATTAATTATATTAATTATATTAATTATATTAATTATATTAATATATATTAATATATATATATATATATATATATATATATATATATATTAATGTATATATAATATATGTATATATAATATATATATATATTAATATATATATATAATATATACATACATATAATATATATATATATTATATATATTTATACATGTAGACTATGTGTATATATGAAATATATATATATATACATGTATATATATATATATATATATATATATATATATATATATATATATAGTGTAATTTTATTTATATTTACATGTATATATATTATATATGTGTATATATACATATCATCAGGATTTATTTATTTATGCTCTGCAATACAAGCGATGGTTCTTAGTCTATAGCTTGCTTTTGTATGGAGTAGCCTGATATATTGGTGACTATTTCTATATATATATGAAATTACGAAGAATTCACTTTATTAATATACTAATATATATATATACTAATATATATATATATATATATATATATATATATATATATACAGTATATATAGGGGCCCATATAAGCCTATATATAATATTATATAATAATATATAATCATCATAATCATCATCTTCCCTTAAATCCCAGTGTAACCAGGGTCAGGAGAGACTTCCTCCAGTCCTCTTTGTCCCACACCGTATCATCAGTCAATCATCTATTATATCCATTCGTTTAAGTTTTTGTAGCAATTTCTGGAACCTATAGGCGCTCACCAACTGAATGCCCTTTTTGACGTTAGTTTTTTTCGCCTTCAACGACACATGCATATCTACACGGTTGGTCTATTCTTCAAGCAACCCGGACACAACACGGGAATACACAATAATACATAATATTACGCATAATAATATAAATTATAATAATATGTCATAAAATATATAACGGTTTTAACATGTGGTATAAGAAATGATAGCTATCAACAATAGTTGATCATTTCACTATAACGCAGCGTGTTATTATGATGATATAAAATGGTATTGTGATTTATTTGAAGGATCGTGATGGAAGATTGAGTAGGCAGGAGTTTTTCACCGGAGCGAGGACTGATCCATGGATAATGCAGGCTGTGACCATGACTATGGTATCTCGTCATGTGCCTCTGAGGAAACGCTAAAGCTTCACTGAAGTAGCCTTCCCAAAATGGTCTTTCTTAAGACATTCACTGTAGAATATAGGCCGTACATGGATTCTTCTTCACAGACGAAATTTCTAAATCCATCTTAAATTAAAAATTGAAATTCCAGAAGTAGTTTCCGAACGAACTGGATTGCGAGGTTTTCGAAGGTCCGCATAATTTCCAGATGCTTTTTAATCATAAAATTACTATAATCTTTCTTATTTCATATGATTATTCTATGTCATTGGTTTTTATTTTTGCAGAGTTTAGTTAAAATATCGTATTTGTAGAATTTGTCTTAATTTTATAATATAGCCTTTGCACACTATTATTTTCCCATTAATTGGTCGAAATTGTTTTATTTCACATATTGCTTTAATGTGCATTATTTCATAAGTTGCTAAAGTTTTGCTCAACGTGGTCTTTAGATGACTTTCTAGTTAGTATGTTTTTTAAGCAGAAGTACTTCTTAACAGGTTTTTATAATTTGGTGCTTTGTTTTCACACTTATGTGGCGTAAAGTAATGTGCAATAATAAGCAATAATAATAGTGACAATGTTAGGAATTGCATGCATATTTCTTGGGTTATTTTTAAAGATGTGCCTTAAATTATTTTCAGTGTTTCACATTTTGTTTTTATGCAAGCTAGTGTAGTTGGAAAAAACAAATTAACATTTCAAGTTTTAAAAATTATTGTAATTGTTTCAAAGGTGCCAAAAGTTCTTTGCACAAAAGAAATATCACTATTTATGTGCTCATTTTTTCTTATTAATCGGTCACATATTTTCTAGTTTTTATTAGAAAGTTGCAATTTCATTTAGCCATTGTATTCAACTACAGTACTTGTATATCAAGCAATGTGTAGATTATGATTTTGTGTTTTATAGCATATGATACATGTTTATCGCTGATGAGTTGAAAGGGACTCAAAAGTTTCTCATTTCTCGTAGCATTGAGACTCTATTCAATGTTGTGGAGTATCCCCTGCAATATTCCATGATTGATTGGTGTCTTAATCTTACTGTGAATCTCTTTATTCGTCAAATACATAACTGATAGGATTACTCAAATATGTATTACAATACACTTGTATTTATACTAAAACTCACAGAATTACTCATGCAAGTGTAGCAATACACTTTCATTCAGACAGAGTGCTTAATTATTATTTATTGCTTTATGAAGTTTCAAACTCATGTTAAGGCTTTATAGAGAATTTTAAGTCATTTCAATATTTTGCTATTTTAAAGACCTTTTTGTTTATTTATTGTCCATTTTTTCAGGACATTTTTGATTGTTGTAATTCATTGAATTTGAAGATCTGCGATATATGAATATCAGTATTTAATTTAAAGGTGCTTCAATTTTTGCGCTTCGGTTGATTACCTCTTGATTTTGTGCCATGCTTATTTGAGATTGTGTATGTATGTTACGTAAATTAATGTGTTTGTGTTTATGTATGTTATTGTAATCGGGTGTTTATAGTTTTGTGAATTCGTTGTTAGCATATAAATATACTAACTTGCACTTATAGCTATATACTAAATTGTCCAAGTATGCTTATATACAGTGTTGTAAGAAGTACTCAGCAAAATACTTTAAGTAAAAGTATAAGTAATGATTGGTAAAAGTAAAAGTAAAAAGTACTTAATCAGAATTTTACTTAAGTAAAAAGTAAAACGTACTTGACAAAAAAGTAGTACTTTTGAGTAAAAAGTATAAGTACTCGTATTTTTTAAATAAAAAAATATATGCTGTAGGCCTACAGTTATTGACTCGTTTTAAACGTTCTTAAGTTAGTTTCAAATTAGGCCTACTTGATTTAATTGTAATTAAAAACGAAACTGAAAATAGAGGCTACTGAAAATTTAAGTCCAGGTCTAAACTTTCTGAACTAAAACAATGTTCGATACACGTGCACATGCTTCTCAAGAATTAAAAAATAATCAATCCATAAATCAATAAAATAATCCCGTCGATCATTCATGTATCACTGCTACAGCATCATTTTTAGGTTGAAATCGAATCGGTTCCAATCCAAAATGAACTTCCAAAAAGGTTCTCTCATTATTTCTGAAGACAGTTTTTAAAAATTACATACAAATTGTGTACTTTCTCGTGATGTCAAATAAACCAAAAGTGGACACTATATGAAGAATTTCACCCCCCCCCCCTAAAAACTACCTGGATCCGCCCCTGTGAATATGAATGATTAATTAAAGCTAAATAACATAACTCGAACAAGCTTCTTTAAATTTGATGAACTGTTGCAGTTCTAAGGAATTGATAGAATTACTACGTTTTAGACATTAATTTAAAGCGTTAAATATTCCCTTCACATTTGATCAATTCAAATATGGATGACAAATACGGCTAACCTCTTCTACACAATTTGGAACTTGGCACTTTTGTTTAAAGCTTGACTTTTGCATCTTCTATAATTTAAAGCAAAAGTATACCAGTATTAGTATTATTTGAAAATTGACTAAATATATATTTCAAATATTTATGAATTAAACGAAAAAATGGCCGGTGCCACCTTCCTGATCAAAACATGCATGTGAATCGGAAGACAGACATGGTGTGCCCTCTATTGAGTATTGACGTCTTGAGTATGAGACGGAGAGAGAGAGAGAGAAAGAGAGAGAAGGGTGCGAATTATGGTGCAATCTTATGTTCATTTCAGTCTCACATTTCCCATCATGTGTTATAGTATGACCAATAATTAAAATAATTATTATAGTGTGACCTGTATATTTTAAACTCCTCACCTGTTCCAGCTTGCTAATATTGTAAATTTAAAGATTAATCCAGTGATATATTGCGCAGTGAGATGAGCCAGTGACATAATTGATAGCTTAGCCTTCTGAGTGATGTAAATGTATGTGAATAATGCACTCAAATGTTTGTACATGAAATACACATAAAAATCTTTAATGTTTTTGCTCTTGCATATTGTTAGGCAAGCTTTATAATATTATTTAATATTACTTATGATTGATATAATGCTTTTATTTTTATAGTGTTATATTTACAACTGACTTCTTAATGTCTAACGTTGATTGGTTACTGAAATATTGGGAGTTACTACAGAATTTCATGTTTGTTTTATTTTATCTACTCTTATCAATTGAAGTTTATCAAATAATGGCATTCTAAAAACTATTGTTAGTTAGTTGTTGGTACGCAATTAATTCTCTTTCATTCTTTTTTATGAATTTTGAGTAGCTTATAAGTAATGTTTTAGACAACGACGCAATCTAAGTAGTTATTTCTGAGATGGGGGAATTTGAATTCTTTGCGTTGGCAGCTGAGTGGAAAGACGTACGTCTATCATTTACCTTGGATGATTGATGCCATTTGGCGGACAGCATTTACTGATGCATATTATAGCTTAATAATGTTGTCTATACGTTAATAATTCCTAAAAGTGTGACCTGTACAGCGGAATTATGATCGACAGCTCACATCATACTGAAGAATATATCATATAAGCTTAACTGTGCATAGTATTGGGGCAAAATTGACCGTGCAAACATATAACAATCTTAAGTCATAATAGCGTATGGATAATGTCATGAAGTTTTAAATAACAGATCCTGAGGTGAATAGAACCCTCGTGGGTTCGAATCCCAGCCGCGTTGACCTGAGAGTAAAATCTCGGACATTCACTGGACTGGCTGTACGGAAAATGGTCTAAATTGCCCAACGGCTTAAACATGTGGTATTAAAAGTGATAAATATCAACATAGTTGACCATTTCAATATATTGCATGGTTACTTTACTTTTTACTTCATTTGAACTATCGTACACTGTACTTTATATCAATTACAATAAAACTACAACACAAACTCCATGCGCTGATCGATACTAATTCTCTATCTAAGTTGTGAAAAACTAAATACAGATTTATGAATACAAATACTATTCTTGTTACTTTGCATGAAATAGGCCTACGTCACAAGACCTATTAATAATCATCGTATAGATATAACTGATCATAAAAAATAGCTGCAGCTAAACTTTCATCTTACTTTTGCAGCATCTAGCATTCCAGTTATAATGGCATTGTAATTCTTTATCCTAGTTTCGACTAAAAATTAAAGTAAACACGCATTATAGTGAAATGATCAATTATGTTGATATCTAGCACTTTTTAATACCACTTGTTTAAACCGTTGGCAATTTAGACCATTTTCGTTTAACCAGTGCAGTGAATGTCCGAGATTTTACTCTTAGATTAGCGCAGCTGGGATTCGAACCCACGATGGTTCAATTCACCTCAGGATCTGCCATTTAAAACTTCATGACGTTACCCCTACGCTATTAAGACTGTAGCCGTACTTACTAGAAAAGCATGAGCTGCACCAAATTTTTGAAAATATCTCTGTAATAGAGAAATACATGTACATGTATATTTGGCAACATATCTGCATTATGGCTTAAATGACTCTGAGCTAGCTCGACCTTACTGTAAAATTACATGTATGTAGGGCCTACTGTGAAACACTTTATGTATCAAGTTGGTTATACAGTTCTATACAAATTATATTATACTATTGAGATACAGTACAGTTGTAGTGTCATGTTTTCATAATTATATTAGGAATATTAATCATTGGAATGTCTAACTAACTTAGTGTGTGAGTGCGTTAGGTAGCATGAAATTTTAAATGGTTGTTTCTCCAGAGGTATATGTCCTAAGATTATATAATCGCGATAGAGTTGATCAAAGAGTAAAATCTCCTACAGTCATAGGACTGATAAAATTGATAATTAACTAAATTTCCTAATAGTTAAATATATTAAATTAAAAGTGATGTCGACAGACAAATCACTGGCTTTGATGGAGCTTTTCTTGACTCTAGTTTTTGCAAAATTTGCATCTGGTAACACTGTTTTAGCAGATCAGCTGATCAGCTGAGTGGGATGGGCTGAGAACATGTTATTATAATGTTCAATTTCTTGTTTAGTAGTCCGTAGCAGTCATTATTCTTTAATATTATTCGACCTAGTGACGAGCAATATCAAATTTTATGCGTATAATAAGTAATGGATATTATTGCATTCAATGTTTTGAAATTATCTGTGTATGAAATAGACTTGCTAAATTTTAAAACTGTCCTTGTTGCAAGTTTACATTTCTCATAGTGCTCAATCCTTGAGACTAGTTAGATCATGTCGGAATATTTTTTTTTTTTTTTTTCACAGAGTTAGTGTCAGATAGAGTTTGAGATTCGGTTAACCTAATTTTAGCGGGGTTACCTTAACTCTATAAGTTCGAATTTGAATGTAATTTATGAAATATTTTGCTTATATTTTAACAGTACTGTGTGTTCGTTATTAGAATGGTACTTTAATCCACGTCAAAATCAAACACGAAAAAGTCAGTGCCAAACCGAAAAGCCAAATGTTAAAGGTCCATTAAAACTTTAAATCTAGAGTCATGAAAACCAGCCTCAAAATTAAACTTAACCAGCCACCTTTAAGGGATAAGAACTATATAATTAGAATACTATATAAAGACTCTTATTAAGTTTTTTTGAAACAATGTGCACATAATTATGTTTATTACTTTCTATATTGCTATTTGTGTGTGTATAAGTTTTCTGCAGTATGTCAGATTTCATGTAATAAGCGAATATATAATTAAAATAAAAGAGGCAAAAGAGGTAATAAGCACTTTCAAATAATGGACAATCGTGGGAATGAGAGAACCATGAACCATGATCATTTATTTGCAACTGAATCAAAATATACACAAAGTGCATACAACGAGACAGAATACAAATAAAATGGTCATCAGAAAGAGCACAATTGAGCTCTATCTAGCTGACTATATCAAGCGAATGAGGTTTCTTAAGTTTAGGTCTTCAAGTCTCTAGGGAACTGCCAATAAATAGATATTTAAATCTAAACATTTGAAGAGATATTAATTTAGTGGAGGTATTAGTTTTGAGTAAAAACATAGTGCTTTTCCAGCATGGTTCGATCCTCAGATATAAAAATCAAGCATATTATATATTAAGTTCGAATTCTCATTCGTTCTTCAAACAAAAGCATTTATGTGCCTGAGATCCTTTGCTATTATTATGAATCAACGATTGAAAATCTAGCTCAGAAGGCTTCATTAGATTTCACAAAATTTTTAACTAGTCTAAGCCAGATTACTAGTCCATTAGTTTGACATCGTTAGCCCATTAGACTGATGTCATTTGTGTGTTTACTGTATTGCGTGGAAGTTAATTGTGAAATGAGAGATAGTTGTCTGCAATTATAATTGTCCTGTCAATTAAAAAAAATTAATTTTTGTCATAAAGCTTGAATAGCTCTGGTTCTTTTCAAGCTATTTTTACAAAATTTGAGGGATTATGGAAAAATTCCTCATACACGGACGATTAAAATTTCTAGACGAAATTTTCAGAATTGACGTAGCTATCAGAATATTTCCAAGGGGGTTATTTTTTAATGCGCACCTGTATATGGCTAAACCAAGCATACTGTATTTCATTTAGTCAGCATTTCTTTTGAGCTGCATGGAACATTGTATTAGCAAATTTAGATGTACATTTCTATAATTTTAGTGTGATATTGATAGGTTTGTCGAATTTATTTAGGTAACAAATACATGATTTACAAATTTGACAAGTAAATTGATTAAAAATTTAATTAGTAACAAATTTGAATGTGTTTGTCCAGTAATCTTTGTTAATGAATTTTGTATCATTCAAAAGTTCTTTGTTTAATTTTGCATTGAATATTTAGCAATATAAAAACGATGCTTATTGATGAGGGCGCCATTGGCAAAAGCACTACAAATTATTTATATAATGGATAAAAACGATAATATTCACTAGGATACTTATGTTGTATGCTTAACGAACTACAATAAAATACAAGTTGACTGTTACAAGATTCACTTTAAAAGAGTGCGTTAGCATGGCTGATAAAACGAGTGAAAGCAGTGATTCAATGGAAAATGGAGACAAGGCAAGCCAAAAATCTTCCGTGGACTCCTCGCAGGGAGGGGGTGGCTTGGAGAAAGAAAACAGCGAGAGAGATGCTAGGGAAAATTCCAGTCAAGGAGGACGTGTAGGAGGGTGGGCTGGGGTGCAGAGAAGGGGGGCCTTGAGGCAGAAAAATGTTCACGAGGTCAAGGGGCATCAATTTGTTCCCAGATTCTTCAAGCAACCAACTTTCTGCAGTCACTGCAAAGATTTTATCTGGTTAGTAAAATGGTTTTACAATGCTGTATATTATTCATTTCTTTATTCGTCAAAAACAAACAGGATCAAGATGCATCACATATAAAGATATACACACACATACACACAGAAACATAGGATCATAAAACAATCAAAATGAAATATAAGAAACTTAACTAGAATTAACCGATAACCATATTAATTGCATATTACAGCTACTGTATTTCTTTCACTGTATCACCATAGCAATTTCATTGCATTGCAGCCATTTTACTGTATCCTGCACTAGGTTGCTGCAGAATAGATCAAACATTCATGTCACAAAAGGCAATCAATATATAAGAAAAGTAATGAAAAATCACTTGAGAGACCCAATTTTTACAAAGCTAATTGTTACGTTAAGGTTTGGAAGGTCTTGATTTTTGACGTCCCTGATATCATCCTTGTGTGAGGAAATGGACGTTAAACCTTTATTATTGACAATTATTGTGGTGGAATTCGCTAGTTAATTGATTTGATCACTGAAGTACTGTTTTCAAGCTTGAAAACAGAGTGTTAAAAAAAGCTAAAGCTAATGTTAACGTCAGTTTCCTCACTCTAAAGTGATGTCAGTGACGTGCCCCGGATATGAACCTCGCACATACTGATCCGCTGTCGAATATCATACCGTCATCGATATTGGCTCCAGCCACATCGCCATAGGCTCCAGCCATTGGCGATGAAATATGTATTAACAGGACTAATTACTAGAGAGGATTAATAGAGAGATTACAAGAGCAGGTTAATAGAAATATGTATCTTGGACTTGCCCTTAAGCAAAGCAATAGAGAGAAGCACTGATATATTTAAGTATGAGTTTAATGGCTTTATTTTAATTGTATTGTGTTCATTTTAGGGGCTTCGGAAAGCAGGGATTTCAATGCAAAGGTTTGCTTTCAACTACAATTTTTTGTTTAGTAATTGTGACATTAGAAATTTAGAACTTTCTTCAATTAATCTTAATTAATAATTTGTCTGCTTTATTTGTAGAAAGTTGAATGCTGTATGTATTATTGGATTTTAATCATGCAACTTTGACATTAATGACTTAAGACTGTTCAACTTATCTCATATCGGTGCTAACGATTCAACCATGATCTCTTCATATTCTATCTCTCTCTCTCTATCTCTCTCTCTCTCTCTCTCTCTCTCTCTGTCTTTCTATAGTTCTACCAAGTGACAGGTCCAAGTCTCTGTGCCTACTCACAGTCTTGGGAGGACTATATTGATCAATAAGTTAATTAATCATTTGCCAAATATTGTGCCTTATTCGTGCCTATGTCTTCGACAAATAGGCGTCTGAGATAGTTCCCCTCTTTCTAGCAGACTTTATAAAATTGCCTTCTTAAACTACTACTAATAAGATAACTTTATGTGTTTCTTTGTTAACTTACTTCCTGAAATATTTCTGCAAGGGGAGTTGAGATTTTACAGTCGTCAGTTGAGTGTATTATTGCTAATAGTTGTCTAATATTGTACAGTGGAGGTGATGCCTATTTGTTGATAGTGTCTGTGTCCCGAGTTACTTGAATGTCAGCTGCTGCTTATGAAACAAAACAAAATACTTTAAATGTCCATTAGTGACACTATCTGCCGGTTAATAGTACAGGATCCAGTACTTAGAGTAATGTTCAGTATCTTGCTTGTATTTCTGCTTAATATTAGTTAGCAGCTCATTACCCCAGCACGCTGCTGGCTGGAGCATTCCTAATTGCCGCTGAATAGGACCACATGTCCCATCTATGTTGTGGCAGGCGATTAATAAATAGAATTATGCTTAGTTTAGTAATTCAACTTGATTGATCGATTCATCACTCAATCATTGGATTGAATTTGAAGGATAACTAATAGTTTAAGAAATCAATGATTAAATCTCTCTATTTGTAAATATATCGAGCCAGCATGTAAGGATCGATAGAATGATATAGGACATCCTTGTCTACCCCTCCCCCCGTCCCATTCACCTCCTCGAGAACTCTTGCTAGATTTTTGACTCTTTCTGATTCCTGTACAAAATTTAATATAATCAGTCTTTTATTTCTCCAGTCAACTCCATCCTCCTCAATATGTTTAACATCATTATCCAGTCTATTCAATCAAAAGCCGTTTTAAAATACAAATATTCAATCAAAAGCTGTTTTAAAAGACAAATTTATTCCAATTTATAAATTAATTTTATTGCACAAACATTGTCAAATGGAAGGAAAGAGCAGCCGAGGCAAACCGAGATTAGGAATGTTAGATGATTTAAAGATCCATTCATGTGTGGACATGAAGTGGAAAATGAAAAATAGAGAAGAGTGGCGTCATTTGCCATGGACCTGTCAGTAGGCATTGCACTAAGAATGAGAGAGAGGGGAAATTTGAACTAACAAAGAAGATTTATAGTTAAAAGAAAAAGAGACGGAAGTTGATAATCAAAATTCAAAAACCAACTGACAGAATTCAAAATTATTTTTTAAACAAATGAATAATAAAGAAAGGTAATAGATGATATCCTTATTGGGAATAGGGAATGGAGAGTTTCCAGCAGAATTCTTACAAATTCTTAGTAGGGGAAGCACTATACAGACTTGTAGAATTATGAATCAGTATAACAAAGTATATGACCCGTCCAGAGGATTATGCCGGATCAGTATTAATTTCAGTTATAGATGAGAAGGCGAAACGCGAAACTTAGTGGAATGTTCGTATCACAGAAGAATACGCTTAATATATTATGCGTCAAAAATCCAATAAACGTAATAAGCTGAAGCTTCTCTGAAAACGGAGGCATATTTATTTTAAGAGTAATGCTGATATGTGATGGTCCCAGGATAATACATGTAGGTGATTTTAGATACTTGATAGAATTTAAATGTAAAATTGAGCAAGAAAATGAAGCACTACAGTGTAGATTATACTAATGTAGACCTACGGCTGTGAAACATGAGCGTTCAGAAGAAGGAAGGATAGTTTTATAAATAGGAAGAAAGGCTTGATATAACAAATATATCCAATAATTAACAAAAATTACAATAATTATTTAACTACAACCAATGGTGCAGTTAAATAGATGATAGATTTAGCAATGGTGGTGAAACAAATTAGAGGAAGACCGAGATTAATTGAGATCGTAGATGATTTGATATCGTTTGTGGGTATAAAAGTCAGGCAGAGGATATAAAGATTTGGAAGAGTTATGTACCTTGGACCTACCAATCGGCAGTACCCGAAGACAGCTGAAGATGTCTTATTATTCTGAGATATATATATATATATATATATATATATATATATATATATATATATATATATATATATATATATATATAGCGTATTATACTAAGAGTCAGAGAGAGAGACGGAGAGAGAGAGATTATTAAGCTGCTACCTGAAGACTATCCATGATTTTGATATACTGCAGCACATTATATTTTAAGCATATAACGGCGTGGGATGAAGCTTATTATGAGCTGGTCGCATGGCAGTATATTGAACGTTCATATATCATGCTACTAGCCGTCTCTGCGTTAATTACTTCTCTGCCGTCTTCATGTATGATGCAACAGCTAAAAGCTTCCCTCTTACTCTTTCTCTGTTTCTCTCGTTTTGTTAGTTGTCGTGTTCAAGGCATAAATTCTGACATTTTTTGCTTTTTAGTTATTCATGTCATTAACGAGTGTTCAACATTTCAAGCAATTCCTTATCGCCTGGCTGTGTGTGATATTTGCTTTTTCGATAACTGCTTTAATGTGTTTTAAGACTCACTTTGAGTTTTCAGTTAATCCAGTCTTAACTGTCTCGCATTAAACCTCAAAAGTCGTCCCTAGTCAATGTCTGTCCTCGTGTGTCCCTTCCCCTCTCTCTCTCTTCCTCTCCCTTAATCTCTTGATCTTCTATCTCTTGTTTCTCTTCACTTTTCTCTCTTTCTCTCTCTAGCTCACTCTCTCTACCTCTCTCATTGGCTGGAGTCGGTAGCGATGTCGGTAAGATATTCGACCTTTCCATTAATTATTAATTAGGTTCAATAAAATCCTTAGTGTAGGCCATAATTATCTACCGAGATAAATTTAGCGCAACATGTTATATCGTTATTACGACCTTCAACAATATACACGCATAAATATCTGCACACAATGACAATTATACGTACAACTTAGGTCCTGCACTTAATCTACACATACAATTTCAATATTATAAGAACGGTTAAAGCACTAGAATACTTACAGTTAAGAGTTAGATTCTTTGATAGAAAAAAGAAGATACAGAAGATAAAAGAATGATATAAAGCAATCACCTTAACTCTTTAGGTATTTGCTTACATTAATACCCTCCAGACACCTTTTAAATGAGTTTAGGGAAGACGCATTTACAACATTAGAGGGTAGGGAATTCCAATAAGCAATGCGTCGGTTTTTGAAATGATATCTTTCAGCATTAAAATAAAATTTATTCATGCTTAAACTTGAACCGTTATTTCTTGTTACCCCGTTTTTGAAAACAAAAAACTCATCAATAGGTAGGTCTACCAATCCAGTGATAATTTTATAGTACAGACACAGGTCAGATTTAAGCCTTCGTTGCTCTAAAGATTCGGAAGCCAAAACTTTAATCTCTCCGAATATTGCAATCCTATCATGCCACTTAGCCGGTTAGGGAATCTTTTCTGAATAGATTCTATCAGGACAATATCGCATTTTCTGTATGGAGACCATAGATTAGAACAATACTCGAGAATCGGGCGCACAAAAACTGTGAACGCTTTAAATAATAACACATGATTTCTGGATTTAAAGCAATGCAAAATTATTGAAGCCCTTTTTCTTGCTTTATTGCAAATATCTTTTATATGTGAACAAACCGATACGTCGCTTGTAAACCTCACTCCTAGGTCAGTCACATCTTTTGATTTAGATAAGCTACAGAATTGTAATTAAAATTATATGTTATATTTTTTGGAAAGAGTAGGAGATCACCAGGCACTTTTCTACTGCAAGGCTAAGCAGCCAACGGTTAGACCAACTACAGAGAATCAAGATATATACCATGGACCTGCCAGTAGGCAGTGCACTAAGAGATAGAGAGAGAGAGACTTGCGGATTATAAGCAGAATGTCTTCGCTATGTTTAAAAAGAAACATCGAAAATAAGAACTGAAGACGTTTGTGTGGACCAGGCTCTTCTACGGTTGTGAAACATGGACGTTAAGAAGGAAAGCTATCAGGAAACTGGAAACATACGAAATGTGGATATGGAGAAGAATTGAGAAGATTAAATGGAATGACAACATTACGAATGAAGAAGTGCAAAATAAGGTGGACATAAATAGGCAATTGATAGATATCATATGGAATAGAAAGAAAAGTGTATTAGGTCATGTGCTGAGAGGGAATGGTTTACTAAATGAGGTAATTGAAGGAATGAATGAAGAATGTAAGGAAGGAATTTAGAGGAAGACCGAGGCTTGGGATGCTGGATGATTTGATTTGATCTATTTCTTGTGCTGATATGACGAGAAAGGCAGGGGATATATAGAGAAGTTATATGCCATGGACCTGCAAATAGTCAGTGCACTAATAAGAGAGTAACAGAGAGACGTCTACTATTCAAAATCCAACTAGAGTATATCCTTGCTATTTATTCTTCTACGTTTTATAGTCTCTCGCTCTCTCTCTCTTTCTCTATCTGTGTTTGATCTCTCCTTTATTCCTTTTGTCCCTCTTTATCTCTCCATGACTCCTACTTGCTCTCTAACCGCTCTCAGCTGGTGCTTCAATTTTCCATCTATTTACATAACTATATTTCCAATTTCACTTCCATCGTCTAACCCACGACGCTTCTTCGATCTTCTCCACCCCTTCTCCGGGTGTGTCTCTCACTCCTCTTCTCCCTGGTTGAGTGTCCCCCCTCTAACCGCTGTGTGTTTATCCACTTGTAGATCATCAGGCTGCTGTCGAATGCTTCTGCTTCAAACCTGTCACATTCTAAAGTACATGTACATGTATTTACTTGTTACATAGTGCATTTATCTCCATAAATCCTCTATTTATCTGTTTAACGTATTTGCTTATTCAGTATATTAGCCTATTTAGTGTATTTTTATGTTTAATATAATCTTTTGTTTGTGTACGAATTGTGCTTGACTGTTTAGTGCATTTATCTGTTTAGAATATTTAACTGTTTTATGCATTTACCTCAAAATAAGCTCTGTCGCAAGGTTTATCTTTATGACAGACACGATACACTATTAGATAATGTTGAGTATTTTTAACAGGTAAATAGACAAATTGTATTTGTATGTTTCCTGGCAGTGCCTACTTCTCTGAGGTACCTTTCTCTATTGCACTAATATGTACCAAGATGGCTACCTATTTTTGCCAATTTATTGGCCCATTGTTTTGTTCTTGATTGTACTTTTTATTGAATACAAATAGACAATAGTTTTCGAATTTGTTTTCGAAGGTTTTTCGAATTTGTTCAAATTCATCCAGAGTTCTACTACATTCAGTCAAGGCATTCCTCGTTGCTTCTTTCTAGAGCTAGTTGTATAATTGAGTCTTTAGGGAGATTAAATAATTCGTTGAGCTTAATTAGATAATATAACTAGACTACATCAACTCTTTATTATAGGTTTCGTTGGAAAACAGAATATCTGCAAATAGAGATGAGAGCTGTGTTCTTCCTATTTAACATAAATTACATTGGTTACTCAATGCAACATTGGCTAAGCATCTCTATGAATGTCTGTGATGCACTGATTGATAAGGTTCTCTATTAAATTAGTCATTAATGGCTTTTAAAAAACGCGTGACATTAACGTTAGCGCAAGCTGTTAAAAGCTATTAAGATATTAAAATTCGACATTAGCTGTTAAAAGACATCTGACATGAAATTTGTGTTTACCTCGTGAAGGCCAATATAAGAACGACATTCAGCGACTGATGATGATGATGATAATAATAGTCATCCTTTCTAATAATCATGTTGAAAAGCTTCTCTAATGCAATTTCTTTGTGCTCTGTTCGTTTGTAAATCTAACTCCATGTGATCTCATTTTAATATTGAACTTTATTTTAAACCCTTCCTAGTTCTTGTTGTTCGCTCACTTTTGAGAAATTTTAATGTTTATGGGTACAGTAGCATGTGGTATAGTATAACAATACGTAACAATTTATGATGTCAGGGTTTTTGCAAAATACATGTAGACCAATCGTTTACTGCGCATGTCTCAGAAGGCGATTGAGCTGGAATCTAGGGAAAAAATGGAGAATCAATTTTTGTCCCGGTTCTAAATGCTGCTAATGAAGGTTTTTGTCGATGTTCTTTGGAAACCTGAAAGCCGAGCGGTGATCAGAATTCTGTCCCTAGGACCTGCCATTAGGCAAAACACTAGAAAGAGAGAGAGATTGTCTGAATATACATATACCTGAACATTTCTGTGCGCTTATTGTGGGACGCGAATGACACAAAAGCTTCGCAAGAGCCTTGTGATCGATAATTAACGATAGAATTACTGTTTAGAATTGAACGTCGATAGAACGCAGACTGGAACCTCGTCCCGCTACGAAGTTTATTTAAATAGCGCTTATGCCGCTTACCACTGACTTCCTCTTCTAGTGAACCAACAGTCGGCTGACAGACGGCCGACTAGAACTACAACGTAACAGCTCGGATGCGTTGGATGTAAACTATTGGTGAATTCAGAATGATGCTTGACGCAGTTGAAGTTAAATGTATGAAAAGCAGTAAGATTATAAGATCCTGCAAATAGTAAAACTATCAACTATTGTGCGTAAAAGCTCCAGCAGAAAAAAATGACAGTGCACATAAAAATAGATTCAAGACCTCCTATACTTAGCAGCAGAACAATTAAAGGCTCCTGCATATAGCAGCAAAATTGAAAGCTCCTGTAGCAGCAGAGTAAGTGTCCTGTATGTAGCAGCTGATTAAGAGCGCCTGTACATAGAAGCAGAATTAAAGGCTCCTAGATACAGCAGCAGAATTAAAAGCTCCCGTACACAGCAGCAGAATTAAAGGCTCCTAGATACAGCAGCAGAATTAAAAGTTCCCGTACACAGCAGTAGAACTAAAAGCTCCTGTACACAGCAGCAGAATTAAAAGCTCCTGTACACAGCAGCAGAATTAAAAGCTCCTGTACACAGCTGCAGAATTAAAAGCTCCTGTAAACAGCAGCAAAACTAAAAGCTCCTGTACACAGCAGCAGAACTACAAGCTCAGGAGTTGGCTATCGGGACTACTGTGGTTTTTAAATGAACTGATAACTTTGATTATTTGGTTAGATCTCATCCTTGGACTAATTGAAGAACTTGCTACATCTAGGATATGTCACCTTACTTCGGCGGCGACAAATAAGGCGCCGCTGAAGTATAATACTATTTCTAAACTATGAACAGTAAAGAAGCCAAGGTTTTCTGGAGGCTTCAAGACAATCTTTCTTCCTTATCTCTAACTTTTTGGGACAGTCTCTTTCTAGCCCTTCCCTTTGACCACTTCCCACGAAGCCTCTGCTTCTGTCAGAAGTATAGCATGATCTATGTGCCACACGTTTACTGTATCACGGTTATATCCTATTCATCCGTCCACTGTACGGAACTATAATGTCAAGCCAATGCCAGGGTACGAATGTTTATAACGTCATGTGAAGAAGGACATTATAGTGTCAGAGGACAAATATTTTATATGTTTAGTGTAAGAAAGCTTTCTCCTAAGGGTAAAGCAAGCGTTCCCTGATAATCCTTCGGACTGGACATTATTATGCGATGCTTGTTTTATATATCCAATGTAAGAAAGGACATTATGTCTTTTGTGGTTTGGCAAGATGTCATCGAAAGCCGACCATCGTCGTGGTTGGTACAAATTATCGACCAACCGAAGCAGCAGTCAGACTAGACTGAGTGATGATCCAGTTCTCAAAGAAAAAGATTTGCCGAACATATTCAAACATCTAATGTATATTAGATATCGAATACATCATGACCGATGTATGGGATTCCAATGCTTTTTGACAGTGTGTAGTAAGGGGACTATTTCTTTTGTATATGCAGTATAAGGAAGAAAAACGTGTTGTCAGGGGACGATTGTTTTATACAATATGTACAGTGTAGTGAAGAACAGTGTGTAGTCAGGTGACGATTTTTGTATATATGATGTGTAAGGAAGAACACTATGTAGTCAGGGGTTGATTGATTTATATGTGCAGTGTAAGGAAGAACAATGTGTAGTCAGGGGATGATTGATTTATATGTGCTGTGTAAGGAAGAACAATGTGTAGTCAGGGGATGATTGATTTATATGTGCAGTGTAAGGAAGAACAATGTGTAGTCAGGGGATGATTGATTTAAAAGTGTAAAGGTGTCTAATGTTCATTAAACTATTATAATCGTAAAACATTGACCTCGGCCTCGAGCAGCTCGCTGAGTTTAATCTAAAGGTTTTAATCACGAAGGCGTGTTTAAAAAATAAAATAAAATTTATTAAATAAAACACGAATTTAATAGTACTTACCGACAGTGTACAAAGAAACGAAAATATCCAATAGTTCTATAGCGCAAAATATAGTAACTCGCGATCAAAATAAAATATTCGATCGCGAATTTAACAAATAGGCCTACGACTATATGCATAAATTTATATATTAGTAATCCAACGTTTAAATTTAAATAACGACCACAAAACTACTTTAGAAATTCTACTGTAAGAACCTCTGTGTTCTACGTTAGCACCTACAAAACGAAGCTATCTCTGTTCTCTTGCGTTTCCTTTTACCACACTTAAGGTCTCCACCACGGTCGTATCTGCTGACAGATAAGCCACTATCGTCTATGACGTCTAGACGAGAAAGATCTATACCTTTCCTAATCTCTTTCCAAACACGTGTTCTCTCCTCTAAACCTTTTTCACGTGTCCCTGTAAACAAACCTTCACCTCTCCAATTCTCTTCTGACCAGGCTGGCCCACCAATCAGAGGCTCTGAAACTATTTAAGCCCCGCCCACGACGGAGATCGGAACAGCTGACTCGTATAAACTAGCTTTATATATAAGGTATAGGCTAGAAAAGAACATTTTACATCCTTAGTTACAAAACATATATACACTAATTAATACATCAAGTATGTGATCCTGACAATATGTGAAGTGTATGAAAGAACAGTGTGTAGTCAGGAGACGATTGTTTTATACGTGAAGTGTAGGGAATGAGTCCAGAGACGATATAGCATCAGGGGACGTTTGTTTTATATGTCCAGTATAAGGAGAGGACAGTGTATTGTCAGGGGACGCTTGTTTTATATGTCTAGTATAAGGATGGACAGTGTATTGTCAGTGGACGCTTGTTTTATATGTCTAGTATAAGGACGGACAGTGTATTTTCAGGGGACGTTTGTTTTATATGTACTGTATAAGGAGAGGACAGTGTATTGTCAGGGGACGATTGTTTTATATGTCTAGTGTAAGGAGAGGACAGTGCATTGTCAGGGGACGCTTGTTTTATATGTCTAGTGTAAGGATGGACAGTGCAGTCAGGGGACGTTTGTTTTACATGTCTAGTGTAAGGGTGAACAGTGTAGTATCAGGGGACGCTTGTTTTATGTCTACCAGATTTAATCCAGTCATGATCAGCACTGCATCAGCCGGGCTGTATGCAGCAGACATGTATTAACTGGACGGACTCAAGGAGCGTTGCCCCTTCCTTTTGTTGTAAAATATCTCTGATTTGTACAGTAAATACATGTTTCAACGTACAACTTATTACATTTGTGACGAGTGAGTTTATCAGTCGATCAGTACGGACATGTCTGAATCACGGTATTAAAAGCTAAATTGGCAAAGGAGTGTCGAATATATCGCATTTTACAGGACCAGTGTCGGTATGATAGCTATACGTTTGGTGAATATCTTCGCGTCATCCATTTACTAGACACTTATAATAAACAGGACTTAGCCATCCGGACTTTAGTTAGTAAAGTCCGGATGGCTAAGTCCTGTTTCATTTTTGAAAGATTTAGTAAATGAGGTAATTTATTTTGGTACCAAGAAGACTTTTTTTGTTTTGAAGAAACCTGTTTATATTAAATATGTTGTAATCTGGAACTGAGTGAGTATTTTTGAGCTGCTACTTTAAACCCCTAATGATTGAAACAGTTTATCGTCTCCTCTCTGTCCCAGCCTCGCTTCATGAGCCGTAGTGCGACATTTAATGAAGAACAACGCCGCGCGTTCAGACTGAAAACAAAAGCATTTTAACAAGATTAGGTATGTGGCTCTCGTTCAGTACCCAGCAGCGGTCCTGCCGACTCCTATAGGTGTTAAAAGCTGCAGTCTGAATAAGTCTGCTGTCATAGTATTCATTTAATGGTAATGCTGATAACGATGTTAGGATGATGATCGTGATGGTGGTGATGGGGATAGCGATAGTGATGGTGGTGGTGGTTATGGTGGTAGCTATGGTGATGATGGTGGTGGTGCTGTTGATGATGATGATTACGATGTCACGATGATGATGATGATGATGCTGGTGGTTGTGGTGGTGGTGGGGGTTGTAGAGGTTGCTTTGACGATGACGGTGAGCATGAAGATGATGATTAGGGCATGATGTATAGAGAATGATTAACGGCTGATGCATTGATGTCAGTATCACTTGCTCTATTGTTGATCGCTCTCACTCTGCAAGCCCTGTGAATGTCAGATCATTTGCCAGGATTCTTCTGGAAATGAGATAATTTTAATTGAGGTCTTTCTCTCTCTAGCTTGTATTATTCTCTCACACTCTCTCTCTCTCTCCTCACTCTCTGTCTTTCTTATGTATAGTGGCCTCACTATTAAATGTTATACGTATATATTAAACACGCATTATAGCGAATTGATCAACTGTGTTGATATCTATCACTTTTAATACAACATGTTTAAACAGTTACGCAATTTGGACCATTTTCCGTGTAACCTGTCCAGTGATAGTCCGAGATTTTACTTTAATTTTAATTTTTCCCAGCGCGGCTGGGATTCGGACCCACGAGGGTTCAATTCACCCCAGGATCTGTCATTTAAAACTTCATGACGTTACCCCTGCGCTGTTAAGACGTTCAATAGTATAGGCCTACTGTGTAGCACTGTTTAGTCTCCTGGGGACTAACATGATCTAATATTTTCTATTAAACTTCGTCTCCATTCTTCAAGTTTTACTCTATTCGGCTGCATTTGATAGACTTACATTTTTAAAGCTTATTTATCCTAGCTCTAGGCCTACATTATCATACCTTACATTCTCTACGCATGTAATCGCTTAGATTTCAATCTTTGGAGTCTAAACTGATATATAATCTGCTTAAATTTTCTAACTCTGATTCTTTAGACAAATAGTCTCCAAGTCTAAAGCTGGTACGCTAAGTATAACGTAAGTTTCCTCACTCGTAAGCAATGTCAGTGACGGGCGAGCCCAGGATTTGAACCCCATACATACTGATCCGCGGTCGAGTGTCTTACGGACTTCGCCACTGGCTCTTTACAATCGCTACAAATCTCTACAAAGTCTACAATCTCTAGGCATACAATCTCTATGCATACAGTCTCTAGGCCTGCAATCTCTATACATACTCTAGGCCTACAATCTCTATGCATACAATCTCTAGGCCTACTATCTCTATGCATACAATCTCTAGTCATACAATGTCTGTACATACAATCTCTAGGCCTACAATCTCTATACATACAATCTCTAGACCTACAATCTCTAGACCTACAATCTCTAGACCTACAATCTCTATACATACAATTTCTAGGCCTACAGTTTCTATGCATACATTCTCTAGGTGTCAAAGCTTGATTCAACATATATTTAATTTGTATTTGTATTTGTAATTGTATTTATAGTAAAGTATTTAAGGATACTACTGGATAAGTAAAGTTAAGATTTAAAGTATTAAGTTTTATTAAAGTGAGATCCTAGGCGGTAGCTAAGCTAGGGCGAGTGACCAATGAGGGCATGCCTAAACCGGAAGTGAGAGAGATCGAAGATGGAAGCGTGACAACACGGTCGTAAAACGTGCCAAGTTGAAAAGAGATTTAGGAGAAATTAAGAATCTCAAGAGTAGGCGAATTGAGAGCAATTCGAAGGGTTCGGTTATTCGAACTAATTTGTAGTCCATCGAACAGTCGATGAGAAGGAAGTGATTTTGTAGAAGATCGAACTGGGAAGAGAGTTCCATTGAAGTATTCCAACCTAGGGATTATATTAGAAGAGATCCTAGTAGGCAACTAGTCGAGAGGAAAGTTAAGTAAAGAGTAAGAATTTATGCTAGAGAGCGTATTAAAAATTTGTACGTCAAAAGTAATTGTATGTAATATAAAGTACTTGCTTTTGCGATATTTAAAGTGAACTGTAATTGGATAGAAAAGTAGAATTTTAAGTTATATGTAATTCGCTTGCACGTGCTATTTGAAATCGTTTCAATTTTCGTTCTATTGGATATTCGTGTATTATTTTATTTCTTTTCGTATTAAATTAATATTTAATTTAATACAGTCGCTGAAGTTATCAATCGCTAAGTAAGATATCTAGATTCAGTCAAATCGAGGACAGGTAAAAATTCCAAAATAATTACTAGAGGCAGTTTATTATGAATTTGAATCTTGGACCATTTGATGTCAGCTCCGCATTTTACGTCAGATTAAAAATTGTAGAATCAGGTTCCTGATACTAGGCATACCTTCTTGTTGTTATTTTATATACATTATAAGTTCTCTTTCACGCCTCCAGTTTAACCCATGATTCTTTGATTAATGAATTCAGCGAAAGCTATGAACTCTCTGAACTTTTATCTTTCTGGTCGCATGATCGTTCAGGACTGTGTAGGTTATTGTGATGTACGTCAAGTTTTTAAAAGAAAAATAACTGTTTAAAAAATTTAGATCTAGTATTATTTAGACAACTTGCACATTGACAAGCCACATCATGAATCTTTTGTACCCAAAATGAAGGTCAAAACATGTGTTGATACAAAACTTCGTAATGGTTCAATTGGGCATCGTTTTTTGATGGTATTAACTTATACTTGTAGGCTTCGTATTGATCTATCGAGTGCTCTACAGTGAGCTTGATAGCAAAATTGTTAAATGAATTTAGTAAACATTCCTCCCGTAGAATGTGTCCTATCCAACTTTTCTTCCTATTTCATAATGCATCTATCAACTGTCTACCTGTACCAACTCTCTCCAGAACTTTCTAGAGTCCTGCTAATCCTTTCCATTCTTCTCCATATCCACATTTCTAATGCCTCTAGTTTCCTGATATTTTTCTTGTTCAATCCTGTTGCATATTTCAGTTTCACATTTTCCATCATCTGTATGATCTGAATAGTTGAAACTCCTTACCTTTTCCAATCTTTGGAATTGAACGTGATTGGAACACCAAACTATGCTATGGAGCAGGAAAGCCAAATATGCTATGAAGCAGGAAGCTGACTTTAAACTCGGCGTTGGCTTTAGCTTCATTCTGTTTCTTTGGCTTCATTCGGTTTCTGTTCAATTACTATCTGATCTCTGCTTTCTGTTTAGCGTACGCATAAATCCTAGCAACTGTCGATTTATGAAAGTTGATGTAGTCTCACAGAGCGTGTCTAGTAGTTTAGGTAGAAAGATAGATAGACAGACAGACAGACAGACAGACGGATAAACGTATAGACGGATAGCTAGATGTTTGGAGAGAGTTATAGAATGTGTCTATATGTTTGATTGCAATTTAACGACTTTAGTTGAGTTTAACGTCAGTCTCTTTTACCAAAAAGTATATTGGTGACGGTTGGGCATTTAATTTGAAGTTTTCTTCGACTGATCAGTAATCTAGCTTATTGCCGTTGTATCTGTGGCAGCACGTCTGACTCTTATCCCAACCTTTCAATTGGAATACAATCGTTCAGCTTTACGACCCTTATACGATCTGGCAATCTCAGCTTCTTGATCTTTGATTCTCTCCGTATATCACGATCTTCTACAGCTAAAAACGTTTAGATCCATTTTATACCGTCCTTCGCCTTTTTAACAGACCGGCGAAGATTAACGAAGTTCGTTCTGGTCGTATCAAGTTGTATGTTCCGTTTGAAACGTCCCTGACATGACCTGTAGGTTAAGAGCCGGACGTTAAATGTTTGTTGTATAGTAGGACACATTGCTGTTAGTGGACTGGCTACTGGCTCCCCCCACGCTATGACTCTGGTCAATGAAGTAGCGCCTCACCCTTCCCCATGCTCGTCACTCGACATCCTACCCCCTCCCCAGTCACAAGCCGTCACGCTGCTATTGATTTTCACAGCAGCTCTATTTAGACTTCTTGCTGCAGAGCTGCCATCCCGTTAGTTGTGCTCTTAGTCTTATTAGACTGAGAAATCACTGCTAGTCTGGTGTTTATAAGTGATACGCAATACGAGCTTTTGATAGTATAGAAAATTCGGTTGCCTTTTTAGAATTGACCAGTTTGCCTAATCCTACAACAATTATAGCACTTGGATGCATTATTTGAGCTAGCGTTAACTATTTTATATGCAGATAGACTTCCGCGTTGTTCTCGTCTAACACCTCCCACTGGGGTCCAGGGCAAGCTTATGATTCATTCTGTCGGTCAGGGGTCTTCTATAAGCGGACATTTGTCTCCTAGCGTAGTGGACAGGCGCCGTTTTTAATATCATCCTATATTCAGTTGCTCTCATATGCAGGTGATGCTCGAGCAGCTTGCCTGCTTTCGTTGACGAAGAAGCGAGCTTAATTTTTTTCATTGCATTTGTGTCGCTTTTCTTTTCCGTTGTTGTTGACGTTTTGTTGAATTGCTGTTGCCTTGTTGAACTGTCTTTGCCATGTTATTGCCTGTTGTTGTACTGTTGTTACGCTAATGTTTCGCTGCTGTTGCGCAGTGGTTGCGCTAATTATGCGGTAGTTTTTATGCTAATGTTGCGGTACTATGCGCAGTGGTTACGCTACTTCTGCAGTCGGTAGTTTTACGCTGCTGCTGTGCTGCTTTGGCGCAGTGGTTGCGCTACTTCTGCGGTAGTTTTACGCTGCTGCTGTGCTGCTTTGGCGCAGTGGTTGCGGTATTTTTGCGGTATTTTTACGCTGCTGTTGCGCTGCTATGGCTCAGTGGTTGAGCTACTTTTACCGTTTCACGGCAGTTTTTACGCTACTGTTGCACTGCTATGGCTCAGTGAATGAGCTACTTTTACAGTTTCACGGCAGTTTTTACGCTACTGTTGCGCTGCTATGGCGCAGCGGTTGCGCTACGTTTACGGTAGTTTTTACGCTACTGCTGCACGGCTGTTGCGCTGGTGCTGCTTTAAACCTCCCTCGAGCGAAGTCGTTGTTGATAAACGTGCGCTCTAACTTATCTAATTTATGCTTTTAATTAATCTACGTCATTAGCGACAGCTACAAAATAAGCATATCCTTCTTAGAATAGTCTGTAGTCTATGATAGCTATAGGTATTAGCAATTATATGGTTGCAAGCATAACATCCTTAAACAGCCCGTATCTATGATAGCTATAGGTATTAGCAATTACATGGCTGCAAACATAACATCCTTATAACAGCCCGTAGTCTATGATACCAATAGGTATTAGCAATTACATGGTTGCAAGCATAACATCCTTAGAATAGTCCGTAGTCTATGATAGCTTAAAGTAGTAGCAATTACATGGCTGCAAGCATAGCTCTTTAGAACAGTCCGTTTTCTAGGTAGTAGCTTAATGACTCTTAAGAATATCATTTTGTCCTAAGCTTATAACCTCCAGTATCTCAAAACTGTATCTTGTTTTTAGTCTGATGCTGCAAAGTGCACTGTTTCTCTATCTCTCTCTTTCTCTCTGTCTCACTCTCTCTCTCTCTTCACTCCCACTTTGGTAAAAAAGCTGCTAAAGCTAATGGTAACGTCAGATTCCTCACTCGAAGGCGATGTCAGTGACGTGAGAACCCAGGATTTGAACCCAGCACGTACTGATCCGCGGTCGAATATCTTACCGACTTCACTGGCTCTAGCTACTGTCAGCAACTCTCTCTATTTGTGTATTTATGTATTTGTTTTTTGTATTTAATTTGTATTTATGTATCTTTCATGCATTCTGTATTGCATTTATCTTCATTCCTTAATGTATTTGTCTCATTCTTTTGTCTCCCCTTGTACTTTTTCTCTCTCTCTCTCTCTCTCTCTCTCTCTCTCTCTCTCTCGTAGCCCGCTTGATGGGATGAGTGATGATCATGCGATGAGATAACTGGAGATAATACAATTTCTCTGCTTTTTGAGTCTAGATATCACTTAACTTCTTTTAAGCTGCAGCATAGCTTATAAATGATTCAGTTCATAGCACGACATTCCAGACGTTTCCTATCTCTACGTCCTATTTGCTATGCGGAGTTGCTGACCTTATAATCCCGTCCAATTCTCCTACTGCTCGGCGATTATACGCTGCAGATCCTTATTTACAGACCCTTATTATATTTTACTGTCGTAAAACAGTAAAACTAAGTTTAACGTCAGTTCCGTCGCACAACGGATACTATCGCATAAGATGTCAGCGATGCTTTCCCTGCAGACTACATGTAAATGCCCAAAACTGTGCTTAAAGACGACTACTGCCACTATTGCATCAGCCTCAACACTATCGCTTAACCTTTTACAGTGTTATGCAGTGCACTTCGGGGAAGCATATCAATTGATAAGGTTTATAAAATATCGTGGAATCAATGAGTGCAGTGTATTGTTTAACGTGATTGATAAAGCGATTTTATTTTAAAAAATCGTAATTCTTTCAACTCAAGGTCGCCTCTGTTATCTGACACACTGCATTGCAATGAAGCCCGCTATCTGTCGATAGATCTTAAGTGCATAATGCGTAGCAGTGCACGTAGGTAGAGAGGAAACCATACGTCAATTAACTCTGATATTTACGAAACTTTTCTAATAATAACTATTGTAATAAAAATACATATACGACTGGCTGCTGCTACAGTCGCTAATATTACTGATTCTATACGGCTGCTGATTTAACATCTTTAAAACTGTAGTTGTCTCTCAACTAGTCACGACTGGCTGGAGCCAATGGTTCTGTTGTTAAGATATTCGAACGCTGATCAGTATGTGCGGGGTTCATATCCTGGGCTCGCCTGTCACTGACATCGCTTTCGAGTGGGGAAACTGACGTTAACATTAGTTTTTCTCCATCTTGCGCTTTTACGCTCTGTATTTAAATACTTTTCGTATTTATCTAAATGTGTTATGTTTCATTTGTATTGCAGTTTGTCAGTTTGTGGTACATAAGCGTTGTCATGAATTCGTCACGTTCAAATGTCCGGGCGAGACCAAAGAGGGTCTTGATCACGGGGTATGTGACATTTCGCATTTTATAAAACTGTAAGAGCTTAGTTTAACGTCTGTTTCAACACTAAAAGTGTATCGCCTGAGACGATCCGGCACAGTTTTGAACCCGTGCCGCATGTTTACTAGGCAAACATACTACGAACTCGCCATCCAGTCGACAAATATTGTAATATGTACATATGTGTATAAATATATCGACATTTTAGTAGGTAATAGCTTATTTGTATGGAATCGTCATACAGTTTTGAAGAAATGATTTGTTTAAATATTGTACCAATTTGAGCTTCAGTTTATGAACCAAACAAGATGTCACTGACTTCTGTCCGATAAGAATTAAAGCAAACCGTGCTTAGGATGGCTAAATGAATATTAAAGCCATTCAGAATAATTCAATTTGAAACAATAGAATTAAATGCAATTATAGTGAAAAGGTATTACTGTATTGTATTTTACTAATCAGGCAGGATATATTCTATAGTATTCGTAAAAGTAAGTTCTCTTTCTCTTCCACTCTAGTTGTCTTTTGCACAAATAAAAATGTAAATATTTGTATTCCAAATCTACTTGATTACCTTATTGTACACTTAATGCTTAATATGAACACTCAATTGTCAAACAAGTTGATCCTCTTACAAAGGCTAAGCGCTTTATGTAAGCTTAAACCTTAATGTTGCAGTTACTTGTAGTTTGGGAAAAATGTCTTCTGGGGTGGTTTTCCATTGCCTTTCCCAATTTATGCTTTTAGTCGCTTCTTACGGAGCTTGCATTTTACGGTTAATCTATTCTGTAGTGACTTGACAGATTAATTTATTTATTTATTTGCTTCAGGCGAAGAATTTCCACAAGTTTCGACTGCACACCTACAGTAGCCCAGCGTTTTGTGATCACTGTGGTTCACTGTTGTACGGCATCATACATCAAGGCCTCAAATGCGACTGTACGTTAATAATATCATCGACTTGCATCTATCAATCTTTCAAAATAGTTTACTTTTATTTTTATCGCGTTTTATATGCGGTTCAAATTGTAGGCCTATGTCTGTTGGGCAATCAGCTATATAGGACACAGTGTACCTTCTGTTATGACCTATAGTGCTTTTGTATACGCATTTTTGTGTGATTTAATTGTTATCAAATAAACATACATAATCTCTCTCTCATTTGTGCAATAACTCTAATATTAATTGTTGATTAACGCTAACTAATTAGCGATTGACATTTCTAATGATTGATACTTTTAATTAACCATTTGAACTGTGATTAATAAAATAAAACAACTAGAACCCTTTTTGCATCTTTTTAGTGGGCAAATAATAATATTGTAATAATATTATTTCAGCTTGAAAAGTTTTAATGTAACTAGGCTCACGAAAACTATATTTTTGCTAAATAAATTCTTTTAAAGTATAAACAAACCGAAAACTATACAATCGTCATAAAAGTCTAGTAAGGCAGATACTTAGGAAAGAAATTGTAAAGCTGTCTGAGACGACGTTTATTTTCAAATTAAAGGCTTCATTTCAGATGGCGAATACTTATTCTTAAAAATGTTGATTTGCGACGTACTCATTTGTAAGCGTAGTAGCAGATCACTTGGTAGAAATGTGCATCTTGAAAACGTCATTGGACAAAACATTGTGGGATACTTGAATCTTGTAAAATTGATACTAATAAAAATTGACTTACTTAATGTTTAATGTACACGTTGTTTAGATAGTACAATAATGTATTTCTAATATAGCAGTGCATTTAGAATGGTTAATGCACATGTGAAATGTGATAGTTATTGACGTTTGTTATACCTACGTCATCACGGATAATAATATATTATAATTCAGATTTAGAATAAAGGATGGGACGTGCCACTATGGCTAAGTCAATGCCGACTACACCTGAGCTTGTTGTTGTTCTTGAAAACGGTATTGATTCTTGGGAAACTGCACATGGTAGGAATACGAAATCTGTTGTATAGCGGTGAAGCATCGAGCATGTATGATAGGACTTATCACGTGGATGGAGAGGCGAATTATTAGTTAAGATAACCTTAATATGAAGAAATAGTATTCGGTCACAACTCGCTGTTTTATGTTTCTTCCTCAATGAAATAATCCAGACGTTATTTATTTTCACTTGTACTTGTATTTTAGCAAATATGGTTGGGTAAGTGTATATTATCCGATTGTGGATAATATTGTGGATTGTGGATCTGTAGGTACAGGGTTCAAAACCAGTGTTTGTCCGTCACTAATACGCTTTCAAATAGTAAGCTTACGTTAAACTTGGTTTTAGCCTTCAATTCACAACCAGTACTTCGATTTAACTCTATACTGAGAGTTATATGCTTACAGTGTAACATTTAATCAGTTCTAAATCGGATTTGTATTTGCAACTTCAGTTTCGACCGCGATTTAACAGCTGGAAAGTTATTAGTTCCATAGGCGCGGTATATGGGCAAAAATAGGCTGTGAGACCTTTGATAGTGGCTTTTTCTTGAAAGCCGTAATACAAATGATAACTTTCAGTATTTCTCTTCAGGAAATTTATCATGTGGGCTTTCTCCGCTCGTAAATAGATTATTACTACTATCGGCCCTGGGTCTCTCTTCCTAGAGTTTTTACACTACTGGCGGTCAGTAGCATTCCGCATTTTTGTTGTTAGTTTCACAAGAACTTGATATAATGATATGTATCATAGTGTTATTTTCACAAATGACGTAATCTCTCTTTAATGTTGTGCCAAGTAGCAGGTCCAGGGACATAATTGTACTTAGAGTCTGTTGTCACATTTCAAACTGTGCATTCCATCGATCTATAAGTTAAGCAAAAGGCTAAGCCTTATACACACTGTAATGTGCCTATAGATTGAAAAAATGTTACGAGGTGGTTTTCCTTTGCCTTCCTCAGTTCTTGCGTAGTAGCCTGTTACTACACGTATAGTTTACTGCACGTGATGATTCAAAGGAAGATGATAATGATGATAATATGTTCATTGAGAACTTTCTTAAAATATAAGATATTCGTAGCACTTTAGTGACAGAAAGCTTCGAATATGAAACCTATATAAAAGGGTTGTAAAGGAAATGAGGAAGGTGTCTTTTGAGGTAAGGCGTTAATAAAACACAGGAATATGCAGTAGAGTTTCTATATCAGATCTATACTACTGCTGTTGGAGACAGAGCGCCTGTGATGTACGGTATCATTATTGTCCCAGGCCTGTTTCCTTATCACGGCCCACTACAACTTACATGTATATTTATAAATATATTAATATTGGCGGCCCTCTTATGTCTTTATAGCCAGGATCAACTTTTCATAGTCTATAGTGTTCTGTATTGTTCTGTAGTCTGTGTAGTGTATTCTAGGTTGACGTCTGTTTGTTTTCCAAAAGAGACAATGTTGTGACGGCTGGCTTGATAAAATATACTACTTTTTAATTTGATCTCGGCGCTTTGGTCAAATATCCATGTTACCAGTCCATTGAATGTCCTAGAATTTACTCTTTCACGGGCTCTTCCGATAATTGATCCCTCAACCTCAGGAACTGTCGTTCAAAACTCATTTTACTTGATACTGCGGGTTGAAATCCTGAGCTCGCCCGTCACTGACATCGCTTTCGAGTAAGGAAACTGACGTTAACCTTAGCCTTACGAGCTTTTACTATATACTCTGACCTATTTCGACATTCAAGTAATGTAGCCGAAGACTCAATGCTAATCAGTCTAACGTTGTACCAGGAACACACAACAACTGTGACCGAGCAGTTTTAGGATTTTGTCGTAGATTCCAGTCAGCTTATATTGTAAAATTTAATTTCTAACGTCTTATTATAATTTATAATTTAGGATTATTACTATTTATTATTATTATTATTATTTATTATTATTATGGTGCTAAAGTTAGAGAGAGGTAGACTACAACTGACGTTGGATGCGGTGATTAAGAGAGATATGAAATTTGAGGGACTGTTGATATGGTACGGATTCGTATCCCGACCCTAGATAAACTGAAATTCAAATGAAGATGAAGATGATTTTATTATTATTTATTAGTATTATTAATAATTGGAGGTAAACAAGCTGCTAGCTGTGACGAATTTAGTTTATTATAAAATGTTAAAAAAATTATTTTTACTGCAAATTTTGGTTGAATATTTTATCTAAATTTTGATTTATTTTGTGCATTCTTCTTTATTCTTTATGTTTAATATGTCGATGAAGGACACCAAGACTTGCAATTAAATGTTATAAGTATAATGTTGTGCTAGGTATTGTGAATGGTGATTCTCACGGTGTTGCAAAATCCGTTTGGTGTTTCGAATATTAATACTACATGTATGTAACAATGAGGTCTTTTTAAAACAAGATAGTATATGATCTCCATTTATAGTCGTATTGGCAACGCAAGAGTTTTTACTATTAGTGCGATTAGCAACGCTGGGGTTTCCATTTATAAGAGTATTGGCAACTCTATGGTTTCCACTTATAAAAGCTTTGATAACACTCCGGTACCTGCTTACAATAGACCAGACGATAAGTCTCCCATAAATCCAGATAAAAGTCCATGTGGAGACTTATATTTATATCCGTTTCTCAATTCTGCTGCCTTAGTGAACTCTTTAGCTCCACTCTCTCTGTCACTACTTTCTATCTCTCTCTCTCTCTCTCTCTCTCTCTCTCTCTCTCTATAACTATGTAGTTATACAGAAGTTAAGCTTATTATTTTACGTTAAACGTTTTCCATATTAGTTTTCTGACTGAAACTATCTCAGTCTCTCTCTCTCTCTCTCTTTCTCTCTCTCTCTCTCTAACTCTCACTCTATCTCGTTGCTTTTCTCGACATTTAAAATTTTTTTGCTTGCGACTCTCATTGTATTGAAGTTTTCGATATTTACGTTAATTTTTGTTAGACCATTTTTCCCCGTGTTGTTTCCAGGCTGTATGAAGAATTTACCAATCGGTGACTGCTCGAGTCGCAGAAGGCGATTAAAGCTCTAAGATCCACACCAACGTCAGAAAGGGCATTCGGTTGGTGAGCGCCTAGGCTCCAGAAATTGCTACAAAAATTTAAACGAATGGAAAAGTCTCTAATAGGGGATTGACTGATGATATGATGTAGGACGGAGGATTTGAGACATATCCCGACCCTAGTTAAACAGGGATTCAAGGAGAAGAAGATGATAATGTCTTAGACCCTTTGAGCTATAATAACGTCTGGTATACAGATTAGTATTATTGCTGAGTTTTAGATGACACCACCACTCGCTAACAATGTGCCGTTATACTGACATGAATTATTGTGTGTTAGCGGGTGACACTAACACTGGCTAACATTATGCTGTTGTACTAAAGTAAATCGTTTACATGTTAGCATCGGATTGGATTTGGTACCATAGTGCTCACTGTTGTCATGGACGACGGTAGCACTCTGTTGTTGTTGTTGTTGTAGCGTGTGACAGTAACGTTCACAAGAGATGTGAGAAGAACGTGGCGCCACTCTGTGGACTGGATCACACTGAGCGCAGAGGTCGTATCAACCTCTCCATCAGACATGACAACGGCAAACTAACTGTTGTCGGTAAGTCTGGCTTTCTAGTTTAATCACTATCTCTCTCTCTCTCTCTCTCTCTCTCTCTCTCTCTCTCTCTCTCTCTCTCTCTCTCTCTCTCTCTCGCTCTCTCTCCTCTCACTCTCGCTCGCTCTCTCCCTAGCTCTTTCTCTATCTCTCTCGCTCTCTCTCTCTCTCGCTCTCTCTAGCTCACTCTCTCTAGCTCTTTCTCTCTCCCTCTCTCTCTCTCTCATTGTCTGGCTCTCTATTTATAGTGTCATGTCAGATATGTGTAGAATTGTACTGTTGTCTCTCTCGCTCACTCTCACCCTCTCGCGCTCTCTTAATCTTTCTCTCTACCTGTCTCTGTTTCTCTCTATCTATCTCTCTCTCGCTGTCTCTGTCTATCTCTCTTTTTTTCTCTCTTTACTGTAATGTAAAAACTAACGAGTCAGTGTGTTCGGTTTTAAGTGTTGTTTTTCATCCAGTAGGTAGTTGTTCCTCCGCAAAGGTTTTGCTTTTTCAAATTTAAAAAGAATTCAGCTTAACTGTACTTCTTTACTGTACTTCTTTACTGTACTTTTTAATCTAACTCAATGAAGATTTATCGAAAGATTGCTCGCTCGAAGTGCGTCAGATATGTCAATAGTTTCGCCTTTATTTGTAGGTTTTGGTAATAGGCTGTAAAAGAAGAATGTGCATAATCTGGTTTGGCTGCATATAAATATAATACTTAGTAGTTATGACTTTTTGAATTTGCAAGACATAAAAATAATTATAAACCTAATTTTTTCAAATAAAATACCACTATTTCTGTATTTGGTGACCAGTTTGAAGAAATTATATTCCCTGCCGTTATTTCGAAGAGCAGGGTCAACTTTTAGATAAATTTGGCTCTCAGTATGGCATCATGTTTATATGTTGGCGCATTTGAGAAAAATGTATTTCAGAAGATGCCAGAAGTGATTTTCGCTTGGTTTCTGCACATATATAATTTTTTTTCCAAAGATCAACATTGTTAATAGTTGTTTATAGTTAATGATAGAGCTTTATGAAATAATTAGCATACATGTAGACAAGCTATCCTTAATTAAATTAAGTGTACTTACGCTCAACTGGTCTAGGAATCATTTCGAGCTTCTGAAGCTGTTTCTATCAACCTTGTTTTATATCATAAAGGTTTCTTCAAAACTGATCACGTGAATTTGAAATTCTGCACTTTTAATAACGATCATACTATTTATATGCTTAAAATTCCAGCAGGATTGACCCAGCCTGCTTCGATGCGTTTCAATGGATCATGGCCAAAATTAGAGACATTTAGTCTTTACTTCATTCCAAAAACTAAAAGCTAAATCTTAAACAGTTAAGTAATCAATCTATATTTTTAGCGGGCCATGGTTTGGACGAATCTGTACACTTACGGTTATACGGTTACTATACGGTATATACGGTTTGTTAGAAACTGTTTCAACCAATTTCCATAAAATATCTGTAGGAGTTAAAAGATATCACGCTTTGTGAGGAAATTCCGACAGGAAGTATATTACCGTCTCTTTAATCAATGCAGTGATGCTCTAATGAGACACCTCACCGGTTTACTGTTCTAGGTGGTGTGATGGTTGATGGGTAACTCTAAATAACTTAGATATAGGGATATATATTATTAGCACATTCAAGAAAAAATCTGCATAGAGCTAGGCTGTATTTTATTAGATCATGTTGTAAGATTATTTGACTATTTTGTATCCTCTATATTTAAATACAAAATAAAGATATTAAATGCATTTTTCATTTTCGATATCATGACCAAAAAGGCGCTGAAAATGCTAAGCAGTGGGCACTACTTCATTGAGCGGTCTATTAAGTTGGGTTGGATACGTTTTATAAAATTTAAATTACTACTTTACGCTGGTTGGATGCCAGAATTGGCAGATCACTTGGGTTGTAAGCAGAATATCATGGATTGGAATCTAAACTGCATTACTAGTTTAATATATCCTACATTATCCTAGTAATTCGTTGATGGATATCAGAGAAGCAGAGACGATTTGGTTAGGGCTAAATTCCTTCTACTTGTCATAAGAAATGTGTCCTGCCGACTAAGTCATCCAAATCGTACACAGTGTTGCCCAAGTAGATACGAAAAAAAGCTAGATGGAGCTTGTGAAGATAAGGAGGAAAGTGGCTAAAAGAAGCAAAGTAAATGCGGAGGTAAAGAAAAGAAAACCTTGAGGTGACACATGGGTCGACCTTAATCATTAATTATACTGTATTACGTATGCAGAGCTTTTCTCTCAGTGAAGGATTGTAACATTGCTCGTCTGCTTGTCGTGCAGGATCGGACTATCAATTCATCTCTGCTCAGATTATGAACAGAAGTTGGTGTATAATCGAAATATTTTCTATGAAGGTTTTAACGGAATATGAATTGAATCTAGGATTGATCGAGTTTATTAATGGCGGAGCCAATCTCCCACTCACCATTTTCCCTCTCCGAACGTTTGGCATCTAATTTTTCCCGAGTGTCTTCTATTATAATAATTTGGCATTTAAGGTGACGGTTGAAGTTAAATCTTCTCCTGTTTGTCTAGAGATGGTCTAAGATTAAAAGTTTTTTGGCTTGTTATTAAGTAAATTTCTTATGCTTATTTTTCCGTCATAGAAATTTAGATATTCTACTCCTAAGTACGTATATATTATTGTTTTATATTACTATATTAGTATATATTACTGTTTTGATCTAGTGAAATTTATACATAATTAGTATTAGATTGTTTGTGTAACTTCAAGTATGATTTACAGGGCTAGTTAGTATTTTAATTTTAATTTTTCAAATTCCTAAAATGGGATAATTCTAATTTGTTACTTTATCTCTTCATAGGGTTAAAGAGGAATTCATTATTATTTATTTTTCCATCGCTTTATATAGAGGGGGGTTAATATTGTCCTATATAATATATTTCTCATCACTTCAGTGAGCTAATGAGGTAACTACTCATCTCGAGACATGATTAGCGCAACCCTGCAACTGTGTTGATGTATTATCACATTGCACTTTTACTGATTCAGGAAAATACAATTCTTTGAATAATTAATACAGAGGTTGTTAATACCCTATAATGGAGATTCTATACAATGCAATGCAGTATGTTACAATATAATCAGATGCAAACAATATGATAAGAGTTAACTGAAGTTAGTTTTTGAGTTGCTAATTATAGTTAGACTCAGTTTTTTTAATTAGAGCATTAGTTTAACTAAAATATGAGTTGAATTTAACTTGGAGTTCAACTGAAATTTTTAAAATATAATAATTGTAATAAAGGCTTTCAATGACTTATCAAGATTTTATGCAATCCGCTTCCAATTCTTTTAAGCAGTTAGATGACCTCGAGTAGCCAGCCGGCGATTCAGCACGTATTGCTCGAATAGCTTTCTTCAAACCCCGCGTTCTTTACACCCGGGGTAAAAATAGGAATAATAATAATAATAATAATAATAATAATAATAATTAATAATATTTTTATCTTATTTTTTTAGCTCAGGGCCCTATACAGCCCAGGGCAATAAAAAAAATCTAGCCTGTTCAGCTATTGCCTCTTTCATGAAGATCAATTCAACATTCACTCAAAAATTCATCAGCAGCGATCGAGAATCTCTTTGCTGCTGCTGCCGTATCGACAGCTCCTAGATATAGACTGTCAGACTACACTTTGTATCGATTTACAAACATGTGGTATTGAAAGTGCTAGATATCAACATGGTTGATCATTTAACTATAATGCGTGATATTTATTTATTGATGTATTCTAATGCAATCCTTCTTATGTGTTTTAACAGTTCATGAAGCGAAGAATCTAAATCCGATGGACCCCAACGGCTTGGCCGATCCTTACGTTAAGATGAAGATCATTCCATTTGATCCGAACAAGACGGCATCATTCAAGCAGAAGACTCGCACCATCAAGGCCACCCTGAATCCTCTCTGGAACGAGAAATTTGTTTTGTTTGTATTCTCCTGGAATTTTGTTGTCCAATAGGAGTACGTTTATTGAACTACTATTCATTGCCAGCTATTTTCCTGTTATGTTCTCGACAATATCTTTGTCATTTAAATATTCTCCATCAATTCTACTGCCATATAACTTAATATAATTTCCAATTTTTGTTTTTCTGCTGTTCACTCTTAAACAACTTGGCAGTATGATGATTTTTAAGCGTTAGTATTTTAAACTGTTTTTAGTAATCAAACTTGAATAAAAGTTTATTATTTATTGCTAATTGTTTGCTCCTTTAAAGTAACCTGGCAATTAATGACTCCAGTAAATGTTTAAGACGTTTACAATTCAAACTCTCTATAGAACCTCATGGATGGAAAGACTTGTAAACATATACTGTATTTATTATTAACATGACTGGATATATTACCAGTAAATGTTTACTATCATCATCATCATCATCATCTTCCCTATTACATCATTATCATCATCTTCCGTTTATTATGCTTACTATATTAGTTATTAATGGTGAAGTGGCGGCAGAGAATTAAATTGTTTACCATGTTAACTATGTAAACTCTACTAATATGTCAGCGCTTAAAGTAATCCTTTACTATGTTTACTCCATTAACTTTTTATTGTAACCTGACGAAAGAGGACGCCGGTAAACGTTCACTATGTTTACTCATGCTTCTTCTAGTGCGCTGCCTAACGGCAGGTCCAAGCCATAAAACTCATCCAACCAACTCTATACTCAGCCTTCCTTTTCATCTCTGTATATGAATTTTTTATCAGATCATCAAGCATCCCATGTCTCAGTCTTCCCCAAACTCTTTTCCTGTGTATTCTTCCTTCTATTACATCCTTTAGCAAACCATCATCCCTTATAACGTGTCCTATCCAGCTTTCATTTATTTCTTATCACATTTATTAACTGTCTATCTGAATCGACTCTTTCAAGAACTTCTCCTTTAATGTTTACTCTATGGACTGTTTATAGTAACTTAATATTCTATTATGTTTACGTTTAAAGTAAACGTTTACTATGTTTAGACAAAAAACTGTTTATAGTACACTGACGGCAGAGGATGCCAGTAAACGTTTACTATGTTTACTCTATTAACTGCTTATAGTACACTGACGGCAGTGGACGCCTGTATACGTTGACTATGTTTACTCTATTTACTGATTATAGTGCACTGATTGCAGAGGACACTCAGTAAACGTTTACTATGTTTACTTTATTAACTGCTTATAGTATAGACGTCCCTGACATTGTCTTATGGCGAGGAACCGGACATTATATTCTTATTTATTGATTGATTGATAGTACACTGACGGCAGAGGACGCCAGTAAACGTTTACTATGTTTACTCTGTTAACTGCTTATAGTACACTGACGGCAGAGGACGCCAGTAAACGTTTACTATGTTTATTCTGTTAACTGCTTATAGTGCACTGACGGCAGTGGACGCCAGTAAACGTTTACTATGTTTACTCTATGAACTGCTCACAGTACACTGACGGCAGAGGATGCCAGTAAACGTTTACTATGTTTACTTTTTTTAACTGCTTAAAGTATAGTATAGACGTCCCTGACATTGCCTTATGGCGTGGAACCGGACGTTAAATTCTAATTGATTGATTGATTGATAGTACACTGACGGCAGAGGACGCCAGTAAACGTTTACTGTTTGAGCTGTGGGACTGGGACCGCACGTCGAGGAACGACTTCATGGGGTCGCTGTCGTTTGGTATCTCTGAGCTGCTGAAGGAAGACGCCTTGGGGTGGTACAAGCTGCTGAGCAAGGAGGAGGGCGAGTACTACAGCGTGGCCTGTCCTGAAGAGATCGTTCCTCAAACAGCCGTGCTCATGCCTCCTGGAACCATTCCTAACTCCGACATAACTTCTGGATCGGTAGCCTAACTATCTATCTTTCGCGCTCTCTCTCTCTCTTTCACTCTCTCTTTCTCTCTCTCTTTCTCTCTCTCTTTCTCTCTCTCTTTCTCTCTCTCTCGCTTTCTCTCTCTCTCGCTGTCTATCTTTCTCTCTCTCTCTCTCTCTCTTTCACTCTCTCTCTCTCACTCTCCATTGTTTTGCCTGAAATCAGATCCTGCCCGGTCTTCTGCAGATAACGCTAACTGTTCATAACCTTGACATTGATCAGTCAAATAGGTCATGCCAAAAAGGCATATCAGACATTGTCAATAAGGTTATTATTTATATGTTATTCAAACCTGGTTTACTTTGCCAGGTTTGAATGTTGCCGTATGTTAACAGAAATATGGCTTCTGACGTTTGTTGTTCGTAGCTTTCTCTAATATCTGCGCTAATTGTCTCTAACAAAACAAGTGCTGCGTTGTTGTTTGCCTATTGAATGTCTCAATAGCGCAATGGTTAAGGGTGTAGATAGAGTCATGAAGTTTTAAATGACAGATCCTCAGGTGAATCAAACTCTTGTGGGTTCGATTCCCAGCCGCGCTGGTCTGAGAGTAAAATCTCGGACATTCATAGGACTGGCTGCACGGAAAATGGTCTAAATTACCTAACGGATTAACATGTGGTATTAAAAGTGATAGATATCAACATAGTTGACCATTTCACTATAATCTATGTTATTATTATGTTATTATTCTTAAGTTCTCTGCAACAATACCGGGAAATTGACTGTACCTATTAAAAAGAATGAATTCTTGAGCTATGAGTTCTTGTCACTGTTTGGACTTTTCTTAAACCGCTTCTTATATACTTAATATTTAGTAAATTGAAGCGATACAACATATCTTTACAATTAACTGATTGAAATAAACATTTATTTGCTTATATTGCGGAGGAATTGTTAATTTTAACAGAATTTTTTATTATCCTGGATGGCAATATTGTTCGTCAGCAGGTAGAGTTGTTGTGTAACCTTGCAATTGACATCGTCAGCCAATTACAATAATTACTAATTAATTAAAATAAAGAGTAGCTTAGTCCTTAATCGTTGCAGCAGTGGGCACTCTACACGTGTTGAATGTGAGCGACCAATTAATCTGATATGGATAAATCTTAATCACATGGCACTAATCTTCGCATTCTAACTAATATTACCACTAACGCATTTATAATGTGCATATTTTCGTTAACAGGATTGTTTTTTCAGTGAATGACGCCCCTGCCCGGTAAATGTTAGTCGAAGCTGAGGAAGGCACAGGGGCCCACCTCGTCATAAGTAGAATCCCCAAGAATGTTATGTTATATCTAATTAAATTATAATGATGGTATACCAAAAGGAATGTTATAGATGAGGAAAAGGGAAGATAGAGATGAGTGAAGGCGTTATATACCATGGACCTGCCAGTAGGTAGTGCACTAAGGGAGAGTGGTATATTATCATCACGAACAGTCTGGATTACTCGTGTTACGTCCCACCGAGTTGCTGAATAATACACCAACCGTGGGCTGCACGTGTCGGTAAAGACGCCAGAGCACAATGATCCAAACAACGTCAAAAAGGGCTAGTTGAGCACCTAGGCTCATGAAATTGCTACTAAATTTTCTAACTCGAATGGAAAAAATTAAGGATTCCGGACCCTTGTTAAACTGGGATTCAAGGGAAGAAGATGATGATAATGATATACTGTTAATATTATTCTTCTTCTTCTACTTCAGTGCACTACAAAATGGCAGGTTCAAGGTATATATTCAAAGTCTGCTTTCTCTCTCCATAAGAGCACTCCTTAGATCAACAAGTTAATCCCTTCACAAAGTCTATGCCTTATCCATACCTTATGTAGCCTATAGCTTGGGAAAAGTATGGCTTCTGAGGTAGTTTCCCGTTGCCTTCCTCATAATATTATTATGAGATTATTTTCATAATTAACTGAGTGATTGATTGATTGATTGATTTATTGAGCAGAGATCCCCTGACTCGGACAGAAGACGTATAGGTGACGGTATATCTAAGCAAGACTTCATTAGAGCGACTGACTTCAATTTTCTCACTGTTCTCGGGAAAGGAAGCTTTGGAAAGGTGTGACTAAAGCTTTCTTGTTTGCAGTTAACATCTAATTCTCTGACAATTAAACTTTAACAAATTCTACTTTACCTCATAATAAGTTTATGTTATTATTTGTTTGTGTATATTTAATTTATCTATTTAACCTAGCTGAGACTTTTCTGTGATGCAGTAATTGCGATTTTCACAGTACATTCTTCAGTAGACATTGTTCAAATACTCATATAATATAAATTTTCATATAGCTCAGTCTCTAGAGCTTTTGATGTCATCAAGAAATTTAAGTGGTCGATGATAAGTATTTGATACTGTGAACTGCCTTTGTTTCGATTCCAAATTTCGACTTGTCATAATACAGGCGATATCTCTCTCTCTCTCTCTCTTACTGCAATGCCTACTGGCAGTTCCATGGTATATATCGCCATAACAGGCCATATCATTATTGATAATTAATCATTTTCTGTTGAAGTGTTTGATCTTTTAAGTTCAAATATATGTTAATTGATGTCAGGTCATTCTATCAGAGCGTAAAGGCACGGATGAACTGTACGCTATTAAGATACTTAAGAAAGATGTCATCATTCAGGATGATGATGTAGAGTGCACTATGATTGAGAAGAATGTTCTCGCTCTGGCCGGCAAACCCCCATTCCTTGTCGCTCTACACTCCTGCTTCCAAACAATGGTAAACAACCCTGTACAGTAACGAACAACTATTTGAAAACTATAGTGACAACAAACCAGTGGTACCGAAAGCAAGCAATCATATTGTAGTTCCTTCTCTAAATCATAAATCCAATAGTAATCCTATTAATCAATCACATAGCAGTCCATCCCCGTGTTGTGCTCGGGTGTGGTTGGACCACTGCAGAATTGGGCAACCGCAAACAATATGCTGCGTTTACGTAAGAGGCGACTAAAGCAGGAGCTGAGGATGGCAAGAGGGGACCCACCTCACCATGAAAAATGTTCCCCAGGACTAAATGGTAATTAATCCATTTAACTTAGGAAGGCAACGGGAAACCACCTCAGAAGCCATACATTTTCCAGGCTATAGGCTACATAAGGTATGGATAAGGCACAGACTTTGTGAAGGGATTAACTTGTTGATCTAAGGAGTGCTTTTATGAAGCGAGAAAACAGACTTTGAGTATGAATATGTACCTTGAACCTGCCACTTGGCAGTACACTGAAGAGATAGCAGTCCAATTAGTCAAATCAAATCAATCAATCAAATATTATATTATCTATATATTATCAATCAAATATTAATCCAATATGCGAATCTCGATGTGCATCAAACTGTTCAGTAATCCTATATCCTATTGGCTGTTCAGTAATCCAATATCCTATTGGTTAACACAAATTTTTAGCAATAGATCCACCAACAAGGTACGTTGTATTTTGTTTGTTTTAATTTCAGGTTTTAGTTAGTTTACATATGACGGTTAGCCTAAGTGTTATTGTTCTGAATTATTTTGCAGCTTTATACTGAAATACATATTGTTGTCACTGGCCATTCATCCTTTCATGCACGAATTAATTAGATATAGACGCTTACTTAAGCATAGTATTTCTAATAATATACATCTTACTGTGATTTAGATATATGTATGTTGTATTTTGTTCGGATCACTGGTAAGTTTAGAATCAGACTAAACACCCATTGCTGGTACCGTATGAAGCTATCAAACTGAAGCTCAATAATTTTAAATTCACCTCTGCAGGCTCTGCTAAGGTGACATACATATTTTTTCCAAGTTAGGGGTAACACTAGGTCTTCTACTGGATCGACTTATTATAATTATTGTTCCTTAGCAGCTGACCCGGTACCTGCTGTAGCATGATCGGTTAGGTGTCAGACTGCGATGTAGTAGAGTTCAAATCCAGTGCTGTCCTCGTTACTGGTGTACAGTCGAGATACAAAACTGCCGTGAAACTAGGTTTATTATTTCTAGTGTTTAGCTTGTTAACTCTTTATTTGTAAGAATATTTGACTTGAACCTCCTATATGCGGCTAGAACAACGAAGCGAAAGTGACATATTTCCACGATGTTTCATTTGTGTACAGGATAGACTGTATTTCGTGATGGAGTATGTCAATGGAGGAGACCTGATGTACAGGATTCAGCATGAGGGAAAGTTTAAAGAACCGGTAGCAGTGTAAGTCTTGGACTTCCCTTTCATTGATGCGCTAGGTACCATTATTTTGTGTCACTTGAAAATTGCTACTTCCGCGTGCAGTGGACCTCTTGCAAATGGCTCGTGCAAAGTGTCACTTTTAAATATCATCATCATCATCTTCCCATGAATCCCAGTTTAATTAGGGTCGGAATGCGAATAGACTGTCTCAAATCCTCTCTGTCCTACATCATGTCATCATTCAATCCCCTATTTGAGACTTTTGAGACGTGCACGTTTAAATATCATGTACAATATACTAATTCCCAAGTACAACGCGTGGAATATAAGACCAAAGTTTGCACGTACAATCGTAAAACCATTGGAGTTTTGCTGTGCTTTTCAGTACTTTGTATTTTATTACTTTGTATTGTATTATTTTTATTGTATTATTTTGCGTTTTACATTGTTGTCTTGTATTGTATTTCTCCTTTTATACGTCGGTTTGTTTGTTTTCAATTTGAAACGTTCATACTATAGAAAAATTAAAATTTCGTTAATAACTGCTGTTGTAAAGTTTCTGATGTTTCTATGGTTAACTGATTAATTGAATAGTTGATTGTTGATTTTAGATTCTACGCCGCAGAGATCGCAATAGGCCTATTTTATCTGCATAGCAAGGGAGTCATATACAGGTCTGCTTGATTAATTTATTGAAATCTTCCATTTGCAACTGTAGATGTGCTATGTTGACTTCATGTATAGTGTAAAATGGTGTAATAAAAGCTTCATTGAGTTTGCTTTCAAAGTGTAGATATACTTTTCGAGGCGACTAAGCTGAGACATGAACGTAGATCTTTCTGCATATCAGACAAGTGATTTGCTGACTGAGTCATCCTGCTACTACATCTACATAAGAGTGTAAAATGTTTCATGAAAATGGGTCGTATGTTAATGTCGATGAAGTTTTTGAATGGTATATCTGCAGCTTATTGAAATTACAAATTAACTAAAACTTGATCAACAAAGTAGCTGTATTGCTCTTATTATTATCTAATTATAAGTCCCGAAATGAAAGTATCTAGCGACGTCGTATTGGCTGATATAGGTCTAAAGCACTGGATACTTTATTCTTTTTATTGATTTATTTTGATTAGATGACTATTTTATTTACAATGAAAAGATGAACGTTAGGCCTAAAACTTTTTGTAGTTTATTGAACAGTTTATTTTTGATAGTTTATTGATATAACTAGTTCTTACTGATTATTTAATTATTCTAGTTACATATGACGTATCGCAAATGTTGATGGTTTACTTTTGATATTTTTTCTCGTTACGTGATTTTTCGTATTCTTTTTATTGCTATGTCTTTGATTGCTCTGAGCGCAAACTTAAGAGTAATTTATCATCTTTCAGGAATTTATTCACTTCTTGAAGCCCCGGGTTTCGAACCTAAACTACACGATTCGGAGTCTAAAACTTTAACAAAGTTTCAAATACCGCTTCCTGCATTATGTAATTGTAGATTCTCTATATTCTTTGAGGATTTTCACTGATACACTGCACGACAGTTGTGTTTAATACAGAGACATAAAGCTGGACAACGTAATGCTAGACAGCGAGGGTCATATAAAGATAGCAGACTTTGGTATGTGCAAGGAAGGCATGCTCGGAGATAAAAACACCAAGACTTTCTGTGGAACACCCGATTACATCGCTCCTGAGGTTCGTAATCAAGTAATGCTTAGTTTCTCTCTTAGTGCACTACCTACTGGCAGGTCCATGGTACACAACGCCTCCAATCTTCTCTGTCTTCCGCTTTCCTCTTCATGTCCACATATGAATGGGTCTTTAAATCATCTAACATACCTAATCTCGGTCTGCATCTGCTTCACTTTCCTTCATTCTACCTTCTATGACCTCCTTTAGTACACTATCTCCGCTTAGAATGTGTCCTATTCAATTTATCTTCCTATTTCCTATAGGATTTATAAACCATCTATCTTTACCCACTCTCTTCAAGACTTCTTCATTTGTAACGTTTTGGGTCCAGCAAATGTTTTCCATTCTCTATATCCACATTTCCCAATGTGTCAGTTTTTGGAGGATTAATTACCAGAAAAAGATTTAGCCTTGACAATATTCTATTCTATATGTATGGCATTGCGTGCATCGAATTGTAGCGCAGATTGTATTTTATTTTATTGAATTGTATTGTATTGGAATGTATTGTAATGTATTGTATTGTATCACACATTGTATTGTATTTTATCGCACATTGTTTTGTATTGCACATTGTATTGTATCGCAGATTGAATTTGACTGTATCGCCTTTTTATTTTATTTCAGATTGTATTGTATCAGCCGTACAACAAGTCTGTTGACTGGTGGGCCTATGGAGTTCTCGTCTACGAGATGATCGCTGGACAGGTGCGCTGTGTACTGAATGCTGTCATTTACATACTTCAATCATTTAATAGTAAAAATTTAACTTTCTTATACCGAATAGAATTTGTATTGCATGAAGTCTAAGAAGTCACACTCATTATCTTTGTTATGTACTTATTCACCGTTTCACTGAAGTGCCTGGTTGTCTCAGTGCTTGTTCTGTATTTTTCTTCTCTTATTGGCTCCGCTTGGATGCCTATCCTCGATTTCTATTCGACGCACACAAGCCGGTGCGCGTAACCACTCAGCCACAGCAGCACTTAGCCATCAGGCAGATCGGCCCAAACCCGCCCACCGTGCTCTCGTGCACGAGGGGCAGGCCCAGGCTGCCCAGGTTTATGGGCACTTGACTCGTTGACAGCTTCAACGAGTCAATTTTTTTATAGTTTTTTTTGCTACTGAGACTGTGATTAAGAAAATGATGATTATTGAATCGGTTGAATTTTTAGCCTCCATTTAGCGGCGAGGATGAAGAGGAACTGTTCCGAGCTATTACGGATCAACAGGTCACCTATCCCAAGTTCATGTCCAGAGAGGCCACGGCTATATGTAAGGCGGTACGTCTTGTTCTTTGTTCTCTCTTTCTACCGGCTGATCGCCTAGCGAATGGAGTAGTGTTTCGGAAGAAGTGAAGGAAGAATGGAGAGGAAAAGTGTAGGGAATGTTAAACTTGGAGTGTTAGACGACATGGAATATCCCAGACTTAGAATGTTAGATGATGCGATAACCCATTGCTATGTGCATATGAAAAGAAAAACTCAACCTGGAAATATGTGAAGAAGGTATATGCCATGGACCTGATATTGGGCAATCTAAGATATAAGATGGAGGCCATTGGTTGAGTCAATGTCGGATTGCATCTGGATAGTTTTGTGCTACAGATGATAAACATAGTTTGACTCTTATCTTGCTGTTAAGGCTGGTAAAGCTAATGTTAACGTCAGTTTCCTCACTCGAAAGCGATGTCCGTGACGGGCGAGCTCAGGATTTGAACCCGCACATACTTGCTTACTTGTTACATGAGCATTGTGTATTATTCTATCATTATTGTCATTATTTTAATCATTATTATAGCTATTATGTTCTTATTTTTAGCATTAAATTTTAATTATTTGTCTAACGACAGAACATTGTATTTCTAACTCTGCCTTATTGATAATCGCATTATTGATAATACTGCGGATAGGTTTCTTGTTTGATTATGTATAATTATTTGATTATATAATAATTTGATTAAATTTATAATTTCATTGATCGATTAATTTATCAATATATTGATAGCTCTTGATTTTAATTGTTTGATTATTTAATTTGTTTATTTGTTGATGACTGATTGATTTATGGATTGATTTAACGATGATTGAGTGATTGGTTGATTGATTTCAAGATTTATTGATTGATTGATCGTAGTTGCTGATAAAGAATCCTTTGAAGAGACTGGGTTGTGGAGAGGGAGGTGAGAGAGAGGTCAGGGAGAATGCTTTCTTCAGAAGAATTGACTGGGAAAGACTTGCAAACAGAGAGATACAACCTCCTTATAAACCACCAATTGTAAGCATCCTCCTACATGTACAACACAGTATCTAGCATAATACAATCAATCGCCATAGGTCCCAGATATTGCTTTAAGATGTGAAACTGGACGTTAAATTCTAGTTGATTGATAAATGGATTTTGTATGCCGACTTATAAGGAGTGCTTGTGACTAAATGCGTGTAGTAATTGATTTTCCAGTAATTTAACTAAAGCTCAGCATTATCGTATTTTGTATTCTCTCTAAAGTCATTTACGTGTAGTTATACATAAATTAAAAATTTTATTGTTATTATTTACCTAATCAATTCAGTCACTGATTGAGTTCAATTTAGCAAGTGGCTATGTCGCTAAGATATCCTACCGCGAATCATTATGTGCGGGGTTCAAATCCTGTGCTCGTCCGCAACTGATATCGCTTTTGAGGCTTTTGAGAGATGAAACTGACGTTAATATCGTCTTTACACCTTTACTGTACGGTAGTGAATATTGCAAATGGTATTCTTGGAAATTTCTTTTTTCTTATCTGTTCCGCAGAACATTCTATTCCATTCTTTAATGTACTGTGTACACTCTATTTAAGTTTCGTTTTATTTTATTTATTTATTTAAATCACCAAAAAGGGTCATTCAACCCTGTACAGTTCACAAGCAATGCAAACAAACAAGTAAATGCAATAAGTGAGCACAATTTAAATGTGAACCATGGAAATGGTTCACATTTAAAACGAAAATATAAAGTAGAAATTAAAGAATTGAAATAAAGAAATTCAGAATAAAGAAAATTAATGATAATAGGTAGGCATAATTATACATTTAAGATCAGTAACATTAGTAACTATTTAATAAGTACTGACGAAGATTAATATTGAAACAGTTAACGGAACGAGATGATCGCAAATTAGGTGTAAGGGATAGCCTGTATCTAGGGCCTTGTACAGCGATATACTTTTCGCGACCGAAGGTTCTGAACGATGGTATAGTAAATTCCGAAACTTGTCGAAATTTATAAACAGAATTTACAACATTATTTAATATCAACGAATAGTTGTAACATGAAGGCATATCATTATGAATAAGTTTATACAGAAATACGCAACAGCAATGTTTATGAATATCACTTAACTTTAAAATTTTTAGTTCTTTAAATATATTGTTCGTATAACTACGAAACTCTGCATGTTGAATTATTCTAATTGCTCGTTTTTGGAGTACTATCAATTCGTTGAGCAAGGTTTTAGAAGCGTTCCCCCAAACAATATTACAATAAATTAGATTCGGATATATTAGATTGTAGTATAAATTTAACATACAATGTTTAGATAACTTAGTTTTAACCCGATGGAGTAATCCAATGGATTTGGCTAATTTTTGTGCAGTATAAGAAATATGATATTGCCATGATAATTTTTCATCAAGAATCACTCCCAAAAATTTAGTCTTATCTATTCTAGAAATGTTGATATCATCTATGTATATATGAAAATTTTCAGAATTATTGTAATATTTGTATTTATACCCAAATAGCATGTAATTGGTTTTTTGTATATTTAGGGATAATCTATTCGCTTTAAACCAGTCAGAGAGTGTTAGTAGTTCAGTATTAGTTGAATTCATTAGTTTCAAAATATCAGGGTTTGTGCAGATAATATTTGTATCATCTGCAAATAATATGAAGGTAAGAATTTTACTAATCTCGGATATGTCATTGACATAAATCAGAAACAACAAAGGTCCCAATATTGAACCTTGTGGGACACCACATTGAATAGTTCTATAATTTGATTCTGAATTATTATATACCACATATTGCTGTCTATTGGTTAAGTAACTTTTTTATAGTGTATTAAATACTCCCCTAAAACCATACATTTCTAGTTTTTTAAGTAATATTTCATGGTTTAAAGTGTCAAAGGCTTTTAAGAGATCTATGAAAATACCCAAACAAAAATCTTTATTGTCAGTAGCTTTAGACACCATATCATGAATGTTTAATAGGGCCATATATGTAGAGTGCTTTTTCTTAAATCCATATTGGGCTGAAGTAATGATTTAAATGAAGTAATGAGAGCATTCATGAGGGCAATAATTTTCTCAAATATTTTAGAGAAGCAAGTTAAAAGACTGATTGGTCTATAATTTGAAATTTCGTTACTAGGACCTGCTTATGAATCGGACATACTTTGGCAATTTTCATTTTACTCGGAAATGTAGCGTTCATAATACATAGATTTAGTACAATTGCTAAAGGTTTGGCTAAGTAATAGATTATATTTTTTAGAAGAATGGACGATACCTCATCGAAACCTGCACTCGAGGTATTTTTTATAGATTGGACTATGTTAATGATTTCATATTGATCGGTTAGATAGAGAGCACATGTGTTGGAGATTTTACTTTTGTCTGAAATGAAATCATAAAAAGACTTTTTTGATTTAGGGATTTTATCAGCTAGGGAGTTTCCTATTCCAATAAAATAGTCATTAAAACTCTCAGATATAACTTTTTATCGGATACAATTTCACTATTTAAATTAAAACATTCCTGAATAGATTTGGACTTATTTGGTTTTAAAATGCTATTAATGCACTGCCATGTTCTTCTAGGGTCATGTTTATATTTAAGCAATTGATCAGAATAAAATTTTCTTTGCGCAATTGTTAAGAGTGAGTTTAATTTATTCCTATAAGCAATAAACTTAAGTTTATTTTCATATGTATTTGACGGCTTATAGACTTTGTAAAGTTTAGATTTTGTTTCACATGATATTGCTAATCCTCAAGTCATCCATTCTTTTAGAGGAGCATTTCTACTTTTGTCAGATTTAGTTTTAGGGAAACATAAATTAAAACCACGTTCAAATATTTCTAAAAATTCATTATATCTGGGTTTGCAGTATGAATATTTTCATATTTATAAATTTGGGCCCAATTAGCATCATTAGCACAAAAAAGTTTAAATTTATTAGTAGATTTTTTATTAAATATTCTTTTTTTGTAGTTCGAATTAGTTGCTGGATGGTTTGAAGCGCTAAATTTACTGAGGTGGCTGAAAATTATTGGATAATGGTCTGTTTTATCATCATAAAGTATTGCAGATTTACAGATGCTATCATCAACATTAGTAAAAATATTGTCAATTAAGGTCGCAGAAGTATTAGCAACTCTGCTCGGCTTGTTGATTGCAGGTAGCATACCATGAGATGGCATAGTATTAAGAAAATTGGATTGAGAATTAATGGAACCATTAGCTAAGAGATTAAAATTAAAGCCACCCATTATAATTATATCTTGCTTCTCTGAAAAGTATTTATGTCTGAAAAATTCAGTTAATTGATTAGTAAAATTAACTTCAACAGATTGTGGGGGTCGATAAATACAACCAATAAGTATCGAACTTTTCCTTAAATCCCTCTTTGCAACTTCGATAAAAATACTTTCAATATTTTCATTCATAATAGTAAGCTCATTAATGATACTAAATTGTTCATGCATATTAACATAAGTTCCAACACCTCCACCTGGCTTGATGGGGCGAGAACAAGATACAAAATTATAGCCCGGTAAAGCAAAAATATTAGAATTAAATGGTTTTAACCAAGTTTCACTAAGACCAATCGCAACAAATTGTGCGTCTAAATGAGATACTAAAGTGCATAAATGATCGTAATTTTTAGATAAACTTCTGACATTCAATGCATAAAATTACATAGGTTTTTAGATTGCAAAAAAGACTTGCATTCATCCAGGGTAACATATCTAGAGTCACATAGATTAACAATACAGTCAACAATTTTATTAATATCTAATTTATTGGTAGAGCTAATAGATAAACTCTGGTTTCGACTCAAACATAATTCAATTTTATCAATTGAATTATGCTTCACTTTAATTGTGTTCTATTTTATTCCATCCAAAAATATATTTTATCCGTTCTATTGTATTTTATTGTATTGTATTGTATTGTATTCTATTCTATTTCATTCTATTCTATGCTATTCTATTCTATTCTAGTTGGTTCTATTACTATATTTTCTATTCTGTGTTATGCTATTTTATATACTTTTAGATTTTACATTAAGTTGTATTATATAGTATTGTCATATGCCCAATCCAACTTATTTTAGTACTTCGAGAGAAAACTTTACTACTTCTGCTGTAGTTTTGCTAAATATGGGCTCTCAGATGGATTTCCATTGCCTTCTAGGTATCTTCTTACGAGACTTGTCGACTTTTTCGAAACACTTGCAATTCTCGATAGATCCATTTACAAGTTGCGCTGATCCAACGTGCAATTCCCTTCCAATAAAGCGTTCTGAGACCAGTTCTTTGGCATTTTTCGCGTCGTTCTTTTTATAATGTACACTGTCATTGTGATTTTCTTGAAAATAAAGTAAAGTAAACACGCATTATAGTGAAATGATCAACTATGTTAATATCTATCACTTCTAATATCAGCTGTTTAAACCGTTAGGTAATTAAAATTTTCCGTATAACCAACTCCAATGAATGTCGGAGATTTTACTCTCGGATCTGCGCGGCTGGGATTCGAACCCACGAGAGTTTAATTCACCTCAAGATCTGCCATTTAAAAAATCATGATGTTACCCCTACGCTATTGAGACATTCAATGTGCAGTATGCTTGTAGTGTGGTCTATAATTTTTGCGCAGAAAACTCCCAGGGACGTGAGCAACTTTGATCGAGAGTTTACGAACGAAGCGCCCAAGCTGACTCCTACCGACAAGCTGTTCATCATGAACCTCGACCAGACTGAGTTCTCGGGCTTCTCTTATGTCAATCCTGAATTCATCGTCAGCGTATGAATCTCAATGTCTCTGTGCAGAAAATTCTCTGCTCATTAAATTAAAAAATGCTAATATTAGTAATGTGTGCAATATAAACGCACGAAAGATTAAGCTGCGTTTAATTTAACATTTTGATGGAACTCCAGCTGTTATAGGAGCTCCAGATTTTGAGTGTGTACTGAATGAAAACTCAAAAACAATGCTGCAGCTGTTGAAGGAGCTCCAGCTGTTGAAGGAGCTCCAGCTGTTGAAGGAGCTACAGCTGTTGAAGCAGCTTCAGCTGTTGAAGGAGCTCCAGCTGTTGAAGGAGCTCCAGCTGTTGAAGGAGCTCCAGCTGTTCAAGTTTAAGTTTTTTTTAAACAGTGTCTGCTTATGTTTATTACTTTCTATATTGCCACTTGTGTGTGTGTACGTTTTCTGCGGTATGTCAGATTTCATGTAATAAACGAATACAATAATAATAATAATAATAGCTGTTACAAGAGCAACGGCTACATGAGCAGACATAACATTGACATAACTTGTAATTCAGGCACCGGGAGATTGCATTCTCAACAGTGCTAGATGATAAACTTTGTATTTAATCTTACGGTGTGATGACCGCTCATTTCAGATGATAAATAATTATGCCCTACATTAGAATTTAATACTGCTTTCCACCGAGGATTGATAAGAGAGTTTGATAGTTATTTTGCGGGTTATATTTTATTAAGCGTCATCATTTAATTAAGCATCTGCATTAGTATAGAAATAGACATGGATATGGTTCTGCTTAGCTACTGGTTGTGTATTGCATAATTAGCGCAGGGAATGAGGCAGAATGTATATTTTAGTTAATTATGATCTGCGGAATTGAATATTTTTTATATGTTCGTGATGTCGAAGAATATAGATATGTTTGCTTAGGTTGTTTTGTTGTACAGAATATTTGCGCACTTTTGTTCGATGTCAGTATTGAGTTAGACTCCGTTGTTATTCTTCCTCTTTACTACATTCTAGTCTACCGTTGATATTTTATATATTTATTTCGAACTTACAGATTAGCGTCTACGTATATTTGCATGTATATGTGTTCTTCTGTGTTCGTATGTTTACTTGTACCGGTGGTTACCTGCAACTATTCGATGGCCAAGATAATAGCATACTTGCTGTAATCGTGGGAAGCCACGTATTTCAATTCTATACAGGTCTTGTCTGACGGTATCCATCTGTTGTTAAACAGACGTTAAACATACATTTTGACGTGTAGCCACAATTTTGTTCGAATGTACATATGCATTTGTTTATTAACAGCTGTTGAGGTATTGTTACTATTTTCAAGATATAATACAATGCATATACATGTGTATACTACATATACTTATTACATACATTATACGTTGTAAAATACATACCCATTTTCCTTTCAATTGTATTCTTGATGCACCATGTATGTTGTGTGTGTGAGGTGTGAGCTATTAGGTTTAAATTAAACTAATGAAAAATAAAAGAAACAAATACTATAAAATATGTTGTTTGCCAGGATATATACAACCGCTCAGCGTGCAAGCGTTTTACACTCTTGTCTCTTAAATCGCCTCCCCATAGAATAATTATAGTAACTTAACAATTGAAAGAGGCAATGTAATTTTTCTGGCAATATTTATTCAATTTTTGAGATTTGAATGAAATATGAAGGCCTATTATATGGTACGTAGCACAAATAAATACGTACTTGGATCTTATATTATTAAGATTAGGCTCGGGGACCAGTTGCTTTAAGGCATTGCATTAGCTAAGCTAACATTTCTTTATAGCTTTGTATTTTGTATCTACTTATTGTGTAGCTGTTTTAGTACAATTAATTAAATTGTGGTCTTGAAATTGACAAACCATGACGCACAATCTTTATTCCAAAGGCGTTCATAAATTGGGTATGTAATTTTTCAACTTCAGTGAAACTGCAGTGTGTTGTTAACTTGCTTGTTATTTAATTACGCTTATTAAGCGGCTGGCCGTTTAGTCTAAAATATATTATTACTTGTTATCTTTTATATTTAAAAACTTACGTGCATTTTTTGGCATTTACATTACTTTCCAATCCGTTGTATTTGATATGATTCCATTTAATCTTATTAAAACTGAACTGCAGTTATTCTGTTTTAGATTTGTATTTACAATTGATCTCATTGTTTCCTTTGGAAGTGAGCAGACAATTTTGATAAACTTTTTGTTTTATGTCAATTTATAAATGTTTGAATTTTAGACTGGTAGTCGTAGATACTTGTAGGTCATGATATTCGCTGATGTATCTTTAATTGTAATTTAATAGGAATGTTTTAGAAATTTTCATTTATGCTTAATGTAAATAATTTAAGAAAAAGTCATCCCATTGCAATACAGTTTTCTTGAACACTATGGCCTAGGCTTTGAAGTGCAGACATAGCGGGACGTGGCTGCTAGCTCAGCTGCACAACTAACCCTTCCTGCACCCATTATGAACCTGTGCTAAGGTTGACAGTTTGCTATAGGTGCTCTATCCGCGATACGTCGATATCTGGCGCGTGTGTGGTCACGGTATGACTCGTGCCAGAGCGACTTCTCATTACTAAAAACCCATCTCTTTCCGCCATAGGTCTAAATTTTGACCCGCTTGCCTTGGATCATGGACTTGCACTGTTTTGATCTCGCTTTCTCTTGTGGTGTCTGTGTACTCGGTCGTCATCATTTGGTGCTTTTGCGCCTGTTTGTGAAGAGTCTGCAAGAGACGTCCCTGACATTGCCTTATGGCGAGGAACCGGACGTTAAACCCGTATTATTTGATTTATTTATTGATTGATTGATTACATGGCTACGACCTAGTTGCAAAATCAAAGAGTACTAACGCTTAGAATGAGTAATAACAGCTTGTGTACTTAGATCTGAACCTGTGACCTTGAGATTAGCGTATCAGCGTATTATACTATTCTGTCACGTGAATTTCTCACTGATTGAATATATGAAAATTTGTTTACTTAAACATAAAATACTATTAAATACAATATAACGCTGAATATAAGTTTGATTTGACGTTCGATTCCTCTACCAAAGGTGATGTTAGGTAGGCTCATGTGGAACAGGCTGAGCTGGTAGCATGATCGGCTAGGTACTCACTGCTGAGCAGTAGGTACTGGGTACAAATGCAGTACTCGACTCGTCATTGACAGGCTTTTGCGATAGAAATTGACTTTAAATAGGCTTTAGCTGTGGCTTTTGTGGCTTTAGCCAAATATGCAACTCCACGCAGTTCTGTAGCACCCAAACTCTACTTTTAAATGCAAGTACAAAGAAGAATTAGAGATTCATTACAGTGCAGTGCTTTATCCGAAGCAGAAGATTACGCAGGAAGTGCCTAAGAAGGAAATAAACTGTTTCTCTAGTTTGCCAGGGAATACATTCACAGGACTGAAGATCAAGGTAGAGGAAATTCCAAACTATAGGAACGTAAAACTGATTGATCTCAGATGTCAATGGAAGTGATAACTTAATGAATCGTCATTTGTGTATTGATGGAAAATTGTCATGTACTACATGTAATTACACTAGTTTGCTTTTAAATATTCCAGAAGAATATCCATCTTGACTGTAGGCCTACGTTAAGCTTAAAAATTTAGATCCTGAAATTAATTGAATCCATTGTATAACTAGTTTATAAATTATAGTTTATAAATTTATAAATTTAGTTTTACATTCGTTTTTCAATTTGTTGTTATTTGTTTAATATATCACTATTTATATGCTCGGTATGTGCGCTCGCTAAATTAAATAATGTACTAACCTAGCTGCCCAGTAAATATTTGTGAAAGCTGAGGAAGGCACAGGGTCCACCTCGTCCTAAGCAGAATCCCCCAAGAATAATGTTATAATAAAAGGAATGTTATGGATGATTTAAAGATCCACTCGTATTTGGATGTGAAGAGGAAAACGGAAGATAGAGAATAGTGGAGGCGTTATATACCATGGACCTGCCATTAGGCAGTGTACTAAGAGAGAGATATATAATACTATATACAGTATATATGCATATAATATTGTATACTTTTCATAATAATATTATATACAGTATACTATATGCATATACTGTAGTTTACTTGCCATGATCTAGTTTTTTATTCGTGTTGTTGTAAGCATTTCTCTACGATACTTAGCTAGGATATTCATTTATTTACTGTAATATATCTGTGTGTTATGATCTCACATGAATGTCATCAATAAATGTATTGATGTGTTGTATTAAATGTATTGTATTGTTTGCATTATAAAGATCTAATGGTTAGTACAGTATCTGATAGCGTTGTATTATTAAGGGGTCGCATAGTGGTTAGAGGTGTCAGGAAGCGTCATGAAAGGGTTAAATGACAAAATGACTGAGGTGAATAAAACTCTTGTGGGTTCAATCACGCTGATCCGAGTGTAAAAATCTCGGACATTCACTGGACTGGTTATACGGTAAATAGACTAAATTGCCTAACGGATTAAACATGTAGTATTAAAAGTGATGGATATCAACATAGTTGAACATTTAACTATATTGCGTGTTATTTATTTTTTTAAATTTATTTTTATTTTGATAAATTGGTCTTACAATATAAAATATTAAGATGTGTATTGGTAATTAAGTATTTGCTAAATAGACAAGCATCTTTGCTTTCGGACCCAGTGTGCTATTATGCTATAAATTTTAATCGATTTTTAACACTAATGTCAGAGTATTGACGTAATATCAACTAGTGTAATAATGCAATATCAGTTACAGTTTAATATCTAAATTAGAAGTCGTCACGCTATTTCTTCTTTCAACTAAATGTTAACCATCTTTTGACAGTTTTCCAATTGTATTTGTTCAATTAAATTGATTTTCATTGCTTGTATCAGACATGATGTAATAGTTGCCAGTGTTGTTTGTGTTGGAATCTCTGCAGAACAGACTAAACGTTTTGCAAGCGTCCTAAGTTGGTGACTAATCCGTAGTTGTGGAAAGCAATATTGAGCAATCGCAAAAAGTTAAATTTTTCTCAAGTTAAGGGCTACATTAAAGTATGGCAAAGATGTAGACTTTTTATCGAATCAGCGACTTGCTTATAGATTAAGTCCTCTTTAATGATGTGAAACATGTTATAGGCTTCGTGAGTAAAAATATACGTTGACCGGTCACGTAGAACGCGATAGGTCTGTACAATATAACTGAGCTTTTCGATTCTTGTACACGTCCAGCGATGGTTAACCTTGGTTGACGCACCCCATAGAACTTCATTGATACCTAGATTAGCACAGATATGCCTTGTATAAATCTTAGCTCCAGTAACATCTTACAATTGGTTGTCATTGCTTGTATCAGACACGATGCAATAGTTAAATTGGCATATACACGTGAAATTAAATTAACGGCTCAGTTGCCCAACGCACAAATAAAATCATCAGTTCAATTAAAACTTCTATAAATCATCCTTAAAAAGCTTTCATTAGCGATATGTAGAATTTTCAGCCATCAATCTATCAAGCTAGTTAAACAAATAACCAAGTGAAGCAAATACTCATTAAGCGACATTACATCTGAAGTTCTCCAGGAACGACGGCATGGACGCTAAACATCGATTAGCGACATTACATCTGAAGTTCTCCAGGAACGACGGCATGGACGCTAAACATCGATTAGCGACATTACATCTGAAGTTCTCCAGGAACGACAACATCGACGCTAAACATCGATTAGCGACATTACATCTGAAGTTCTCCAGGAACGACAACATCGACGCTAAACATGGACTAGCTACAACGTGGACCTCTCAGTTTTAGCGAGTATAGTTTTGATCATGTCTTTCAGCGCAGCGTATCTCTGCGCAGGGTTGAGACTCTTCGACTGTTCGTACTCCACGGATAGAGCGGTTAGACCGTCCCGCACCAAGCGGTACTCGTACTTCAGGTCGACGACTTCCCGGCGTACCGCCTCCGTCGCCTCCGAGAGCTGACCCCTTGTTACGTCGTCTACAATAGAATAGATACATTAATATTCTGACCCTTTCTTACGTCGTCTACAATAGAATAGATACATTAATATTCTGACCCTTTCTTACGTCGTCTACAATAGAATAGATACATTAATATTCTGACCCTTTGCTACGGCGTCTACAATAGAATAGATGAAGTAATATTCTGACCCTTTGTTACGTCGTCTACATAGAATAGATGAAGTAATATTCTGACCCTTTGTTACGTCGTCTACAATAGAATAGACACATTAATATTCTGACCCTTTGCTATGGCGTCTACAATAGAATAGATACATTAATATTCATATCTTATTCGTCAAAACAACAGACAGGATCGAGATGCATTACATATACATATGTACACACACATACACACATACACGTAAGATCATAGAACAGTCAAAATGAATTATATGAAACTGAAATGAATTATAAGAAACATCTTAATCATAATAATATATTCGTTTATTTTCGTTCAATCTGACAACCGCAGAAAGTTACAGCACAGAAATTCCAACAGACACAGCATAACAAATTACAGATATAGCATAAACAGTTAATAGGCTAGATATAAGAGAGATAAAACTAAAAATTGTTCTCGCTAACATTTACCACATGAATATTACAACATTACATAAATCAATGGCTTATTCTATTCATAATTACCATGTAGGGCGTAGTGTACTATGAGTAAAGAAGAATCTTTTAGTATTCATTAAATTAACTAGCATCATCTAGAATCATACGAATAATGAAGTTTTTATCGCTCAGACTGCTTCGTTTTATGGGAAGGAAAAAGTATTAATATCCGATATCATAAATTAGCCTCGTATACTGGAAATTATATAACTTTATTGTCTTCTTCTAGTTCACTACCTAACAGCAGGTCCAAGGCATATGTCATCTCTATGTGTGAATTTGTTATCAAATTATCCAACATCCCAACTCTTAGTATTCCTCTTCTTTTCCCTTGTATTCATCCTTCTGTTACATCGTTTAGCCAATCATCCCCTTGTGATATGTCCTATACAGCTTTCCTTTCAATTTCTCATATTTATTGCATATCAGTACCGAGTTTTCAAGAACTTCTTCATTTGTAATTTTGTCAGTCCAAATTATCTTTCCATCCTTCTCCATAACGACTTTTCCAATGCCTCTAGTTTCCTGAAATCTTCATTCTTTAATGTCCACGTTTCATATCCGTACAGAAGTGTCGACCACACCAATGTTTTCACAATCTTTATCTTTATGTTTTTCCTATGCCGTTTATTAGTAGTTCTTTTCTCTTTCCGAAAGCCTCTTTCGCTTGTGCAATTCTACATTTTATTTCCGTTTCACTTCCATCAAACGTGATCGTGTGGCCCAAATGCTTAAAGCTTCTTACCTGTTCCAATAGCGCATTATTGAATGTAATATTTACATCCCTATGATTCCTAGACACTCTCTTAACCTTTGTCTTCTTTATTTTAATCTTCATGTCATATCTCAATGCTGTGACATTCAGAGTTTCAGACTATCCAGAAGCCTTTGCAATCCTGCTTCACTACTAGCATGCATACCTTGATCATCTGCAAACCTCACATCTTTCAGCAATTGACCTCCAATAGTTATTCCTTTCTCAATATCTTCCGTCCCCTCAACCATTATCGCCTCGATATAGAGATTAAACAGTAGTAGAACATCCTCGATATAGAGATTAAACAGTAGTACAACATCCTTGTTCTACCCGCCGCCACCCCCCCCCCCCCCGTCCTATTTCATCCTATTTTGATATTAACCTCGATCTTCAATGTTTGAAAATAGAAAAAAGATTAATACTAAAAAATAACAATATTAAAAATCGTTATAGTTTTTAATCAACCTCATGATATGCTAAAAAAAGTATTGAAATTTCATCCCTAGCGCAGAAGTTATAAATCACCTGATGATATCTAATTCAGAGAGACCAAGAAACTATTTAGTATATAGAGTTATAAAATTATGCCCGACCGTGCAAAATTGCTCCTCTATATAGGCAATTGTTTGTTATACGGTAATTGTTGTTAATTCGCTAATTTATACAAGCAGCGCGAGTCAAAGCTTAGATAATGAAAGCTGCCAAATTATCCTTGCACTGACCTATGTACTGGCCAAATAACAAGAGCACTAGGGAATGTATCCACTGCTGCTAATATTATTTTGAAACTAGCATCCATGATTATATCGGTATCATTGAGGTTTTATAACCTAAAGAGCGTTGCTGGAGAATAAAATCCGCAGAGTTCAAATTGTATATTGTAGAAGTTACTTAAATTTCATGACTGACGTTCGACGCAGTGAATGTTATTTAGCATTCACAAAGTGAAATACAGATTTAAATATCCATCGCACAAATGCAAACGATACCAATCTGTCTACAGTGTGTATTAATATTATTTAAATTATTTGTAATATCAGTATTTAATTTATTTAGTTATGACTGCAGTTTTTTGATTTGGTAAAAAGAGTTATAGTCTTGTTCTCCTGGATAATTTTTAATTCAACCATCTTGCAAGCCAAACTTGCCACTGACAATAAGATTCGAGAAAGATCGAGTGTCTAGTAAGATATTTAGACTGTATTTGTTTGGAATTGTGGTGTACAGATTGCACTGCAGCTAGGATATGGTTCAGCTTGAGCTGGATGCTGCTAAGGTAAATACAAGCTTGCATCGGATGCAACTTGGGTTGGGTACAAGTTAGATTGCATACAGTATGGATTGGGTGCATGTTGGAGTAGTTGAAAAGTGGGTTTGGCGCAGTACTGGTGGAGAGCAGGTTGGATTTAAGTCAGTTTGAGTTTTATACAAATTTGTTTAGTGCAGTTTAAGATAAGTGCAGCTTGGATTTATTGGAGTAGGATCAGTAATTGATTATTCATATAACTATTGACATCTCTGGTTTATCCACTCATTTATTTACTCGGTTAAAGCAAAACCAAGGTTAACGAAGATTCTCTGTCTATCGAGCCAGTCAGTGATTATTGTGGTGGGCAGATTGGTGTATATATAGATGGAATATCTTATCGACATTGATGTCGGTGAGATATCCGACTGCGGATCAAATGTGTCGGGTTCAAATCTTGCGCTCTCCCGTCACTGTTATCGCTTTCGAGAGATGAAACTGACGTTAACATGGGTTTTGTGGCTTTGTTTTTCGTAAAGTTATTCATTTATTTCATTGTCTCGTCACATTCGCTAATTCATTCACAAAGGGTTTTTTCGAGATATATCACGGTAGACGTAGGTATTTGAAATAGCGTTGCAATTAATCCGCACTAAAAAGTAAAAAGTAAACACGCATTATAGTGAAATGATCAACTATGTTGATATCTATCACTTTTTAATAGCCACATGTTTAAACCGTAAGGCAATTCATTCCATTTACCGTGTAACCAGTCCAGTGAATGTCCGAGATTTTACTTTCAGATCAGCGCAGCTGGGATTTGAACCCACGAGGGTTCAATTCACCTCAGGATCGGTCATTTCAAACTTCATGACGTTACCCCTACGCTATTAAGACATTCTAACTTTTAAGAAATTCACTACCAGACACAACAAACTCCTCCATCATTTAGTACAGTATCTCCCTACACACCTGTGCTTAAACCGCTTTGAGATTTGGTCGAGATCTTAGCCAACTGCTCAGCGTTCCTCTTTAAACTTGTGCTGTTACCAGCCCGTGACACGCCCCCTACATGACTTCCAGCTAAGCCCCGCCCTGTACCCGTCAACGACTTGTTGGTCCTCTCGATGGCGAATTTTATCATCGCCTTGAGTTCCTCGTAGCGACAGAGCGCGAAATCCCCCTTGTGACTCTCGTAGGCCTCCCTGAGATCTGAGACATTAACATGGACATTAACCTGAGACATTAACATGGATATTAACCTGAGACATTAACATGGACATTAGCCTGAGACATTAACCTGGACGTTAACAATGACTTAGCCATACAGTAGCGCAACAGTGAAATTCAAAGAAGAATCACCTCAACACTCATATATTGATTGAGGTATTGCTAAAAGCATAACACAGTTTTAGTGAAAGCAGAGATTTTGTTTTGAATCGATAAGATGAGTTAATCGATTCTAAAGAAACATTTTAAAATATAACTAGCCTTCTAAAACATGCAAACTTCACAATGTGAAATTTGATGCATTACGATATAATATTTATATCGTTTTACCGAGATAATATATATAAAACTCTGCGCGACGTCACTCGGTGGACACCAGAGCAGCCTCCTCAACCTTCTGCCTCCACTTATCACGATCCTGTGCAAAGTCATAAACATCACCCTGCATAAGACTGAATTAGGTATCTAATTGACTTATATCATTATTATATTGCTTAATTAATGTGTATTTATTTCCCATTCCTACTCTCATTTTATTGTTTAGTAGTCTACATGTATATTTTAAAGCTTTTCTAATTGGAGTATTTTCATTTAGTCTTAGCATATGGACTATCCAACTGTATCTTTTTTCCTTATGATTTGACTCCAATGAGTCTCTTTTGTTCTTTCGTATATATCTATGTTACTAATTGTGTATGGATAGTGAATTTTTAGGAGATTTCTTAGTAATTTTCTATGAAAACCATCTATGTCATTTTCTATGCTTTTTGTTACTACCCATAACTCACTATTGTAAACAAATACTGATTTAATATAGGTGTTAAAGATTTTTATTCCAACTTTAAGATTTAGTTTTTTATTTGTTAATTTCAATTTATATTTATTAAATGCCATCATTGTTAATTGTTTCCTATGAATGATATCATTTTCTGTATCCAACATACTACCTAAATATTTAGTTTTTTCCACTTTACGTCTTCGTTGTTATTTGATATTACTATTTTCTCTGTTTTATCTTTATTTATTTTTAGATTCCGTCTTATTAATTTACTTTCAACGAATGTTATTAATTCATCAGAATTGTCCAATAAGAATCAAATTTGTCCAATAAGAATCCATCCTATATCATCGGCAAATTGTTGATCTATTATTTCTGTATTGCTATTTCTATTCCAGTATGTGTGATCATTAAGTTCTTTAGGTACATTCCGTTCTGTTTCTTTTTATTGCAAGGTAGAAAGTAAACAGAATTGGACTTAGACAGTCCCCCTGAGGTACTCCTGTGCAGGTACTGAATTCTTTACCTTGACAATGGTCGTTCAAAACCTTTATTTTTACATTTTCTATTAGTATTTTGATTATGTACAATTCATCTTCATCTAGAAACTGCTTTAAATCATCTATTAATAGCTTTCTATTTACGCAGTCAAAAGCCTTACTCATATCTAGAAGTGGTATACTTATGTTAGCACTTTGTTCAATTATTGCTTTTTCTATTAATAACTTCAAAGAGCACACGAGATAAACAAAAACATAAATAATTATATACAGGTAGCTACTTTAAACATTCACTGTAATAAAAGCCAATATTATTCATTAAAGAGAAAGAGAGATGTTTATTCAATACAATTCAATTCGAAATCATAAACATAAACATAAATGAAAAAGTAAAAAAGAACAGTGAGCAACCTACATTTCAGAGTTCACACAAACATAAACATTCAAATTATGGTTAGAGTAATAGACCTATGGCCATCAGAGAGGACACAACCGTGCTCTATCTAGCTGATCACCGTAGGATTAGGATTAGTCCAACAACTCTTTTTGGAGAGTTAATAGGAAGTAAACATGTGCACGTTTTGTCATAATGTGTACTTTGAAGAGAGAAATCAGTCAGAATCAGTGGCTAACAATGAAATTACAAACCATTAATAATGGCTTTTAGTAGAGCAACATCAGATTTCCACACGTCTCGAGTTCTGCATTCAGTTCGGTATTTGGCTAGCTGCTCCTCCGTAGCCGGGGCCGACTTTGATCCGGTCAACTTCACTAGGAAACAATCAATCAATAGTCAGTCGATTAATCGATGATCAATCTATTAGTAATAATCGATCGACCAGTTGATCAATCTTTTAGTCAATCGGTTAATTAATAAAACAATTTAAGAAGAGTACAATGCAATATTGATAATTTTACTATTGCAATAATTGTCATAAAAATATAAGCTTGGATGTACAGCAGAATCACAAAACTTAGCAGATAATATAAGATAATATATCAATTAATATATCAGTACTATCTCATTAGTATAGCAATGTCATTTACTCAGATAAGTTACTCTAATATGGACAATACTACTGATTAAACTCACTTATTAATCTACTTCCGTACTTGCTAAAAATATAACCGAATTAAATTTTGTAAAGTTTAATTAGTTTTCTAAATAATTACATATGTGCCACAACAAATTGTTTATGGCAATACTAAAGTAGGCTTTACCCCTATCATGGCAATCATGACAAATTTAATAACTTTTAGCGAACTTTTTAGTTTTTACTCCTTTATCTCAACATCTTCTGCTCTACCGAAATGTAGATTTAAAGTAGGGCCTACTTATACCTACTAATGGCTCTCACTCTCTGAAGTGGTTTCTCAGTGCCTTCCTTATGCTACGCTTAGTCGAATCTTAAGAAAAGCGCCGTCGACGACAGGTCTACTTGAGTAATTCTATCATTTCTATTTATTATTCTATCTCTAGCGGTAGCTAATATACAGTAGGCCTAAAGCATTTGTCAGGTAATGAGTTCACCAGCACCAATCGATCCTTATCATCTCGCTAGCCATACATGCACACTGCATATAGGCCACTGCTTTCGTTCCATCACTGGCGCAGCCGTATTCTCATGTTACAATAACTTTACTTGCTTTAAGCCTAACAGCTGCTGAAAACATTTTGCGATATTTGCTTATATAGGCTGCCATCCATCGCATATTAATTTCATACATATCTATATGCAGATGAACTTTCTCTCTCTCTCTATATCTATCTATCTCTCTCCCTATCTATCTATCTATCTATCTATCTATCTATCTATCTATCTATCTATCTATCTATCTATCTATCTATCTATCTATCTATCTATCTATCTATCTATCTATCTATCTATCTATCTATCTATCTATCTATCTATCTATCTATCTATCTATCTATCTATCTATCTATCTATCTATCTATCTATCTATCTATCTATCTATCTATCTATCTATCTATCTATCTATCTATCTATCTATCTATCTATCTATCTATCTATCTATCTATCTATCTATCTATCTATCTATCTATCTATCTATCTATCTATCTATCTAATCTTTCTCTCTAGTACGTGTACTGCCAAGTGACAGGTCCAAGGCTTCTGAGGCTGTTTTCCGTTGCCTTCCTCAGTCCTCAGGGCTTGTTCACTAAGCTCCTACGATACGTGCATTTTAAAGTTGGTCAGTTCTTCAGTTGTCACGGACAAGACACAGGGAAATTGTACGATATGACTTGACTTTTACTGAAATAAACGAAGAGAACGATCGTCACTTTACAGTCTCTCCCTCACTTTCTCTCTCTCGCTCTCTCTCTCTCTCTCTCTCTCTCTCAATCTCACCGTCCTTCCTAATAAGCAAGTCCATGGCAAATAACAGAATATTTCCAACTATCTATTCTGAATTTGGACTACTTCCTTTTCCTCAAAAAGTGCATATACATGTTCGAATGCGTTAACAAATCATCCAACATTGTATTATCTTTCTATTAAATTATTAAGTTACACGATATTCCTCTTATGAAGTATCATGATACATCCTTTTCTATTTCATTTTACTTTTACACTTATTAGCTGTCTATCTGTAGAGATCCTCTTAATAGCTTTTATTTTGCAAATTTGTTAAATCAAGCAGTTTTTTCATCTTTCCAAAATTCTTTTTTAATAGCCTACTTCAAGTTTCCTGACTAATTCATTCCTCAAGGTCCATGTTTCACATCCGTAAAGAGTCCTTGATATCAAGGTGGACACAGTGCATGAACATTGCCGTTTCAGATGGCTAGCAAATTAGCACTAAAATTAACACATAACTATAACTACACATACGTGTATACCATATTATATCATAAATATAACTGCCACATATCAATAATTTTAATTTGTAATGACTGCAGCTGAACATAAAAAACTTTAAACTTGAAGGTTTAGTTTTAAATTAATCAAACCTTACACTAAAAACCAAGTATAGGCCTAAGCACCATAATTTATAGTATTAAATATACAGTATTCATTCAGATAAATTAGCATTTAAGAGGTTAACACAAAAACTTCTACTAACAAATGGATTTCAGCATTGTTTACTATTTAGATCCAGAAAATTCTTTGAAAAGTTTTGTTTAATTTCTTGCAGTCGACTTTCCTTATCTGAAAAAATACAGACTTTGTAAGAGTTGCAGCTTATCCTATAGACTCATATAGGCCTAGATGTAGACTAGTATCTAGTCTTGAATGCCTTGAAATAGGATGTTATTCTACAATGTATCCATCAGCGTAGAATAACTAATTAAAACTTATTCAATTGGCTAACAGCTTTCAAAATAAACACGGTTCATTAATCTAAAAATAGACGAATATATCAACTCAATAGTCCAGATTACAGTCCTAAATCATTCAGAAATCGGTATTTCAAAACGTTTGTCAAGTATTCAGAAATTTATGAAAGTATGTGCAAATCTATGCAAAATTGACAGCTTTGCTAATGAAATAGATTTTAACACAAATTAATCCTATAATTAAGTAAAAATATAAAATTAGTGATTGTAATATTCAATTAGTTAATAATGCACAAAATTACGCAAAAAGTGACAAAATTAAAGCGTATGTTACACTTATAAATATACAATCCATTGAAATAGTACTATCCTAGCGCACACACACACACACACACACACACAACGCACGCACGCACGCACGCACACACACACACATATACATATATATATATATATATATATATATATATATATACATATATATATATATATATATATATATACATAGGACCTACGGTATATATATATATATATATATATATATATATATATATATACTGTAGGCCCTATGTACAGACTGCGTCAAAAAAACTGACCCCCTACAGAAAATTTTCTAGAACTTTTGTATCTGATGTGTCTTTATCATGTTAATTCAAGAACTTATTCATGGTTCAATTTTACACATATAATTTTATACTGAAAAAGTGATGGAAATATATGCACCCAAATTAGAGTTACAGATCTTTTTGTGCCTTGCCCCAACCTTTTATAGATTTCCTACATAAAATTTTCTAGAACTTTAGTATCTGATGTCTCCTTATCACATAAATTGAAGCGATTATTCATGGTCAAATTCTACAAGTATGCTGAAAAATTATGGAAACATATGCTCCACATTACGAATTACAGATCAATTTGCGCCATGCCCCTACCTCTTTCTTATAGATTATCTAAGCAGTTTATCACTATAAGTCACTATAAGTTGCGGATACAAATACTACATGAGCAAGATTACGGTATGAAAAGAATAAAGCAAGCATATCCGCTGAAAGGATGGTCCTTGTCAACTATTAAAGAGTATTTGTCGGAAGATTGCAGAGAGAGAGAGAGAGAGAGAGCAACTGGTAGAATGGCGGGCTGTGGCTGGCTCAAAAGTGCCAGAATTCTTGCTAATATTGCTGCTGTTGAGGAATTAATTGGTTCTCAGGAAGGAGAGCCTGGAACAAGTCGTAATACACGTCAGATATCTCAAGTACTAGGGGTTTCTGCCGCATCAGTTCGCGTGATTGCTACTACCAAAACAAAGAATCAATGAAGGGCTCTAACCAGGAGTATTCGGTGACAAACTGCTTGGAGAACCTATAAGAGGTAGGGGCATGGCGCAGAAAGATCTGTAACTCGAATTGTGGTTGATATATTTCCTTGAATTTTTCAGCATGTGTGTAGAATTGGATCACGTATTATCGGTAAAATTTGCATCATAAAGAGACATCAGATACAAAAGTTATAGAAAATTTTCTGTAGGGGGTCAAGTTTTTTTGACGCAGTCTGTATATACAGTATATATATATGTATATATATATATATATATATATATATGTGTATATATATATATATATATATATATACACGTATATGAGAAATTGTACATATACAATTATATATATATATATATATATATATATATATATATATATATATAGGCCCTACTGTACATGTATCTCTCTCAGTGCACTGCCTACTGGCAAGTCCATGGTATATAACGCCTCCACTCTTCTCTGTCTTCCGCTTTCCTCTTCATTTCCACATATGAGTGGGTCTTTAAATCATCCAAACATCGGCCTGTCTCTGCCTCTATTTCCTTTCATTCTGCCTTCTATGACCTCTTTTAATAGACTTTCCCCCCTTAAAATGTTTTCTATCCACCTCCTCTTTTTATATCTTAATACATTTATCAACTGTCTATCTATACCAACTCTCTCCAGAACTTCTTCATTTGTAACCTTTTGAGTCAAGCTAATCCTTTACCTATAACGGTATATACATGTATACACCGTTTATATTATATATATAATCTTCAGGTTGAAAACTAACTTTGAGATGCTTCTTTTTGCTTTCCTCATTATGGCCCCTACATACATCTGCGTAACTGCATTGGTCGGCTATTCTAAGAAGGTGCGTGTAATTTTCAGTGCTATTCGTAAGTTTTATGTGTTCAAAAAGAGACATAGCCGTATAACAAACCTAAATTAAGTACTTAAATCTTATGTGTATGCATTGTTGTAGAAGCAAATACGCCTTAGCATTCAGTCAATACAATACAGAGTCATTTACAACATAATAATCTATATCTGTGTAAGATAATTTTCTCATTATGATTTATGAAGCTCTACATACGCCTGCGTAACTGCGTTGGTCAGCTATTTTAAGAAGCGCGTGTAATTTTCAGTTCTATTCTTAAGTTTTATGTGCTAAAAACGAGATACGAGACATAGCCGTACAACAAACCTAAATTACTTACTTGAATCTAATGCACATGCATTGTTGTAGAAGCAACATATGCCTACCAGCCCTTAGCATTCAATCAATAAAATATAGAATTATTAACTACAGAATCGTCTACATTCTATAAGATGCAATTAAGTTATTTACACGCTACTGGCATACGATGCCTATAGGCTATATGTAGATGCGCTCCAGCACGCACAGAAGTCATCTGTTTACAACCAGCACCCCTGCTGGTTTATCTATCTGAACTTTACCTACGGTCTGGCTGCATAGGCCAGAACGTCTTTATGAACTTGTGAGTAAACAGATAATATGCCGGCTAGACAGCATACTCAACTTTTAGTGGTCAGCTACATGTAGTTTATACTATACTACATTATGTATAATTCTATTTATTGTAATCTACTCTTTGTTCGTGCTGTGTCCGGGCAGCTGCAGAATAAATCACAGAATCGCAATTTGTTGTTTATTGGAATGTTTTAGTGTGCAGCGTGATAGTAGTGGACTATAACTATTCATATGTAACTTGAACCTGGTGTTGATCAATATACCTATCTGTATTCGGCAATATATATATATATATATATATATATATACATATATATATATATATATATATATATATATATATGTATATATACATATATACATATATTTATATACACATATTTGTATATATACATATATTTATTTATTTATTACATGTGTGTTTAATGCTTAATTTAGTGTATCTTGGCATTTCTCTACTCTACATATTGTAGTTCTCTATACTCTAGTAACTCTACTATACGAAATAGCAAAAAAATAAACTTTAGGTTTATACAATATAATGCAGGTGGGCCTACTTAAATAGCATTAAGTATTCAAAGCTCAAAAGGCGCATATTAATGATATCATTAATGTCATAGTGATATTAATGTCAGATCTCATTAATATAATACTTTTAAATATTGTTAAGGATTATCTGGGCGTAATACAAGGCTAAGGAAAATAATAGTTATTAAATTACTTTTCAAGCTAAATATCTACAATTACTTTGAATGCCTAAGCAAATCTGAAGGTTTATTCGAACTTTGAAGACCAGCTATAAGAGTTTATTGACACTGATGGACAGTTAGCTTTCCCGATTCAAATATATACATTGGATCTACTGTGTGTGTGTGTGTGTGTGTGTGTGTGTGTGTGTGTGTGTGTGTGTGTGTGAAAGAGAGAGAGTTTGGTAGAGAGATTTTACAGGCATACAAATCTTCCAATGCTCCACACTCCACAGCATACAACGATTGTTCGAACGGTTTGAGAACCCTTCATTCGTTCGTTAGACGCATGTTAAGCACATGTCTTTCACATCAGCATGTCTTCACAGGAGACCACATGTAACATCGGGCACTGCGCACCACGGGTCGGCCGGGGCGAGTGTATCAACAACAACAACAACAACAACAATACGATTAGAGTGCTATTGTAGTCCATGACAACATCGAACACTGTGGAACCAAATTACAACATTGAAGGGGTGCGCAGAGTGGAAGGAAAAGAATTCCAGATTTGTGGGACAGTATGCCGGAAGGAGCGCCTAGACAGCTTGCTACGTGAAGGAAGGCTCGGTCTCTCTAGAGTAACTATCTTAGAGGACCTGGTGGACGTATCGTAGGGTACCTTTAACAACACCAATTAAGGACTAGCCTTTGAGCGGATAGAGGATCTTCACAGCTTCAGGGCATAGCCGTTAGTCCAGGAGTCGACTGTACTCAGTGCGACGAGAATCATTTAAATTATACTGTATAAAATCGCATCGATTAGTGTGTCGATATCTAAGCTTGACATATTTCAATTCTAAATCGCATCGATTAGTGCGTCGATATCTAGGCATAGCTTCTCTGAAAAGTCATGGCCCTAATGAGGAAATACAAATAGGGCCTACTATGGATAATTAATTACACTACAGCAGGATTTTTTAGATTTCTTCAAAATACGATAAATATTTAAAAGAACTTGTTTAGATAGTCAAGCACTTTTTAATATAAACGAAAATTAACCTAAACTCGTACGTCTACTAATACGCCCTATAATAGTTACTACCTGAACATTCAGGTTTATTACGATTATAAAGAGAAATTCTAAAATCGTACATCATTATAGTAATTACTGGCCTAGTAGAACCACACCAAGGTTGGATTTGCTAAATTGTTTCTAAGGGGGTCGATAGAGGGGGCTGAAGGTTTGCCAGGGGTCATACTGAAGGGCTTGGTCATGGAATTATTGGGGGGGGGGATAAAATCTTAGACAGGGGTTACATATCTACCAAGGTGAGTCGAAACGCCCAGCAAATCCAATTCTGGCCTACACTACAATAAAAACATGAAATTCTAAAATCGTTCGAATACATATTATTGTTATATTTGTAACAGGACCGCAGCCTGTCTTACAACAGAGGGGTTTCTCCGATGAGGATAGCTGAACTTTGGGGGGGTTGTCTGAAATATAAAATGTAATCTAAACTTCTACATCGTGGAGTTGGTGTAGAGATGACATTTTGACGCATATTATATATTAATATTAGTATTGATTTTGTCTCAGTAGTGCTCGATGTTGTCATTGATGACTGTAGCACTCTAATTGTTGTTGTTATTATTATTAATATAATAATAACAACTATGAAAACTATATCAATATCGTTTTTGTAAATCTGTTTTGTTGGCTCCTATTCAAGTCCTGTTTCTATTCAACTGACAGGTACGCGTACAGAAGTATTCCTCATAAAATCTTCAAGCCATCCACGGGTTAAAAACTCGATGAGATGAATTCATTCATCGTAAAATAAAATAGAGTATTTTTGTACTACTTTATTCGTTAACATTGAGACCTGAGAATACAAAATTTTCAGAAAAGATAACATTTAAGAAATTAAATATTAGTTTAAAAATGATAAAACCCATTCCCTTTTCCTAAATCCTTATTAAGCCTAATAAGTTAAAAGCTATCGCCTATACGGGCCTTAAGTATCAAATAAATAATAACCATATAGGTCTACATATTATATATATTATATTCGTTTATTACATGAAATCTGACATACCGCAGAAAACGTACACACACACAAATGGCAATATAGAAATTAATAAACATAAGCAGACATTGTTTAAAAAAAACTTATAAAAAAAATTTATAAAGTTCTTATCCATCAAAGGTGTGCGCTTAGATGGTAAAGAGAAAGGGCGAGCCCTCTCCCTGAGCTTAAAGTTAACGTTATCTTTAAGCGGCGGAAGAAGCCGGTGCAGGACATGCTGTTTGTTACTGATGATAGCGTTAAACAATTTCTCATCTGCATCGGCAGCGATATCCGCAAAAGATCGTACTCCATCATAGAAGTTACATCTTGTAGCCTTCCTGAGGAAGGCTTCAAGGCGTTCACTCTCGGAGGAACCAACATAACCCCACCAAAATTGCGATGCATATGTTAACTTGGAGAGTACAATAGATTTAAAGACAGTGACAATTAGGTCAGAATTAAGACCATTTGATTTTAGAGTGCGAGTGGCAAAAAGATTGGAAGAGCAACTGCTAATTATATCATCCACGTGGACAGAAAAAGAGAAGTTGGATTGCAGTGTAACACCTAAGCACTTCAAAGTATTGACTCTGACAATTCCATCTAGGAGCGGTGGCACAGAACTTGCTAGAAATCTAGATCGCGGAGGATGGAAAAGAAGTTCACGGGATTTCGACTTATTCAACTGTAGATTGTTCTTACTGGACCACGAGTCAATGTTAGCAAGTTCATCGTCAGTGGTATAACGATACTGAGATGGGATAATGAGGTATATATCATCAGCGAACTTAAGAATGTCATTAAAAATATTAAATAAAAAATCGTCAACTAAATAGTCTAGAACAGAATGGGCCTCACTAATTTTAAACACTAATATTCTAAATCTATAGGCTATCTATTAATTATCAACTTTAAACTACCAGTCGTTATATAGAAAGATGCACCAATTTCAGAACCATAGAAAAACTTTCAGTCTGATACAACTCTTAAAATATGTGAGCATGCAATACGTATCTTGAGATCGGTACAAATATAATAGTTATACTAATACTTAATATTTAATAATAAGATAAAATATTAGAGACAGTTTACTACAATTCAGTCAGACGTTACTCGATGGGCTCTTGTTTTACAATTACTGATAAATTCTGAACGTCATCTGTGTCAACCTCAAGCTTCATAGAGCAATCATTACGAGGTAGACTGTCTGTCAGCTTCCAATATAAACAAGGCTCGCTTAACTGAGGAAGTCCTTCTAGCCTAACAGTACGCTCCAAACAGTCACCATGTGCAGACTGCTTTTCTTCACCTAATTCCATTTTGACTACAATTGGTTCACTTTTCACTACAGTTTCTAACATAGGATTCATAGCAGTATCGTAGTGACCAGGTTCATCCATTGCAGGTATTGCAGGCGATCCACTGAAGCATGAAGAATCTAGAAGATCTCTCATTAATATGTTATGCATGCCATCATAATGACAGACAGCGTTTTCACAAACTCTGTGTATATTATTACTACTAGCACGATTATATGTACTACCACTTACATGTATAATAGCAGTTTTGAGGTTTGCTGATTTTCCAAAACAACAAGTCAAACTACCACGAAAATGTCTAATATTGACGGTATTTGAGTTGATTTTAAGTCGTGGTAAACTAACAAAGCAATTGGCATATGCTGTAGGATTAAAACCGTTGAAAGTCGCATCATTTTTCAACGTCTTAACAGTACTATCTACACTTTTATTTTTGCTTCGTTTCTTTCGTCTTATCTTTCTCAATGTTTGAAACGTGCAAGTCCTATTTGAATCAGCATGACACATGTCACTACTGGTAGATTTCTCAAAGAATGGCTTAGTGCGTCTAGTATATCGTCGTTTAAATCGTCGTTTACGTTTAGATTGAGTACTGAAAGCACATAGTTTACACAGCGAACAGGAGGCCGTGTTGTTTGTTCTATTATTCTCATTTTTAATTGAACTGAGCTCATTTGCATCATTTTTCGTCACGGATATCGCATCAGTTGTATCATTTTTTGCCACGGATACCGCATCAGTTGTATCATTTTTCCGTTCAATGTTATTCTTTTTCATGCGTGTACCCGAGACAGCACGGATCGTCAAGCGCTTTTGCTTAGCACCTCTCGAGGAGAGCCTGTGTTCAGTGCACACCTCCCTGGAGGCTGTATGTGACTTGGCAAGAGCTGAAAACTTTGACGACGTCCCCAGTGTTCGTCCCCGTTTATCGGAAATCCTTTCACGTAGCTTAGCTGGCAGAGTCGAGTTTGACTCTATCACTCTCTCCAGTAATTGTTTCCTATTACTCATATTTCGTTTATAAGAGCCCGATACAGGCACGCCAGAACGACTACCAAATGTGTTAATGAATTCATAGGCTCGAGTTATAACTTCTGTTTCGCTGGATGATTCTGTCTCAGCCTCGCTATGTCGACTCTCGGTGTCATCAGAGGTCGACTCGACGTCGCTAGGAGGCCATTCTATTTCGATTTCTTCTAAATCAGAGCGCAAGGCAGGCGGCATCGCGGCAAGAGTTGCTGAATCTGCAATCCGCAAGACATCGCTAGTTGATTTACATGTAACTTGATCGTTATAACCTATAGAATACTGAGCTACACTCTTACTCCAATCTTCGGTCACTTTTGAATTATCAAAAAACGTATTAATGGTTTCCTTAATCACTGAATTATTAATGTCTTCACGTAAAACGTCGGTATCTACCTCATTTCTATAATTAGCCGCCATTTCTTTAACATAGCTGCATAAAGAGTTAACCTCTTCTTTGACGGTTGGTTTGTCAGAATGGTCCAAATCAACATCTACATTACTAGAATCAGAAATAGTCTTTAGATTTTCAGCTTCTTTTAGATAATTACATAAATAATCGGGCATTGAATTGTTAAATATAATATCTGCATTCACCGCATCATTATCAGGAGTATGTTGCTCTGTCTTAATCGTAAAGATGTCAGTAGTTTTGGTATTATTGCACAACTCAGTAGAGTTAACCGATTTTTCTAAATTGCTAGGTGATGTTTCGAGATTCGTTGTGACACTCGAATTTAAGGCTTCCTCCAAATCATAACGAAAAGCATCGAGTATTCCGCCGCCAGCAGAGTTGCCTGTTTCTGATATATCCTCTCGCAGAGGTTTTACCTTTAGCCCATAGTCATTGTAAGAATCGACATACGTCAGACACATGCAGCTGTCACAAGTGTGGCGTGAGGATAAAGAGTACGTGTGGTCATCAAGTTCCGGGCGTTTCAGCTGTTGATAGAAAATGACGTGACCCTTCCGAGTGGCTGAGTTACTCAGAGCTTCGTTACGACCAGAGCTGAGCTGAGATGATTGGGCTGATATTTTGTGAAGAGCTTCAACAGACGGAACATGAACAATTGATTTTAGGTTTGAATCGCCTTTACCTTTCGATAATGAGGAATAATTGTACACAGCATGAGGGCGAAGATGCAGATGGCTAATACTAGAGGATTTAGTTACTGTTTGACACCACGTGGCCACTCTCAACGCCTTCTCTTCTTCAACAAGCAATTTTACAGTGTTCAGTTGTTTTCCGTGGTAAACACGAATAGCCATAGGAACGAAAGAGTTTCGTTCACAGCCGCAGAAAGCGCATCTCTGTACCTAGTCAATCATATATATATATATAAGCTTTGTTAAAACAGGCAGTTAATTACATAGGTAAACGTATAAATATCCCACCTTTGTCACAGTGAGCAAATTATAAAAATCAAGTTGAAAATTCTTATTCAGTAAGATATAAAATGAATAAATGAAAAGCGATTGTTTAAGATGGTAATTTATTGAAAAGGAAGGCACAACTAACCTCCACAATTCACAGTTTTAACACACCAATATCATGCCCTACATAGTATATAGTCAAATATTAGAAGATCACATTTGGTATTTAGACTCTTTCTTCATCATCATCATCATCATCATCATCATCTTCCAACTAAATCAGAGTTTAACTAGGGTCGGGATACGAATAGACAATCTCCAATCTTGTCTCTCTCACACCATATCATCAGTCTCTCTCTCTCTCTCTCTCTCTCTCTCTAGTGCTCTCTCAAGCGACAGGTCCAAGGTACGTATTCCTATTCACATGCTGCTTTTCACGTTCCATAAAGAGCACACCATCGATTAATGAGTTACACACTTCACAAAGGCCTATGCCTTATTAACACCGTAAGTTAGCCTATAGCTTAGGAATGAAATGGCTTCTGAGGTGGTTTTCCGTTTCCTCCCTCAGTTTTATAATGGATTAACTGCCATTAATCCTGTGGGAAAAATTGTATGGTGATGTGGATCCCCTCTGCCTTCCTTAACTCCTGCCTTAGTCCATCTCTCTTTACTACATCCTCATCTGCCTTTCTTACAACATGCTCATACCATTTCAATCTCGTCTGAGCCAACCAATCCCTAATCCCTCAACACTGAAATCAAATACTCTTTGAGCATGTCTATGTGTGTGTATAGCCGAACATTTCATATTATATGAGAATTCACTCTTCAGAACATTGAAAGGTCAAATACTGTGACGTTTTAAGGTCAAATGAAAGATCAACTATTGTAAAATGATTTCCCGTGTTATGTCCGGGACAATGAAGAATAAACCAACCGAAAATTGCACGTATCATCAGAGGCGTCTGAGTAACAACAGAGGAAGGCAACTGGAAACCACTTCATAAGCGAAATTACTCCTAACCTATAGGCTGCATTAAGATGTGGATAAGGCTTAGCCTTTTTGCAAAACGATTAACTCTTTGATAAATGAAGTGCTATTTGTGTAGTGTGAAAAGCAGCATGTCAGAAAGAATATGTAACTTGGGCCTGCTATTTGGCAAACCACTAGAGAGTGAGCGGAATTAAGTATTGTCTTATATTAGTAGATATATGCTACCTTACAATAGTATAGTATTAAAAAGCTTCGCCTTTCAGCAGATTTAATGATAAATAGAATTGAACAAATTAAAGTTTCTGAACATATAACTCATCTTTGATAGACATATACATATTTCTTAGTGAAAGACATTGCACTGCAGACTAGCGTAAAAATGTTCACACCTCAAGAAAAACTTGAATATCGTATTAACCGTTTCAGAATTCATGACAAAAATTTGGTAATAGAACTACTTAGAGAAGGAATGTCAGCATAATCCTACCAAGTTTAAACTAAAAATGTTCAAGTAACTAGGAGCCAAATATTATTAAAATACCAAAGACACCTTAAAATGCAATGATGTTTGGCAACCATTTTAAAGAAATCTGGTGTTTTCGTGGCCAAAAATTATTTATATTCTTAAACAAAAAACAAAAAATTGGTCTATATATTTGGTAATTCAAGCATTGACTACAGAGCCTAAACATTTCTAATAAAAAGTCCAAAATAAGTAGACGTAGGTCTACTTCTCTCATGTAAACATAAAAATTAACCACAATATATGAAAGGCTAAAAAATATTCACTTTATTCTTAGGACGAGCAATTCTTTAAAACCACATAAATATGTCAAAACATACACCTGAAATGAGGAGGATGAAAGAATTGATATACCAGAGTGTTCTCAGCCAAACATAATAATATACATGCAATCATGTATATGTTAACCCTAGCTCCAACTCACTCAAGTAGGGGAAAGAATTCGACCCTCAGGCTCTATTTTCAGTCCAAATAGGAGAGGTCGAAGTAGACCAAATTGGGGGATCTTAACCCCACCCCCAGGTGCTTTTCAGCAAAATGGGGATCAATAGACCGAAGGTGGTGGTCGAACCTCTAATCCCGGCAAATCGAACCCTGTCTATAAGCTACATTACATTACTTTATAAGTTCTAAAGATAATTCAAATGATCATTTCTTGCCTTTTTAACGGTTTGCTCGAGGTGCAGTGTTGGAACCCAATCAATATTATTCTGATCCCTATCTGCGGCAGCCAGTCCTAGTAAAATAAAGATGATAACCGAATTGTTATAGCTGCAAAAATTAAGTTAAGCTAAACCAGCAAACAAACCAACGAAAGAAATAGGTTAGTCTGCACTGCATATATATATATAGAATCAAATAAATGTGGACTGCAATAACCTCTACATCCAATATAAAATGAATATCTAATCTAATATAGAAAAAGTAAAACAATGTAAAAATATTTAAGACAATTGTTTTCATGAGTAGTAGGAATAGTAAGAAAGGTGGCTCATTAACCCAAAATTCAGGGGACCCCCTGACCCTAATCATGAAATCTAGCTCACCAACGAAAACACTGCCAGTCCCCTTATCTCAACGACAACATAGCGTACACTTTTTCGTATATAGACCCCCTACAAATATGGAACCTCCAGTGAATATGTATATATACCTAAACTCCTGTAAATATAGAAGGTTTAAACTCAGAGCCATAATATACGGGGGAACCTTAGCCCCCCTACAATTATAGAACCATTAGTAAATGTACATACATATTTGAACTCCTATGATTATAGGACAGTTATAGCACAACTGAAAACATAGCGTACTCTTTGTCGTATATTGGGACTACTATTTATATAGGTGAAAATTTTCAAAGTACTAACCTGTAACTCTGGAGTAGATCCAAAATACTGGTTTTAAAAGTTAATAATCCAAAGGTATTTCCTAATCAGGCATCAGATCCAGCTTCTTTTTGTTGATTTTTAAGGCAGATACTCAATTGTGCGAAAGATTGAAAGTATAAAACACATATCAATCGCACAATTAAAAGCGTCTGCCCTCATTTAGACATATAGCCTAAATGAAGGTCTTTAAAAATTATACTGTCAACTACTCGGGGCTGTTTAGATTCAACTTCGATAGTTGTTCCATATCCATTGGTATGTTTGCTGTAGTCGCTTGTATTTCTTTGTTAATCGCTTGTAGTTCTATTTGTACTGCCTCAAGCGAAAAGTCAGTTGTTTGCATCTTGGTATATATCTTCTTCAGACTTTCTTCTAGCTTACGCTTCTTGTCAAATAAATTTTCCATTTCTCTTGTTTTTCTGATTTTTCTTAGTTGCAAATCATGTATGTTGGTAGTAGTTTCTTTTGCAATATTGTTCAGAAATTGAGATGCAGTTATAAAACGACCAGTCATGTTGACAGTCAACTTCGATGGTTGTTCCATATCCATTGGTATGTTTGCTTTAGTCGCTTTTATTTCTTTGTTAATCGCTTGTAGTTCTATTTGTACTGCCTCAAGCGAAAAGTCAGTTGTCTGCATCTTGATATATATCTTCTTAAGAGTTTCTTGTAGCTTATGTTTCTTCTCAATTAAACTCTCCATTTCTCTACTTTTTCTGATTTCTCGCATTTGCAAATCATGTAAGTTGGTAGTAGTTTCTTTTGCAATATTGTTCAGAAATTGAGATGCAGTTAATAAACGACCACTCATGTTGACAGTTTTGTGAGAAATGTTGCTATTACATGTATCAGTTAAAACACATGGCAGTTTACATCAGCCTATACAATGAACTTTGAACATCACGCCGGTTACACGTACTCGAGCGATCATGCGATCTTGACTTAATTTTATTGTTTATCATTTGACTCAACAAAACAAATTTGCCCCAGAAAAAAAATTATTTTATGCATGACCTAATAGAATAATTAAAAGTTTCATTTGACCCAATAGAATACGTAACGGTATGCTAATGAGGTAAACAAACTGGTAAGGGGCCACATCAAAATTAAATTAGAAGTGATAAAGCATTGCACTTCATATCTCTACTGATGCTTAACAACAACAACTACAACAACAACAACAACAACTACAATAACAACTAATACTAATAATAACTAATAACAACTAATACTAAATAACTAATAATAATAATAACAATAATAAGAGTACTACGAGTACTACAGTTGTCCACGACAACATTGGACAAGAAGGGATCGTCTCAAAATTTTCGAAAATAATGCGCTCAACAAACAATTTTCTGAAAAAATTTGACAATCCCAGTATCTGCTTTTGAGATAATACTCTTTCAAAAATGTTACTTACTTTATTTTGTAGTGTCCATAAGCATATGATCGTATACCATCTTTCAATAAGTATCTTTTATCATCATAGACTGAAAGAGAAATTTTATTCATAGTCATCGTGTACAATTGATGTTTTACACTTCTAATTACGTTCATTTTGGAATGTATACTTCCAATTGTTTCCAGAGTATTATCATACATGTCATGTCTTATATCATTTTTAGTTACACTATGAACAACACCTTTAGCTCTTTTACTTTCTGTACCATCGTCAAACTTGATACTGTACATTTTACTTTTCAATGCAATAAATTCAGTCATTGGAGTGTTAATATATTCCATTTTCATTTTTCCAATAACTTTTTTGTTAGTGTCATCTTTATATTTGACTAATTTAGGATTTGTAATGTCACTGAGATCAAAATGCTCTCTATTTTTACACAAATCTTTGTATATATCATTAGTCTTAATTGTATATATTAGTGAATCAGTATCCATATAATGTAGAATACTTTTATTTCCATGATATTTTTTCTTGATATAATTATAATGAAAATCGTATATTAATGTTTTTGAAATATCTAAAATTGAGAAACCCACATAAATTGGTTCATCAAGAACTATTTTATCTTGCATATTATGAATTGCAACTAAGTTTTCATCAAATATTTTACTCGCTATAAATGTTGGTTTCGATGCATATTTGTCTAACATTTCAGTGGTTGTTACCAATTTCACATTCTGCCTTTTTCTTTTATCTTCCATGGTTTTTCCAAAAAATGAATTATTCATCAGTTTGAAGAAATTCTTTTCAAATTCATTCTTTGCTTCTTTTCTTTTTTCAGTATTAAAATCAATGTAGTCCTTAATCCATGGTTTCTGATCAAACTGTAATACTTTGTGAATCTTTTTCAATTTTAAACCTGCATCAATTGCTTGTCTGAGATTTCTTTCGTGAATTACATAATTAGTTTTATCATTGAGTGTAGGACTAAGCTTTGTGTATTTTCCTACTTTAATATTGTGATTCTTTGCTACTTTTTTCGAATAATCAGACAGCATAGTTTTTGAAATCAATACATGTTCTGGACAGTAAGGTAATTCATTGTGTAAATCATGAAGTTCTTTTGGATATTCCAAATCAACTTCTAAAATGTGTCCCTTTTTCAGATTATTATTAAATAAGTCATCATAACTAGGTAGAATATATTCTTTAGTATCTGTCCATTTGAATCCACCGTATGGCATACTTTGAGACATTGCCCAACCATACTGGTTATTTAAATCTAAATATGCTAAATATGTACTTTTCTTACTTTGATCAAAATTACTCAAATATTTATTGTTTGCAGTTCCTTTACGATTTGTTACAATGGAAACACCACCTCGTAATCCTTTTTCAATCAGTAAATGCATATTAATATCTGAAATCAAATCTAATTTAATTCCCGTCATTTTTAAACATGCATCCCATGACAGACCAGGTGCTGTTAAATAATGAGCGGGATCTAATTCATAATATTCCAAACAAGTTCTTCGAAAATTTTCAAAAACATCAGCCAATAACAACACATCAGTTTTCAAATATAAGTCGTGATAATCCCCAAGAGTTTTAATATTAAATGTTTCACATACGTGATGAAAGAACTTGTAATCAGCTTTACTAATTTCTTCTCCAGTCAAATCGTTTTTGAAATGTTTTCGTTTGAGATTATTTATGTCTTTGTCAAATTTTTTGAAACTTGAAACATAACTGTATGGATAAACACCCTTTCTTGTAATTACATCTGTTAATTTACCAAAATCCTTTTGAGTATATTTAAATTTATCAATACCACTCTTTTTCAAATCATCAATCAATTGACTTAAACTAGAGGACATGAACTGAAAACTATCAATAAATGTTAAACTACTTCTAATTCTTGTAACAAATTTTTTACTTTTCTTATCATATTCTTTTCTTTCTGTACCAATAGTGAATGAGACATATTTTCCATATTATTTGGAATTACAGTAATTTTTTTGTTGAATTTTCCAATAGCTTTCATTAAATGATGTGAATCATAACCCTTCAAATTATGAATTATAACAGGAATTCTTTGCGACAATGAAAGTTTCAAATTGCATTTATTGCATGCAGTACCTCTGAATAATCCAGTTATATGATTATGATCTCTTACTTTTTTATTATCTTGTGTAAATGTAGTGTTACATATGTAACATATTGTTGCTCTTTTATATTCTTCCAATTGATCACGGGATTTCCAAATTATATCTGATTTTTTAAATTCTTTCATGTGCTTAATTATTTCTTTCTCTTCTTCGAATAAAGATTCAAAAAATTCAGTCGCTGCATCTTCACCACGAAAATATTTATAAGGTTTACTGTATTCATCATTCTCATGACAAACAACTTTATAACCAAATGAGCAGCATTCATGTTTTTGTGTAAGTATTGTATATGAAGATTTATTATTCGGTTTTTCTATGGGAGGTTTCAATTTTTCCAGGATAGCTTCCAAATCAACATATATCACAAAAGGACATGGAATTGTATTTTTCAAATGATTAAATGTTATAATACTTCCATCTTTTGGCATATCAATAGCTTGAGAACCATTTATTGAAAAACATCTTTCACAATGTTTATCACAACTTTCCTGATTAGCAAAGTATTGAAGACAGTGTTTACAGTGATACTTTTTGTTATTATTTTTATTGCGCCGTAGTAGAAGTTTATCAAAATTCTTTATCCATACATAATGTTTTTTATCATCTTGTTCGGTATATAGAAGATCAATGTGATTGTAATATATTTTATCTGTTGATCGAATAACTGTAAAATTATTACTTGTATGACCGTAAACATTAATAGAAATATTATATTTCTCTTCAATTTTAGGAATATCTTTCATAGAAACAGGTGTTTTAATATCTGATAAACCTAAATCAATACATACTTTTTCCAAATGTTTGCTGACACGTTCAAAATTCTTTTTCTCAGGATTTGGATCTAAAACTCTTGCTAAGCAGTATATAAAACATTTGTCATCCGTATTTTTAATATTTATCGTAGCTTTTTTATTTTGAATCCAATCTGGTAGTGGAATATAACTTCTCGCAGCTAATGGATTGTGACGCGTAATATGTAGACGATGTCTCTGAATTTCATCAACAGTCCATCCAGATCCTTCATTAGTAAATCTATCTATTTTTCGCATTAATTTTGCATTAGCACATCTCAATCTATTTTTAATTTCACTTTTGTTATTTATAGTAACAACTTCACTGTTAATATAGAATTCGTTTGTAATAATCTCATTACTAGAGTTAAGTTTTGTAAGTAACATATCCAGTCCCAAATATATTTTTATAGAACCTCTTTTAATTTTAGTTTTACACAATTCAGTTATTCTTTTCTGTAATTTACTCATTTGTATTTCTGGATCGGCTTCATTGACAATAGTTAAATCATAAATCGTTACATGATCTCTCAAGGCATGTTCAGTTTTTACGCTGGGATTTATTAATGTATTACTTTCTCTTTCATAAATATAACCACGATTAATTCTTTTAATAAATTTGGGAGAATGAATTTTAATTTTAGTTTCTGATTTTGGATCAACTATTCTAGTAATAAATCTACTTCTATTTGTATCATAATGATATTTTTGGATGAGTTTATTAAACACTGCACCAGTTCTATTAATAAATCTTTTTGTGTCAGGATTTTTAACTTTCCCTTCATTCAATGTTACTTTTCTAGTAGCAGATTGCCTTCTTGATCTTTGAATATTTATGTTGTTATTAAAATTATCATCTAAAACAAGTGCAGTACCTTCAGAATTTAAAATATAACCAGAATTAATCAATTTATTATATTGTGGTCCTTCAAAATCAATAAGTCTTCCATGAGGGTTTCGAATACGTCTTCTATTTGGATCTTTTGTTGTACCAATTGGTCGTCCTCGATGCATTTTATTATTATTAATATTCTTATTCATTTTACTAATGCAATTTATTTCTTTAAGTGACTTTTTTCATTTTATTAATAAAATTTCTTTCTTTAAGCAACTTCTTTCATCCGCTCATTAAATTATATATCATTATATATGATATATAATTATTCACATTCTGCACTAGTGTTTTTGCTTAGATTATTTTTATGTTTATTGGTTCTTTCATGGTTTAGTTTATTTTTCAAAGTACAAGTTATGTGACATTCATGACAGGTCCACATTTTAGGAGGATTCTTCTTCTTATTAGATTTGACAACAACATGATCTTCATTATCTTCATCACTTTCATCACATGTTGGACAATTTGAATTTTCGATTGTATTCTTTAGATTGTGTAATATGTCTTCTGCTATCTTTTTGGGAGATTTATAGTCAGGATCATACAAAAGTATCAATTCAACGAGTCCTTTACAAAAGGTTTTATCTTTATTTACCATTTTATTATACATAAAATATTTTATTTAAGATATTTTTTAAAATAATTTTATATCGCTTTGTATGATATAAAATTGTAACATCTTCTAAATTATCACTTCAATTCTATAAAACCCACATTCTCTCCGTTATTGAAACCATCAATTTCTGCATATAGTTTACCAGCAAATTTTCCATTAGTAATTCTTTTTACTGCAAAATGAAATTGTTTGGGATATTTTGAAATTTTCTTTGCTTTTATATAATCATTAATAGATTTCGTAGAAAAGACTTGCATAATATTATCTTCATCATGTTTTCTTACCTTCAGTATGTATGATTCACTATATGTACTCTTTATAGGTTTAATATGCTTAACAAGATATGTTTCATCAACTTCAAGATCTTGAAATTTGGTTGTTGGAGTGAATGTGGGGTTGTTTGTCATTTTATTACACAATAATTTTTTATTTAAGATATTTTTAATTACTTAATATTTTCTAAATTTTCCATAGGAATCCATTGATTATATTTCTTATTATAACCACTCCATTTAACTAGAGCATGATCGACGCCATTTATCTTTTTCTTTTGTAAAACCTTTTCAATTCTGTATAATTCTTGACTAGTTTTCTGTAATTCATTCTCATAAAAACCTCCTTCCAGGATTTCACCAAGAGCATCACGTAAAATATATGTATTTGGAATAGTGTTTTTAACTTTCTGAATTGTGAATACTTCCTCAGACCAATTTGGTAAATATCCTTTTTCAAACAAACCCTTTATTCTGCTAATTCTAACTTCATCGTTAATTTTAAATTTTGCTTTCTCTTTAGTATTATTATTGGTTTTATTCAAAGTATTCTCTAGTGCTAATTCATAATTAATTTTCTCTCTTGCTTTTATTGGGCTCATTCCAATTGTTGTATGAAATGTAGTATTATAATCTTTTATTAATTTATCCAACATATTAATCCAATTTCTAGTATTTTCTGCTGTAAATCTAGTCCACATTTTTTCCTTTAGAGTCCTATTGAATCTTTCCACAACTGCTGATTTATGATCTCCGAAAGTTGAATATCTATTAATATTATTCTCTTGCAACCATTCATTCATGTTCCCATTGTAAAATTCTTTGCCTTGATCAACCCATAAATGTTTCGGTATTGAATTTGATTCCTTTACTATTACTTTGAAAGCATCAGTCACACTTTCACCTTTTTTATCTCTTAATGGAATACTCCAAACGAATTTTGAAAAGACATCAATAATATTTAGTATATATCTGTATCCATTATTTTGTTTACTCCATTCTTGCATTTCAACTAAATCACTCCCCAAACTTCATCAACTTCAAATACATTTACCTGTCTTCTTGTAAATTTTCTTCGATTCGGTTTGTGTAATTCTTTTGCTAATTCTTCAAAGGGTCCAACTACTGTTTCTTCATTGGACCCTTCTTCAGGTTTTTTGACTGTTTCTCCTTCTTAACACCAAGACCAAACTTTGCTTTACTTTTCATAATATAATAAACTAATTTAGCCATATTCCTTTGTGTACTATCAAATCTCGAATCATTTGCAATTTCATATGCTCGATGGGCTAAGGCTTCATCGCTAATATTTCTACTGGCAGTATCGGTATTCTCAGTATAAAATTGATCATGCAATTTACACATTCTATCTAATTCATTTATTCCATGATAACCTTCGCGATTTCTCTGTTCATATTGTGTACCTGGGCCGCAATATGAATACTTATTTAGATTATTGAATGATCCATCATATACATATTCACCTTTATTTGATGGTAAATGCAATTCACCAACAGTATTACCAACTGTAGACAATAAATTATTAAATACACCCTGACCACTAATATGTTTGATGAATTGAGATTTTTTGCGATTACATATTTTACACAAAGCAGTCTGTCGTTTTCTATTATTAGATGTGATCTGCTCTTGAATATTTATAGACTCTGTATGTTTTTTACATTTCAAACAATACATTTTATATAAGTAATTTAAAATTATATAACAATATTTTTGTTATATAATTATTTTAGTAAACAATCTTTGGTGTCTGTCCGTCGGATGTTAATTTCATCACTCTATCGGATATGGTTACAATATACATACTAGTATCTGCAGGAACATTTGCGCTAAATTTAAAATTGAGTTTTATAGTCATAACACTAGACTTGATTCTTTCACTCTGATGTCTTACATCGAAAACTATTAGAGGAAATAGCTTTTTGTAGTTTATCATGTCTATTTGTGTTCCTCCTATTAGATTATTAAATCCATAGTACTCTTTCTTAAATTCATCTGCCATATCACAAAAATCAACATATGTATTTGTGGTAAAGTCCAAAATTGGATCTTCGGCTGGATATTTTTCGCTATTCAGTTGTACAAAAGCACTGGTCATGTTGATATGATCGAAAACTGCTGGATTTTGTTCTTGTGTTCTTGTTCTATCAGTTTGAAAACCTACCACAATCCATCTTGGTTTCTCAATTCCAGCAGATCTATTGATCATCCATTCATAACTTCGAACATTTGGTGTTACTATTGTGTGTTCATCATTTCTACTGCTAAAGTTTATCGGAATTTCTCTCTTATTTTTTACTGTCTCTAGTAATGTAGTTCGCATTTCAACTGACGGTGTTATTTTTGGTATTACCCATCTAATATCGGTCAATAAAATTTTACCAGCATCAACATTATCAGGTCTATGAATAGACAAATTATCAGAACCTCTAGTAAATTTCAATGTATGTCGCAAGTTATACAGAACTTTGTTATACTCTGCAAATCCAAAAATGTGTGAAAATGGAATATTGAATGAAAATTCTCCAGGTGTACCATTACCCATTAGTAGTGTTCTTCGTATCGCAAATCCCTTATTATAGTTAGGATTTCTTTGTGGTGTAAACTGATTAGCAGCTATAGCCGCACCTGCAACAACTGCTGGAGAAGCTGTGTGTTTAGCAGAAATAGCACCAACATTTGTGTCTTTTCTCCAGCACTGATTTAGTCCAGCACTGGTGTTAAAATCATCTGGATATGATAAATACCCTAACATCGATGTAGTTTGACCTGGATAATTTAGTGTTTCCATTGTTATTCCTGCTAAAGAATATTCTATGCTTTTGAAGAGATACATAATAGCATTATTAATCAGGGCTATTTGAGTATCAGCAGCATAGGCATTTCCATTATCATCTCTAACTAATCTTCCTTTTATGTTAATAAAACTTTTAGATGGTACGTAATAATCATCACTTGCTGGTATGTCAATCTCAATTGTTCTATTGCTATTATTAAAATCTCCTTTACTCTGTGGAATAAAAGATATAAATGCTTTTCTTTCTATACTGTTATCAACTAAAATTGATGATTGGTGAGCAAACAGGTCATTTTGAACTTCGGTCTCCATTTTACAAATGCATAATATTTTTAAATTAAAATTTAAAAATATTTCTTGTACATCTGATTTCTATGTTCTGGATTAAAAACTTTCAAAATTAGTTTTTCCAATCGAATTCTGTCCAATCTTGCAAAAGTCCAAACGTCACCAGATCTAGCTTGACGATAATCATTAAACCAAATATTATTGTCAATTTCTATTACATTTATACATGGTGAAAATGTAACACGTTTCTTGATTAATATTGATGATGGATTTACTACAGTCTCCATTTTATACTAAAATATATTTTAGACTAAAATCGTTTTATTCCACTACCAGTTTTTAGACTTTCTATTATCTGTCTTGATTCTGGATCTAATTGACCCTTATGTTTTTCAGCAGCTATTTTTCTAATGAGAGCTTTACTTGCTTCTGCCATTGCAAACGCTCCAATATCTCCCATTGCTCCTAACATGGGTTTTGCAATCAAATCTTTATTCTCATATACATAGGAACCTACTCCTTTTAGTGTATCAACAAATCCCTGTCCATGTATCATAGATCGTTTTGAAGAGTATATTTTACTTTTTTGTTTGACTATCATTTTATAAATAACAATAAATTTTAATGACGTTTTTCTCGAATTAATATATCTATAGTAATTTTTTCACCCATCAAGTCTATTGGTTTGTTGTCTTGGTCTGTCAGCCATAGTCTAATACTTTGAATATCTGGTCTTCCAACAACTGGCAAAAAGATTAATTCCGGACTCGGTTTCTCAATTATTTTAAAACCTGGACTTACTTTTGGAGTAAAGCTATGAATAACATTTGATCCTTTGCTATTAAGGTAACTACCAATAACAATATCACAATGTATCAGTATGGAGTTAACTTTTTCTATGTCTATGATATTTGGAGATTGATGAATACCGTGCGACAAACAGTGGTTATCATGCGTAAATCCTAGTGTAGAACCTATGGAATTTTCATTTCCTATATCAACCATGTAATCTTCATTTGAAATATCTAGAATAGTTTTGAATGTTGGTTTATAATAGTCTATGTTTATGTAATATTTATCGTTTATTTTATCATAGTCACCGTTAACTTGCATTTCTTTTTGTATCATAGCGTTTATCTCATAAAATTCATAAGCGCCTTTTAAAAATGTAATAGTTTTCCAAGTCTTCCCATTATCGCTGGAATATTTAAATTTATTATTAGCTTCAGTGATGTTTGGTAGTGAATTATATGTATGAAGGGATAAAAATGCTAATTCATATTTTTGGTCATCTAATCTTATTGGAGGATTTAACCACGTTGTAAAATCAGTTTTATTACTTGATAGTGTCAATTTTGCCATTTTATAATGTAATATATTTTTAAATTACTTCAAAATTATTTTTATAAAGTTCATCATAATCTTTCTTACTAATTGCTTTTATTTTCAATAATTCATCCAAAATACCTACTGCTGTATTGTATACTCCATTGTTTCCGGCGTGAAGTGCGGCAATATTTTCATTTAATTTATTCACTAATTGATCAGCATTTTCATAAATTATAGGTTGATCTCCTTTGGGTCTACCTCTACCACGCTTTGGTTTTACTAGTTTTTTCTTTTTCATTTTTAATCCTTCACCAATGAGCTCACTTCCTGCTTTTGTTTTTTTAAATATTTCTCTATATTTATCCAATGTTTCATATTGTGATTGGTATATTGCTTTCTCCTTGTCACTTTTCTTACTACTAGCACCTAAGAACTGTCCTAATCTTCTTTTTTCTGTTGATATTTTCTTCAGTGTTTTCTCTATTTTATCATTCTTATATACTTCACTTGGAAGAGACAAGCTAAGATCTTCTAGATTCTCACGATCTGTTTCATTGAGACCTTTGTCTAAATTAATAATTAAAGTTTCCTTCTTTGGTGTAGATTCACGATATTCTACTTCAGGAATATCGGAGGTATGAAATGGAAGATCTTGTAATGCTTCTCTTTGATCATTTGCTCTCATTAATTGATTAGTAAATGGGACTAGAATATTACTCAAGTTTTGTTTATCAGCTTCTATTTTTAATTCTAGATTTTTAGTAGCTTCTCTTGTAGTATCAAGTATTGGTTTAAATAACTTAGCTTGACTCTCGTATGATTGCTGATTACCTAGCTTTTCATCTACATCCCGTCGTTTTAGTTCATTTGTAAGCGCTTTGTATTTATTTATATCAAACTCTACCATCATTTTAATAATCACATATATTTTTAAATTATGTATTATTATGCATTATTATGTATTTTTATGTATTTTTATGTATTTTTATGTATTTTTATATATTTTTATATATTTTTATGTATTGTTCAGGTATGTACATCTTAATGTAATTTAATAAATATCGACCACAATCTGGATCTTCCCATAAATTTACTACAATATACCCATGCTTTTTACTCCAAGCGTCCTTACATATTTTTTCGAACTCTTCAAACGATATATCACCACTTATGTGTGTATCGTAGAAATATTTCTGTGTCTTCTTATCTTGACAAAACAAAATAAAAATATTAGCATTTTGACGTATACCATGCTTTTTCAGATGATGTAGGCTCTGACATAAATAAAATACGTTTACATTATTGTGTCTTCCTTGACAAAAATAATCAGTCATAACCTTCTGATTTTCATTCATGACGTCATCAAAAATTACAACATGAGTCTTATTTTTATCAAGTTCAGATGGTTGCATAATTCCATCACCTGGAGTGTGAAAAGTAAGAATATTTTTATTTATTTTAAATTTCTTTTTTGATTCATCATTGCAAAGTCTAAGATATTCGTATTTGTCTTGATATGGTGTCGTAGTGTAAACCATTATATTATCGTAATACAATAACTTTTTCATGATAAAGTCTAGTATTAAATTAGTCTTACCAGAGCCACTACTTCCTGCAATTATCATTCTTATGTGTATAGGAAATATGTCGTGATGTTTATTTTCATAGCTTGTACCAGTAATTGCCTGATATATCTTTGAATAATCCGTATTTAGTTTAATCATCTTTTATTTACTAATTTATAATTTAAATTAGTAATTATTTCTTTCGAATAATTCATTTATCACATCATTGAATAAGGATCCATTATACAGCTTATAAATAACATATATACAATAATGTCCACAGATAACTTCATTTGATGTTTGAATTTTAAATGTACTAAAATAGCGTTCTTTATCTTTACAGTAATTTAGCACTTCTATAGGTGGTGGAAATCCATAACTGTCAAAATATAAACATTTACCATTCTTGCTGTAAAGACTCACCCAGTGAGTTCCGCTTCCTTCGCTATCATCTATATTAACTATTAGACTTTCATTTTTACTACTGGATCCCTTTAGTTCATCACGCATGAAACAACCTTTGAAATTTGTAATTTTTAGTTCTTTACATTTTTCTATTATATCAAAATTACTTAGGGGTTTAATAGTTTTGAATGAGTTTAAAAGCTGGGTAAAGTTCATTACCCTTGTTGTCTGCCTAAAAAAATTCCTTTGCCTCCTTCCCTTTCCAAATATATACCACTTCCCCATAGAGCACCTTTTAAATGTTTACAATCACAACCACCAAGTCCAATTTTCTTCAGTGCATTTGAAAGCGCTAAACCAGCAACTGGAATTGGCATTAATGCGTCACTTAATATACCAGAACCTAGCTGTTGTTTTGCTATATCTTCCATAGCTTTATTGTGTCGTACGTTTTCTGATGTTTGCTTGCTGCTATTAACAGCACTAGCAATTCCTCCTGTTAATCCACCAATTGCACCGACAATTGCAGGAATTGCTGCTGCTAGGAGAGGTAAAAATCCTCCATTCTTTTCCATGTGTTTTAATTGTGAATTACTAAGATGTAGCTGAACACCAGATTTAGCATTTTTAATTTTACTTATTTGAGTTTGTGTTAGAGGAAGAATCATATTACCTGATAGATTCTTTTTAGTCATTCGTATCGTAACTTCTCTATTATTATGATGTGCTCTTTTTATCTTTTCGATTTGATTTCGAGATAATGTAACTCCAAAATTTGTATACTCTGTCATTTTATATATTATTATTTAAAATATTTTTAAAATAATAAATGAGCGAATCAGTAACAAAAGCGGGGTCAACAAGAAATGCTACTTATGAATACATTAAAGAATATGTTAGTTCTAAATATTTTAAACTCTATAGATATATTGATACTAAATTTAATATAACCGGTGGAAAAATGCAGGGTACATTAGATATGGATGGTAACACTATTATTAATGTAAAAATACCTGAAAATGCTAATGAGGTTATAACAAAATTATATTGTGATGAAAAGAATAATATTGTAAAAAGTGATATTACAAAATTAGTGAAGACAGTAGATTCTTTAGGTTATTACGTTAATAATGAAATTGGCGGAAGAATAATGCGTTTACAAGGTCGAACTGATGAAATGACTAAACAAATAGAAACTAAACTCAATAAAGAAGGAGGTATAGTTACTGCAACTCTTGATATGAATTTCAATACTGTATCAAATGTTAAATTTCCAATTCATTCATTAGATGCTACCAATAAAATGTATGTTCTATTAATGAATAGTAAGGATGATGTACATATTACTGATTTAATAAAAATTGCGACTTCTATAAACCAAGTAATAAAAAATTATGATAATTTTAAAGTATATAATAACCATCTTGAATCATATGTTAACCTTGTAAGTAATCTGATTTCAAAATATAATGCAATATTTCATAAACGAGAAGTAGAAAAGAATTATAATGACCTTGAGAATTTCTCACTTATAATCGATTTGAAAGCTTATCTTATTCGTATAATAGAAATACTGCCAGAAAATGTTTTTATAGAGGTTAAATCTAAGCTAGTTGAAATGAAGCTTGTATCTACTCCTGAGGAGAAATCCATAGGAAGAAACTATAGAAGACTGATTAATGAATTATCGAAACTTGTTGATCCTTTGAGAGAAAATAAAGAATTGGAATTACAGAAATAATACAGAAAAATTTCTTACTTCTTGATATGAAATTTATTTATTTTATTGAAAAGTTAAAAAATATACTTTTAATAAATAGCGTTAATAATTAGTTAATACACAGGTATTAACTAATTTAAGAAAATTCGTATAATATTTGTTTATAAACATCAGCTGTTAAATTGCCATTACAGGAGACAATGTAGTCCAATTTATATTTTATTTTAGTAGACTTTTCTATTTCCATATTAAGTTTATTATTCATATTTTGAAAGTTAAACCTGCTACTAATTCCGGTTAGTATAGCACTTGCAGTTGATAGAACTATTATTGCAGTAGGTGAAATTACTACAGCAGTAGCAGTTGTAGCCAGCACTGCTGAAATTATTATAGAACTTATTGTGGTTGTATAGGAAAGTGCCTTTATAATAGTCCTTTTATTTTTATTTTTATTAATATTATGCATAGACTCCTCCAATTGTCTAGTTAGAAATTCCTTTAGTTTGCTCGATAATAGAGCGCCGTCAGTGTGATCAGTCATTTGATATATATATATATATAATAATTATCTAATTAATTTTAATTAATTGATTCTACGAAAAATATAAATCAGGTTGATGAATCCTTTCTGAAAATTGTTTCTATCACATTATTTTCGAAATTTTGAGACGGTCCCTTACTTGTTTGTTTACCTCATTTGCATACCGTTAAGTAATCTATTGGGTCATATGAAACTTTTAATTATTCTATTAGGTCATACATAAAACTAAAATTTTTCTGGGTTCCACTTGTTTTGATCAGTGATTGTACGAGCACGTGAAGCTTTACGTGTTGTTCAAAGTTCAACTGCTGCTGTAAACTACAGACGCGCTCTAAACGATTCTTGTAATAGTAACATTTTTCACAATAGAGTCAAGATTAGATGACTATAATCTCTAGTTAGACCTTCATTTAGGCTATATGTCTAAATGAGGGCAGACGCTTTTAATTGTGCGATTGATATGTGTTTTATACTTTCAATCTTTCGCACAATTGAGTATCTGCCTTAAAAATCAACAAAAAGAAGCTGGATCTGATGCCTGATTAGGAAATACCTTTGGATTATTAACTTTTAAAACCAGTATTTTGGATCTACTCCAGAGTTACAGGTTAGTACTTTGAAAATTTTCACCTATATAAATAGTAGTCCCAATATACGACAAAGAGTACGCTATGTTTTCAGTTGTGCTATAACTGTCCTATAATCATAGGAGTTCAAATATGTATGTACATTTACTAATGGTTCTATAATTGTAGGGGGGCTAAGGTTCCCCCGTATATTATGGCTCTGAGTTTAAACCTTCTATATTTACAGGAGTTTAGGTATATATACATATTCACTGGAGGTTCCATATTTGTAGGGGGTCTATATACGAAAAAGTGTACGCTATGTTGTCGTTGAGATAAGGGGACTGGCAGTGTTTTCGTTGGTGAGCTAGATTTCATGATTAGGGTCAGGGGGTCCCCTGAATTTTGGGTTAATGAGCCACCTTTCTTACTATTCCTACTACTTTCATGACTCCAGTCAACTCATGCATGATCACAGAGCTCAAGAATATTTATAAATATGCCACTAATAAAGCTTTATTAAAAACAGTAATTTAATTTTTCAATAAGTTTCTTGCAAAGCTACATTCGATCAATGTTCACCACGCTACATAGAACCTCTACGACCATCCTCTAATATATTCAAAGGTCTAGTTGTGTCCGGGCCACTGAAGAATAGACTAAAGGTTTGTTAACCAAGCCAGGCTATAGGCTACATTAAGGTTGGAAAAGGCAAAGTTTAAGGCGAGATTATAGCGTGATAGTAGAATCTGAATGAGAAAATGTACCTTGGAGTTTATCAAATTATAAAGATAAATTAAGTCTAATGACATACCATTTGAAAGAACACTAGAGAGACAGTCCGAAAATACATGCAGTAATGGAATTATTTACATTCATTAAAGAAAATTAGCATTAAACTTACATTAACCACTACTAATTATCTTAATCTTTAATTCTTAATTGACACTATATGAAAAATTACAATACATACACAAATATATTGTTAAAATTAAAATAACCCTGAAATAGGGAAATTGTTAACTAAAGTTGGACAACGTACAGACATGCTAAAGGCTCAGCTCTCATTCGACTAGTATTGGCATAAAATACCTGAAACAAAGTGTCTCCCACAGACGCCCGTGTGAGATAGATTCAAATCAACAGAATTAGTTCTTGATAAAGCTCTTAACCATAACTGGCGTCTTTTTTTGCTCAGTAGTTCTTGCATCGGTCCTTTATCTGATATAATGTCCGGAATACGAGCAAAGAATCCTTCACGAGAATTGCAACCCGCTACCAAGCACACTGCTTTATTCTGTAGAGTATTAGATTCTCCAACAGTGATTTTGTCAACGGCTTGTAAAGCCAATACTCTCCTAACATGTAAAATAGAAAGTCATGTCAAAATAGTAATAAATTGATACAGATTAAACATATCTAAATATAAATTTAGCTCCCTAATACAGTTTATATTAGGAAAACTCTGTATTATAAAATGTTCAGAATACAATCTACTAAGTTTAAAACTACATTATAAAAATTAAAAAGAAATTCATTATCAAGCCAAGGACTACTAGGGTTAAAAACAACAAATATAATCATAATTACACAGATTGTCACATATGTTTGTATGTAAATGTAGTAGTTTTCAAGTATATACAATTGGTTTGCATATACGTGCATTTGCATTACGTAATACAAACATGTTAGTATAGACCTTTTACAGAACTTGTTTACTTTGAAAGAATCACCTTGTTCATTCGTTGGAGGCGCCACGGTGCAATCATCCGCTGATTATTTTTGGGCTCCATTATTTTGGGCGCCATTTGATGGCAGGATTAGCGCACTTGGTTTAGTTGCGCGTCAATTATCGAAGCTAAGCTGCATCGACCTCGGTTAGTACTTTGTGGGCGACCACCTTGGAAGACCGAGTGTTGGTAGAAGCTTAGGAAGGAAAAAATCCCAGGGTGATGGAAGGTTATTCTTAAATCCGCGCCGGCTGCAATTGATGCGCCACAAAAAGGCAACGATTACTAGTAACCATGGAGAGGAAGGAGGAAATGGGTCTTAAACAAGCATCCTCATTGGATAGGTAATTTAAACATAATTTCTATTATAGTTTTTAATATGTCATTTTGCTAATAAGTGAAGAAATACATAATAATATATGAGTAGATATTCAATTCTGCTTGACTGCAATGTAAACACAACCACCACCCTACACCCTCCTTAGGCTTTGTATATTATCTCAGCAGATCTGCCACTACGTATTATAAAAGGTCTAAACAAAACAGGGTGGTGTCTGTATAGTGGGAACTCTCACATATTGACTTGAAATATATCACAATTAGGGAACCCTAAGTGACCTCATTATCCCCTCCTCATTGGTTTACAATATGAATAAGAAGTATTCGTAAAATATACAACTTCACGAAAAAATAAATAGTGCAACATTAATTCTTTCCACAAAAGAATGTGGAGAATATTTGGTTAAAGAGAGAGAGATATACATATAATTTTATATGTTTATTATTATAGTTCAAACTCTAACACGCCAAATGCACGGACACCAAACCAAAAATAGAAAAACATTAGAAAAATTGGATAAAACAAAGCATCAAATAGTAAGAAGAGCACATAATTGTGATACTGCTAATTAATAAATGTTGTGCTAATTTGTTACTTAGTAACTAATTAGCTTCTATCCATCAATATCTATTAATGACAAAATAAAATTAAGCTAAGATCATTATGAGAAAATAGACCTATGCTTTTGTGCCTGTCGAGAATCAGTACTGCGGCGAGATGGTCGTCTAATACTTGGACCAGCAGCTTCCAAAGGATTCGGATTCCGTTCAGTAGGACCTTGCCCGCCCACAAAATGCTGCAATTAATCAACAAGCATTATGTTTTCAGAGCTAGATATGGTAAAGTTAAATTAAATTTAAAATAATAGAAAATTAGTAATTTAAATTAGCAATTAATGGCAATATACAATAGATCACAGGAATGGCATGGTGTATAACTGACTAAACTGCCTAGCGAAGTAAACATTTAACATTGAAGTGATAGTTATCAGCATTGATGATCAGTTCGATATAATAATAGTATACAGTGTGCTGTTGTTTTCATTGTTATTAATAAAACAGTTTCACAATTTTTGCACAAATTTTAAAAATAATTTAGTTACATTTCTCCGAAATTCTTTACATCGTCGTGGATGAGGAAATGGACGCTAAACCAGTAGTATTATTACTATTTGTCATTTGATTTATCCTAGCTGTTAAATAATGAAAACCTACGTCTTATTTTTTGTATTTAGTTTACATTTTTTGTTACAAAGTATTGATACTGTTCAAATACCATAATCTCTAAATATCTTTTGAGTGTAAAAAAGTTACATTTTATCGTTTACAAACTTTAATTAATCAATAGGTAAATCCTATGATTTCACTATATCAGCATATCATACTGTAATGCATGAAAAATGTTTAAGAATAAGTGGACATAAATTTTGGCACTCTATTTCTATTGAACTAAATTAATTAGTACAATAATTATGTTTAAAAGTTATTTGAAACAAATTATTCATCAATATAATTAATAAATATGTTTTATGTATTAATAAGACTTGACTTAAATTTGAAATTTTGAATCTAAGAGAAATAGATAAAAATGTGTAAAGCTTGTCTTTTAAAGGAGGCTTCTACATAATGATATACATACATATTGTGCAGGAAAGATATATATATATATATATATATATATATATATATATATATATATATATATATTATATATATATATATATAGATTATATATATATATATATAGATATAATATATTATATATATTATCTATATTATATATATATATATATATATATATATATATATATATATTATATATATACACATAGAGAATACACACACACACGCATATATATATATATAATATAATCTAATTATATATATTATATATAATATATATATTATATATATATAATATCTATATATATATATATATATACATGCATACATGTATATACACGTATACCTATGTATACATACATGTATATATTATATATATATACACACACACACACACACACACACATATATATATATATATATATATATTATATATATATTATATATATATATTATATATATATATATATATATTTACTTATTTTCATATATACATGTGGCAGGAGCCAGTGGCGATGTTGGTAAGATATTCGACCGCAGATCAGTTTGTGTGGGGTTCAAAACTTACTTCAAATCCTGAACACGGCCGTCACTGACATCCTTTTCGAGTGAGGAAACTGATGTTTACATTAGCTTTACCAGCATTAAATATATATATATATATATATATATATATTTACAATTATAAATATGATTTTATTACCACTGTCATATTTATGTTATTGAACAGGGTTGGGAGCAAGTCAGTTTTGCAAGACCAAGACCGTGACCCGCAAAACTAAGACCACACCAAGACCAAGAGAGTAACCTGCAAGACCAAGACAAAGACCAAGACCGTGACCCGCAAGACCCAGACCAAGAGAGTGACCAGCAAGACCAAGACAGCAAAATAGTGTCTCGAGACTGTCTTAAGACAAGACATGAACTTGTTTAAAATAAACAAATGCAATAATCAATTATTCATTAAGCTAAAATTCTACAGGCATCTAGAGTCAAACTTTTTAACTTAGTCGGGTTCACCCCTGTTTGTAATTACAGAAAAGTGACTGAATGTAAGTGCCAGGCTTACTTTGTACAGGTATCCATATATTTATTGAAGCCACCTTGCATGTTTCAGTAATTAAAAATAACATCATATAACGTCAAACTCTTGGCATTCCTCAATCAATAAACTTTTACATCATAAATGTTATAAAATATAAAGGAAAGCTAGACTAACTTAATTAGAGAAATGCTTACATGATGCTATGCATGACATCATCTCATCAAATAATCAAATTGCAAGTGCAGACTGGTAAAATCTTTAAAGAAATTAAGATCAAGTTTTCAAATATTAAGCATAACAAATTAACAACATAACATAATATAAAACAACTGACTAAAAACATCAATAAATATAAAGTCAGACTCTTACTCTTGGTATCTACATGTACATGTATAGGTCAATTAATACTTCATAAAACACTTGTGTTTTATGAAGAATAGATCTACCTAAATAATTCTGTAATCGTGAGACCACATATATCTATAAAAATTTCCAAAGCTAACTGTGATATTACGGTGTTAATACAACTAGACCTACGAGGCTAGCCGAATTAGCCAAAAACTGCTGTCAGCCGAAAATCCGCCAGAAAACTTTTTGGCTAGCCAAATTATCATAATTTTTTTCAAATAATATTCTTGTAATAGATCCATGCAGTATTTGAAAACATATTTTGTTGCATGTTAACACTGATTGGTTTATGTGGTGATTTGATACATATATTTACATTGGTCTACAGGTAAAATGCTTATTAATCTCTGGATATATCATTTATGTGAGAGACGTCTATTTCCGTTCATGCTTAAAATGATAGATAAGAGGGAAAATTGTAAGGCTATTGAACATTTAGTGGGAGTGCAAGGGAAAACTTAAAGATTTATTGAGGGATTCAGTGCAGTAAGCTATTTGCAAGTATAGGTAATTGCAGATCTTACATTTCTTCCCTGTTTAAGGTAGCAAGAACCGGGATCTTATAAGCAATTAGGTAACGTAATTGGCTTTTAAGGATAGGAGAAATGTAGGATGGTAGCAATTATGGTAAATTCTGGTAAACCTTGTCGAATAATCATAGAGTTCAATGCTTTAATATAATAATAATTATATTGTGAGATAATGAAAAAACTTCCCATAGATCTATTTGCTCACTGGGTTTCTAATTTAGTTTGTATGCAGAACTTTGAACTTAGTTGCTAACAAATGCTGGAGATCTACTGTAAATTTCATGATTGTAAGGGCAGAATCTGATTATTGCCCTTTACACAAGTTAATTTTAAAAGGTCGGTTATATATTATGAGTGTACAATGATGAATTTTATCATAGTTTTTTTGGTATCATGTTACGTTGTAGCTTTTGCAGCCATGTCAAGTTTAGCAGAGTCAGACGTTCCTGACCCTGTGTTGAAAGACTATAGTGAAATTTTAAAAAATTCAGTTAGTGTATTGAAGCAATGGCTTCATTGTAGAAGTCTAAATCAATCTGGGAAAAAGCAGCTACTAATTCAAAGGTATATCTAAATTTTTACATCAATATATAATATATTTATGTGCATTTGTTAATATGTTAAGCACAGCACTTATAACATGAAGAACATTAAATGTAGGGCTAATTGCTCAACACTAGAAAGGAACTTGAAATGATACAGTGGCTCAAACTTAAATTAATTAATTCTAAAAATTAATTAATTCTATTAACTAATTCAGTGCAATATAAAGGAATATATATTACTAAAAAAATATGTGACAGTTTACAGAAAAACTTTATTTGAACATTTTTGTAGTGTTTGATTGCAGGTTATATAACGATCAATGCATAATGAATGGGATATCTGTGTCAAATTCCAATCGCTAGTTAAGTTAACCACGCTAGTAATAAATAAAGTCGCTTGTAGGAGTGTCCACTGGTACACTGAAAGACTTGTGTTTACATTTTTAGTTAAACATCTTTGTATGATTTTGAAATTGTTCGATTAAAATAAGAATATATGTAATACAAAAGTATATATGTAATACGTGTACATGTAGTGTCACTAGAACACATTTAAATTTTCCGGCTTCACGCAATGGGCCTTTGTTGTTAATCTCGCAATCCAATTAGGTAGTGCATAGCTTAATGCAATTAATTATTAAATTTTATAATTGAAGATATCAGTGAAATTGTGAATATCAATTATCAAAATTTGTGATATTGATTCAGATTCCTGTTCAATGAAGGCCACATATATCACAATGTAATAGAAAACGTCAGGACAGCAGTTTCAAGGGGCAACGATTCCGATGAAGACGACGTCTATGATGTGACAACTAGCAAGCCGCTTGAGTAGGGAAGGAGATTCTTGACGAGTGGATTTCTATCTGACATTTCTGTTTCCACACATAAGAATTCTTTCTTCAAGGCCCACGTGAAGCAGTCCATGGGTGGTAATTCGTATAGTGCTTGTGTGTGTCTATCTACTCTAACTGGATTTGTTTTATTTTGAAAATACCAATGGAAGGCTTCAGCTTTGGTTAGACATAGTCATATAGCTGGTCGTATGTTGGCTATTCTTGAGGCCAAATAAAGACAAACTGCGACTCCTCTTCCTGTTCTATAAATATTTTTTACCAGATTCATATGCAAATGGCAGTCATGGATTTGACTCGATGCTATTTTGTTATTTGAAGTAGGATAGGTGTGTGGTGGGAGTTGTGTGTGGATGAAATGTTTGCCTAATATTATAGATTTTCACTAAAAAATTCATTCTTCCAGATTATTTTGAAATGAGGCTGCCATGTGAACAGCCACCCTATGAACTGCAGTGGTGATTTAATTTTTATTATCGTTTATTTCTTTTCAATCTGACAACCGCAGAAAATTAAGCACAGTAACAGCATATCAAATTACACATAGCACAACAGTTAATATACATATGAGATGAAATTTAAATTTTGGCAAGTACCATGCTGTTTGAAATAGAAAGACCTTATCTATAGATGTCAATTACTAATGAAATCCCATCTATGTTATGATGCTATTTAACCTATTCACGTGTATATTTTTTGGTATCCACTTAATTTTTTTCCTTCTTTTTCTATTACATAACCTATATAAATTCACGTCATTTTTATACTAACTTGTTCAGGACAATTTACAGCAGGAATAGGGTCAGGATGAAGTTCTGTCGGTCCATTCCCTCCAACAAAGTGCAGACTGCAGATGTATGTAAATCTAGTAATGTTTCGCAGAGTAAAGTTCTCTCTTCCACAAGCTTGAAGCCATCGATTTACTTTATCATCATTCTTTGTTGGATCTCTACGGTAATGTTGTGGAAATCGTATGAAGAACACTCCTTTCATTTCAGGCTTTTGAGCATTACGTGAATCACTTTTGCAAGTCCCGTAAGAACAATGTTTAACAACCATTCTGTTTTCAATAAATTGCTAATATTGAACTCTTAAACACTCTAAAAACATAAATATTATTATTATTCATTAAAATAAGATAACATGAAATAACATGAGATGTAATATAAACACATTATAGTGAAACGATCAACGATGTCAACTATCAGCTATAAACTATCATCTATCGTTTTATACCACATGTTAAAACACTTCTAAAGGCAATTTACACCATTTTCCGTATAACCAGTCCAGTTAATGTCTGAGATTTTACTCTCAGATCAGTGCGGCTGAGATTCGAACCCACGAGGGTTCAATTCACCTCATGATCTGTCATTTAAAACTTCATGATGTTACCCTTGATAAAAATAAAATTACACAATATAGCAAAGTAAAATATAAATAAGAATACAATTGTAGGGCTTGTTAATTTTAACTACCCAATAGAAAACATTAGTAAACATCAAAATATAACAACAAAACACTGAATAATTAAATATAGAGACTTAAGTAATATGCACTTTCAAAGAAGATTTCAATTTAATTCAATACACTTGCTAATGACATTAATGAATTTGCCGGTGAATTGATCAGTGGTGATGTGTGCTGTTGGGGACGTCCCTGACATCATCCCTGGATGAGGAAATGGACGTTAAACTTTTATTATTAATATTATAAATAATATTACTGAATAAAACAGAGTAATTAATTAAAGCACTGAAGCGAAAAGTATAAATAAGAAACTTTGAATCATTCAAGAGATCAGAAAGCTTGTATGATGCTCACTTGCTGTGTATCATCTATATACATTACAAATGCACACTGCAGTACTGGTGTGGCTATACTGAATCTTTAATGAAAGTACCTGTAAGTCAAATTTCTCAAAACAGTATTAAATAATATAGTAAACAATAAACATAAAACTCAGGCTAAAACTTAAATTAGTTTAGGCAACCTAAGAAGATGAAGATACCAACAAGTAAAGTATTATTTCGCACAAGTTACTACTGTCTTGGTCAGATGTCTTGGTATTAAAAGACCAAGAGAGAGTGACCCTCAAGATAAAGATCAAGACCAAGACAGTGATCTGCAAGACTAAGACCAAGAGCACGATAGTGACCCGCAAGACCAGGACAGTAGCCCGCAAGACCAAGACCGTAAAATTCTGTCTCAAGACAAGACATGTCTTGTCTCATCTCATCACTGTTATTGAATAAATAATTGTGTACAACTGGAATCTAAATTTGATACTTAATATTGCAATGCATAAAATCTTGTTTACAATTGTTATTACTATCTACACTATTTAGGTTTAAGACATATGAAATGCTTAGAAACTGCAATTACCTTTGAGCATATGTACTTGTAGGACACATTTCCTGCATGAAGTTGTTCATGTGGCCTGAAAAATAAATTATATAAAGGCTAAAGGCCAAGTTTAATGTCAGTTTCCCGCTCGAATAGTATGTATTCAGTGACGGGGTGAGCACTGGATTGCACCTACTCATGCCCTACCCTTCACCTACCCTGATTCATATCTACTTACCCTGCATCTACCCTTACACCTACTATCAGCTGTTGAACAGATTACCAACAAACCTCCCGCTCAGCCCAAAAATAAATAAAAACTATCACTGTCAACAACAACAACAACAACAAAATTAGAGTGCCAATGTCGTCTATGACAACATTGAACACTGTGGTACCAAATCAAATCCGACGAGCAGAGTGTGGGGTCCAAAAACGGTGCAAGCCAAAATCCGGGAGTTTGGTCCGAGGAAGAGTACTAGTGGTTTACGTGTTGGTCTCAGTTCCTGTGTAATGGTTGAATAGGAGTGGTCAAAGAGAAAAAATAATGCCTAATAGAGATTATCAAGAATTTTTAAATTTTAATTTATGCCCGCTCCATAATAAATAAAAGGTCACCTGTTGCAAGCTCTGATCCATCGAAGTAGTTGCGGACATTTATTTTTGTATCTTTTACACCGTGGAAACGCGATAAATCTGACGCCTTCTGTAGAACTTAGATACCTTGAATCACTCTTGCAGGTACCCCAAGCACAAAGCTTAACCATCCCTATATTTTAAGAACATAAAATGTCATTAGGCTACATTCAAATACATTTATATCTATCAACTCAACTTTCAGAGATTTCAATATCAAAGTTAGTGATTTAAAATAATTTCTAATAATATTCTGTGAAAAATAATGTTGCTTCCATGTTTACATGTCTCTAGACTCTACAAGAACTGACCCATAATCGAAGATTGATCTAGCTCAGGTCACTTTCTTATTGGTTGAAATTTTTAGTTTCACATCGGTCACTATTACGTCTGAAAGCAAAGCAATTTTCCATGTTCTATCTCTCCCGTGAGAAATTCGTACATTTTTAAGGTTAATATTGTGCATGTGCCCAAATTAAATAAAATCAGATAAAAAGGAAGCAATCATATAACAACAAACAAACTCTAACCTTCACCTTTTTATAATTACAAAACACAATTAAACACCGACCTGTTTACAGGTAATGTTGACTTGTGAAAACTGCTGCTGACTAATTTCAAATCAGGTCGATGTCTAATGGTTAGTCATTCATGTTTACTTGTGACTACTGGATGGTTACAGTCTAGTTATATTAGGGTTTAGATCAATCAAAATGTCATTCGGTGGATTACTTGTTGCTAATAATCTATCTATACATAGCTGTCGATGTCTCATTGCCAGGTGAGTTATAATCTGTAATAAACCCGTAATAAATGTTCAATTATGGCTACAAATTACATAATGGTGAGTGAAATTAGATGAAATTAAGTTACTAAGGGCACATTACTTAACAAAACCTAGCATAAGAAAAAACCTAAATGTAAAAAATACGCAGAAAATTCATTGATCAGTAAACTCTCTACAAGGCAAAAGGCTTAAGAAATATAGTAGAAATAAAACATAATAATAAAAAGTATCATAATAATATACTGGATAATAATCTGGATCAAAGACCTCTATCCGGTGTTGTAAGAAGTACTCAACAAAATACTTAAGTAAATTTAAAAGTAAATGTTAGTAAAAGTAAACAATACTTAATGAATCAGAATTTTACTTAACTAAAAAGTACAAGTGCACTATAAAAGGGCAATACTTTTAAGTAAAAAGTAAAGTACTCAGAATTTTGTAAGAAAACAAATTATACTTTTACTTGTCATACTCCATTTAATTCTAATTAAGAACGAAAATTATAAATTCGATGTCTGAAGTTTCTGAACAAAAGAATATTCGAGCTCTTGCTTTTAAAAAGCATGCACATGCTTTTATCAGATTTTAAAATTTTACATTAGATTTAAGTTTGCCTTCACAATTGAGTTAAATTTACGTGGTTAACTCAGACTCCCTCTCCAGTGTTCTATCAAGTGCGTGACAGGTCCAGTATATACATAGGCCTACTCATGTATGCTGCCTTCGCAACCTTGAAAGCTCCTTAAGGAGCACTCTAAAGTCTAATGATTTAATCCCTGAACAAAAGGCTATGAATTACATCTTAATTTAGCTTATAGCTAATATGCAAATAATATAACTTCTGAGGTGGTGTCCCATTGATCGTCCTCAGATCTTACTCATTCACCTCTTATGACACATGTAGTTTGTGACCGGTTTATTCTTCCATGTCCTGAACACAACACAACTCAGACTCGTTAATATAAAATATAGTCATTGACTTATTGGTAAAGTCTAAAAAATATGGCTGTACTGTAGGTTCACGTTTAAAATTTACTTTTAGTCGATTGCGATAGATACGGCATGAAATCTTTGATCTATATAATTATCTCTTTAATTATTAGAAAAGACAGAATGTCTTTTTCTGAAGGCTATAGGTGCAATCGATATATATATGCCTGTACCCAAAAAGCAAGTAATTAGTTTTTGTATATTCAGGGAGAGCCTGTTCGCCTTAAATGCTTAACATGTTTGTCATAGAGTTTAACAATGATAAGTTTAAATTTAATTAAAATTTGCATGAGTTTCCCGTCTAAGAGTATTTCAGTGTTGGGGAGGGTAACGAGTTTGAGACCTGCACCTACTGGTCTGAGTCAGACGTGCATAAGATCAAATTACTAACTCTGTTAGATGTATATATAGATAATTAGATGATTTATTTAATATCTTTTCTTAGTATACAACTGTATTGTCATGCATTTAATGTAATATTTAATCATGTTTTGCAGGAGGTTATGTACTGCTCAGGTCAAATTGAGTGCAATTCCCAATGTGAAGATTGCAAATAAAGGTAGGCGCTGCCAGTGTTTTACATTTTTTGCTCATTTAGTGTTACATCATAATTTCATAATATCACAAACATTCGCATCACACTTTTCTTACTTAGTTGCAATTTTTGCTGTTTTCTGTATTTGTTTTTCTCATCATTCTTATTAACATAATGTTATCATTTTTTTAATAGTGCTTATTGCTTCTAGCAAGGATTTAAGAGTTTTGTAACTAGTAATATTGTCCATTCATTTTTTCAAAGTTCAAATTTTTTCTGATCTTCCTCTCACTCTATTGGCTAAATCAATGGTTTTTCTTCTAGCAACGCGCAGATTTTTGCAGCAAAAATTTCTTGTAATGGACCCAATATAATACAAGGAAAGGTAAAAATAATTTTTAGATATAATATTATGTTAAAACTTTATTCTGTGTATGTTTTGATTGTAGGGAAGAAGATAATTATACCAAAGAGAGTTAAGAGGTCTGAATCCTGCTATTCTTATTCTGTACTTTGTTCTTTCAGAAATCCAGAATTTTACAGTATTATGTATCAGCTAGTTCAGCTTAGGCATAAAGTAATCGATAATATAGAATTGTTAAATATTGCTCATGTATTGTTATGTAATAAACTACAGAAGATAGTGAATAGTCTGAACGATACGGTATTTAAATATCGTGTGAAGATTAACATCAAAAAAGAGAAAAGTGACAAGAGTGTCCCATGATAGAGGTGAAGCTAATATTGCAATTAATGTTATGATATTGGAATAGGTAAGGAGTTTCAAATATTTAAGTCATACTGTATCAGATGATGGAAATATGAGGATTGCACAAGCTAAAGAGGCCTAAATTATATTATTTGACCATATATATATATATATATATATATATATATATATATATATATATACAGGGTGAGTATAAAAAAATGATTACACCTGCAAAAAGTTTGAATATCTCAGGCTACTATCAATATTTTCAAATAAAACTTTTACCAATTACAAAAGGACTAATTTCTGATGGGGTGACCAATTTTCATCCATTTTGCTACATAGATTGGCCAATTATGCAAGTTTTATCAGAGCAACCCCCAATTTTTACCTAAAAATGGCATTTGCTAAAACAGTAAGGGCAGATTGCACTTCATTGATGAGAAGGTAAAGGTGAACTCTCAGTATTACGTCAAGACTTTGCTTCTGGAGCTGTTTGATGATTGCTATGCTCTTCTACCAAATGGTTTCATCTTTCTGCAGAATGGTGCTCCGGCTCAAGCATCTCGTCATGCACATGAATGAATCAGCGAGATAAACCCGGATTTCCTTTACAAGAATGAAAGACCTCCAAACTCTCCCGATCTAAATCCTCTCGATTACTATGTCTGGGGAACTATGCCGCATCTCTATCAGAAACACCAGCCAAAGCATAAAAACAAGACAGAACTGCAGGAAGTGGGATCTGGGAGAATCGATCTGGGAGAGAGTGCCCCAAGCTGGAATCAACAAGGCTATCCTAGCGTTCCGAAAGCGACTGCAGTCTTGCTTAGCAGCGGGAGGAAAGCATATCGAACAGTCAGCAATGCTAGCAGATACAAGTGGTTCTTTCTGAACCACCACAACGACCCTTTTCAGTGCCAAAATGAAAATAAAAATAAAATAAAATTTATATTTACAGTACATTCAAAAATGGGGGGTTGCTCTGCTAGAACTTGCATAACTGGCCAATCTATTTGCCAAAATGGATGAAAATTGGCCACCCCATCACAAATTAGTCCTTTAGTAATTGGTAAAAGTTTTGTTGAAAAATATTAACAATAGCCTGAGATATTTAAACTTTTTGCAGGTGTAATCATTTTTGTTTACTCACCCTGTATATATATATATATATATATATATATATATATATATATATATATATATATATACACTGTGTTTTTTATAACTGATACCCCAAATTGTTTAACAAAATAAAGTCGTAAGACGTAGACCTATGTTCTTGAAATTTACAGCACTTGACCAGCAGCCAATTTTACAAAACATATTAAAATTTTATTTTAATATATTAAATTTATATTAAAATTTTATTTTAATATCTTTTATAACGTGAAAGTTGTTTTTATGAATAGCAGTGGGGTGAGATTAGAAATTTCCAGTACAGGATTACAGGCGTACTACATGCAGTGTAAAAAATTAACTCTATAAAAATAATAGCGAACACGTCACAAAATTTCAGCTAATGCTATTTTGAAGTGCAATCACTTCTTCGCAAAATGAGTATGCAAATTAAAATACGTGCTGATATGTTCTTAATTCACAAAGTTATTGAACTTTTAATGCATGCATTGCATGTCTGGGTACAACTGCTATCACCGCAGCCACTGCAGCGGCATCCTCATCTGCATTTATTCTCTTCAAGCAATGCATGCATAACAAGTTCAATAACTTTGTCAATTAAGAACATATCAGCACGTATTTGACGTCGTTTTGAATAGAAATAATTGCTCTTCCAAATAGCATTAACACCACTTTTATATTGCGTGTTAGCTAGTATTTTTATAGAGATAATCTATGCTAAAAGTAACACGCCCGTAATCCTGTATTGGAAATTTCTTATCTGACCCCACTCCTATTCGCGAAGCTATAACTTTCACGTTAATGAAGATATTCAAATGAAATTTCAATATGTTTGGTAGAATTGGCTGCTGGTTAAGTACTGTAAGTTTTAAGAACCTCGATCAACTCCTTACGACTTCATTGTAAAAATAATGTGGGGTATCAGTTATAAAAAACACAGTGTATGTATATATATATATATATATAATATATATATATATATATATATATATATATATATATATATATATATATACACACATGTATATATATATATATATACATGTATATATATGTTATATATATATATATATATATATATATATATATATAATTTTATATATATACATGTATATATATATTTACAATGTTGCTATTTTTTTATCTTGCAGAGATGAGCTCTCAATTCTTAAAGCTCTCTCTTCTACAGTCAAAGCGGTATGTATCTGTGCACTTAGAAATGTACATTGACAGGCTCTTGTTATCTAGATCATTTAGTGCATTAGTATTCCTGCCAATGTTTTTGTCTTATGACAAAAATTCAATTTTCAGTGTCAATCAGTGTCAGTTGTAGATCACTATCAGTATCACTATTGGTAGATATTGTGATTGTTAATAAGCAATTGACAATTCAAGCCCTGCATTGAATGGAAGTCGTAAGAGCCGCAAGTTTGTAGATAAGTAATTCTTTGTGGATGACATGACTGCTACAGAAATGTAAAAGTTAAAGTTTGGCTAAGTTTAGGCTGATTTACATTTGAAGAATGATGACCTCGCCTTCAGATTAGTGACTGTTGCACCGTAGTGCTATTTCTTGTAGGTGAGGACCTGTTTGATAGTCTAAAGCTGTTGCAAGTTTCACAAAAATATTATCTTTTATTGTATTATTATTTGACAAGTGTAGTATGTGGCCCTGCTTCAAATAACCTATAATGGCTGCATGTTCTGTGGAGTGGATGTCCAAACGGTGTCAGTAGAAATGACAATGTAGTCCTGTCCAATGTAACATTCATAGTGCTGCTGTCCATGCTTAGGCCTATGTGCTCGGTGATTGGTTAGACCTTAGCTTCTATAATAGTTAAGCTAATCAAATAGTAATGAGCCTGTGTTTATAAATCTAAGCTTGATGTGTTTAAGATAGAATAAGCCAGTCATAAAATTACCAAACTGTGCTAATATCTGGTTAAAAAGAGCTGGTAGAGCTAAGGTTATCGTCAGTTTCCTCACTCGAAAGCGATGTCGCTGACGGGCGAGCTCAGGATTTTAACCACGCATATACTGATCCGCGGCCGAGTATCTTACCGACTTCGCCACTGGCACCAGCCAAAAGGTACATAATATCTGTAGACATATGTTATACACCTCCATTTTTTCATTCTTTATGGTAATGTTGGCTTTGCATTGAAGAAGTTATTTTAATGTTGAAACTAGTTTTGCATTATTTTAATCATGCATCAGTCTCTTGTGCGAACAGGTAAAGAAAATAAAATAAAAGGAAGCAAGTATTTTGTATTATAAGATGTGTAACCTGATTATTTTTTTGTAGGATTCCAATGCTGCTAGGTATCAATATATAGACGATCCCTTTCTAGCGCCCATGAGTGCCTATGATAAGGTATGAAATTTACGCTGTTAGTTAATCAGTCAGAGATGCTTTTTCTCTGAAGTTTTTCATGATTATGCCAAACCTGAATTTATTTATTACAAGCAATTTATACAATAAGAACGCAAAATATGCATCCTACAACCAAAATGAAGGATATATATATTACAAGACATAATTCATTGGTAAGAAGGATCTCGCGCAGAAGCATTTCTCTAATCCTTGTTCTTAACCTGATTACAGGGTTAATATCATATAAATATAGCCCCTATAATCATAGTGTTGAAATATTCCTAAATATCTTGTCTACGCAGTAAATAGTAACTGTTTAGTTAAGAATTCATTGGTGAATATTATTTTAATGTGAGAAAACTTGAAAATCTAAAGTGAAAATCTACCTCATTGAGGGCTGTACTTTATTAATAGTTAAAGGCTATTAAAAAGTAATGATGATTGACTCGAGTTTAGGTTGCTTAAAGTTAAAGTTATAAAGAAAGATTCACTGCAGTATTTAAATCTAGTTAGTGAAGTCGAAAAATGTTGTGGTTATTTATTTAATTAACTCTAAGTAATTTTTTGTAACTTCTGTAGGCCTATCTCTGTTAAATTATGTATGTTTTCACTTTATATGTAAATATTTCATTTCTTTCATTTGACATTTAATGTCATTTTCTGCAGTTATACATTGAAATTAAAATTAGAAAGTTTAAGCAAAGTGTAATGTCATTGACCTGTCAGTGACCGAGCGAGCTCCGAATTTGAACACTGCCTCTACTGGTTAATCTGTAGTTTGGACGCTTAATAGTTTTTATATTTTTTTACTTGCTCAGATGAAATGTTGTAATCTAGGACTTCATTAATTTATGATAGAATTAAATATTGGACTGACATCGGAATATTTCAATTGTCTGATTTAATAAATTATGCTATTGTCCCAAGCTCTATTAAAATATTAATTATAATGTTAATTAAACTGTCGTTTAAACATATATACTGCAATTGAGGTATTTTGTTGATTATCTAGAAAGCTTTTTCACTGGCCCACGCCTCGGGACAGAAGGCTGCACAGTACGTCATCAAGAGATATCCGGGAAACTTTGCTTATGATCCCAGTGATCCGAAAATAGAGGTAGGACAGTTTAATACCGCCAGATGTGACTTTTAGCAATATGTGCTATATGTCTCCGGCAATAGCATGAAGCAAAGATTTGGCATTGGATTATACCTAATGTGTGTTTTGTCTTTTTCATGGGCCTCTAATGAGGTAAATCAATTTTGATTCTTTTATTTAATTACCGTAGCAATTCCCGTTTTGGTGCTGGTGTTAGGTGAAACTTGTCTTTAAATCTTGTAAAACTAATTATTAATCCTTTAAAGCAGTTGTCAGAATGCTTTGTAGAAATCTTTTAAGCAAATAATTAAAGTTGTACGGAACTTGAACCTTCTTTACTCCTAAGGCAGAATTTCTCAGAATACATATAGACATGTAGATTGCATTACTTGCTGTTGTTTAACAATATTTCGATAAACAACGTAAAGTTTTAATTATACATTTAGCGATTTGAAACTAAAACATCAGATTGTTTAGAATTAATAATGAATAGTTGAAGTATGTTTAGTTTAATATTAAAAATAAAATACCATCCTATTTATAATGATAGGGTTCGAGTATGTTTAATTTTGTACTTTAGAACTGACAACTGAGAAGATTGTTTAAATTGTGTTCTGAGTAATTGTACTTGTATATTCAACCTTTCGTCGTCTTGCATGATTGCTTGTACAGGCTTTTCAGCCACCAACAGGCTCTGTGTATGGAGATGATACGATAGAAGGATTGCAGGAGAGAATTGATCGCAGACTTCCCATTGCTGCGTACGAGTCATATAACAAAATCAGCACCGCAGGTTAATTTAGTGGCTCTATCCTGAGATCTGATTCAGAAAGTTCTCGCGTTTCTTCTTCGTGTGCAATTGTATGATATGTAACTCTAACAAGCTGGTAAAGCTAATGTTTATGTCATTTTCCTGACTCGAAAGCCATGTCAGTGACAGGCGAGCCTAGGATTTACCCCCACACATGCTGATCCGCGGTTGAATGTCTTACCGACATCGCCACTAGCTCCAGCCAACTAAGTATTAGTTAGTGGCTTAAAGTTCACATTAGGTTGTCGGCATTGATACTTCTGCAGTGACTTGTCTGCAGTGACTTGTCTGCAGTGACTTGTCTATAGTGACTTGTCTACAGTGACTTGTCTACAGTGACTTGTCTGCAGTGACTTGTCTGCAGTGACTTGTCTGCATTGACTTGTCTGCAGTGACTGGTCTGCAAAAAATTTTTTGTTGTACTTCATATCTGTTATATAGTAGTAAACTCAGATTTGAATTTGCATTAGAAGTACTTAAAATAAATGATCAATTGATTTGTTGGTTGAGCTATTGATTGATAGACTAACCACATAGGTTTATTGATTGATTGGTGTAGGTGTAGATGTGCCGGTAGAACTGACTCAGAACGTTCTGGACCTGCTGTGTATGTACAACTCTGAGGAGAAGCCCGAGTCTTTGCGGCCTGAAGAGCTGCACTTCTGGAGAGACACAGAGGGCGCCACCGGTCCCGGTACCAACAAACCCAAGAGAAGAACTCGCAATACCTGGAAGTTAGTTCATTTCCTTCTGTTGAATTTGTATATATGTACTCTGTCATCATCAGCATCTTCCCTAGAATCCCAGTTTAACTAAATATTTTTCAAATCATTTAAGAAAATTCTGTATCAATACCAAATGCTGTGATTGAGTTTTTTCAATGATTAATTGTTTTCTATGGTATATACTAAATGGAGGTTATATCCAATTGCCTGCTATGATTGATTGATTGCCACAATTGATTGATTATGTGTTATATAGGAGTGGTGGGGCCGCTGAGTCTTTCTTTAAGCAGATCAAAGAACCAACAGCGGAGATGTACAGTTCGTTGATAAGAGGAAGAGCTAAGGTAAGATATACAGTTTTACTGTTGATTTAGGACTTTTCTGACGTCACTTAACGTGTGAGAACGAAATGTCTGGCTTAGTTCTTGGTGGTACTCTCGATTTGTTCTGCTTCCTGGATGGACCATAAGAACAGAATACGGTAATATTGTGCTAGTACGTTAATATGGCTCAAATCTACATGTGGTCCTAGTTTAACGTACTTCATTGTTGCTAATATCTTAATATTAAACGCTACTTCTAGTTTTGGTATTTTCATGTATGGTATGAAAAATATAGGTTTCACCAACTTGTGTAAGTATAATTTGTAGTTTCAGGTAGACCCCCAGTTAATTGGCAACGTATGGTGATATTTTGTTTAGATAACCTTGATTGGGCACAGTCTTTGTTTAGGAACTAACTTGTTGAGTGATAATTATAATTATTCATGATTACTTCATTATGAGTGAGATACGAACTATGCTGAGTAAACATTCTAGGCTCTCCACTTTATGAGTCAGGCGTAAAACTATTTTTTTCCCATTTATACAAGCCCTATGTTCTGTCCGGGCCATTTAGGAATAGACCAACCATTAACTGCACATGTCGTAAAAGGTAACTAAGCAAAAATTAAGGATGGCAATGGAAAACCACCTTAGAAGCCATAATTTTCCCAAGATTCAAGCTACATGAGGTATGGATAATGCCTTTTTGTGAAGGGATTAAGTTGTTAATATATGGAATGTTCTTTATGGAAAGTGTAAACAGACGCTGAGTATGACTATATACCTTGGACCTTCTACTTAGCAGAACACTACAGAGAGAAATAATACAAATTATTATTCCTTGCCTTCTCTGTTTACTGAAACGACTTCAAATTCAAATCCAGTGCTCTCGCCGTCACTGGCATACTATCGATCAGGACACTGAAGTTAGACTTTTCATTGGTTTATTTTTTAGAACATGACGTATCCAACTCTTATCTATTCCTTATCACATTTATCAGGCGCAATTTATCACTTCTTCTTTTGTAATTTTGTCAGTCCAGCTGAACTTCTCCACTTTTCTCCATAACAACATTGCGAGCGCTTTCAGTTTTCGAATATCAGCCTTTCTTAACGTCCCTATTTTACAGCCATACAAGAGCATTGTACGGTCCACACTAAAGTTTTTATTCTCATCTTTATAATTTTAAATTTGTCCAACGTCAGAAGGGGCAATCGGTTGGGGAGTGCCTAGGCTCAGAAATTGCTACAAAATTTTCTAAAACGAATGGAAAACTTTTTACGTTATTGACTGATAATATGGTGTGGGAGTAATATGATATTGTATATAAAAAGGAATGTTATAGATAATTTAAAGATCCACTAGTAAGAGGACATGAAGAGGAAGGGGAAAACAGAGAATAGTGGAGGCGTTGTATGTCATGGACCTGCCAGTAGATATTAAATATGTGATTCTTAATTGAAACAATGATTGACTTTGTTTGCAGTACATGGACGCTCAGGGTGCTTATGAACTATACAAAGAAGCTCGAAACAAGGATGTCATATGTATGTTCTTCAATATAGAAATATATATTTTTTATTTATTCCACTAGCAAAACTTTGTGGCTCTATTGCAGTGGTTCTCAACCTTACCCCTAAGTGTTGCATGACATTATGTGGCTCCCCTATGCTAAATGCCACTATTGGCACTAACGTAGTGTATGAAAAGTGTACTATGTCGCAGTGTAATCAAAGTACTCCGTACTGACTAATGAATACTATGCACTTATTAGTCTTAGCCTAGTTTTAATAATTAGAATAGAACTACTTCTGACAAGATTTGTGAATTTGTTAAACATTAATATTACAATACAAAGCATATAATCATTGAAGAACAGAGTTACAGTCGCTTGTTTAATAGCCTATTCGTCGGATTGTAGGTAAGTAAAATGCTAGTTGAATCAAAGGCTAGATGAAATCCCTATAAATATATTTTAATTAACTTTGCTTAGTTTTCTTGTATAAGTTGTAAACTTTTAACTTTACTATATATGAATTGTTTTAAACTAATTTTCTTTAGAAGTAAGTTTCTTTTTCTTTAGATGCTATCCCCCTTTTATATAACCTCTCACTGAGGGACCTTTTAGGACAATTTCTCTTTGAGTAACCCTGTGAAGCTGTTTCTATTGAGAAACCATTTGGGTCTGTTGCTCATTTACAGATATGAGAAGTCTGGGCAATTAGGCATTTCATTTACGAATGCCACAGCTCTGTATAATTTGCTATGTATTAATTGCAGTAAGCTTGGAGGCATATAACGCAATTCTTGGTATATCGAGTAACCTGAATGATGTTGCTGGAAGTCGATGGGAAGAATTGAAGGTTGTACGTGCTTTTCCCTAATGAATGAAGTTTTCTTTACTTTTCACGTTGCACTCTAAAGCACATATAGAGTGGTTGATTCTTCTCTTGCTTATAGTATTCTTGCAGAGTGTTATAAGTGTGCTTTGCATTGACGCCTATTGACTGATTTCAATTGTATTTGAGTACGTTTTTATTATACTTCAGAATCTGAGGTAATGCTAATATTGGTTGTTTAAAGTTAGTTGCAAATTTATTTAAATATGTATTTAGAATACAATAATATTTATATCAGAATATTAATAAGTATTAGCCGATTATATTAGTTGCAAAGTCAACACGTATTATAGTGAAATGATCAACTATGTTGATATCTATCGCTTTTAATACCACATGTTTAAACCGTTCAGCAATTTAGTCCATTTTCCTTATAACCAGTCCAGTGAATGTCCGAGATTTTACTCTCAGATCAGCGCGGCTGGGATTCGAACCCACAAGGGTTCAACTAACCACAGGATCTGTCATTTAAAACTTCATGACGTTATCCCTATGCTATGCAGACATTCTGTGCAGTCAAATATTCTCTCTGAAATAGGTTTGCAGCTAATTATCGGTGTGACATTATTATGCGATTGGCTAATTGTTGCAGTGTTTTATTGGATTTTCAGGATTTCTTGTCGGACATGGCTGCTTGCGATGTTAAACCAGATGTAGAAACATTTAATATGGCACTGTATGCCGTTAGTCGTTCTAGTAAGCATAAAAATGCTCGGTCGTGGGTCATGTCACTTCTGAATGAGATGAGGGAGCTAAATATAGGTAAGATTGTCTAAATATAGGTTATATGAGCCAAATATAGGAATCATTAGCTAACTATTGATAAAATTATAGATAATTATAAAGCTATAATATAGATAAAATATCGATAAAATTATAGATAAATATTTACAAGATAAATATAGATAAAATAAATATGGGTAATACGAGTTGCATTTAGGTATCGTTAGCTAAATAAAGGTAAGATTAGCGGAATAAAATTAAGATTAGCTGAATCTAGGGTAAGACTAGCTGAATATAGGTAAGGTAAGACTAGCTGAATATAGATAAGGTAAGACTAGCTGAATATAGGTAAGGTAAGACTAGCTGAATATAGGTAAGGTAAGATTAGCTGTATATAGGTAAGGTAAGACTAGCTGAATATAGGTAAGGTAAGATTAGCTGTATATAGGTAAGGTAAGATTAGCTGTATATAGGTAAGGTAAGATTAGCTGAATAAAAGTAAGATTAGCCGAATAATAAGACCAGCTAAGTGTAGATAAAATTGACAAACTAAGGTGAAAATTAGCTAAATAAAGATAAGATTAGCCAAATGTAAAATTGTAGATAATAATAGCTAATTAATGAGCTAAATGTAAAAAATAGGAGCAAATATATGCAAAATGAACTAAATATAGCTAATATTTTCTAAATAAAGATGCCAATATCTAATTATAGATCATGCTAGCTAATATAAATAATACTAACTAAACTTAGGTACTGTTGGCTAATTATAGTTCAATCAATCAATAAGAAGTTAACGTCTGGTTCCTCGCTATATGGCAATGTCAGGGTCGTCTTTTGTCAGACTCTGTACAAACAGATGCATAAAGACCATACGAGATCAAAACAGTGTAAGTCCAAGATTCAAGGCTAGAGGGTCGAAATTAGACCTATGGCGGTAAGAGATGTGTTTTTGGCTTACCCAGGAAAGTGCCAATACATTACAAGATTGAAGATCTTGCGGTAGAGAGTTCCGTATTGTTGGAGCAGAAAATATGAAAGAACGTTTGCCAATGTCAGATCTGTTGTCGGGTACAGTGAAACGGTTTTTACTGGAGGAGTGAAGACTACGAGAGGGTTGATAGATTGATAAATGGTCAGATAGATAGAAGCCAGTGTAGTTTCTTAAGAAGAGAAAAGTGTGGGATTTGAATATTTTTACGTTTGCAGGCGACACTAGAAAGAGCATTTTGTACATGTTGGAGAAAATAGATCCAAACTTGTAAAAACTTAACAAAAGCAACAAACTGTTGTTAAAAGATCGAAACCAACGTCAGAAAGGGCATTTGCTTTGTAATCGCCTAGGCCCCAGAAATTACTACAAAAATGTAAATGAATGAAATGGTACTGGTCTATTCATACGAATAGACCTTATCCATTCCTCTCTGTATATTGTGAGACAGAGAGGAATGGATAAGGTCTATTCGAATCCTGACCCTGGTTAAACTGGGATTCTAAATTCTAAGAAAGATGATGATGATGATCGCAATGAGGGATGTTGTAGTGTATGAGTCATTATTATATTTTGCTTAAAACGCTATTATAGCATAATATTTACATGTATATCGTACTGAATGTGTATTCTCTCTTCATTTATGCAGAACCAACTTTAACAACCTGGTTTTATACGTTGAAGACCTTCTATTTTGCTAACGGTTAGTTTTTGATAGTTCTTCAAGGTAAACATTTTATATATTAATTTGATTTAATTAGTATGTTTTAAATATTTAATTACGTTCAATAATATTTATCTTAAGTATTATTATTTAACTAAATATTGGACTAAATATTGCAGTATCTCCAAATGATTGTAATTTTAATGGCAAATCTCTATACTTGTATAGAGTAAAGCTACAGGCATGAGATTGCAAACATTGAATAATTAGAATGATACTTATGTAACTCTTTTATGCACAAATGTTAATTCTTTTTTCTGCTTGTGGCTTTTTAAGTAAATATTCGACATTACTTTAAATATTTTCTTATGGCGCTTAATTATTAATTGACGCAATGGTTCTTATACTCGTTTGATAAATAATTGATTGGTGATACTGCAAATCTAGCAATTGTGAGTTATTTCTATGTTATTAATCTGTATTTAGATGAATTTGTTTTTTAAAACGTTGCTCATGTAACAAATTAATTGTATTCTTTTTGTATTCCATGTATTCTTTTGTAACGTTTATTTTATTTATATTTTATTTATATATGTGATCTTTATTCACCAAAATACATGGCAGTAAGAACAGAACAAAAAATGTGAAATAATAACTAACAGAATAACAGAAACAACGGAGTATCTTACCGACTTCGCCACTGGCTCCAGCCAGTGGCGAAGTCGGTAAGATACTTGACCGCGGATCAGTAGGTGCGGGGTTCAAATCCTGGGCTCGCCCGTCACTGACATCGCTTTCTAGTGAGGAAATTGACGTTAACCCTAGCTTTTTAGCTTTTTTAACCATTACAGATTCTACAAGTAGACAAGTTTAAACCAAAAATCGTCGCTTGTCTTAGGATTACTAGTTTAATTGCACACATGCATGCATGTACGTCGCACACCCTTCTTCACTCTCATTGATTAATCTGATGATGTGTAGAGTGTGGTAAGAGATAAACTGTCACATGATTATCCGTTCAGTCTCTGATTACTCTTATCTGAACTTTGACGTTTCTTATTTTAGATGATCTTGAGATGTAGCAAATCACTTCAGTAACTTCTGATATTGTACTCGACACATCTCCGTGCACGTTTATTATGAATTGATGGATTGCATATGGACTGCGATAATCTTGTGTATTGATTGTTTGCAGAGGTAAAGAGCAACATTATGTATGATATTCTCGAGCACCTGAAGGGCAAAGAGTTTGAGCTGACAAACGTATCTGACTGTAAGTTATATCGCAGCATTATTCTGTAGTTCATATTAATTATTATATTTTTCGATATCTGTCTAGTTAGATTAGATTTACTCAAATAATATTTGTTGTGTTCATCCAATAAATCAAAATATAACGTTATTGTTTCTTTAGAGAACCCTATGCATCGTACTGGAGGCTATTTGCTGGTGGTTATATTTCAACTTAAATGAGATTGTGGAGAACGATGGAAAATATTAGTTGTATTAAAGAAAAAAATTAATTTAAAAAAATGAAGAAGTCCTTGGGAGTTGTTACAGATACACTTTTTATAAATGTGAAAAAAAAATAAATTGACCAGACTGGAGAGGTCATATCGTATGGAAGATAACTTTCTGAAGCTGAAATAGAACGAAGAATGCAAGGGAAAAGATTAGAGTCTGACTGGTAATAGGTATTCTGGAAGGTTTAATAATAAATTTTTATGGAAAACAGGAAGTTTTTAAAATAATAGAATCGGTTGGATGAGTTGTATGCCATCAACTATCATTAGGCATTACACTGAGATAGGGAATATAAATATTGTAAGTGTGATAATAGTTTTAATTTTTTGCTTGGTTTGTTATTTTGCTGAGCGCTTTATATTTCCCCATTAGATATGTTTCTTGCATGTGTTGTAGTTCAGGTGAATTACTATGTGTTTCAATTAATGTGATGTTATAAAAGACATCTGAGACTAAAAGTGTAGTCATGTATTCACCTGTAGACATACACACACCTGTAGACATACACACACCTGTAGACGTGCACACACCTATAGACATGCACACACCTGTAGACATACACACACCTGTAGACATGCACACACCTGCAGACATACACACACCTGTAGACATACACACACCTGTAGACGTGCACACACCTATAGACATGCACACACCTGTAGACATACACACACCTGTAGACATACACACACCTGTAGACATGCACACACCTGCAGACATACACACACCTGTAGACATACACACACCTGTAGACATGCACACACCTGTAGACATGCACACACCTGTAGACTGTATTCATCTGTATACATTACTCTGTGGTGACACTTAGGTTTCTGTTCATTTTCTGTTTCAGTTGAGTTCTTCTCATTTGCTATGATTAAGGTAAGTTCTGAGATATTGGCGTTTTAGATCTCTCAGTCGTATGTTATTCAACTTTTTCAGTTAAAATTCAGTGTATTAGAATGAATGAATCTTCATCATCTTCCCTTAAATCCCAGTTCAACCAGGGTCGGGATACGAATAGACTTTCTCCAGTCGTCCCTGTCCCACAACATATCATCAGTCAATCCGCTATCCTTTTGAAGGTTATCCATTCGTTTAAGTTTTGTGGCAATTACTGGAGCCTAGGAGCTCACCAATCGAATACACTTTCTGACGTTGGTATGGATCTAAGTGCGTTAGTCGCCTTCTACGACATGTGCAGTCACCGGTTGATCAAATTCTTCAAACGACCCGGACCCAACGCGGGGAGAGAAGGAATGAATGAATCAATGAAAAGAATGAATGAATGAATTGGAATGAATGAATCAATCATTAAAAATTGAAGGTCCGGTTCCTCGCCGTAAGTCAATGTTCGGAGCGTCTCTTATGTGACTATTTAAGTAACTTCAGAAATACTACATGTAGTTCAGCGTCATATGCTGCGGTCTTGACAAGAAACAGTCAAGCTAATTGATCACTAATGACATTAGGCCTACTGGTTGTGAAAATGATTCTAATGTTTTGCATAAATTATAGGTTTTCACTGCTTATTGGCAGGTCCACGTTATGTACCATGGACCTGCCAGTAGGCCGTGCACTAAGAGAGAAGATAGGTTTTAAGATGTATTAATTTTGATTTTATGAGTTGAATATGATTCTGTTGATGATCAAAAAATTACGCAGAATATGATGATTTAGAATAATGAGCCAATATTTGCTATACATGACAAATATCGACCACTGTTTATCGATGTCCTTTTAAGAGTGATTTTATTGCGTATTATGAAGAAATACTATTCATCTCTATTTCGAACTCTGAAAACTTAGTTGATTTTATTCCTGACAAATAATATAATGTAATATATTGTATCAAAGAAAAGATATTTCTGGAGTAACATCATGGAGATATCTTTAGCTGGAACCAGCCCCAGGATGATCACATGACATGACATGAATTTATTGTTTGCTCTGACTGCAGTGTTGTGAGAACTTAAAGGACATGGAGCTAGGTCACAAGTTGAATGATCTCCTGAACACTGGCAACAACATCAAATTGCTGGGTGATAACTTCAAAGAAAATCTTTATCAGTCTGTATACAGTTTACACTTGATATATTTTATGTTATTTTCATTTCTCTGATCTCATCTGCAAATGAGAAGACGGACTTTAAATACTCATGGATCACATTAATGCTGTACAGAAACCTGCCACCTGGCCTTGTAGTTATTTACTATTTGTTATGCTATTCACTAACTATTTTATATGTTAGCAAAAGCCTCAAAAGTGTTATGATAGTCATTTACTGTAGTGTTCAATGAATTAATAATTTTGTTATGTTCATATATTAAAATTTTTTTAATTTAAAGGTTAATTAACAAATGGCTCAGAATCATTATCGGCTTTGTTTCCTGTATAGTGTATCAAACGGATTTATTTTTATACAAAATTAAATCTTCACCTTTCCTAACTAAGGTTTTATTAGTACTTAATGGTAATTTAAATTTATATGTCAATAAATTTATAATATTTTAAAATTAAATATTGCAGCACCCACTATATGAGGCTGTTGGTTACATTTGAGCCACTAGATGTCATGATGAAACACTATGAAAGGATAGTGCCAAATGTAAGTATCAAACTATACAGGTCTAGATACACAAAAAATGTTAAGGTTTATATTTTTAACAACTTATATATTATCAATTGCATTGGCGTAACCCCCGGGGGGGGGCAGGGGGGACACGTCCCCCCAGAATCTAGAGTGGGGGGGACACGCATGTAAATGTCCCCCCAGAATTTAGGCTCATGTCAGGGAATTATGCCCTGATATTTTGAATATGATATAGTAAGATTACTTATATTATTTATATATATATGGAAAGTTATCTAATATTATTTTGACTGATTTTAGTATTTTTATTATTAGGGAGTTTATAGGTTAGTTAAGCTGATGACGTCACGAGAGTGGGCGGAGCTAAAGGGTTTTGTTTAGAAAAGAGGAAGGTGAAGGTCACGAGAGAAAGTAGTAGATGAGATTCCACGTGTTAGTTTGGATAGAGGATTAGAAGGATCGAAACAATTAGACTGTTAGAGAACAGTGTTGGATAATCATTAGGTGAGATCCAAGTTTAGGTTGATCAATAGTTGATCAGAGGAAAGAGTTCCCGAAATAATTCAAGTATTCTAACGCAGTTACTGAGGAAATAATCCGTGAGCATTTCCATAGTGGAATTTATGTTTTGAAACGTTAATTAGATAGAGCTAGGTATTGTATTTTCGTTGATTTTATATCATGTAAAGTCGTTTTAGTGTTACGAGTTAAACGTGTATGTGAATATTTCGGATTCATCATAAGGAGAGTCGATTTAAACTTACGTAACTTTTCGTTGATGCTATCTATTTGGATTTTTTCTTTATTTTCTTGATCTGTATTAAATTCGCGTTTTAGTTTAAATTAAAATAATTAAATATTAAATACTGTAGTCTGTCAGTTAATCCGTAAAAAGGTCGGGGTCTTTAGAGTAGTTAAATAACGAGGTCAGACGCAAAATCCATTGAAGTAGGACATTAATTAATTTAGCGTCTGTTTCGGGTGTGGTTAGCCTTGCTGAGGTAGAACACCACCTGACAGCTCAAATATATATTTACTTTAAGAAATTTTGCGTATTTTCAAAATCTCTCAGTAACAGCATGTGAAAGTATTACTAGCATTTACAGAGCCGTGCTGTAGATCGAGTGGTAAACTGATACGCTTCCATGATATTAATTATTGACATCTGTAGTTGTGCAGTGTATGCTTGGTGAGGGTGACGAATATGAAAAAGTGCCAGATAGCCGAGCTAAGCGGTAGAGATTGCGGCTGCATATTGTATCTTGAGATGTCAACTTATCACCATTGGTAGATGCTCTAAAAATGTGCATAAAAGTTTAGCTTATGGAGTTTGTTACAATATAAATTCCTAGAGAGTAAACCAAGTTCTACATACATGTACATGTTTTTAAATTCTGAAAGTTGCATATGCAATTTTGTAGTATCATGTACAGTTTTGTTAGAAAATCTCCAGAAATTTGCGCACAGCGCTGCTTCTACTGAGGTAGAGAAACTAGCTGGCTGCCTTCTTGTAGTTCCCGCCTCGTCATGTGAGGCAGAGAGATCGTTCAATGCTTTAAGATGTCTGAAAACGTACTTTAGAAGCATAATGACACAACCGAGGATTTTAATCTTCCATTACACAGGGCCCATAGTAGGCCTATACCAAATATGTGTCCGTAGTGGGGCCTATATTTGAAAAAATTCAGGTTAGTGGAACTAAGTTCCCTCCCCCCAAAACCACTTCTCTTACATACATATATATTTATACATATAAATTTCAATAAAAACTATGAATATATACTTTTAATTTTTTTACGGCGGATCTGAGGGGGGGGGGTTCGGGCCCCCTGGCCCCCCGTCGATACGCCACTGATTGCGTTCCCGTCAGATTTTCGGTCGTGGTTACGCCTATGATCAATTGGACATAATTTTTCCAGCAAAATAACTGTTAAAATAATTATCAGGTCAAACTGCATGTCGTGCCTGTAAATTGCGAATTGCTTCTTAATCTTTAAATTATACAGACTTCAGCTTACAAAGAGCTATCATGTCATACATATGCTCTGATTAAGTATATACCTTTGTAGGAATAGGAAGTAATTGCATCCATTTCAACTAAGTTTAATGTTAGCCATCATGGCTTAAAATCAATACATACTTTGCAGTATTAGCTCAGAGTACTCGCTATTTGAACCAAGGTTCTGCAATCGGGGTCATGTATAGTACCATTAGACTGCAGTTTCGTAAAATTCATTTTTGATATATCACTAATTATTTAATTTCCGAAAGTTTTCATGTCAAACTTCTTTGTCAAGCAATTAAAGTTATGAAGAGATTGGCCTAGATCCTATTATCAAATCCATCTGAATGATATTTTAGAAAAGAAAATCAAGAGTTAAAGTTACATTATATTTATTAATGCGATATATCTGATAATTAGGCCTATATTAATGACTAAAGCTTACTTTAGCGTCCATTTCTTGTATCGAAGTCGTATCAGTGACAGCCTTAACAAATTCGTTTAATTTATTACTGATTAAATGAATTAGTTATATTAATTATTACGTTCAATTTTTCAATCACAAATACTGTGTGTTACGTAACTTAACAAACACTGGGTCAAAAAGCACAATAATGCTTGTTTGAGACCCATGCAAATTATTCAGCATCACGTGATGCTGAACAATCCGCACGGTTCTTGCTTGTTGTCAAGTTATAGAAAAGTTTCCTATAAATCATTCAACTGTTGCAAGAGGTAACAAAGTAGTTAAGAAGGCAAGTTATAGAAAAGTTTACTGTAAATCATTCATCAGTTACTAGAGGTAACAAAGTAATTAAGAAAAATAAACGATATGTTTCTGTGCCAGGTGTATACGCCAACATTTGGAATTTTGAGCGACGTCCTGAACGCGATAGATCTGAACGAGGCTCACGAGTACATAGCCAGAATATGGAACGGTTTGTTGTTGTTCTAGTGTGTCTAAGAAACTATTTGTTTTAATTGTCTGCCCTAGCAATTAATTTTCGACTTCGTTGCTTAGCGTTTTTTTGTTTTTGTTTTTTTGTTTGTATAGTTTCACATATGACATACCGCATGTGCTACTTAGTTTCTTTCTTGGTTTCTGTTTTTGTAGTTTTCGTTATTTTCTCCATTCCTCTCCATGGTTATTAGTAATCGTTGCCTTTTGTTGGCGCATCAATTGCAGCCGGCGCGGATTTAAGAATAACCTTCCAATATCCTAGGGATTTTTCTTTCAAAGCTGTCAAGACTCGGTCTTCCAAGGTGGTCGCCCACAAAGTACTAACCGGCGTGATGGAGCTTAACTTCGTTCAATTGACGCGCAGCTTAACTGAGTGCGCTAAATCCCGCCCCAGATTTAATTTACCAGTAGGAATCTGGGAAATTAAATAATCCTCGCTCAGTTATCATCTGGCGTAGTGACAGTACTATTGAGTATTGAGTAGAATATTAAACTGTGGATTGATGATATGTGCGCTTTACTTATTCAAAGTATTTGTTTCCAGCATGGGAAAACTTATTTTGTTAATAGCTTAATACTCATAAAGCTTTGTTAGCATACTAAAACTTACCAGTGTCTTCATTGAGGATTCCGAGATGAATCATTTTTGAGAATATTTTAACGGCTATAGGAGTTAGCTAAATTAGCTGATTGTAATATTATAAACAATATGACCTACCCTCAGAGACTTAGAGAACTGGAATCCGAATCTCTTGAACTTCGCTGACTAAAATCTGATTTAATTAGGTCTACATGTGTAAAATCTCAGTATAATTTAGTTGACTTAACATGCTGAAGAATTTTTCACATTGAAAAAAGGGGTTACCAGAAATAATGGAGCTTCCGCAATATTACAACCCTTTACATCTTCAGTTGAGCAATTTACAAATGGGTTGAATAAATTTGATTTTAAAATTTTATTAAGAATTAAATATATTCCTTAATATTTCTTTTTTAAGTGAATCTTATCATCTGCACCACTTCTAAAAATCTAATTTTAATTAATAATCTTTGGAACAAATTTTTTATATAACACAGATAACATTTTAGATATCTATTTTTCTTGTTCTTTTCAAAACAGAATTTAATAACTATTAATTTCTATCTACAAGTCGTGTAATATTGAACGACTAACTTTAACCTTTTTTCTGATGTTTTGACTAATACTGGTTCCCTGTATTATGTATTGATTTGTACCTTCTTATAACGTTTAAGTATTTACAGTCACGGAATATGTTAAGTGCTTTCCGTAGACTTTATTAACAGTTTCACTCTTTCACTTTTCTTTATTAACGTGCAGAATGTTGTTTTCTTATTCCTGTAAAAATGTTTGATCATATTTATATGTGTATGATGTGATAAATGTAATAAATAAAATAAAATTAATGAACTCTACTTTTCAAATGAAAATTCAGATAAATTGTTTTGTATTATGACAGATATGGTTCTGTTGAGATACCTAAGAAGAGCAGATCTAGTGGAATCTGTTCTGTCGGTCATGTCAAAGCTGAAGCCAGACAAAGATCCTGAGGTACGTATTCGTTCTTTATACAATTTATCTTTCTATCTGCTACCTTTTCCACTCCTGTTAGGTAACTGATTAAAGGTATATCGCATGTTCATGCATACATTATGCCATGAATAGCTCCAGTATGTGGTCTATTCATCGTAATTCATGCAGTGAACATATCAAGAAACATGAGCAGATAGTACAACGACAATTACCTTAGGTAGTAGCCATTAGGAATGATACAAATAAGCCTATTCTTTTCTTAGCGTACTTTTCCTATCTAAACACTGTTCCTGCAGTGTGTTTGTATTTTGTACTTGTGCACTATATTGTGAGGATTCTGATTGTGCCACACAGTTTTTATATAATTATTGCATGCAACATAATAGAGTTTCTAGTGGTTTCTGGGACATTTCAATTGAAGAATTGAATTTAAATACTTTGGTTGATCGCAAAATCAATGAAGATGTTTTGCCTCTATATTGTTTAATGTTATGTTAGTAAGATATATTCTGTTTTCTGCATGCTGAAAGGAATAAAATGAGATGAATTCAATAATTAATAATGACGTCCCTGACATCATCCCTGGATGAGGAAACGGACGTTAAACCTTTATTATTATTATTATTATTAATTAATATTTGACCATAGATACTATCGCGAGCTTAATTAAACTATCTCGACCTTTGCTAAACTGGATTCAGCGGAAGATGATGATGAATATTTGGCTGTCTAAAATCTCACACCTACAATGTCTGCTATCTATTAGCTTAACCAAATGCCCTTTGATTCAGCTCTCTCGTTTTTCAGCTCTACTTTTCCTTTCTAAGGTATTCGACCGCAGATCAGTATGTGCTTGGTTCAAATCCTGGGCTCGCCCGTCACTGACATCACTTTCGAGTGAGGAAACTGACGTTAACATTAGCTTTACCAGCTTTATTTATTAACTAGAATGTACCCTTGTGCAAAATTGCACACATTTAGGAAAATTGGTCTTTTTAACTTAACTGGACCTGGATTTGAAATCTACCATCTCAATTCTGAAGCGACGTTCTACTAATGTAGCATACGACTCTCAATAAATAAATATCTAAAAATTGCTAATATTTGAAAAAGGATGTTATCAGTATAAGCCTAAGGTTGTAAATATAGGCCTATATTGTGTAAATTTAATAAAATCGGCATGACGTTGTGATCAATGTTAAAATATATCAATATAAAAAAAATTCTTATTTGAAAAGTTGTTTTCATTATAGGCCTAAAAGTTGTCAATAGAGGCCTACACTGCGTAAATTAAATATAATCGGTATAGAAATTCAATATACTGTATATGTGTACATACTGATCATATGAATTTGATAATGAAAGAGTGATAGAGCCGTAATTAGAGTTATGGGTCTTAAGACGCTGTTATAAACTTTCATTATATACTGGCTATAAGAACAGAAGTTAAGATTGCTGTAATTAACGTAGCTATTGAGGAATTTTAAATATGAACCATGACACTGAGCGTTGTTTCAGATAGCAGACAGACAGGCTGGTTCAATATAATTATAATGTCAGTTTGATGGCCGATTTGTTAGCACATCCTGACAAGCAAAGGGTCTCGGATTTGAAGCCCAGTTTGACCGTCTTTGACAATATTCCTTGTTGGACAGCATTAGTCGTTAAACTTTATTTTTTATTATTTGTATTAACGTGGTACGATGATGATGATAACAGGCTAAGAAGATATTTTGCAGCATTGCTGATCATGTTGTCAGACTGTGTGAGGCTGATGCTAAAGACCCTAATGTTATGAATCCTCTTAGGTTAGTAAACATCTGTGTAATGGATGCTAGAGTATGCTAGCAATCATCTATGTTCGTAATCCTTTAAAATTTTACGTTTGCTACTATTACGTTTATATGTTAATAATCAATCCCATTATGTTAGTAATCCTGTGAGTAATGTCTCATCTTTGACTAATATCATTAGTTATAGACATTAGGTCATCTTTACTTTTATTATTTTTGTTATTAGAATTTATTATTGCTGCCTTTCAACACAGTTAGGAAAGCCCCGAGGCTTGAAGCAAACTTTCAAACACTTTTTATAATTGTTTCAGTATTGTATTTACGTAGACAGTAATGGACGTGGACCGAATTATTATTAAGAAGATGAAAGACTGAGATAATTTATTATAGAAAGATATGAAAATGTTGCGGCATTTAAAAAGAAATTAAAAAATTTCTTCTGTTTAAAAAAAATGATAATGATTTTAATGATCCAGTCATTCGATTATGTAAGTGCTCTGCATGTATTCTAGAAATATTTCACCTTTAGTTTTAAAAAATTCTGCTGCAGAAGTTGGTTTTCAGTTTAAAACAAATGATACTAATAATTTTAATAATCCACTCATTCGTATCTAACTATTTCACCTTTAGTTTGAACAAATTATGCTTCTGCATAAGTTGGTTTTCTGATATTGATTAATTATCATAAAGTATGGTAGCTTCAAGAATTAGCCCCTATTTTATGTGTGTTAAATACCAGATTTGATTAAAAGTGTTATGTATTTGCAAAATCATTTTATAAAAGTGATATTAATATTGGGCGTGACTTTTATGACAAAGATGACTTTGCTCCTTTGACTAATTGTTTGAGTGATTGATTGAATGATGGATGGCTAATTGATGTTATTTATTGATTATATATGTTAATTGATATTTGTATAATCGCAGACCACCCGGTAAAGCGCTAGGAAGCATTGTGAGCATTCAGCTGTGGGCTGGTAACTTTGATGCAGCTTGGTGTGTACCATTTGTCAAAATTTAGTTTTTTTGTGATAGTATTTATTTTGTGACTTATTTTACTGATGCTACAGAAGTTTTTCTTACAGTTTTGTTGAATGTAATGGAACATGCTTCCTCTCTGGACTCCTGCTGACAAAGTGCCGAGTAACAAACCAGTATCATCATCTTTCCCTTAATCCAAGTTTAGCTAGTGTCCGGATAAAACTAATTTGTATAAATTAACAAAATATAAAATAATCTAAAATATGTTGAAGGTTATTTTTCTAAAGAGTCACGGAAAATAATAATAAAGGATTGATTAGCAATGAAAATATAATTCAGTTAAAGAAATTTCCTGATACTTAGTCATATTTAATGTTGTATTAGCTACTTGAGGAATATTTAATTTAACTTTATTGCTAGTAATAGATATAGCGTAATATATTAGGAAACATTCAGATCTTTTCCAGCAATGATGTTGTCTAGAAGTCTCTGATAATTTTTTTGTTGTCTAGAAGTCTCTGATAATTTTTTTGTTGTCTAGAAGTCTCTGATAATTTTTTTCGTGCTACTGTTAACAGGAAGGCGCTGCAAATGTACGTTGAAAACAGAAACAACATCAATGGCTTTCCTGCGTATGTTGTTAATTCTATTACAATATATTATTACTGTTATAAATTTTTCATTTATTTCTTGTTGCTTATGATTCATGGTGCTTAATTATCTATATTATACTTTTTATTGGTTGTTCTATATTCCCATATAAATACCGAATTTTGTTCTAATGGTGTATTTTAATTAAAGAAAAATGCATTAAACATCCAATGAGCTATATACATAATTTATTACTATTAGAGAGCATTTAATTTAGTTGGTTATTTATTTTAAGTTTAGTTAAAGGGATGACTAAGAAATATTAAATGAGAAGTGCAAATGGAACTACCTTAAAAATTAAAAGAAACATCTTTAACCACCTTAAATGTTACCACATTTATTTATAAAAGGAACCACCTTAAAAAATAAAAGCCATATTTTGGCCAATTAGTATCCAATTAAGATGTGGATAAGAAGTAGCCTTTGTGAATGAATTAACGTATTTGTCGATTTAGTATTTTCTGGAGCATGAATGCATATATGATTTGCAATCTGTACTTTGGTTTATTTTGCGAACACTTGAAACAGATTGTATTGACAGCATTTTATCATTATAAGAATTTTTCCTATGTTGAATTAACTATTAAGATTTAATAGTTTGATATACATGTAGGTTATATGATCATTTATAGACTTATATATAAGTAATTTTATTTTATATGTCCCAACCCTAGATAAACTGCGATTTGAGGGAATATGATCGTTAATTAATTTATATATGCATATACACATGTATATATAAGTTGCTATTATTATATTATATATATACATGTATATATATATATATATATATACATGTGTATATATATATATATATATATATATATATATAATATATATTAAGCTAGGATTCGAGGGAATATGATCATATATTAATTGTAGAAAAAATGTATGTCCTTTTCTAGTCATTAAACTTCATTAATATTCACTCGATTTTGAAACGTCTATGAGTTCAGATTTCTTGTCGTGTTCTTATTTCATCATTCTATCAGTCTTTCAGCATTCTATCAGTCTTTCAGCATTCTATCAGTCTTTCAGCATTCTATCAGTCTTTCAGCATTCTCTCAGTCTTTCAGCATTCTATCAGTCTTTCAGCATTCTCTCAGTCTTTCAGCATTCGATCATTCTTTCAGCATTCTCTCAGTCTTTCAGCATTCTATCAGTCTTTCAGCATTCTATCAGTCTTTCAGCATTCTATCAGTCTTTCAGCATTCGATCAATCTTTCAGCATTCTATCAGTCTTTCAGCATTCTACCAGTCTTTCAGCATTCTATCAGTCTTTCAGCATTCTCTCAGTCTTTCAGCATTCTATCAGTCTTTCAGCATTCTATCAGTCTTTCAGCATTCTATCAGTATTTCAGCATTCTATCAGTATTTCAGCATTCTATCAGTCTTTCAGCATTCGATCAATCTTTCAGCATTCTATTAGTCTTTCAGCATTCTGAAATATTACAGATATTCTCTGGCTCTGTTGCTGTCTAAATCTAATGGCATTCCAGCGTAGTGGCGCTCTTCCAGATTAATCTGTACATGTGGTTATGTTAAATAAGTCAATTAAGATAAATAGTGTAACAATTAATTCTGCATATTTATTGAAATTAGAGAGGGCGCACTGGTGGAACTTACAGAAGCTTGCTTGAAAAGAAAAGACCTCAACAAAACTATGGTTAGACTTAATCTTCTTTATTGCTCAAAGAGTTTAGTTGCTATGCAGTGACTTTAGTTAGGGCTCGACTTTTTTTAATGTAAACATGAATGTCATAAATTACTATGTAAAATAGTAAACTGTAATTGTTAGCATTATAGAGTAGAGTTCAATTATGCTGTTCGACTGTCAGTGCAACGATGCTATTTTAATAACTTAAAATAAAATAACTTACGCAAAGAAAATGTTAGATATATGTTGAATATGTGCACAGTTAACGATGTGTACATTTGACTGTGTGACACTTGGCTCAGTTGGCCCTGTGTTCCTTTGACTGTTCTTATTTGACTTTTTACTCAATTTGATCTCTATAATCGAATTGAACAAACATTTTATTATGTTTAGTTACTGTAATGCTACTACAACATTGCCATTATAGGACTGAAATAATTTGATATATTTCTACAATTAATTTTAATTAAAGTCAAAATTCAATGATCATGTCTGTTGTATTGGAGTTGCTATTACAGAGGCTCCGATTGGTCAGGAGAAGTTTAATAGCTTTACTGAGTATGCTAATATTGCTTTAGTGCTGATGTGTCTTAATAATTGTGTAGAGTATGTGATGAGGTAATTTTACATAACCTACATGTATCTGGATATGTGCTAAATCCCGTGCAATCGAATCCCAGTCTAGTCGCCAGAGATTAACATTTTCAACATGCAAATGACGGCGGGATTAGCGCACTTGGTTTAGTTGCGCGTCAATTATCGAAGTTAAGCTGCATCGACCTCGGTTAGTACTTTGTGGGCGACCACCTTAGAAGACCGAGTGTTGGTAAAAGCTTAGGAAGGAAAGAATCCCAGGGTGATGGAAGGTTATTCTTAAATCCGCGCCGGCTGCAAGTGATGCGCCATCAAAAGGCAACGATTACTAATATCCATGGAGAGGAAGGAGGAAATAGGTCTTAAAAACAAGCACCTGTGCTTCCTGACCCAGTGTGCCGTTATGTTATGTTAAATGAATGAATGATATATGAATAATGGACTAAACAACCTAACGACTTAAACATAATGTATTAAAAGTGATTCTCCGTGTTGTGTCCAGGTTGTTTGAAGAATTGACCCACCGGTGACTGCACGTGTCGTAGAAGGCGACTAAAGCACTAAGATCCATACCAACGTCAGAAAGGGCATTCGAAGGGTTGGTGAGCGCCTAGGCTCCAGAAATTGCAACAAAAATTTAATCGAATGGAAAAGTCTCAAATAGGGGATTGGCTGGTGGTGTGGTGTAGGACAGAGAGGATTTGAGACAGCCATTTGTATCCCGACCCTGGTTAAACTGGGATTCAAGGGAAGATGAAGATGATGATGATGATGATGATGATTAAAAGTGATAGAGAGTTGATGATTATTTACGGTTTTTGTGTAATATATGATCATTTTCTATAATAAATGTTGTAATTTTTATTTTGATTCTAGCAAGTGCTGACGTTGATGTCAGATTTCAGTTATCCAAGACTAGAGGGTCTCGTGGAAGAGACCAAGAAATCTCTGAATCCAAGCGACGAGATCAGGTAACACAATGTGAATATTAGTGTAGACTTAACGTGACCAGGTAACACAGTGTTAATGTCAGTGTAGACTTAATGACGTGATCAGGTAACACAGTGCTAGTGTTAATATTAGTGTAGACTTAACGACGTGACCAGGTAACACAGTGTTAATAACAGTGTAGACTTAACGACGTGACCAAGTAACACAGTGCTAGTGTTAATATCAGTGTTGACTTAACAACGTGACCAGGTAACACAGTGTTAATATTAGTGTTGCCTTAACAACGTAATCAGGTAACACAGTGCTAGTGTTAATATCAGTGTTGACTTAACGACGTGACAAGTAACACGGTGCTAGTGTTAATATCAGTGTAGACTTAACGACGTGACCACGGTGCTAGTGTTAATATCAGTGTTGACTTAACAACGTGACCAGGTAACACAGTGTTAATATTAGTGTTGACTTAACGTGATCTGGTAACCCAGTGTTAGTGTTAATATTAGTGTTGACTTAACAATGTGATCAGGTAACACAGTGTCATCGTCATCCTCATCTTCCCTTAAATCCCAGTTTAGCTAGGGTCTGGATGCCAATAGACCTTCTCCACTTCTCTCTATCCCACACCGTATTATTAGTCAATCCCCTATTTTTCATATCCTTTTTAATCACCGCATCCTACTTAAGTTGTGGTCTTCCTCTCTTTAGCTTAACATCCAGCTCTTCCCACCATACTCTCTTTACTACATCATCATCTGCCTTTCAAACAATATGCCCATACCATCTCAATTTCGACTGAACCAACCTATCCGTATGTAGGTAACAAAGTGTTAGTGATTTAATATATATTTATTTAGAAGATCACAATGCGCTAGATAACTCTGTACAAGTATGTTTGAATTACATGACTTATTGGTTTCTATTGTATGATTGTTTTAGGAAAAAGCTGGATGATCTATTGTGATGCAGATGACACTGGCGTTACAGTGTTAAGAATGGCAGAACATAGGAAAATATGAATGAGTAAAACCGGAGAACTGCAGCAAAACATTGTCTTTATTAGAATCTGCAAGTTTCCTGATGTGGTAACATTAATGATAAGCCCCTGATGTTATCGTTTGAAACTGGGGTGGAGCATGTATTGTTGCTTTAAGATTGTCGTTAGTAGTGGTTTAACATGATGTGTAGTAGACGAAACTAAATAAAAACGACAAAAATTCAGAATATATAATAGATCAGTTCGGTAATTGAAAACATATTTTGTTGTATGGTAACACTGGTTTGTTTATGTTGATATCTGATACATAAATTTACATGTAAATGTAATGGGTCTATATTATAACTTCGTTATAATGCATGCATACCATTATAATGGGTGAAAGAGTTAAACTCTATAAGTGTTAAGTTATTCTTTAATTAATATACGTATAGTAGGTTGTAAAGTAAATAACATTTCTAAAGAAAACTTGTATTAGAAATTTTATGAGGAACTAGTACATATCAATAGTATTCGATGCAGTGTTTACTTTTTTCTAGTCCACTGTTTATATTTGGTGTCCACGATGTTCTATTTATAGCTATTACCGAAAAGATATATTGCAAGACTATCAAAGTAAATATTGCGTCATAACATTTGATTTTGTGGTTTACTTTGAACGGTTTTCTTGAAACTTTCTGGTCCTAATGCTTTGTATTTGAACAGATTGTATTCCATTGAATAAACTAACAACAATATAGGGTATCAAATACAAACGTGTTTGTCTAAATATATAAGCAGTTAGTTGTGTAAATCTATAATTATAAACAGCCTTACTGCCAGAACAGTAGGCCTAGACATAGCATTACGTTCAGCAATGTGAAGCTCTTGACAGCCAGTCAAGAGGTTATATGTATATGTGTGTATATATATATATATATATATATATATATATATATATATATATATATATATATATAGCACTGTGAAGAGCACTGATGTTATCTCTCTCAGTTTACTGTTCATGTCGACAAAGCGCCAAATTTTTATGCTACGATATACTTTTGCTATTGTTTACCTGCTTTATAAATCATTGTTTACATTATTATTAGTAATTTTCTGAGTTTAAAATTACTAATTTAGAGGTGTCATATCATATTAAAATCATGATATGAACTAAAAGTGTGGACTATATGATCAAATGTTGTGTCTAGAGAATTAAACTATTGTCAACTTGGGAGCATTTTTTGCTAATTCAGTAATCAGGTAACCAAGTTTGTCCAGCGAAAATGTCAGTCATTCAAATGGTCACCCAATCAATCAAGCAATCAATAAATTAATAATGTAATTAAAATATATATACACAGTCATTGGGATTGTTCTTAACTCAGTGTGCTCTTACTTCAGTCAGTCAGTGTGTTTTTCAGTCAGTGTGTTCTTCAGTCAGTCAGTCAGTGTGTTCTTCAGTCAGTCAGTCAGAGTGTTCTTCAGTCAGTCAGTGTGTTCTTCAGTCAGTCAGTGTGTACTTCAGTCAGTCAGTGTGTACTTCAGTCAGTCAGTGTGTTCTTCAGTCAGTCAGTGTGTACTTCAGTCAGTCAGTGTGTTCTTCAGTCAGTCAGTGTGTACTTCAGTCAGTCAGTGTGTTCTTCAGTCAGTCAGTGTGTACTTCAGTCAGTCAGTGTGTTCTTCAGTCAGTCAGTGTGTACTTCAGTCAGTCAGTGTGTTCTTCAGTCAGTCAGTGTGTACTTCAGTCAGTCAGTGTGTACTTCAGTCAGTCAGTGTGTTCTTCAGACATGTGTTGTTTATCTTCAAGCGGTGTGATTTTTCCTCCGTCCGTCAATACATTTGCAAAACTATTTCTATGCAGTTCTACTTTAGCGCTTAAATTAATAACAGTGTAAGGTAAATTAGCAATTACATGCAATATGCTTTCTTTGCTGCGTATAACTTAAGATAAGATGGGCATATGATCCACCGAGAGTACTGATTTCTGCTAAGGTTATACCCATTTCTGCTTTGGTCGTCCTCTTTCGTACAGATACTGATGCTGTAAAGTGTACACTACTCCCAGTTTCGGGAACTAACGCACGCTATAAAATCACGGCATTCAATCCCGAATCCACCTTCCTCGCAATATTATTTGCACTGCCAGACTCTATTACTACACTAATTCTATTGACTCTATCCTTGAACCCACATTTGTCTGGCCACTGTCTCGTTGACCCTGGTCCACTTCCACTGCTGACTGCGCACAGCTGGGTTACAACGAGATGTGAACACTTCTCTGCTCTCAGTGTCGCAGTCCAGGCACTGCTTAGTACCCACGTGTAGCAGCTGCATCGTGTCCTACAACAACAACAACACTGCTTAGTACCCACGTGTAGCAGCTGCATCGTGTCCTACAACAACACTGCTTAGTACCCACGTGTAGCAACTGCATCGTGTTCTACAACAACAACAACACTGCTTAGTACCCACGTGTAGCAGCTGTATCGTGTCCTACAACAACACTGCTTAGTACCCACGTGAAGCAGCTGCATCGTGTCCTACAACGACAACAACACTGCTTAGTGCCCACGTGTAGCAGCTGCATCGTGTCCCACAACAACAACAACAACGCTGCTTAGTACCCACGTGTAGCAGCTGCATCGTGTCCTACAACATCAACACTGCTTAGTACCCACGTGTAGCAGCTGCATCGTGTCCTACAACATCAACACTGCTTAGTACCCACGTGTAGCAGCTGCATCGTTTCCTACAACAACAACAACACTGCTTAGTACCCACGTGTAGAAGCTGCATCGTGTCCTACAACATCAACACTTCTTAGTACCCACGTGTAGCAGCTGCATCGTGTCCTGCAACATCAACACTGCTTAGTACCCACGTGTAGCAGCTGCATCGTGTCCCACAACAACAACACTGCTTAGTACCCACGTGTAGCAGCTGCATCGTTTCCTACAACAACAACAACAACAACACTGCTTAGTACCCACGTGAAGCAGCTGCATCGTGTCCTACAACAACAACAACAACAACACTGCTCTTCTAGCATGATCCAGGAGGAAGGTCGTAATCGTTATTCAGTCAATACTTTGAAGAAAAACTTGGTTGGTTATGGTTCTAGAAGGTCTGAAAAATCGAACTGAACTGTCTGAAAGTTTGTTTTGTTTATACCCACTCGTTTGAAGGCGATTTGTGTAGTGGGTGGAGTGCATACACACTTTCAATTGGTATAATTTGATTCTGCGTTGAATACGTTTTCAGAGGCATATAATAAGTTACTGTGACTTGTGTTGTTCTTGCTGTGACCCACTATAAAATGCTACTGTCCACTCTAGGCTGTACTCGCCATAAGGCAATGTCAGGGACGTATCTTGCAGACTCTAAACAAACATTAATTGATTGATTAGTTGGTTGATTTATTGATTGATTGATTGATTGACTGTTGGAGTGGCTTATCGATTGATTGCTTGACTGATTGACAGATTGATTGATTGATTGTTTTGATTGATTGATTTTTTATTGACTGACTTGCTGATCGATTAATTAATTGATCGATTGACTGACTGACTATCTAAATGACTAACTAGCTGACCGATAGATCGATGGATTGATTGACTGAAGGATACTGACCACGTTGTACTTCCACCATTGATTGCCTAGTTGGTTATGACATTCGAACAGTATGACTGGAGCTCTGTCGATTGTCTGAGATACGTCGAAGCAGAGCGCCCTTTTTCCTGGTCGAATGTCGTTGTGCCATGACAGTACCATGTTCTACGATTAAACAAAAACGGAAACAACGCGATTAGAATGCTCTTGTCGTCGTAACAACATTGAGTCATTTCCAACCAAAAACTAGGAAAATGAACACTGAGTAAGATCCATTTTTGTGCTTATGTCGCAATCGTTCAACTATCGTGACTGTTCAAACGATGGTCAAGAATTTTCTTTTAATGGAATTTTGCCGACTGTTAGGTTCTACTCTGCCGACAATAATTCAGATCATATTTCGGCTGAGCTCGCTCTGAATTTTGCGCTCTGAGAACCCAGTAGATTTTTCATTAAAGCTGTCAACATTCGGTCTGCCAAGGTGGTCACCCAAGTGACCCAACCTTCTACTAACCGAGTTCGACGTAGCTTAACTTCGTTCAGATGACGAACAGTAAACCGACTGCGCGAAATCCTGCCGCATAAGATCCTATAAGATCTTTGAACTGGTGCAAATCCGAAAAAACTCTAGAATCGCCAAACGCTAAAATATAGGCCTATGTCACGGTACTTTGTCATGTACTTTGTCAGGTACAATGGCTGTAAAGAAGATGTCAACGAGAAAAGCTTTTAACTGTAAAGGACATTATGAAACAGTTCGAAGGAAAGACTGATATGAGGAATATGAGTGTATGACGGAGTATGAAAGGTCGAAGAGAATTTCAGATCCGTGTTTGGAGAACCATGCGTATTGCTCAATTCATTTAATACTAGAAACTTATTCATTAAGTTAAGTACGTTAAACAAAAAGTAAAGCTTTAAGTCAAGCTAAACTTCTCTTTCCATATCACAAGGGATACTTCAGAGGCGTCGAGTTGTGTTTCGAGATGACGGTGTTCTACGTATCAGGCAAATGTGCTATCCATTCAATCATCTCTTTGGTACATGATAAATTTGATATGTATACTTGTAGATATATAAAATACTGTAATTATTATTTATTGTTATTTTACTCTTTAGTAGGCTATTCAAAATTTGTCATGAACAATCATGTCTTGGACATTCTAGCTCACGGTAATATCACCACTTGCTGGAGTCAGTGGCGATGTCGGTGAGATATCCGACGGCTTATCAGTATGTGTGGGTTCAAATCCAGGGGTTCAAATCCTGGATTTGAACACACACACGCCCGTCACTGATTTTGCTTTCGAGAGATGAAACTGACGTTGTATTGACTCTACAACTTCACAATATATTGCAAGACGTGTACCTGTTCTCCGGATATATCAGGATCGTCTCTAGCACACTTTTCCAGACCGAATCTCTGCAGATTTGATCTGAACTTTGTGTCAATGCAGAGGTCTCTATTGGCCAGGCTTCGTATCTAAGAATAATGTTAGAAAGCGACTCTTCCTTCTAATTCTGTTCATATTTATTATTTTAAGTAGTAATCTTTTAATTAAGCTGGATTACAGAAAAATGGTGCATTTTAATAACGAAGTTAATATCTGTATTTTCGAAAAAAATTATTCGATCCCTCGCTTTCATTCTTGTAAAAAGTTCGCTTTTATCTGCGAGAGTGTAAATTTTAAGAGGGATACTTTATTTAGTGAAGAAAATTGTGATAAATCTCTAAGCATTACTGAAAGTTTAGAACTCTGCCAACTTTTTCGCAGCCTTTAAGACTAACCTTAAATACAATGCTATAATAATAATAATAATAATAATAATAACAATTAATGTATTGCTCGAATCGTTTTTATCAAACCTCGGGTTCTTTACACCCGGGGTAAATTTAAAAAAATAAAAATAACTACAAATAATAATATTAATAATAACAGCAGCAACAACAACAAACAACAACAAACAACAACAACAACAGTGATAATAATCATCATCACCACTACCATCTGCCCTTGAATTTCAGTTTAACTAAGGTCGAAAATAGAAATTTTTTAGCAATTTCTGGAGCCTTTAGGCTCACCAACCGAATGCCCTTTCTGACGTTGGTTTTTATTTTAGTACATTGTCGCCTTTTACGACACGCGTAGTCCACGCTTGGTCTATTCTTCAGCAACCCGGACACAGCATATGGGTAATGATGACAATGATAATAATAATATACACCAAATCTCTCGCTTCAGTGCACTGCCAAGTGGCAGGTTCAAGGTACATATTCATACTCAAAGTCTGCTTTCTCGCTCCATAAGAGCATTTCTTAGATCAACAAGTTAATCAATTCACAAAGTCTATGCCTTATCCTTACCTTATGTAGCCTATAATTTGGTAAAAGCATATACACCATATATACAGGGTGGTCCAAAATAAATGAAACTACTTTGAAGGATAATAACTTTGACAATTTTTATCCAAACGTCTCAGTTGATACATTAAATTAAAGACAATTCTCCTTTCTGTTAACATGGTGAATATCTAGGAGATATTCTCACAAAAGTTTGAGAAAGTGCCATATAATCGCCGATATATAATTTGCACGTCATATGATCGCCTGTATGAAAGTAAACCTGCCAGAGTTTATTGAACCGTAGAACTGAACATCTAACAGCACTCCCTCTGATTTGAACCTGATTTGCCATTCGATTGTTTCTATTGTCTTCAGCAATTAGTCTACTATAGAGAACCGATACACGACGTTGAACATTGAAACAAGTCCATGTCTCCGCTGGACCCAGAGATCAGTCAGGCACTCGTGGACTCGGCAAATTGGTCAGTGGTCTCATCGGGTGAATGCAGTTATTCGAGCACATGGTGGGCACATTGAACATTAGTTCAATTAATTCTCAATTCATTTAGGACATGGGTAGAAACTGCAATGCGCTTTCTGAAATAGTCGAGGCATAATGCACATAATGTTAAATTCTTTATTTTCACATCTTCAGTTTTCACGCAATTTCATTGAAAATTACATATGAGCAACTAGTGATAATTTCTCAGACATGTGCAATAGTATCTCTTAGATATTTAGCAAGTTAATAGAAAAGATAATTGTCTATAATTTAATATATGGAGTAAGATGTTTGGATAAAAATTGTCAAAGTTATTAGCCTTCAAAATAGTTTCATTTATTCTGTATTATGATATATTTGCGATCGAATAACGAACCCCGTGTTGTGTACGAGCCACTGAAATCTAGATCAGCCGTTCATTGCACGTGTCACAAGAGTCGAATAAGCAAGAACTGAGGAGGGCAACTCCTCCTAACTGTATCAGATAACTAAATTGCAATCGATTAGTTGTACCACAAGATATTCGACGGAATATATTGAAACTTTCCTAATGAAGCTCTAAACTCTAGTACTACTAGATCTGTCTGAAGCTCTTCATTACCTAGTATAATGTGCTTCACTGCTTTAGGTCTCGCGTTATTTTCGATCAGTGCAAATTTAACATTGTATAAGCATGCTTGTGTGACAAATCCGATTAAGAAGTCTCTGACATCACCTTCTTTGGATATATCTAAACTAATTCAAATTAGTTAATTAATTAAGTAACATTTAAAAAATACTTGCTATATACATGTATATATAAAATAATAAGCAATATAATAGTATTGCTAATTCTTTACAACCTCTCCCTCAGCTACGTTAGACGGCTCTACCATTGGATAATGTTTCGGTAGGTCGAAAGCAATCTCTGTCATGAACCACTTGAAGGATTTACACTGGAGACGTTTACGCAGAGCTTTTTGCTCCATGAGATCACCAGCGTCTATCTGCTGATAGGCCTCGCTGCGTCCATACAGGTAGTTCCTGTACTCGTCCATCCAGACCTCTGCCACGCGCTTGTAGTTCTACAACAACAATAGAATTAGAGTGCTACTGTCGTCCATGACAACACTGAGCACTACGATACCAAATCCAATCCGATGAGCAGAGTGAGGGGTCCATAAGGGGGCAATCCAAAATTCGGGAAATCAGTCCGAGGAAGAGTACTACTGAAATGGAGGTTTACGTGGGGAGGTTTCTACGCAGTACAAAGTACAACAAAGTAGAACAGCACAATACATAAGAATTCCACATTCCAGTTTCATATTTAACAATAAAATATTCTCAGCCGGTGGCTGGTTGACAAGTTGTTCGACAGGGGATCAATCGGTGCAGGGCATAAATCCAGTCCTCTTCGCTTCACTGATATGCGATTTGAGCAGGAAACTGGCATTAAACTTGGCTTTAGCCTGATTAAAAATAAGGAGAATAAAATTTAGTTCTATTTAATACGACATGGCACAACTATTTACTAGTCTAAGTACACAGGTCAGAGCTACTTATAAATATGCAACATTTGGTTTAAGAGGTATCTAATATCACATTATCATTCAGCTTTTGAACAACACCGCAGTATTTTCAAGAGTGCAACTATGCACTATTTTTGCAGATATGTAAGAAATGCTTTAAATCTTGCATCTTGTCATCTTTTTTCAACGCGGATACAAATTTATATCAGTATTTGTTTCAACACTGCATTTGTACCTTATGTATCTACCGCGTACGATCCATCGTAGGCTTACTGTAAACTCTACAAAAGACACTAAGAGCTTAATGTTAATATTACCATTATTAATCTTAAGGAAACTAAGCGGAAAACTCTGTGAAACAACTAAGCATATCATGTCTGAAATTAAAGACAGAAAACTTCACATTCATATGAGCACACGCATGTTGTGCTACATTAAAGTCTCATATTGAAATTATATTTATGACTTTTATTCATCATCATCATCATCCTCCCTTGAATCCCAGTTTAACCAGGGTCGAGATACAAATAGACTGTCTCAAATCCTCTCTGTTTTACACCACACCACCAGCCAATCCCCTATTTGAGACTTTTCCATTCGATTAAATTTTTGTAGCAATTTCTGGAGCCTAGGCGCTCACCAACCGAATGCCCTTTCTGACGTTGGTATGGATCTTAGTGCTTTAGTCGCCTTCTACGACACGTGCAGTCATCGGTTGGTCAATTCTTCAAACAACACAGACACAACACGGGGAAAATATTTATGACTTTTATTATATATACTATATTTGGTAATTAATGGAAGTTGTCAACAGTTGATGACCACGTGAACTCACCCTCATAACGTAGTTGCCCTTGCCCACCGCCCCGTGAGGATTAAACCTTCGATACACGTGACCAATCCTCGAGCATGGTATGTCCACCATCTTTCCTCCACACATCCATATCTGCTCCATCAACAATGATTCTGAGAAATATATATAAACATTATAGCTGCATGCCTTTTTATTACATAAAAATTAGCAAGACGGTATTGATGAATTGAGTTTGATTATTAAAACTATTACATATCACTCAGTAATGACAGATCATTACTGAGCGATATGTAATAGTTTTAATAATTAATACATAATATATTAATTGTTAGTATTGATGACTATACTCAACGTAGGCTATGACTTCTTTGTTGGATCGAGGTTAAGCTGATCAAATGATCAGCTAACTCTGCTGCTCACTCTGAGGCACAAAAAAGCTAATGTTAACTTCAGTTTCCTCATTCGAAAGAGATGACAGTGACGGGCGAGCCCAGGATTTGAACCCCGCACATACTGATCCGCGCTCGAATATCTTACCGACATAGCTATTGGCTTCAGCCGTTAATAATAATATGCAAACGTTAGTCAAAAAACTGGTACGCTCATGAAAATAACTACCTCATCAGATCCTGAGGAGAATTAAAATTTCGTGGTTTCGAATCCCAGCTGCGCTGATCTGAGAGTAAAATATCGGACATTCACTGGACTGATTATACCAAAAATGGTCTAAATTGCCCAACGGTTTAAACTTGCGGTATTAAAAGTGACAGATATAAACAAAGTTGATCATTTTACTATAATGATGTTTACAATTTTTATTTGTTAAGACGCTCATATAGAATGGATTACCTTGAAGGACAGTTCATACTGTTCTCCACCCCATACTTCCAGCCCAGCGTCATACCCTCCAAGCTCCCAGAACCAGCTGGCATCTATAGCGAACAGACCTCCCGCCATCACTGGATTCCTGCAAGAAGCGTTATTATATTGTTATCATAGTATATTTTGATTATCATAGAGAAATGAATATGATAACGTCAACACTTTTAATACCCGTTGCTTAAAGCGTGGTGCTTTGCTGCAAACTATGCATCACATTGTGCTAGAGTGCCCTACATCAAACCTCGATGATGGTTTGGCTAACTACTCACTGCTGATGATGTTGCTAAACGACGGCTGAACTGGTGCGACATACGCTAAGAAAAAGAAGAAATTTTTAATCGTTAGGAAGTTGAGTTCTTTCTTTATATACCGGTTCGTCTAAGTTGTCTGAGTCTTTTCTTTGGAGGAGAGATTGCATACAATTGATGCATACAATTTCTTGAATTTCATGCGAATACCTGTCGCTCTACACATTGAACTATTTAAACAAAAATGTTCAGGCGCATCAGAGGCATCATCATTCTGATTTGTTCCGTCGTCCATGAAACAATTTATCGGAAAAACTATTTATATCTGAGCTTATAACAATTCTGTTAATCTTCAAACACTTAAATAATTGATTGATTAAATGATTGATTTGATTGCTAAATAAATTGATTGATTGAGCTATCATTTGATGGGTTTTGCTTAATTGATTATTAAAAAACCCATCATTTATTATTATTGATTGTTTTGTTTTACTGCATATTAGGCTTTATTTTATTTATTTATTCCTTTTTCATGCGTATTAACCCATATATGAAACTTACACATACAACAATGCAAAATAAGAACCAGAAAAGCAAATAGGCTGTGCATAAATTGAGCTCTAAGACAATTACGTATTGAATTAGGCATATAAAACTACAATAACCTCAGAACATCAAAACACTTAACTAGCATATTAGTTTTATCCAGCAAGCACATTATAAACTTTAATCTATCATTAGAAAGGAGAGAATCAAAACTAGGTAATCCGGTTTCTAGCAGCACAATGGCTTCATCGTGTAAACACATGATATTCATACAGGAAGTAATAAAGTTTTACCAGAATGGCTCTGCGGGTTGGTTCGCATCCTCAGGCAGCCTGGGCAGCCTCTTGTAGTAGAAGAGCCAGTCGAAGGCGCCACGGCGCCCCTCGTCCTGGGCTCTGTATGCGAATGTGTCCATGTCGATGACGTCGATGAATGGACACACCACAGTGCGGTGGTCAAGAGCAATCGGTTCTACAATTCAGTGCCAACATCTAACTTATAACATAATATGACAACAATTAGAGTGCCATTGTCATCAGTGACATCGAGCGCTGTTGAGACAAATCCAAGCCGGCGAGCAGAAAGAAGTTAAAAGAAATGGTGAAAATTCCAAAATTCAGAAAATCAGTGCAAAAACAGATGGAATTAATGAATTGGAGGTAAGAAGAGAAGTTATACCGTTAGAGCGGTTCAGTTATCCAGTCTGCATAAAAATAAATAGGTCAGTCCGTCTGTTACAAGACGGACTGTAAAGAAATTTAATGTCCTGAATATTTCCTTTCTATAATATTGCATAACCTCCGTCATCAAAAAATAATAACAATATTTTAGAAATTATCTGTTACATAAAAGAGTTATTTGCTTCAATCATTTACTCATATCATAATTCGTTTATCGCTCTTTAATTTATTCATTTATTTACTAAACATACCTAGTAGAGGCGGCAGCCAGTTGACACCAGCCTCTATATGGCTATCGAGGAAGAGCAAGACTTGCCCCACAGCTTTACGAGCCCCAGCCAACCTCGTTCTGATCAAACCCTCTCTCTTTCTCTCTCTCAGTATCTTCACCTTTCCACCGTATTTACTGCTCAAGTATTCGTCGAAACTCTCCTTCAAATCTTCTGCAAATAGATTGATTGTCGAAAATAATACAATGAATAATAGAATGATTGTCGTAGTGCATAAGTCTAATGCTAATTAAATTATTTAGATGAAGAACATCGATTAAGATTGAGAAAAATTATTGACAAAATTATATTTGTGAAAATCTAAATAATCACTTTGATCATCTGGTGAACATTTTTGTGCCTTCACTAGTAGATTTTTCTTCAGTTCCATATTGTCAATATATTCCATATTCTCAGTATTGTCATAGACGGCAGCATATAGCACTACAATTCTCGTTGTCGTTTTACCTTGAGTGCTGCAGTCATCGACGAGGATGATTTCTTTGATGAGGTGGGCAGGAGATCTGTTCAGTATCGACTCTATAGATCTGATCAGGGTGACCCTGTTCTCGTTGTGAAATGGAAATATGACGCTCACTGTCGGCAACTCTGATAAATATTTCTTCTTCTGACAACTAAATCAATCAATATATCAGTGCGATATCATGTAATTGAGTATAAATATAAGTGCATGTATGCTAGAAATATGCAGCTGGAGGAAGGGGCGATGTCAGTATGATACTCGACCGCGAATCAGTATGTGCGGGGTTCAAATCCTGGGTTCGCCCGTCACTAACATCGCTTTCGAGTGAGGAAACTTACGTTAACCTTAGATTTTTTAGCTTTAGCTTTACATGTTGTCAATGAGAACTGGGGAAGGAGAGCTGTTGAAGAGTATTATACAGTGAACCTGCCGAGTTGTTGAGCACTAAAAAAATCTACCAGGATTGACTTTTTTCATTAATGCTTATATACATGTAGAAGATAAGTCTATTGAATTATTTGATCATTAGAAGCACATTTTAACCTAATTGAAGCTCCTCTTATTGCCATGCTGTTTAGGACTAAATTTCTGAAAGTTGAAGGTGACTGTGAAATAAAATACCAACATCGCAGTGAAGATACTGAGTGATTTCCTGAACATTCATACCGACGGTAGAGTCCAGTTGAATTAGTTGTGTTTTATTGTCTACATTGAAAAGTGTAAGGTCAAGGTCATACATAGGATGTCTGATGAAATTGTTAAATACTTAACAAAGTTTGTAAAATGATAGGTCTAGGTCGCTATGAGGAGACCTAATTGACAGAGATCATAATTGCATGACTTCAACACTGTTATAAATATAAAATAGAAGTTGAAGGTCATACTCTGGGTGCCTGATGTCTGGAATGGCTCTATCGATGGCTATCTGTTGACTGAGGTAGGCGTTGAACCCGTTAGCCTTGAACAGTCGACTCCGCTCTTCATCTGACTCTGCAGACATGTGCACTGGCTCACCCTGCTCTCCTAGTCCTGAAAACAGACAAGAGGAACTAGTCCTAGTCCTGATTAATGTTCCCTTTCTACATTTAAATATTATACGTCTCTCTCTCTCTCTCTCTCTTTCTGTCTCAGTTCTCTGACTATTGGCAGGTCCATGGAATATAAAGCCTCCAGTCTTCTCTGTCATATGTTTTCCTCTTTATGTTCACATATAAGTGGAACTTTAAATCATCTAGCATTCTAACCCAGCTCAGAAACCATGTTTTTCCCAAGCCATAGCTAAATTAAAATTATGATTAGGAATAACCTTGTTGAAGAGATTAACTTATTGATCCATTTGATTGATGGAAAGCTCTTTATGGAGAGTGAGAGAAGACTTTTATTAGGAATATATCTTGAGCGTGCCACTTGGCAAATCCTTCGGAATGGAGACAAAGCTACACTTTGTCTCCATTCCTTGGGGTTAACTTGTTTATCGTTGATCAATGAATGCAGAGATAAACAGCACTTTCTGAATATAAAAGAAGACTGTGCTGAACCGCAATGCCAATTAGTAGAACATTGGGGAACTTGGGACAAAGAAAAATGATTTATGAGAAATCTTGTAAAAATATTAGAATATAAACCTTTGCAGTGATACTTGCTTTATCTAAATAGGCTTAGCTCTTCAGAATTCAGCAATGATTGAAATAGGACATTAATTTTAAGACTATTAGTATGCATTTAAGTTACATTTTATTCCGGATTTATTACAGACTGGGTGACTAGTCTGACAGACTGACAGATTGACAGACTGACAGACTGACAAACTGACTGCTACACGCACTGATCCATCTACCTCTAGACCGTCGATCTATCGACCCATTTGATCGACTGAACGATCGATGAATCGATCTATAAATCGGATTAATTGATTGGTTGTTTGTTGTTTGTTCCTATTTTGAATGCTTGATTGAATGATTAATTGCGTGATTGATTGACGTATTGATTGATTATCGTATTGATTGATTGAATGTTTGCTGGATTGGCTAATGAATGAATGAATAAGTGAACAATAAATGAATGAAGGAACGAACGATTGATTAATTAATTTCTAGTGAACGAATGAATGATTGATTGATTGACTGATAGATTAATTAATTGTGAATGATAATATTATATTATAATATTATAATATATTGTGAAAGATAATTTTAACCGGTTCGAGCTTTGTCTTTCTGGATCAGCTCGTAATCGTGCCAGTCTATTTTCACAGAATTATTTCTCGCTACAGAAGCCGCAGATCTCGTACTCGCTTCATTTATTTCTGGTGGGATGAGAGGAACTGGATCTTTCTCAATGGATTGAGTTGACTTTGCTCTTACTTCCCGCTGCATAACCTGTTGAGAAAAGTTGCACATTGCAAAAGATACGCGATCAGTAGATGAGCGATCAGTAGATAAGCGATCAGTAAATGAGCGATCAGCAAATGAGCGATTAGTAGATGAGCGATCAGTAGATAAGCGATCAGTGAATGAGCGATCAGTAGATGAGCGATCAGTAGATGAGCGATCAGTAGATGAGCGATCAGTAGATGAGCGAGCAATAGATACTATGTCATTTGAACTCAAATTGTAAATAAAAATTAAGGCTCAATTTATGTCAATTTGATTGCTTAGTTGATAACTAACTAATCTATTGATTCTATCTTTCCCTTGAATGTGTCCTATCCAATTCTTCTTCCTAATGCAATAAGACATAGGAAGAAGAATTGGATAGGACATATTTTAAGGGTGATGGTTTATCAAAGGAGATCGTAGAAGGTAGAATGGAAGGAATGAGAAGTAGAGGCAGACCGAGATTAGGAATGTTGGATGACTTAAAGATTCACTCTTATGTGGACATGAAGAGGATAACGGAAGACGGAGAAGAGTGGAGGCGATATATATACCGGATTTGCTAGTAGGTAGTTCACTAAGAGAGAATTTTTAACATTTGATTGATTGAAATATGTAATGTGATTAATCTATTTTAATTATTTGTATACATTGGAGTATCCAGGATTTTTTCCAAAGGGGATTTGCTTTCCCATAACCTTTTTTGCCATGATGCGAGTTCGACGAAGATGTGATGATGATCTACATATTCTCTAATTCACCAAGAAAATTAAGGTTTTAATGGTTTAAGGTTTAATTACAGGTTTCTTAGACTAATGAAATATTTTAAAGAGTTAAGAGAGACTTTATTCCCTAGCTCCACCACCCACCACCACTAGAGATGCCACTGATTGTGTACTTGCTATTTAATATTTATATAATAATATTAATTAAACAAACCAGTCTTGTAGAGATTAAGCTGCTGTTATCAGGAACCGGAAGTGGTATTTGAGCTTCATTCAACTTTTTTGTCTTTCTCTCATCTATCGCCTCCTCCGCTACAACAATCTGGGCATGCTCAGGCGAATCTACCTCGGCAAGGACTTGCCTGGGCAATGATCCAGCCTGTCGAGTTGACATCTTTTGAACCGATAACGCTGGGCCATTTTTCCCTATGTGTTCTGCATTGGGAGATATTGAAAGATGCAAGTTGGGAGGCGGAATGATATTCTCCCTAGGAAGTGCCATTTTTGACGTAGAAGACCCATAAAGTTGTTCTAAAAGCCACGCTGGTAAATCTGGAATATTTTCTTGTTCCCTTCTTTGATTTTTACTTGACTCACCTGAGTTTCTTGATGTCTCAGTCTTACCATCTATATCAAGCCACACCCTGAACACCACTTGACTGATACATACCAACAGTCCAATTAATATGATAAACTTTACCAAAAGTCTCCTATATCGACGCATCTTACACATCTTTGCTATATTTCTGGTAAATGTGCGCAACTTTTATATAAAATAATCGCTGACGATGTAAAATACACATATTAGGCCTACTGCAGGTGCAAGAAACATGGAAGAATGCCACGTTAAAAGCAAACGTATTAGGCCCACATCACAATCAATTCGTGGCAGTATAAATGCAATTAACTGATGAGCTACACTGGATGAATATTACAATAATTTACAATTTCCCGTTTACTTTAGTAAAAATGCACTATGCTAGCAGTACGTTAACTTTATACAAGAATATCTAGCGATCGAATTATTTTAGTGTCAAAATAATACCAATAACTTAGTCGTAGAACGGAACACAATTCAACACTCTTGGGTACGATTCTCATTAGAGCCTCTCTCTTTATTGTTCTGCCAAGTTACAGGTCCTAAGTGCATATTCCTACTCACATACTGCTGTTGTATGCCCCGCCCCATAAGGAGCGTATAAACATCGATTAAAGAAATAATTCATTAAGAAAAGGCTTTATCCACACCTAAATGTAGCTTATTTATAACTTCAGAATATTATGGCTGATATCGTTTCCCGTTTCCTTCCTTAGTTCTTGCTCAGTCGTCGCTCAATGTATGTATAGCATACGGTTGGTCTATTCTTCATTGTCCCGAAAACAACACAAAGAATACATGGATATATTCAACACTTATATGTGAGTAAGATTCCCGTTTGAGCCTACATATGAGAATACATGTAGCACTTCGAACATAAACAGGATCGATGAGTGAATAAAAACTACTTAACATAAGGTTGAATATATGGCATTAAAAAAGCCAAAAAGGTCTAACTAATGTTAACGTCAGTTTCCTCACGCGAAAACGATGTCGGTGACGGGCGAGCCCATTTGAACCCCGAATATACTGATCCGCGGTCGAGTATCTTACCGACATCAATAAATAAACACAGTAATGCTATAAAAATGTATACAATGGGCTATATTATCATGAATGATAATATCACCTTAAAATATGGTTTGTATTGATTTCTGTGCAACAACCATTTAATATAGGCATTCCGATTTTGGACCATAATAAATTTTCATCGCAGGACATTCAATTAACTTGCCTACTTTTTAATCGAACAAAAGTCAATTAATCAGCAGTAAAACCTATCATAAATCCAGCACGCCATTTTACCACCGATGCCAGATAAAATTAGTAATGAAGCTGACGCGTCTGTAAATATAGCTAAAGTTATATTTACTAAAGTTATACTACATATATAATAAGACAATTTGATACCACATAGAAGCTATACTTTAATGATAGCATGCGTTATTCAGGTTGCATCTGGAATTAGTAATTAATATTTGCAGAATGCCATATTTGACTAATTAACCAACTGACTGACTTTATGACTGGCTGACAGATTAATTGTTTGTTTGTTTGATTGATTGATTAATTGTTAGACTGATTGACTGACTGACTGACTAATAGACTGACTGACCGACTGAATGGCTGGCTGACTGACTGACTGATCGATTGACTGATTGATCTGACTGACTGACTGAATGCTTGACTGATTGATCAGACTGACTGACTGACTGATCGATTGACTGATTGATCTGACTGAGAGCCTGTGGCAGCATAGAGATTTAGAAGTACCAAGACCGAAACCTGTTTACTGCTCATGGCCAAACTAATTAGATCATAATGGATGTGAGGAAGGTTACTGAAGGTAAGACAGTTTCTGTGGAGTTTTTGCAGTATTTTATGGTCCCAAATGTCGAAATTACTCCAACTAACATTGTTCGATTATGTCTACATCGTAATATCTTCGTTTGATAAGGAAACAGTCGTAAAACCCCTTCGATATGATAATACAAAAATTCAGAAATCGCAACTAAAAATCCGACACGTGTTGATAAGTGCGTTAACTTTTCGTATATTAATATTTGACGCAGCGCAAACCCTAGGCTATAAACTACTTGCTTCTGTACATAAGGTTTGCGTGTCGATTTATAAAAGGGCAAACCATTCAACCTGAGCTCTAAGTTCTGCAAATTGATCGATTTATATATATTGATTGTTAACAAATCATGCTCATGTTTATTCTAACTGCAACATATTTGCTAACCTACAATGCAACCTTGCCCGCGCTTGCATAGCATTTTTAACAAGCTATAACTGGAGGGGTGGGGGCGTCAGGGCGTCTACACAATGTTAATAACGACGCAAGTTGCGTCGTTGACAAAATAGGAGGGGGTAGTTGAAAAAGGTACAGAGTTTGAAAAAGAAATGAGGCGTGGATACATAGCACATCGTGAGCTAATCGAGGGGGGGGGGGGAAATTGGCGTGCATGCTTTTTTGTTTTAGGGGAGGGGGGAAGGAGTAAACGTACCTGGGGCAGTGTGAAACAAGTTCTACAGTTCGAGGATTTGTCCAACCTCTTCTCCCTCCCCATAAATGTCATTTGATTCCCTCCAGTGAGTTGCAGAAACTGTATAAAATTTATGTCAACTTTAAACAGCTGTATGTGGCAAAGAGGGTCATCAAAAAATATTTGAAGGAAAAATTTGAAAGAGAAAACTATAACGACTAATTAGACGGCGGGATTAGCGCACTTGGTTTCGATGCGTCAATTATCGAAGTTAAGCTGCATCGACCTCGGTTAGTACTTTGTGGGTGACCACCTTGGAAGACCGAGTGTTGGAAAAAGCTTCGGAAGGAAAGAATTCCAGGGTAATGGAAGGCTATACTTAAATCCGCGCCGGCTGCAATTGATGCGCCATCAAAAGGCAACGATTACTAATAACCATGGAGAGGAAGGAGGAAATGGGTCTTAAAACAAGCATCTGTGCTTCCTGACCCGGTGTGTGCCGTTATAACCTCTATATAGGTAACTGTAGAAGCTTAGATCGATCGAAGGGCTTAATTCTATGACTTCCTTTAAGGAATTTCACTTATTTTCCTCTCCAGTGTGATGCCGCTATTTTTTCACAAGTAAATTGTATTGAAAGAGGACACGCATGTCGGTTTGTGTGAGTGAAGTTAAATGGGCCTAGAGGGTCTATAGGTCTACATGTATGAGCTAGTGTGGCATACAACATGCCTAGCCTTATGAAAATTTCAATTATAATTTGCTATAATTAGCCCTAGGCCTACATGTAATTGTTTTTGGGAGTAGAGTGTTGGCTTTTTTATACTAATATTCCGCTTATATCTTTATTATAATTGTATTTTTCTGCTGCACTGTTTAAATATAAAATGTGTAATTTTAAGTAGGCCTATGGGATATTCCCTCTCTCTAGTTATCTGCCAAGTGGCAGGTTCAACATACATGTACATGTACATTTTCATACTCTGAGTCTTCTTCCATACTCCTTAAAGAGAGAACTTAATCTTCTTCCACACTCCTTAAATAATAATAACAACAATTAGAGTGCTACAGTCATCAATGACAACATCGAGCACTATTGAGACAAAATCAAGCCGGCGAGCAAAAAAAGAAGGTCCAAAAACGGTGCAAATTCCAAAATCCAGAAATTCAGTTTTAACGAACCCTTCACAAATGGCTATATAGGAAGTGTAGGCCTGCCTACTGTGCCTTATCTAGCATTTATATCTCTGGTCGCCTATATTTTAAGACATTGACAAAAATTCGACTTCTGAGATGATTTCCGGTTGCAATTAATACAAAAAATAATCACACCTAAACCATTACTTGAAACGTTCTGCAGTGACTGCATATCAATCGCAGGTCTAAATTTGGTTAAACGATGCAGCCATTGGATCCTGTAAATTAAATGCTTTTGCGAGGCACAGCCCATGGCCCTCTGTATTTATTATAATACCAATATGTAGATCAGCACTTCCATCCACATTTCAGATTAAAAAAAATCACATCAGCCTTTGTTTTTCTATGAACAACTCCATAGGCAGTTGTGTAGACAGACGTACATTTTCTAGGTCTCTTTTCCGTCCGGTGTCCGTCGATATATATATATATATATATATATATATATATATATATATATACGAATAGCGATCAAATCACGTAGGGGCCTAAATTTCCTGTTAAAATTCCTTATCTTTGGAATGGTTTTCTGAATATTGGATTTTGCACAGTTTTGGACCTTTATGCTCACCGGTTTGTATTTGGCTCAATAATGTTCGCGGTTGTCATTAACGACAGTAGTTTTACGTTTATCTGATATAGTTGTTACTACTGATACTACTACTACTATTACTACTGGCCGGAGTCAGCGACGATGTATGTAAGACAATCGACCGCGCAACATTAAGTGCAGGTTTCAAATCATGGACTCTCCCGTCACTGACATCGCTTTTTAGTGAGGAAACTGACGTTAACATTAGCTATTTCCAGCTTTTTGCCGTTTTTTTGTATGTATCCCAACGCAATAAATTTATATGTGGTAACGCAGACGAACAGCTGATCGCCATGTGGGTTTTTACAATTAATGTAAACAGAGATGAAATTTAGGATTGAGACTGTTATGTACTGATATGAGATTTAATTATTGTATTGTAGGAAAATTTTTAATCTACCGATAATTGATCGTTCGTTATGATGTCACATTGTTTGAAAATTTATAATTTTCTGGTTTTGCCAGCTTAAGCTACTTTGATTCAAATTTTCATCAATTTTTCAAGTAGTTAAAAATCAAGAAATTACAGAGATTGCATTAAATTACAATCAACAACAACAACAATACGACTAGAGTATTACTGTTTTGAATGACAACATAGAGCACTATGGAACCAAATCAAAACTGATTAGCAAAATGCGGGTGATCAGCTAACCATGCGAACCAAAATCCGGGTAGTCTCTCCAAGGAAGGGTGGATACCAGCGGAATAGTAGTTTACGTGTTGGTCTCAGTGCAGGAATATTAAGGTGATTAGGAAAGATCTAAGAGAAAAGTTTTTACCCGCATATGAAACGGTTCGTAAAGTACCAAAGGCTGATTATAAGTAGATGACGGGGTGCGCAGAGTGAAAGGAAGAGAATTCCAGAGCTGTGGGCCAGCATGCTGGATGGAGTTCCTAGACTACTTGCAAGAATGAACGCTTGGTCTCTCTAGAACAATTAATTTAGAGGACCTAGTAGATGACTATGTGGAGGTAGGCTGCCTCGCGTTTAATAAGCAAGACATGCTACCATTACCACATTATTGCACTGAGACCAACACGTTAAAATAATTGTTCTGGTGATGGATTTGTATGTTAAAGAAACTGTCTTGTACAGAATACTTTCTCTGATTTTGAGCCAGTGCAAGGATTTGAGGATTCGAGTAACATGAGAATATTTGGAGCTAAAAAAGAATGCACGTGCAAGGGAATTCTAAATGAACTGTAGCCTGTAAAATTCGCAACTAGGAAGATTCAGAAATAGGAGTTGCAGTAGTCTAGTGTAGATTGCACGAGAGAAGCACCAATCGTAGAGGTAGTCTCAAGAGAACGATATGGTCTTATGCAAAAGATAGGTATTGAGTCCTACAAAAGCGAAAAGAAATTAAATGTAACTGAATTTCTTTGTAAGCCAGAATTAGTTCTGGTATGTTAAGCTAGAGAATTAAAAATTAAGGAAGCTTATGAAGCACTTGCATAAGTAAAGATGTGACAGTTGAGACACAGTTGTGAGTAAAGGAATTGGTTGCCAATTATGGAGCTTGTACACAATTTTTAAGTGGTAATGTATTTGGAATTAGAAGCCAGTCAGAGTTTCTTGGCTTAAAAACACCTTGTAACATTTGACGTGTATATAAGCTAAGTCTGTTAAAATCATTCCATACTCGAAAAAGCTAAAGCCAAATTTAATCTATGTTTCCTGCTTGATAGCATGTTGTGATGAAGAGAGGATTAGATTTGAACCCTGCCCGTACTGATCCAACAAGCCACCATCTCAGTTCAAAAATATAAAACTGTCATATGTTTGACTAAATTAGTAACTATGGGGTAAAATTTAATTATATTCTAAATTAAAATGCTATGTTTAGTATTTTTAACAAAGATGTTATTTTCATTGAGTAGGCAGACTACTTAAATACTTTAGTTAATCTTATCATGTACTCAGTGGCGGATCCAGGGGGGGCCAGGGCCCCCCTTAGCTCCGCCAATAAAAAATTTTAAACTATATTTTCGTTGTTCCTATGGCAATTTCGATGTTTAAATATGTTAGTAATGGCAGTGGTTGGGAGGGGGCCCGGAGGAGGGTAAGACAGGGTATATATTCATTGTTTTTATGGCAAATTACGATGTGTAAATATGTATGGCAGTGGTTAAGGGGGGGCCCGGGGGGAGGGTAAGACAGGGTATGAAGTCATTGTTCCTATGGCAATTTCGATGTGTAAACATGTTAGTAATGGCAGTGGTTAGGGGGGGCCCTATGGGGGAGGGTAAGACAGGGAATGCAGTTCCAAAAGCTCGATTTTTTCTAGAATATACTAGGAGCCCTGTATAATGGAAGGGGCCTGAAAAATGTTGACTGTTTCACTAGCTATCAATTTTCACTTGAACCAATGCATGACCAAATTGGAGGAAAAAAGGGTGTAAGTAAAAAATGTGAACTCTGTCCCATAGCAGTGGTGCAAACAGCCTTGGCTGGGAGGGGCTTAAGCCCCCCCACCGCAAAAATTAGGTCACTTTTGCAATTCGTAGATCCGCAGAGTTTCTTCAGAGGTGAAAAAATTAACCTACTTTTTCAAAAACAAATGTAGGACTTTAGGTTTTCCCCTGACTTTAGTACGAGTATGAGCGGGGGGGGTAAGGTACGGGGATACACTCACTCTATGAGCCGAACGTATTTTGCGGTCCCCTCCCCGCACAAAAATTTGTCTGGTTGTGTCACATATCCCGAAGAAGGCGTAAGCAAAAAAATGTTCACTCTCAAAAAAAAATTTCAGGCCCCCCCTTAAAAAATTCCTGGATCCGCCCCTGCATGTACTATACCTTATTGTTATTTTATTTTTATAGATCATCCTCGTGCTTACAAGAATCTCATTACTTTTTAGGACGTTTATTTTAAGAAATTTATTTTCTCTAGATTTGTGAAGTTCATTCTCCTATAGTAGGAATGGACATGCAGGTACGTTGAATACTCAGAATGTCTATTTTTAGTAATTTAATAAAAAATGATTTTATTTGATTTAATAGTTCTAGTACTTTGTAGTATTACAGTATCAAGTGGTGTGTCTCTCTCAGGGTTATTCACCCCAGGAGTGATTATGTATTTTATCCACCCCTGGAATGATTATGTATTTGTCCACCCCAGGAGTGATTATGTATTTGTCCACCCCAGGAGTGATTAAGCATTTGTTCACCCCAGGAGTGATTATGTATTTGACCACCCCAGGAGTGATTATGTATTTTGTCCACACCCAGGAGTGATTATGTATTTTGTCCACCCCAGGAGTAATTTGTATTTTATCCACCCCAGGAGTGATTATGTATTTGTCCACACCCAGGAGTGACTATAGATGTATTTTACCCACACCCAGGCGTGATTTTATTGTTTTAGCATCATTAGTGTATCATGCAGATTATTTTTGCCTGCTTCTGTTTTTTCCAGAAATGTGTAAAAAAAATAAAGTTAATTGTAAATTAAAATAATTTAATATTAAACTAATGATTCAAGTTGAAGGCTTTCTTGTCCACTGGCTTTTATGTAGAGCATAAAAGCTACATAACGTTTATGTAGGCCTTTCTCTGTAGCTATTAAAAATTTCATCCTCGACATCAGTAAGATATTGTATCATATATGGTGAGATACTCCCATGTTGTGTCAGGGTCACTGAAAATTAGCTAACCTTAAGCAGTACTAATAGTAAGAGGCACTAAAGCAAGAACTGAGGACTTCAGGCAAAGGGAAATCATCTCAGAAACTGTCTTCACTTTAGCTAAATATTGGCTTCACTAAAGTGTGAATAAGGTCTTTTTGGAAGGATTTCACCCCATCGATGCACTTTGGTCTTGCAACTTTGCAGGCCACTAGAAAGAAGAATTTAGTGAGATCAATTAAAACTTTCTGATGATAACTTTTCGTTTCTGGGGGTGTCCGTATTGCTGTATTGCTTCAGTATGCTATTTGTGTCCTGTTAGGCTGTTACCAGGGATTATAGATTTAGTTTAGTTTTCATTTTGTATTAATACAAAAAATTAGGCTTGAACAACTCTGTTACGTCATAGGCTAAATTATTTCAGATAGAAAACTAAATGTTAACATGTCTATATTGTGAAATGTACATATAAATAATATTTAATAGGTACCCTACATTTATGATAAAAGTAGGCACAAAAATCATATTTAAAAGAATGATAGTTTTCAAACTAGTCCTTATACAAAAATTTCATGGTAATAAATCTGCGTTTTACCTGGTGCCTGATATTCTTAAAATACTTTCTACTCAGTGCTATTTAAAGTTATAAACTTTTACAAGATTTTGAGACAAGAGCTTCCATTGAGCTGGGTATGCTGAGCCCACTCCATCAGGTGAAGGAGTTAATGAGATTATTTTCAGCCGAGTGTAATAAAAGAAGTTAACACGCATATAGTGAAATGATCAACTATGTTGATATCTATTACTTTTAGTATCACATATTTAAACCATTAGACAATTTAGTCCATTTTCTTTATAATCACTCAGTCTAGTGAATGTCCAAGATTTTAATCTCAGATCAGCAAGGGAGTAAAATCTTGGACTCTCACTGGACTGGTTATACAGAAAATGAATAATATATCTGACACTTCTCATTGATGTGGTATAGAACTATCCCACTGTAGTTTTAAATACTTTTTTTTTTTTTTTATACCTTCTGTCATACACAATTGCACTTTGCACAGATCTATAACCTATGAGATTGCCCTAAATATTATTAGTGAACTGTAATAAATATTTTTAATATGGAATATGCACAGTTGAATTTAATTTTGTATTTATCAATACTATGGCAGGGAGAAGGTACATCGAACCAGCCTGAGCAACAACAACAGTGTACGTCGGAGACGTCTGTGATCCCTAAGCCGATCAAATTTGACTGCATTGTGGTGGATGTGGCGTGTCATCCTAATCGTGACATCATCGCTGCAGCAGATATAGACGGCCTGATCTCTATGTTAGTAGAATGTCTTAATAGCGTAGGGGTAACGTCATGAAGTTTTAAATGACAGATCCTGAGGTGAATTGAACCCTCTTGGGTTCGAATCCCGGACGCGCTGATCTGAGAGTAAAATCTCGGACATACACTGGACTGGTTAAAAGGAAAATGGAACAAATTGCCTAACGGTTTAAACGTGTGGTATTAAAAAGTGATAGATATCAACGTAGTTGATCAGTTCACTATAATGCTTGTTTACTTTTTAGTATCTCACACATGCAGTTAAAACGCTAACAATATTACTACTATTGCTGCTGCTACTGCCGCTGCTGCTAGTACTACTCTTGCTACGTATAATGCCGTTTTTACTGCTTTTGCCGTAGCTACTGCTATTAATTATATTAGTTTTGCTGCTACTGTTACTACTAATAATAATTTTTTAGTAATATCATTAACAATTAACAATTAAATTAGATTAACTTAAGAAGCAAGTTTTTCATGTGCCGTATTACAGTAGCAATTTTGCAGAATTAAATTGGCTCAATGTAGTGTTATAGTTTTCAGCTTGTTTTAAAGCATGATGTGTGGATTTGTGCGAGCTTTAGATTGACTGACTGGTTGTTCCAGTAATTAGGCCCAGAAATATTGAATGCTCAAACAATTGACTCATTTTAAATTGAAAATCAGTTTTATAATAATTGTTTTCAATGTGTTTATTCCTTATTAGAAGACAGGAAATGGTAAAATGCTTTGCAGCAGGATGTGATCATCAGCTTCTACAGGATAAATGCCAATGTAAATGTCAATCTAAGGAACATTTAAAAATTATTCTTGTATTTGTCCCTATGTTCAATGCATGGTTTGAAAACAACTGGAGGCTCAAAGGCGTTGTTGAATATGTTCTTGTAAACAAAGCAGAAAAAAAGGAAGGCACTAGGAAACCACTTCACAAGTCATTATTCCTAAGCTATAGACTACATAATGTAAGGGTAAGGCGTAGCCTTTTGTGAGAGCATTAACCTGCGGATCAATAGTGTGCTCTATACGGATCATGAAATCAGGTTCTGAGTATGAATATAAACATAAACCTTGGACCAGCCATTTGGCAGTAACCTAGAGGGAGGTGGTAGAGAGAGAGAGAGAGAGATGTAACGTATAGCTTGGAGAAAAATATGGCTTCTAAGAAAATTCCTATTGCCTTCTTCTGCCTTTCATTTATTGCCTCTTATGATACGTACAGTTAACAGTTGGCATTGTCCTCAGTGTCCCGTACACCACACGGGGTACTTCTATTATACAGTATATTCACTATTATATACCCGTTTTATTTAATTTACGGATTGGTTTATTGATTGATTTGTTACAGCTACTCGTACTCAGAGAAGCAGGAGAATCATGAGTTGATGACGTTCAGTCATCACAAGAAAGCCTGCAGAGCCGTCAGGTTCGACAGTGATGGAGGCAGACTGGTGTCCGTCTCTAAAGATAAATCTATTCAAGTTGTTGACATGCAGACTGGTGCGGTGAAGCAGGCTATCAAGAAAGCACATAAGTGTGTACCCAGTTATCAGTTAATCAATAATTATTGTTATGGCATTTTAGTCAATCAGTTAAGATTTAACTTTCAGTTCATCACCTAAAGCTGATGTCGTGACGGAACGTTTTAAGTGCATATTTAGATATTGTCACTTTACCCAAACTTATCTGCCTTTGTAAGGGCGATAAGAACTTGAGAAAATTTAAAAAAATGCACTCTGGGAAATACAATGTTCAGTTTCATTCCAATTCAAATTTTCTAGGTAAAAGCATAAAAATATTATTGTTTTAAGGGTGAAGTGAAAAAACGTTGCAAAGAAATTAGAGCATGAAATTTTAATTTATGTTTTCTTTAATAATATTGCTGCCATTGATATAAATTATCTGCAAGTTTTTGACCAGTGTCATCTTCTAAGTGAAGTTTAAGTATATTCTCTGGATCGTCAATCTCTAACTCCTACTCTGATATTTCTCTCTCGTATTTTGCCAAGTTGATGGTCCAATGTGTACTCTTCTTGTGGATTTAATGTATTGATAATGGTCCTACTTGCACTCTGTTGACTAACAAACCAGTTGATCCCATCATAAGCTATGCCTTTTACCAAACAAATGTAGCCTTGAGCTTGGAAAGAGTAAGGCCTCAGTTCCAGCTTATTCGTCTTTCATGACCAATACAGTTTATGATTGTTATATTCTTTAGTTGTCCTCGACACACTATGGGATACATTGACATTTATGAGATTATACTTGGCTAGCAGAATATTTTAACTTATTTTATTGTCAATATTTGCTCTAAGTTTATGAAATTAATAAAGTATAACTTGTGAAGTTTTGAATATGTCTTCAAAATTAGTCAAACTCTTTCAGCGTATGCTCAATTTTTGGCCAATGTTTTAAACACCACCATAAGTCTGTTATACAGCAGGTCGGTAGTAGATTAGTAATTACTGTATATTATTGTATTATATTATTTTTACTTTGTATTTTTACTACTGATATAGAGGTTGAATTGATGTGAACTACAATAATTCTTACTGATTTATAAATGAGGAGTCCAATATGCTTCATATTTACTTTAGATTTATGTACTATTTATTGATAACTACTTAGTTGTTAGTATATTTCGTTAGGCTTGGAATATACTAATTACATTAAGTGTGTGTTTGATTCATAGATTGGTGTATTGGAGACTCCTTTATATTTAGCATTGTGTCAAAACTTAATATATTCAATCGATCAATCAATAAGAATTTAACGTCCGGTTCCTCGTCATAAGGCAATGTCAGGGACGTCAATATATTGAATTAAGTATCTGTTTTTGTGATTGATTTATTCATTGATTGATGATTGATTAATTGCTATATAGGAGTCCACTGTACAGCCTGTTTGTGGTGGATCAGAACATCATTGCAACAGGTGATGATGATGGATACCTTAAGGTTAGTGTTTCTTATTAAATTGTTTTAGCTTTTTTCAGTGCCCCTAGGCATCATCATCATCTTTTCCGGACCCAGAAATCATTTCTGTGTGAATGCGGTTATGGAGCTAATGCCTCATTTCTCATTGCTGATTTGCATTGCATGAAATTTAAAAGATAATGTGGAAGGTTTCTAGCTTATCCACAATGTTAAGGTCTTGTAAGTAGTTGGTTTACATTATTGTTGGTTTACTTATCTGAGTGCCTTTTGCTGTCTTCTACAGAATAAGCGTAGGTGTGTGGATTCTTTCTTTCGTATAGAAGGAGAGTGGAATTTATTATTTTAATGCTTTCCCTGGTGTTGATAAAGGATGTCAAAGAAACTGACTTTAAGTTTTGTTTTCTTAAAATGTAAGCACTGCTATCTCTGAGAGCTTACTTTGTAATAGGAGCCATTGAGAAGAATCAGCAACACTTGTGTGATGTTGTCAATTAATTGTGTGATGTTGTCAATTAATTGTGTGATGTTGTCAGTTAATTGTGTGATGTTGTCAATTAATTGTGTGATGTTGTCAATTAATTGTGTGATGTTGTCAGTTAATTGTGTGATGTTGTCAGTTAATTTAACATTTTAAATGTACTGCTTGGCTACTCGAATCTTCATCATCTGCAAACTGATTCATATTCTACAACTTAGTTTTCTGGTGTTGTCAAGCAGTGTTAACAATTTTACTAAGTGGCTCATTTCATGCTATTGTATTGCTATCAATTCAGATGTCTAATTCTTTTATGTATTGCTGCCAGTTTAGACATTCAAGTGTGTGTACAATAATATTGGTTTAGATGTGTAATTGTTTTGTATAATGTAGTTGTTATAAAAGTCTAATTGTTTGAATATTGCTGTAAATTTAGAATTTATTTGTTTTTTCTGAGAGTAAAATCTCCAAGATTTTACTCTCAGTAAAATCTCCAAGATTTTACTCTCAAATCAGTGCAATTAATATGACTTTTGTTTATTTTGTATGTTGCTGTTTGACTTTTGATTTTTATGTTGTTAATTATTTTAATGTTTGTTTTTTATGTTTTTAACAGTTTTGATGTTAATTTTTTATGTCATTAACAGTTTGATGTTAATTTTTTATGTTGTTGACGTTTGTTTTATATCTCGCTAACAGTTTGTTTAAAAATTGTATTTTGCTAACAGTTTAACGTTTGTATTTTTTCATATGTTGCTATCAGTTTGACGTTTGTTTTGCATCTGTTAATAGTTTGTTTTTATATTTTTGTAACAGTTTGACGCTTGAATTGTTTCGTATGTTGCTAACAGTTTTACGTCTGTTTTGTCTGTTGAAGGTTTGGGATCTGCGGCATCAGGCGGCTGTGATGGACGTGCATGAGAACGAGGAGTTCATCAGCGACATGTACGTGGAGCCATCCAAGAGAACTCTCATTGCCACCAGGTCTGTTGCTCACTCTCTAAGAGAACTCTCTTTGCCCAGGTCCGTTGCTCACTCTCTAAGAGAACTCTCATTGCCACCAGGTTTGTTGCTCACTCTCCAGAGTTAATCACTGATATAACACAATCTCTAAGAGAACTCTCATTGCCACCAGGTCTGTTGCTCACTCTCTAAGAGAACTCTCATTGCGACCAGGTCTGTTGCTCACTCTCTAAGAGAATTCTCATTGCCACCAGGTTTGTTTGCTTACTCTGCAGAATTAATCACTGATATAACACAGTCTCTAAGAGAACTTAGTCAGTACTTATTAAATAGTTATTAATGATACTGAATTTAAATGTATAATCATTCATACCTACTATCATTAATTTTCTTTATTTTGAATTTCTTTATTTCAATTCTTTACTTACTACTTTTTATTTTTCGTTTGAAGTTCACCATGGTTCACATTTAAATTGTGTTCACATATTGCATTTACTTGATTGTTTGCATTGCTTGTGAACTGTACAGGGTTGAATGACCCTTTTTGGTGATCTAAATAAATAAATAAATAAATAAACTCTCATTGCGACCAGGTTTGTTGCTTACTCTCCAGAATTAATCACTGATAACACAATCTCTAGTTTTTGTTGATATTCTCTCTATTCGATACTTTTTTAACAATGTTTTTCAAATAAGGAAATGACTTTCCAGTTTTATTATTTTTTCATATTTGGATACAAGTTGTACTTGAATATGAAGATTTAATAAAAATAATAACAACAATTAGAGTGCTACTGTCATCAATGACAACATCGAGCACTATTGAGACAAAATCAAGCCGGCGAGCAAATAGATGGTCCAAAACGGTGCAAATTCCAAAATCCAGATAATCAGTCCAAAGTACAGGGTATTAAAGAAAAGGAGGTTTAGGCGCAGGTCGCTGCTCATGGACACCGGATGGAAATGAGAGATGGAAATGATAGGTCTTCAACTGCCTATGGAACTGATCACAGGAAAGCAAAGGCCGATGTGCTTCAAATGAAGATTTACGAAGATTAGATGGAAGAGAATTCCAGATCTGCGGTGCAGCATGCTGGAAAGAACGATTAGATAGCTTAGAGCGCGAAGGTAAGCTAGGTCTCACAAGAGTAATTAATTTAGAAGACCGAGTAACCGCAGGCTGTATCACTTTAATCAAGTGAGACATACAAGGTTATCCAGAGATGGTGATGGACTTATAGGTTAACGAAGCTGTTTTGTAAATGATTCGCTCTTTAATCTTTAGCCGGTGCAAAGACTTTAAAATGGGCGTAACATGTGAGTACTTGGAACTACAAAAAATTGCTCGCGCAAGAGAATTCTGAACAAACTGCAATCGATCAATCTCACAGCCAGGGAGATTCAAAAACAGGGAATTGCAGTAGTCCAATTTCGATTGCACAATAGCAGCACCAATTGTAGCAGCTGTCTCACGTGACAAATATGGACGTATTCGACGAAAATCTCGGATATGAAAGAAACATGCTTGTGAAGTTTTAGTTATGTGTTCGTGGAAGGTTAGGTGTTTATCAAGGATAACACCGAGATTTCTCACAGAAGAAACAGGTGTTATTGTAATATCTGAAGATAACGTAAGAGTTTTCCCATTCAGCTTCAGAAGCTGTTGAGGTGTCCCAACCAATAAGAATTCAGTCTTAGATGGATTAAGTGCCAAAAAATTAGCAGACATCCAAGAGGATATAGACTGAAAACTTTGTTGCAGGAGGGTTTCAGCATCAGAGTAAGAGTTAGGGGTGAAACAAGTGTACATTTGAGTGTCATCAGCATATAGTTCATGATCAATAGAATGAGAACAGATCAGTGAGCTTAAAGGTGTTGTATATAGGTTGAAGAGGATAGGATCAAGAACGGAGCCTTGAGGCACACCATACTTTAAGTGGGAAGGTGAAGTGACGTACTCCATCACTTTCACATTAAAAGAACGATCCGTCAGATAGGAGGAAAACCAATCAAGAACAGTTACAGAAAAACCGAACCAGGAAGAAAGACGTTCCAGAAGAATATTATGATCAATGGTATCAAAATATGGTATGACAATGGTATGTCTGATTTAGAAGTTGTAAGGAAGGAGAGTAGGGCAGAAAACTCAGATAGAAGAGAGAGAAAGGTTTGGCATAGGTGGAGGAAGATGGTGGTCGATACACTGCAACAACATGCAGAGTACATGCGCTAAATTTACCAGTGACTGAAATTGCTTCAAATTAAGAAAATTTATGACAGTCATTGCTAAGAAGGGTAAAGGGCTTCCTTAGTAGGAGAGCAACTCCACCACCCTTAGCGCCAGATATCCTAGAGTCACGATTTGCAATAAACATATCATAACCTGGAGGAAGAATAGACATCAGTTCAGAAGGAGTGGTTATAGAGGATAGCCAAGTTTCACTGATAGCAAAACAGTCAAACTTGTGAGTCTCAGCCAAATCATGCAAAGCAATGATATGGTCTGAGTTACAGAGGGATCGGTTGTTAAGAGAGCAATGAGAAATATTGCTTCGAAGAGAATTAACCAGAATTCTCGATCTAAACATGCTTACAAAACTGATTAATCAGCAATTGTAAACAATACAGAAAGTACAATATAAATACATTAATATAAATACACTATAGTACATATAAAGTATATAGTACTATAAATACATATAATATAAATACACTATAGTATTACACAAATTACATAAAATGATACAAATACACAAAATTAACTAACAATCAAAATATTTTATTTGTTTCATTGCCATGCATAATTCTTAATTGCTTGCTTAGTTCTTTGAGATAGTAGTTTTTTACTTTTGAAATAATGGAATTTTTAATTTATTAATTTTATGTTTAATCTTGCAAAAGCTTTTGATGTGGAGATCTTCCTTGTTGCACATATTCTTTATTTGAATAACCAACTTCCATTGTAAAAGAATCATGCATGGCCCCAAGATATGTCTGTATTATTTGAATTCATCATTAGTTATCGCTATCTCAGACTGTATAGGCTCCTCATACGGTGCAGACATTGTCAAATACTCTCTCTCTCGCTATCTCTCTCTCTCTCTCTCTCTCTCTATCTTACTGCACTGCCTTACGGCAGGTCCATGGCAGATAACCTCTCCAATCTTCTCTGTCTTCCTTTTTCCCGTTCATGTTCACATATGAGTGGGTCTTTAAATCATCTAACATTCCTAATCTCGGTTGGCCTCTGCTTCTCCTTCCTTACATTCTACCTTCTATGACCTCTTTTAGTAAATGTACCCCTTAGAATATGTCCTGTACAGCTCTTTTTCCTATTTCTTAATATCAAATATTATATTATAATAATGTTATACTATGATATTATATATTATATAAAAAATTTATCAGAATATTTCTCTCTGTGTTCTGCCAAATGGCAGGTCCATGCTACATAAACTGAGAGTGCTTTCACGCTCCATACGTAGAGTGCCCCATAAATAGACAAGTTAATCACTTCACAGAATATTCCTTTCCTATACCTTATGTGTCCTATAGTTGGGATAAATATGATTTCTGAGGTTGTATCTCGTTGCCAAGTTTTTGCTTATAACTTTTCCTTTTACGATATCTACAGTTATCAGAATATGTGAATATGTGCAGAAATAAACAATAAATATAAATCATGTATGAAATTTTAGAGCCATTATTTTGAACATCATGTATTCGTTTTATGATATTTTATTTAGTTGTGAAGTATTATATCTGTGTATATCCAGTGGAGAAGGAACACTGACGGCTTACGATATTCGACGGCATAAGATGAAGGTTCAGTCAGAGTATCTGGATTCCGGTCTCCTGTCAATGGCTGTGGTCAAGGTGTGTCTGCTTTGTGCTTGAATGTGTGTTTGTTTGGAGGTCTAGATATAACTTCTCAGTCTTAATGTTAACTGTTATGTTGTAAGCCACTTGAAATGCCTGGTTCATGGTACAAGAGTGTTGTCTGAGGCTGTGTATGAAGGAATTTTTATATCGCTATATAGTTGATTGGTATGGACCATGCTAACATATGGATGTGAAACCTGGTCCTTCAGGAAGGAAGATATCAGGAAATTTGAGGCATTGGCAATGTGGATATGGAGAAGAATGGAAAAGATTAGCTGGACTCTAAAGTTACAAATGAGGAAGTTCTGGAGAGAGTTGGTACAGATAGACAGTTGATAAATGCACTAAGATGTAGGTAAAAGAGTTGGATAGGACACATTCTAAGGAGGAAAAGTTGACTAAAAGAGGTCATAGAAGGTAGAACGGAAGGAAATATAGGCAGAAGCAGGCCGAGATGAGGAATGTTAGATGATTTAAAGATCCACTCATATATGTATACGAAGAGGAAAGCAGAAGACAGAGGAAGGTGTTATATACCATAGACCTGCCAGTAAGCAGTGCACTAAGGGATAGGTGATTGAATGCACCATCAAGAGTAAGTAGTAAAAATTTTGTGCAAAGATTTGCTAGAGGTGTGTTGCGAGGTCTGACGCATGATTCTAATGTTGAAACCAATTCGTGGTATGATAGAAGCATGAATATGCTGTGAATGGGTCGTGTTGTGTTTGCTAGACTACTTGATAAATCTGAGATATGGCGTCTCGTATGTACCATAGTGCAAAAGCTGTAAAGCTGATGTTAACGTCAATTTCATCTCCTTAAAGTGATTTCAGTGACGTGGAGTGCAGGATTTGAACCACGCACACTCTGATCCATGGTCGAATATTTTACCGACAACGCCACTGGCTCCAGCCTCTATAATTTCTCCTAGTACCTAATAGGCTGGTAAAGCTAAGGTTAACGTCAGTTTCCTCACTTGAAAGCGATGTCAATGTCGGTCGAGCCCAGGATTTGAACCCCGCACATACTGATCTGTGGTCGAGTATCCTACCAAAGATACTCAAAATAAGATACTCGAAATTTTGACACCTTCAAAAAAGAAGGTGTCAACCTGATAACGTCAGTTTCATATGTCGACATCAGTGACGAAAGCCCGTGATTTGAACTCTGCACATACTGATCCACAGTAAAAAATTTAACCGAACGAATGTTTAATAATGGTATTTTTTTTTTTTTTTTATGAAGTTCTTTCACAAATTGATTATTCATTCGATCACGTCTTGCCTAATGATTCTCTGTTGTTGGTAGAACGGAGAGAAGGTGGTGTGTGGGAGTGAAGAGGGGGTACTGAATTTATTTAACTGGGACGAGTGGGGAAACATTAGCGACAGGTTCCCCGGACACCCGATATCCGTCGAGTCGATCGTCCCTGTCACTGACAGCATCGTCTGCACGGGAGCTTTCGATGGAGTCATCAGGTCTGTTTAGTCCACAACGATGGTTCAGTTGTTAGTCAAGAAATCTGTCAGTTGTTAGTCTATAAATCTGTCAGTTGTTAGTCTATAAATCTGTCAGTTGTTAGTCTATAAATCTGTCAGTTGTTAGTCTATAAATCTGTCAGTTGTTAGTTTATAAATCTGTCAGTTGTTAGTCTATAAATCTGTCAGTTGTTAGTCTATAAATCTGTCAGTTGTTAGTCTATAAATCTGTCAGTTGTTAGTCTATAAATTTTTGCTACTGCAGGTAATAACTGAGAAATATATTGACTAACAAACTGTTAGTAATAAATTAAATAAGTCTCCTGACCATTTTTGATCACCGGACTGGCCTTCCTTTAGGACCTTACTTCTCCTCAGCACATTTCTTTTGCAGATTGGGCTGGGTGAATTGATTTGTAGTGATGTGTGCTGTGGAGACGTCCCTAACATCATCTCTGGACGAGGAAACGGACGTTTAACCTTTATTATTACTATTATTATTATTATTCAATAAATCTGTTATTTTTCAAGTTATTAGGCAGTATATATACCAAGGTTTAGTTAGTCAGTGATTAATCAATCTGTTTGCAGTCGATCATTGAGTAATAAGCATATGTCAAACAACAATTAAACAATTGAAGTTTGTCTATAGACCTAATGCTCTCTCTGCTCAGTATTCATGTTGACAATCTTAATGCTTGCAATGAACCAATCAAGGAGGATATATAGTTGGGTTTCTTGCAAGATTTGCAAGAGGTGTCGTGGATCAAATATCAATGTCAGTGGCTGTAATTATGTTAAATATTCAATCTGATATTTGTAATTATTGATTGTCAGACATACTGACTGAATTGCTGATTGATTGACAGAGCAGTTAATCTATTGAAATGATTGATTGACAGAGCAGTTAATCTATTGAAATGATTGATTGACAGAGCAGTTAATCTATTGAAATGATTGATTGACAGAGCAGTTAATCTATTGAAGTGATTGATTGACAGAGCAGTTAATCTATTGAAATAATTGATTGATTGAGCAGAGCGGTAAGTATCCTGCCAAACAGATTTCTCGGTGTCGTAGGAGATCACGACGACTTCCCGATAGAGAACATGTCTGTGACGAGAGATGGGCGGTACCTCGTCAGCTGTGCTCACGATCAGAAGGTCAAGTTCTGGGACTTGTCGAAGGTCGCCGAAGAGAAGGTCGATGCTAATAGCAAGCCGAAGAAGTCTGCAGCCGCAAAACCGCTGTCTTCTGCGGCGCCCAGAAATGATTTCTTCGCTGATATGAACGAAGCGAGCGAGGAGCAACAGAATAAGTCAGGCGATTCTGATAGCGATGACGATGATGATAGCGATAATGAGTGCGATGTTGATAATGATGAGGATAATGAGGATAGTGATAATGATGATGACGATAATGATGACAACGAAAACGGAGATATTGAGGTTGAGAATGACGATTCAAACGATGATAATGATGAGGATGACAGTGATGAGGATGACGATGATGATGGTGATGATGACGAAGATGAAGATAGTGATGATAATAATGCAGTCAAGAAAATTTCTAAAGGTTCCAATGGTAAACCTGCGAAAGGTTCAAAGCGTTGATTTTAAGCATTGTAACTTGGAAATATGGTAGAAAAATATTATTATAAGGTGTTATCATATAATATTATTAATGATTTTACAATTTAACCACCACTGTCTTATTTATAAGTCGTAATAGTAACGAAATAATAACACGCATTACAGTGAAACGATATATCATGTTGATATCTATCACTTTTACATATCACATGTTATATCGTTATGCAATTTATCCCATTTTCCGCGTAAGCAGTCCTGTGAATGTCCGATATCAGCGCGGCCGGGAATAGAACCCTCGAGAGTTCAATTCACCTCATGAGGTGTTATTTAGATCTCGTATGACGATACCTGACATTTGTAACCATTGCGCTAGGGAGACATTCGTTTGTCGTATCTCTGAATGACTTCCTAAATAAGAATTTTATTTCGTATCTGAATACGAAATAAAATTAAAACTACCTTTAGTCTAATTCAAATCGTAGTTAGTTCTCTAAACTTTTAAAATTAACTAAAGATGAATAAATGAAAATGCTAATTAATGTTTTGAACTGTCGCAATAATATTATACATATATTGTATATTTTTCACTGTGATTTCGATGTATATCGTTCCTAAGAGCGAGACAGAGAGGGAGAGAGAAAGGGACTGGCTTTTCAGATGAATATGTTATCCGTGATCATTACCCCTTCCAATATAGTCTCTGTATTTCCTCCATTAAGTTATCTAGTATCCTTAACTTCTTGGTGTATAATAACGTTTGAGAATTGTACGAACTTTGGCGAGCCTTTGCTTAATAAAAGAGTAATGTGTCTCTTGGTGGGTCACAATGTAGAATTTTTAACTATTCTGAGTTAATGTCTACAGTAGTAGTAGTGGCTTGATCGACTAGGCTTTCGACTGGTCATCATTAATTGCGGAGTTCAAATCCATTGCTAGTCGGTCACTAGTGATGATCTGTCGAGATGTGTAACTTATTTTAGTTTTTAGTTGTAAACTTAAAATATGGTTCTTAACTCGAATAATCCAATTCAATAGATTAGTTTACTGGAATAACAACTAACCACAGATAAGCTCTAATCTTTTGAAACCTTCTCCAGAGTCTTGACAATCAACGGTGAAGCAGAAAGCTTGTTAGGCTTTTTCTTATCCAGATAAAGGTGTGTTTAGCGCATACTTTATTTTGGAGTGGAACGTAATTGTGAACAAAAATAAATTACAGTTTTTTAAAGTTACAGTTTTAAAATTCATTACAAAAATTACCAACTTTACGCTCGATGTTGAATTACTTTTTTAAAGTTTGAAACTTGGACCTGCAGGAGGCTATAGCCCGCCTCCCTGAACCCTTCTCCTCCTGCAACACATCCGTCAATGAAGGCGATATTTATGTAAGAAATACTTCTCCACAACATTGCAAGTCTTGTAGCAGCTCAGTTACTGACAGGTCTGCCTTCCATCAATCCAGTATTACAGTGCTTAGTCATCGTGTGGTTTTCTGGGCAGTGGCGGTTCTGAGGGGTGGCCACGGCCACCCCAAATGAAGGGCTGGCCACCCCAAAAATGGTCAACAAAAATAGTGATTTTTATTGCTGATTACCATAACATAACAGTGCTGCATCAGAAGCATCAGATGCCCATTTAAGACGATGCTTGTTTAAGATGCTTCATTAAAGTGCGACGCACTTTAATAACGACAATCGAACAGGGAATTTAAGCCACACCGTCAGAAGCCGACATCAGTGATATGATATCATATTACTTACGCGCAGACTCACAACTCTGCTCGAGTCCACACACTGTTTAAAATAGAAGGGCTGCTGAGCTAGAACTTAATGTGGTAGACCTTCATAATGAGCTTCATTAGCTAAGCCGAATGTTGCAACGCAACGAAGCTATGATCGAATAGATAAGACTCTCACATACTTATCAATCTGCTTGATTTAAAATTGTTTTTTGCAACAAATTGCAGAAGCGTTACATGAGACATTTAGATTAGCAAATATTGCATCAGTCCTCCCTTCAAGTGCTGCCTCGTGCAAGAGGAGCTTTTCCACAACGACGCTCATAAACATAACATAACAACAATTAGAGTGCTATTGTTGCCAATAACAACATCGAGCACCATTGAGACAAATCCCAGCCGGTGTTAAAAAAGAAGGTCCAAAACGGTGCAAATGACAATATCCAAAAAATAGTCCATAGATAAAGAAAATTAAAGAAAAGGAGGCTTGCGTTCTGGTCGCAATTCATAGTTACTGCAGTGGATTGAAAAGAGAGACGGAAAAGATGGATCTTCAACTGCCTATGGAACTGCTCATAGGAAAGCGGAGGCCGATGTCACCGATGTGATTTAAAAGAAGATTTCTAAAGAGTAGATGAAAGAGAATTCCTGACCTGCGGTGCAGCATAGTTGTAGGCTGATTAAGTCAAGTAAAAGTTTAATTGAGACACCGCAGAACAACGAATCGGTTGTAGTAGTTTCAGTGCATTTGGTCTAATTGTTTTACCATGCTGCTTCCATCGAATTATAAAACTGTTTGATTTTACTGAAGACTCCCGCAATCAACTCTCCAACTCTCGTAAAACACCCTAACCTTGTATAGTTGAGTGCAAAAGATCCCGGTACGAATCCGAAAGTTGTTTAGACGTTCATTTGTTACATTGTAATTTAATCTATATAATGCATATTAAGGTCATCGACCTTAACTTGAAGTCTAACGTAGGTCGACTTCAAGGGGTGTGATAAGACAATGAACACATTCATTAACACGTAATGAAGGAAGCTAGCAATCTCGCCGGGAGTCTTCGAGTCGGTAGATTGTTCATTCTACTTCTCATTCAGTTTTGGGCTTCATTTGAATGCACCATAGGCTAGTCGCTTGATTGTTTTATAAAGTTTTAGCAATACAGCTAAGATACCACTTTCTTTATTTCTAGCATTTAGGCCTAAAGTATGTAATGACAATAAATAGGCTGTAGATGTAATTAATATATTAAATAAGCTATTTAATGAAAGTTTCGTTCAGTTTATGTTTGCCTTATATCATAATTTTGGAAAATTGAAAATGTATCCTTTTAATGGGGACGTCCCTGACATCATCCTTGTATGAGAAAACGGACGTTGAACCTTTATTATTATTATTATTATTAATGCGAATTTAAAACGTTTAAGTTTGAAAAATTTCTACGTAAATTATTTTAGCTATTTGTTTAGTGTTTAGTATCATTTATAAAACATAATGTTTGCATGTGGCCAGGGATAGCATGCACTCAAGATATTTTTTGCTTTTTTAGACAGATATGATGATGATGAAGATGATATATAATAGTAAAGATTTATTATTGATAAATTCCAAAAAGAAAATAATTCCCTATATTTATAATAAGATGCTCAGAAAATATACGGTTTCACGATTATAATTTCCAAAAAATTCCCCCTTCGGGGAGGGGTTTAATAGCGCCCTCCCTGAAAAAATGTCTCATATGTGCCTCCCTAAATTTTTCCTTGCCACCCCTCTGGCCACCCCATTTTGCATAAGCCAGAACCACCTCTGTTTCTGGGAGATACGAGTACGGAGTAGCTGGGCCATCCCGTCTCAACCTGAAGTCCTATTATCTACTCCGTTTAAAGAAACGGTTTTTATAGAAACGCCTTCGGTTCCTATGTTCGCTTAAATGTAATATTAGTGTCGTGGCGCCGCGTTAGCTTTTGGGAGTATTATGTGTGAAAGTTAACCCTAGAATTTGTCTAACCATAAGTTCATAACTATTCTATTTTCTTTGACCATATATTTATTTCCCACTATCCCCATCAATTTATTCCGTTTTATGAGAATTATTTGATGACGTTTATAGGCAGATCGGACCACCTATACATTTGCGAGCGAGGTTTCTGTCGTCACGTCAGTTCTATGATAGACGTGTCTTCAATCATTCAGCTCTGAACAAGCCGTGTAACGTAGTGGTATATCTCGAACAAGAACAACGCAAGTGGCCTGTTTGTATATCATGTGCATAGTTCAGCTACCTTTCTCCTCTCCCCTATTTGAAGTTTTGCTTCCTAATTTGAAGTTTGCTATTTAGGTCTAATTAGATCTATGTCGTATGTCGTTAAGAAAATTTACTTCATTGGTGCAGATGACATTAACATTTGAATGACAACTGATTTATTTGAATGACATTTGATTGACTTTTTTAAGTAGCTTAAGCTTCATCTGCCAATTGTATTACTGACCTTTACACTGACCTTTAGATTATTAACTATAATAGCTAACGGAATGCTGTAGTACTGACTGTATTTTTCAATAGGGGCACTGAAAATTAATATTTTGATTGCTAACTATTGGACAAAACGGTATATATAATTAGTTAGCGTTATATAATTTATTAAGCTTATTTTTGTAAGAAATATAATATTTTCTTTATCAAGCCTTAACATGTTATGTAGCTTGAGCAAATTTTACTTCACAAGCATTTTCCAGGACGATCTGACAAACGTTTCTAACCTCACACCTTCCTAAGTAATTTCATATTAATTTTATCATTAGTTTCACTCGACAGACCTTCCTTAGACTAGTATCTGCGTTAGCACGGTATTTGAATAGTGCATTCTACACTGGATAGGCTAATGATAAAGGCTAAAGACAAGTTTAACGTCAATATTCTGTTGAACAGCGTCCGTATTTGTGGCGGGAAGTGCACTGAATTTGAATCCTGTACGGGACATTTATTGATCCGCTATCGAACAACTCTCCAACAAGCCACCGTCGCAGCCCAATAAGTAGTCTAGTCAATACGGTACTATGTATGGTATGTGTGGTATGTAAGCAGGTATTGTATGTCTGCTAGTTGGTTAGATACTAATGTTGATATTGGATACTAATATAAAATACTGGTATCGGACACTAGTAAAGATACTAGTATAAACTAGTATTATATGATACTAGTATAAGATACTAGTATAGGATACTAGTAAAGATACTAGTATAAGATAGTATTATATGATACTAGTATCCTATACTAGTATAGGATACTAGTAAAGATACTAGTATAAGATAGTATTATATGATACTAGTATAAGATACTAGTATAGGATACTAGTAAAGATACTAGTATAAGATAGTATTATATGATACTAGTATCCTATACTAGTATAGGATACTAGTAAAGATACTAGTATAAGATAGTATTATATGATACTAGTATAAGATACTAGTATAGGATACTAGTAAAGATACTAGTATAAGATAGTATTATATGATACTAGTATAAGATACTAGTATAGGATACTAGTAAAGATACTAGTATAAGATAGTATTATATGATACTAGTATCCTATACTAGTATAGGATACTAGTAAAGATACTAGTATAAGATAGTATTATATGATACTAGTATAAGATACTAGTATAGGATACTAGTAAAGATACTAGTATAAGATAGTATTATATGATACTAGTAAAGATACTAGTATAGGATACTAGTAAAGATACTAGTATAAGATAGTATTATATGATACTAGTAAAGATACTAGTATGATACTAGTAAAGATACTAGTATAAGATACTAGTATAGATACTAGTAGATACTAGATACTAGTAAAGATATAGTATAAGATAGATATATATACTAGTATAAGATACTAGTATAGGATACTAGTAAAGATACTAGTATAAGATAGTATTATATGATACTAGTATCCTATACTAGTATAGGATACTAGTAAAGATACTAGTATAAGATAGTATTATATGATACTAGTATAAGATACTAGTATAGGATACTAGTAAAGATACTAGTATAAGATAGTATTATATGATACTAGTATCATATACTAGTATAGGATACTAGTAAAGATACTAGTATAAGATAGTATTATATGATACTAGTATAAGATACTAGTATAGGATACTAGTAAAGATACTAGTATAAGATAGTATTATATGATACTAGTAAAGATACTAGTATAGGATACTAGTAAAGATACTAGTATAAGATAGTATTATATGATACTAGTAAAGATACTAGTAAATGATACTAGTAAAGATACTAGTATAAGATACTAGTATATGATACTAGTAAAGATACTAGTATATGATACTAGTAAAGATACTAGTATAAGCTACTAGCACATGAATAAGATACTAGTATACGATACTAGTATATGGTACTAGTATAAGATACTAATATCATATACTAGTATCTTATACTAGTATCATATACTAGTTTATACAAGTATCAATACTATTATCACAAGATACTATTATACGATACTAGTATAAGGTACTTGTATAAGATAATAGTATATGACACTAATATAAGATACTAGGTCTATAATATTCTGCTTAGAACGAGCATCGATCAGCTGATATTTACATTTGCCTCTGTTGTATAATAACCTTGTGAGATGGAAGTAATTACACTGGTGAATCCATTAACTCTTGCAGACCGGATATCAGATATCCTTTACTGGTTCCGCTGCCGTATCTACGGCTATCAGGTTACATGAACTCCTGTGCGATTGTACTGCAGTGCGCAATTCCGGTCTGTAGACCTAGTATATCAGTACCATTATAGAGCATTACGTACAGGAACTTCAATGCTTGTACTCTATCAGTACCACTGTACAGCATTACGTACAGGAACTTCAATGCTTGTACTCTATCTGTACCAGTGTACAGCATTACGTACAGACACTTCAATGTTTGTACTCTATCTGTACCACTGTACAGCACTACGTAGAGACAATTCAATGCTTGTACTCTATCAGTACCAGTGTACAGCATTACGTACAGACACTTCAATGCTTGTACTCTATCAGTACCACTGTACAGCATTACGTACAGGAACTTCAATGCTTGTACTCTATCAGTACCACTGTACAGCATGACGTACAGGAACTTCAATGCTTGTACTCTATCTGTACCAGTGTACAGCATTACGTACAGACACTTCAATGCTTGTACTCTATCAGTACCACTGTACAGCATTACGTACAGGAACTTCAATGCTTGTACTCTATCAGTACCACTGTACAGCATGACGTACAGGAACTTCAATGCTTGTACTCTATCTGTACCAGTGTACAGCATTACGTACAGACACTTCAATGCTTGTACTCTATCTGTACACCATTGTACAGCATTACGTACAGACACTTCAATGCTTGTACTCTATCTGTACACCATTGTACAGCATTACGTACACGAACTTCAATGATTGTACTCTATCAGTATCAGTCTACAACAATGTGTACAGACACTTTAATGTTTATATTCTATCAGTACTAGTCATATACATACTTCAATACGTAGAGTCCTTCTGTACTTTTCTACTGTATCAGTAGAATACCCGTGTATTGCCGTGCGTACAGGTACTTCTTTGTCTATTATCTGAAATCTTGGCCGTTTAAATGAGTCCAGAAAAAAATTGAGTGCTTAAAATGCTGCCTGTAATATTCTAGTAATGATACGTGTAACACGTCGTGTGTAATTAATATTTCATTTGTTGTATTTATTTTACAGAATAGAAATTATAATATTCGTTTACAAACAGTTCATGTGAAAAGAAAGGACACAAATTTCCAGAGTCTCAGACGTGTGTCCTGTGAAAAAGGAATACAAAACAGTAAATACAGTCCCATAGCATCTCATAGATTGAATTCACAGCATTTCAATAGTATTTTCATAATTAACTTTTTAAAATTACCTATTTACATTTTAAATATATTAAAAAGTAGGTATTTACTAAAATCTAATTCTTCTAAATGTAATTGACGCTTGAAGGACAGTGCACTCTTAGTTTTCCTGAAGAATCTGCAAAAAGTTCCTCGGTTCGCAGACTCTAACAGGAAAAAGACTTAGAACTTCAGTTCAAAGGTTGATCAGTATACATTTAAAGGCTTTAATTCAGTGGCCACTTGATTATCGTGTGGACAATTCCAAACTGTAAGTATCAGATTCACAACTAATGAAGCCGTTCGATATTTTAAAATATAACACTAATCAGAATGTAACCGCTCGCGCTTATGTGTGCGCAAATTTGAAGTTGCTTACGCATCTTTATAGGGTTCATTCTTTAGCTCAGGGATGCGTTTATTGATAATTCCATATCGAATATTATTTGATGCTGTATTAAAAAAAATTTCCAAGATATTTAATAAAGAATTTTTAGGTTTGAGTTAGACTTGAATGAAATTACTGAAAGGAGCTGATTTAATTAGTTTTATTAGTTTTTAATTAATTTTATGACACAAAATCGCAAACTAATTGCTTGACAAAACTTCGCTTTTAAGTCAGAATTATTACCTGTAGTATGTCCGCAATGATTACAACACGAATCCACCCGGGCACGTGTGTAATCTCGATTACATCGACTTGTTGAGTAAGCGGCTGTAATTAAATATTTATTGCTCATTCCACTCTCTATTCAAGTCGGTCGAGATTTCTTTCTGAAAGGTCGACGAGAGGCAAGCCAGTCGGCGCCTGGTCTATCTGCTTCCTGTCGGCTGACGTTTTGTTGTGAGAGTGGGCTGAGATCCTGCATTAGACTTGAGGATGAGGTTTTGACTCTGCCTCAATTGTACCTCTTTGACAGTGCTGCATATGAGTGATGCATTGAATTTTTGTTAATTAAGCGAAATTTCATAAAGTATATACCACTCAATTTCCAGAAATCTAAATCTTTTAAGCTAAATTATGATGCATCATGTACTGAAACTTAATTCTTCATTTAATATTCAAACCTTATTTCACCAATATGCTTTCGTAGGCTTCCTCGTACTTTCTAAATAATGTCCATTAAACGTCATATTTAGACTTTACTAACTTGCACTTTAATTAACATCAATCTCCTATTTATAGTATCTACTCCAATCAAACAACAATATTTTAGCGTCCATCCTCTTTATTATTATTATTAACAACGAAAACTTGCATAGCAGTGTCATGGCCGAACTCGGTCTTCGAGACTACTTTACAGGAAGAGTTCAATTTTAATCATGAGCTAAATTACAATTACATTTAAATTAATATCTAAACTAGTAAACATTTCTACATATGAGCGGAACTTTACGCTATCCAGCAACACTCATTTCAGACTTCATATACAAAAGACTTTGCGATAGGACGGGTCAGAGTGTCAGGCAGCCATAAAGTGTAGTAACTTCTTATTTCTAGAGTCAACTGGATTAAACCAAAAATATTGTAAACAAAGGCTGTGCAGCTTTGAGCTCAGCCGAGCTCCTTATATGAGGATTGTTATTGGAAGAGTCAAATCTCAATCGCTGTTTGTATGTAGAGCGGCTGTAAGCAGAATGCCATTGATTCATTGAACGGTGAGTTAGGTAGAATCTTGGCGAAAGACCACAACTTGCAAGTATGAAAGTCGGGAATTCTTGTGCTATTCTAGAATTTATTAAAGCTAAAGCTAAGGTTAACGTCAGTTTCCTCACTCGAAAGCGATGTCAGTGCTGGCGAGCTCAGGATTTGAACCCCGCGCATACTGATCCGCGGTCGAGTGTCTTACCGACTTCGCCACTGGCTCCAGCCAGTTATTAGATCAATTGATAGATTAATCCTAACAATAAAGCAGCAAATATAAATATCATAAATGATAAATGTCATACTAGATTATAATTTAGGGAGCTGAAGAAGCCTCTCTCCCAGCCTGCAGCACACAGCACCTGGTCGATTCAGCGGTGCGCTAGAACTCACGGCGGCCCTGGACTGTGTGTATAACTACACTGGATCACTTTCATATTCAGTATCTCAGCCGTACTGTGCAGTTGTGTCTACATGTAGTGTGGGTCAATTGAGTATCTTACACTTTGTAGGAATCGTTTGTGCATCAAAGTTCATTTCCTGCATTACATACTTTTGAAGCAAATATTAAAAATCTGTAGTAGTATACTATCATTGGTTAACTGCTTAGTTTAATTATTGAAGCAATCATTAAGTTTTTTGCCCAGGAATTGCGAGCCTAGTTTACCAATAGAGGGTCTATAATAACTGTATAGCTTCTGCGACTAGAGATAATAGGCCTATAACATAAACTGAATACTATAGGCCTAGTATTCTTGTAGCAGATTTTATTAACCATACAAAGCTTTGCGGGCATTGTGTTACGGTGTTACCTAAGTTTTAATATGTTTATAGGGCAAGCACCTGGATGGATATTATGGATCAATACTTATCCTTTGATGAACAGAAAGTCAGTGAGTACAGATCGTTTTTCACTACTCTGATAGTAATAACTGATCTGATAGTGGTAACTGACGTTAACATTAGCTTTATCAGCTTTGCCTTAATACATGTTAATAGTCAATAGTTTAACACGAGTTCATAGTCAGTTGTTAAAATGAGAATTGAGGGCTAATGGAATTGTCAAATATTTTCGTCCCCACCCTTCCCTTTGCAGGGCCCCTAGTTTCTAACATGGGCCCATAGCAGAGAACTCATTTCAGACAAAATGAGAGGTGGTGGGTATGAGTTTTCCTGCGTCCCCTATTTCACCACTGTATATATGATCAAGTGTTTTACTGTCGAGCTTCTCGTAACTGATGGAAGAGTCTTTATAGCAGAGGGTTGTATTCAAATCCACATCGGTCTATAAAAACTAAAACCCCAGGAACACTCTTAGCTGCAGCCGGACCCAGGTACGCTAATCGACTGATTGAGCTTAACCTCTCATGCATATTAGACTAATTAGTATAGTATTAGGAAATTATCTAATGCCAATTAGTAGTATTGATCCGAGGGAGATATCTGCAAATTATAAAACAAAGAAAGGAAAAATAGTATTCGTTAATAAAATGCAATTTAATAGGTAAGCTATTTGAGTGTGCGTTATGTTAGCGGAGTGTTTTAGGTCAGACTTTATGATCACTTTAAGATGTTTGAGTACTTTTAGGTTATGATGTGTTATGTTATGCTATATTATGTTATATTATGTTGTGTTGTATCCCGACCCTGGTTAAATTGGGATTTAAGGGAAGATGATGATGATTATGTTGTGTTATATAGTCCCAACGCAATAGTGAATTTTATTTTGCAAAATTTAAAATACTATTATACGTGTATACTCTAACATTTTTGAAAAATATTTAGATGACTTTGAGGCTTATACTCAACTAATATCTGCCACAGTCTGGTTAACTTCAAAATCTCTACATGTAAGTGTCCAAGTTATAATTTAAATACTCGTGATCATATTTTCTTTGGAATTCACCTCTTAACCTACCTTCCACGTTGGTTGTCTCTTCACCATACAGATGCGACCAGGATCGTGCCAGGTCTTGATCCATGCACCTCTTAGAGAAGCTCCACAGAGCCTGGGACAAACAGATAGGACGCTTTCGGACTCCTAGAGACTCTTCCATTCACCAGGACGAGAATCATCCATTATTATATCTAGCGTCAACCACCTTACCTGCGAGACTGTGTAATAGAACTCCTTCACCTTTAGCTGAATTGATAGATCTCTGTCCTCTATCCTCCAATGAGCGTGATAAGGAATGCCGGAAAAGAGAGGAGGACTCGTTTGAATCCACTTCCAGTCCTGCCAGTGACAGGTTTCATGTGATAGGTTGCTGTGCAGTCGCAGGTCAGATTGGCGGCAGAACTGGAACTAAAAACAATTACAAAACTGTTAAAGAAGCTCGAAGTTCGAATGAAAAGCGAAGTATTGTATGCAGGAATTGTAGTAGAAGAATCGTCAAGGATTTGTTGTTGACTCGAGAAACAAAAGAAGTTACCAAGAGTGCAAATGCAAAGGTTGGAGGATTAGCATCTGAAGAGTTTATCGAAGGAACTGCAGCTATATTTGATAAAAACAAGGCCGAAGACTTTGATATTTCTAATCGGAAACCTATTTGTGAAATATGTAGAGCTAACTATGCAAACGACATATCTCCACAATCTGGAGAATCTACTGTTTGGAATAATCTGGGCACAGATAGTAAGCATTACTCAAAATATAGTGATATTTGGATAAGTGCAAAAATACCTAGCAATTTCATTGAGATTGATAAAAGAACCCAAGGTAGTAAAGGGCGCATTGTAAGATTTGACAATAGCGATAAAGTAAAATCGTCCCACACTGCGACTAGTGCCTTAAAAGCGCCACCTTCCAAGTCGTTTTCCGCCTTTCTGGACATGTCTACCACAGCTTCGCTAGAGGAACCACCTCACAGCAGGTGCTGTAGCGGTGGAGCATCGTTTGGCATCGATGAATCCCCGACAAAACTACAAAGAATCAAAACTGTGTCCTACTGTGAGTCAGTAACTCTTCCTAGAAGACTGAGGGACAGGTACGACCTCAGAACAGGAGATTCCTCATCTTCTCCGCGTCAGTCTCCGCTGATGACGCGATCCATGCAGGAAGGCGACACATCGGGCTTGAGGTGCAGTCACTCACCTTTTTTGTTCAGGGACGACACCAACTGTCGACCAGATGGAAGATTTTCCAACGGCAGAGAATCATCGTTATCGATGTCGTCAAAGTGCCAGCTGTCTGAGAGTCAGGCCGCAGACTTGCGCTTCTCCTCGTTTAAGATATCGTCAGAAAGGCATTCTGATCATCCCACTGCTGCGTCGTCGCCGAATTCGCCCGCTGTCGGTAGATTTGCCGGTCTATGGCAGCAGCAGCACCAGCAACAGCAACTATGGCGACAGCAACCAGTTATAGGTAAACTAGTGGATGTCGATGGCGAAAGAAATCCTACCGGAGATGAACTTGCATTGGAATGTGACACTCAAACAAGATCCACTCGGAGACGATGCCACTCCAGTGTGATGACATCAGTGGACCGGCATGGAGCGCAGAGCAACCGGGACTCCACCCGGACTAGAGGCGGAACCTCTTCCTCCTCATCCTCTTCCTCAGGAGCAGCCAGTCCAGTGGTCCACTCAGCGCTCAGGTGGAACTCTGATGGAGCTCAGAGGTTAGCGTGCAAGACCCATGGGATGTCCGAGTCCATGTTCTGCACAGGAAGTCCGAGGCTAGACACCAACAAGTGGAACAGGAAGAACTGCGGGTAAGTTTATCCCCACAGTAGTTACTGTTTAGAAAGCATGCCAGTGAGAGGCTAGCATTTGATTTGAACTCTGCACTCATTAATCCGCAGTCGGATACCTCTCAATGAAATACCTGCTCGCACTGATTAATAATTAATATTATTAATATTACTATTATTAATAATATTAATACAATATATTAATATAATATTTAATAATAATAATATAATATAATGTTAGTATAATAATATTAATAAGATAAGATTGTTTAAAATGTTTTATCGAAGAGGACGATCAACCGATTAGATGGCGAGTTGGTAACTTGCATGATTATCTGATAATAAAGGAGACATCGGCAAGAATGCCAGCCGATTTGTCTCTCGTGGTGCTAACAGTTGTTAGCTTTATAATTGTGTATGATTATGTTTGAGCTGGTAGAGTGAACAGCGCGGACTACAGGATGACCTAATGATAACGTCTTGTCTTTGGATCTTGTTTTTTGTACAGAGGATCAAAGATTCTTTATTCAGAGATGTCTCTTTCGCTCTCCACTGCTATAATAGAGTCGATAGATTAGTACTATGCAATATGCTATGAAAGCTAGGATAATCCTGAAACTAATGCCACCTAAATCTAAACTTCTGAAGAACTTTTAACTAAGTAACGTTCATATTCGAACCATCAAAATGTATAAATTTATATAAAACTTTGCGAACAGAGTATATGCTAACCATGATTCAACGTCTATTTCTTAGTCAAAGATGATTCGTAATAAGAAGCGAACCTGTGGCTGCCAGATTAAAAGGTAAATATGCTACTTTGCTAACTGTTAGATCCGAGAAAGTGGCCTAGGTCGGATTGAATACGTAACAATAGACACTACGATAGTACTTAAAAAAGCTGGTAAAGCTAAGGTTAACGTCAGTTTCCTCACTCGAAAGCGATGTCAGTGACGGGCGAGCACAGGATTTGAACCCGCATCAACTTTCGAGTATCTTAATGAGTACAACATTGGATCACTGCTAATCAGAGGTTTTTACATCCTAGTACTTATCAGCACTAGGCTACAAGAGTACTTATCAGCACTAGGCTACAAGAGTACTTATCAGCACTAGGCTACAAGAGTACTTATCAGCACTAGGCTACAAGAGTACTTATCAGCACTAGGCTACAAGAGTACTTATCAGCACTAGGCTACAAGAGTACTTATCAGCACTAGGCTACAAGAGTACTTATCAGCACTAGGCTACAAGAGTACTTATCAGCACTAGGCTACAAGAGTACTTATCAGCACTAGGCTACAAGAGTACTTATCAGCACTAGGCTACAATTGTACTTATCAGCGACATTAATTGGCTGACTTCAAGAACCTGTTATTAGCAAAATTGAGAACATATTTCACTTGATAGTTTTTATTATATCTACAAACGATAAAATCAGCTATATCAATTGTGAGCCATATAGACAAGAGGTACAAATACAGATGGATGCATAGAGATTCTGACAAATACCGCAGACGAATTATTAGGTAGATTAGTGGTGAATACTTTCGCTAAGACGTGTAATTTAATCATACTAAAGTAGGTCTGAGTTATAGTTGCTTGCGTCTTGCGCAAGAATATTTGTGTCGAATTTCATGAGCGCACACACATTCTTATCGACCAAACTTCTCAAGCTGCACAACTCCCGCAGAGCTCTTTTATCTGCGCAACTCCTCAAGATAAACATCTTCTCACCGGGGGGCGAGAATGTTCACTCTTCTAGTTAATAATCAGCTGGATTTAAGGATGCATCGTTGGAATCAAGGAATCTAAAAATTGAACATACTAATAACTAGGCCATCGGTTGAATCGCATAGTCACCAGAGTGTTAGCGCGAATGATAGCATGCATGATAGCATTACTTGCAGAAAACCTTTGATTAATAAGCCTCAGTGCTGATGAAACATTTAGACCTACGAGATTAAGCACGTCTCTGGCTTCAACGCCCAGTGGTATATGATCTGCGCTATACAATATTGTAAAAACCTCTTCGATGACTATACCTTAACGCTGAGTAGACGATGCTAACCATGAGGAGATTCTTGAGGGAATGCTACAAAGATATCTAATGAATAATAAAATGAATAGATAAGACATGTTGTATTGGGATAATTCACTGGAAAAGATAAGAAAATAAAAAAAGGGATTAGAATCGGATTCTAATAGAGATGTTGTATGGTAGGGAGGTTAGGTGATTTAAATAAAAGAAATCATAATGTAGAGATGAAAAGAAGTCGGGGATAGAATTAATTTGAAGGGCTAAGTGTTTGGTATATCCTGCCTTTACGCAGTGCACTAAGAGAGAGAAAGATGGATATATATATATATATATATATGTATATATATATATATATATACATGTATATATTATACTGTATATATATATATATATATACATATATATATATATATAATATATATACGTATATGTATATATAGAGAGGGAGAGAGAGAGATAGAGAGAGAGAGAGAGAGAGAGAGAGAGTGATAGAATCGATGTTAAGAAATAGCAAAGTTTTACGTAGCACAGAGGTTATTATTACTGAGAATTTGACCTCCGATTGGGATTCGAATATTGACCACTAGGCTTTCAGGCTTGCTTGCCGTCGACTATTTGCCATCATATCTGTATTTCTTGTTATCGGGCTTCAGTAGTACTTGTATTTCTTGTTATCGGGCTTCAGTAGTACTTGTATTTCTTCAAGAAATGTTTTGATATTTTTCATCAGATTTGTATTTTGTAGTCGTTTTAATTGAAATCAAATATTTGGATAATAATCAAACAAGAATTTGTTAAAGTTAGTAAAATTCAATACTCTAAAGCTATGTTAAAGCCACGTTGAATATGTTTATATAGAAACAAACGTACGTAAACCACTACAATTCGTTCTTGAATTTACGATTTTTTAATTTCTTGAAACTTTGCTATAACGTGTATTTTACGTAAAATTCCTACGGTACAAAATTCTCGAATGACTGAATCCGTAGCTGATGATGCTTTCAGAAACATCCAAAAATGAGGCTGCAAACATTCACACTAAATTACAGCCGACTTATGTTTATATTTTTTGAAGCATACTCTTCGATATTGACGAATCGACTTTCATCTCTCTGCAGGCTTCTTGGATAATTTCTTGAAAGAATCTACTTTTATGATAATTTTAATTATTTATGATCACACTCATTTATAGCTACACACTGCATATGACATTGTTAGGATTAATGTAAGACATCTTGTATTTAAATTTCAAACAGTTGTGAGATTCAGCTAGCCAGCTAAATCTCACATTTGAGTAGCTAATGAAATGAGAGGCCCAAGACACATAATCCCTTTGTAAGGTCTGCGACCATGTATAATGATAACTACAAAGAACAGTTGGTTCATTTTAACGTATATTTAACATTTCTTTAAATTACCTGAATCCATTAGGGCCTACTCATAATATGCTTTAGTTTTCAATTACGCCATTCTCAAATTTCCCGTACGCAGTGCGGGAAATTTGATGGATTGGGATGAGGTTAGGTAGAGAAAGCGGCTGCTGTTAGTGAAAGATTTAGTAGCAGACTAGCAGTCATTGAAAGATATGAAAGTTTCATTCACTCTTACTTTCTTTTACCCGTGTTGTGTCCGATTGCTGAATAGTCCAATCATAGACTGTACGAGTACATGTCGTAAAGGCAACAACGCACTAAGTAAGATACAAGCCCACGTCGGATATGGCATTCTGTTGGGGAGCGTCTAGGCTCCAGGAATTGCTAAAAAGTCACAAATAAATGGAATAGTGAAGGTCCATTCGTATCCCTACACGAGCAAAACTGGGATTCAGTGGAAGAAAAATAAAAAGATGATGATGATGAATGAATGAATGAATGAATGAAAGATTTAAATCTAAATTCATAAATATTTTGATGCAGGTGAACTAACGACTGAGTGTTCGATTTCCGGACAAGCAAAGACAAAGATAAAAACAAAAACACAAAAACTGTGACACTTATGTGGCCGATAATTGTTTTTGTTATTTATTATTATTTATTATGTTCGCCAAAAGGAAATTACAACCATATAGTCGTTGCAAAAATCAACGATAAATGCCGCAACAATTTACTTAATAATATATATATTCGTTTACTACTTGAAATCTGACATACCGCAGTAAACGTACAAACATACATGGAACAAAAAGCAAATAGAAAGTTCAATAATACCAAGATACCAATAGTCCAAGATAATGTTTCATAACGGTCATTATACGATATTCTAATGACAAAATCTTAACCACGAAAGGAGTGCGTTTAAATGGTATTTAAAATGAATGAGCCCTCCCACTGAGTTTGATGTTAAAATATAATAAATCTTGCTTTTATTTCAACAGCCGCAGATAGGTTTCATACGAACATAATTACATTATACGAGAAGACAATGACACAGTCACGCAAAATACTAACAATACATTTTAAACCAAAATTAAATTAGCTATGGTTTTACAGCATCACTTAGTGTCATGCGGGTTATGAAGCTTTTATCATTCAAAGAGCTACGCTTAGTTGGTATGGCGTAACTTCTTTCTGTAACGTTTCTTCGGGTTTGATATGAATGTTGGAATAGTGAGGGCATAAGCGGAGCCATCAAGTGGTCAGGATTATTACCGACTGTCCTAAATAGCTTACTGTCGGCTGACATGCAGAGATTCTAAAAAATTTGCTCTCTGTTATAAAAAACCTGCCCTTAAAAATGCTTCTGGGCGGTTTCTGTCGTCCGAAGAAGTAAACCCCCACCTAAATTGAGGCGTAGAGTATAATTTACTAAGAGTAGAAGCATGGAACATTATCTGAAGGAGTTCATTTGATAGACCTTTTGTGCGCGAGGAGTAAAAAGCAAAAGTATTACTCGAATATGAGGATATAAGATTGGATATGTGAGAAGAAAAGGAAAAATTACACGAAATTGTGACTCCCAAACATTTGAGATTTGAGACTCGTTCTATTCCAGCTAAGTAGGCAATTCAATTGTTTGACGCTTAAAGATAGGTGACTTAAAGATTATTTCCTAAGATCTAATTGAAACTTTTGGTCTCCATTAGTCAAATAACTTTAAGAACAAGAAATAGTTCACAAATTAAAGTAAATTAGAACTATTCAGTAAATTAGAAATATTCAGCTATTATTGCAAATAAAATAAATGTTAAAGTTACATAATGAATATATTAATTTTACATTCTACATTCAAGTAGCCCATATTAATCAATCAATCTCTTTCTCTCTCTCTCTCTCTCTCTCTCTCTCTCTCTCTCTCTCTCTCTCTCTCGGGTTCTAGCAAGTGGCAGGTCCAAGGAATTCATACTCAGTCTTCTTTCATGCTCCATATAAAGGACTCCATTGATCAACAAGTTAATCCCTTCACAAAAGCCTTTAACTTACCCATACTTTACGGACCCAATATCTTGAAAAAACATGGTTTCTGGGTGGTTTCTCGTTGCCTTCTGAAATTTTGCTTTTTCCTCTTACAACACGTGCAGTTAACAGTTGATCTGTTGCTCGTTTTTTATCATTCAAGTCGTTTGAGCTCATAATTTACTAGCAGACCCCTGACAATGAATGATGTAGTAGCGCAAGTCAAGATAAATCTAGCTAAAGAGTTATTAGGCACTTTTTGTATTTTATATTCTATATTGGATAATTGGCTAAATTATCTAATCGTTATCTAATGAATTAGGCAGTTGCATTTAAGAGATGGGCATCGGCATGGATTTCATTGTAAAGCGCGTTAAAAAATTATTCATAATGAGAATGAAGAATTACAATATAGGATACATATAAATCTATTGTGAAGTGTTTATGAATGTGGCTTTTCTTATTTACTACTCTCATTCTCTGCCCGACAGGCATGTAAAATTTATAGAATGTTAACCCGATATGAGTCATATCCAGGCATAGAACAAAGAACTAGCACTACCGACGTTGGTGAACTTGTTTGATAAATGCTTAATCTCAGGCTTATCTCAACTTCCTACTACCTACAATCCTGCATGACATTGCACGTTTGCACTCAAAAACTTTCAGTCGCTCTCTCACTTTATATATATATATATATATATATATATATATATAGATATATATATATATTATATATATATATATAGATATATATATATATATATATATACATATACATATATAATTACTGTATGCCTATATATACATATAATGTATATATGTATACAGGATGAGTAAAAAATGATTACACCTGCAAAATGTTTGAATATCTCAGGCTATTGTTAATATATTCCAATAAAACTTTTACCATTTACTGCAGGACTAATTTCGGATGGGGTGACCAATTTTCATCCATTTGGGTACATAGATGGGCCAGTTATGCAAGTTTCAGCAGAGCAACCCCCCATTTTTTCCTAAAAATGGCGTTTGCTACAACGGTAAGGGCAGATTGCACTTCATTGACGAGAAGGTAAAGGTGAACTCTTAGTATTACGTCAACACTTTGCTTCCGGAGTTGTTTGATGATTGCCATGCTCTTCTACCAAATGGTTTCATCTTTCAGCAGAATGGTGCTCCGCCTCATGCATCTCGTTATGCACAGAAATGGATCAGAGAGAAAAAAATCCGGATTTCATTAAGAAGAGTGAATGGCCTCCAAATCTCCCGATCTAAATCTGCTGGATTACTATATCTGGGGAACCATGCTGCATCTCTATCATAAAAACAAGCCGAGCCTAAAAACAAGACAGAACTGCAGAAAGTGCTAAAATCGATCTGGGAGAGAGTGCCCCAAGCTGGAATCAACAAGGCTGTCCTAGCGTTCCGAAAGCGACTGCAATCCTGCGTAGCAGCGGGAAGACACCATATCGAATAGTCAGCAATGCTAGCAAATACAACCGGTTCTTTCTGAACCACTACAACGGCCCTTTTCAGGGCCAAAAGAAAATTATAATTATATATAATTTATATTTACAGTACATTAAAAATGGGGGGTTGCTCTACTGAAACTTACATAACTGGTCAATCTATGTACCAAAATGGATGAAAATTGGCCATCCCATCAGAAATGAATCCTTTAGTAATTAGTAAAAGTTTTATTTGAAATATTAAGAATAGCCTGAGATATTCAAACTTTTTGCAGGTGTAATCATTTTCTTACTCACCCTGTATATTATATATGCATATATACACATTCATAGGCCTACATACAATTGCGTATACTTACTAATAGTATCAATTGCTAATTTTTTTCTTCTTCCTCCTCCTTTTCTTATTCTTCTTCTTCTTCTTCCAGTGTCCTGCCTGTTCCAAATCAGGACTGTCATAGTTATGATCTTTCATAAATCTCTATCCATTGTCGTTCTGATCATTTCTGTTTCTGTTATCTGAACATCATCCGGTAATCATCAATGGTCTGCCGACCATTGCGTAGTTTGCCATCTAAAGATATACTTACATACTTCGCAAATAATAAATATAAATAGACCTACTATTACATATTAAATCTCTATAAAACTGTAGTTGCAAATAATTTACTTTTGAAGGGGTTATTATATTTGCGACTGCTTACAAGTAATAAAAAACTAATTATTAATACAGATGAATTGTATGAATAATTTGTATGAATTACTAATAATTGTACTTGTGCAATTTGATAATATATTTAGAAAGTGTAACGATTATTATAAGTATAATAACTTTAAGAATGATGTCTTCGCTGTACATATGGCTTCAGCCTTATGGTAAGCCCATTAGAGCTAATGGTCTCAAATAACCCGGGTGAAATGTTTACGCGCGGCCCTTGATCAACCCCTTCGACGTATTTATATCCTCAGTACATTATGGCCCGCGCTGTAAACAAGACTGAAACATACGAAATGTTTTCGGAAAGTTTATATCCGTGTAGTGAACCTTGATATAAATTACTTGAACCTTTCATCTCCTACTGCACGTCAAGGCAAAGTCAAGTCGAGCTACCAAGCGCACTACTGAATATGTCAGCGATTAACCGAACCGATCGATCGATCGTTTGATTGATCGACAGCATTTATTATATTGTCGCGATCCAATTGCTTCAGCCTAATCGCATCTTTAAAGAATCTGTACTAGTTTCTCACTACTAGTTTCTCTCTCCTAGTTTCTCTCTAATAGTTTCCCTCTACTAGTTTCTCTCCTAGTTTCTCTGTACTAATTTCTATCTCTTAGTTTCTCTCTGCTAGTTTCTCTCTCCTAGTTTTCCTAGTTTCTCGCTACTAGTTTCTCTCACCTAGTTTCTCTCTGCTAGTTTCTCTCTAGACTCTACTAGTTTCTCTCTACTTGTTTCTCTCTACTAGTTTCTCTGTACTAGTTTCAATCTACTAGTTTATGGAATCTCTGTACTAAATGTCAATGTTGGAAGACAATCGATTGAATGGATTATGTCAGATTATGACGAGACTTTTAACAGCGACACTCAGCTCTAGATTTCAGTCCATGAACCGTGACGTACCTGGCCGCTTATCCCATTCTCGGCTCCTGCAATATTCGTTAGAGTCCGGACAACCTAAATACTCGGACGGATGTTGTTAATTACGATTGACAGTTTAATGGACTGCTAATGGCAGGAAGTTGTTCAATTCTGGGCAGGAAATCAAAGACTGAATGTTATCAGAGTTATCAGTAATTTGAATCAACTGATAAGTGTCTATATGACTGCATGATAAAATATTTTTGACGGACTCTGTCCGAGAAACTTAAGAATAGACTAAATTAAAACTGTGCATGTTAAGCACGAGTCGAATAACCCAGAAATTATAAAGATAATTGGAACTATATTGGAAGCCACAGATATTTATGGTAAAGTTTAATAAGTGATTGGGGACATTTCCTTATGATTGGACTTAAATTTGTTACATAGAGTGTTTTGATGTGGACAGTTTTAAAAGGCAACTGATACAAGAAATATTTCGTGGTTATCTTAACTAAGAGTGCACAAAACTTAATAAATATTTGACATCATATAGCACATCTATAAATACGCGCATTAAGTGTGAACACAATAATAGTACAAAAAAAAAAAAAAAGGTTAAAGGTTTAACATCAGTTTCCACATCCGTTTCCTCAACCTCATGACGAGGACACAAATATGACATAACATAACTTGTCATGACATGTCTTACATGACACCTGACAATTGACTGCACGCACATGAGTGCCTAAACGGAGGTTCACTAAACACATTACTATAACCACAGGCATTGAAGTATAACATCAATTCTGATTTCTTACTCTAAGTAGATCATTTTGATGTTTTGATGCACTGAATTAGTTTATATATTTGTAATATTCTAATGATCAGATAAATTAATATTTCCCTGTTTCAATTATAAAATTGAATGTTTGTCCCACATGCTAAATCCATCAGCGGACAAATTCAAATTTTCTGACGAAATGCAAGATACCATTTGGTCCGTGTATTAATCAGCTGTCTGATTTGATGTATGACGTTATAATTTATTAGACGGAGCACTTCCAGTCGGTTCAGATTTTATGACTAGTTCCATCCGGCTGTGATATGAACAAATCATTCATACAACTCCAATGCATTCCTGGTTTAATCTACAAGCACATGTCTGTCAATCACTGTCCAGGCTTCTATAGTTACAATCAGCCATAAAATACGACTTCATTCCTCTTCCCCTTCACCATTTTATTAACCATGAGTGAAAAACATGGGCCAACTGCCCTCCAAACTCTCAAATACCTCCATGCACTTTCCACTAATTGTCTCCTCCCCAAAAAATCAACCTGAATTAAAAACACTGTTGCATTTTAAGCAGAATTTTATCAAATTCGTTTACTTCACAAACGGTGTCCTTAAGTCTGCACCCCGCATTACTCCTTATGATTGAAAGTCCGATAACACCTCTGCTACTCCCAAGCCGCTGTTTTTAAAACTGCTGTTCGATACCTGTTCACGTTCATTTCATTTGTAAGGTTCATGCAGTAGGGAGCTGATTTAATTATAATGCTGTTATGCAGAAATTAAACATCGTTTACATGAAGAAATTAATTTGACTTTCACTTGAGTGCGAAGGTCACATTGGTTGATTGCAGTTTTGTGATTGTTTTTTTTGTAATTCCAAGCACTCACATGTTACGCCTATTTTGAAGTCTTTGCACTGGCTGAATATTAAAGAGCGTATCATTTACAAAACAGCTTCGTTAACCTATAAGTCCATCACCATCCCTGGACAAACTTGTATGTCTCACTTGATTAATGTGATGCAGCCTGCTGTTAATCGGTCTTCTAAATTAATTACTCTTGTGAGAACTAGCTTACTTTCGCGCTCTAAGCTATCTAATGGCTCTTTCCAGCATGCTGCACCGCAGATCTGGAATTCTCTTCCATCCTATCTTCGGAAATCTTCATTTGAATCACATCGGCCTTTGCTTTCCTATGAGCAGTTCAACAGTTGAAGACCTATCTTTTCTATCTCTCTTTTCCATCCAGTGTTCATGAGCAATGACCTGCGCCTAAACTACCTTTTCTTTAATTCCCTTTACTTTGGACTGATTTTCTGGATTTTGGAATTTGCACCGATTTTGGGCCTTCTTTTTGCTCGTTGGCTTGATTTTGTCTCAATAGTGCTCGATGTTGTCACTGATGACTGTAGCACTATAATTGTTGTTATTATTATCATTATTTTAAAGTTCGAATTGAGTAACTTTTATTGAGTTCAGTCAGAGTATGCATATTTATTGAACAAGCTCAAAAGTTTCAGCAAAGTATTTACCATTAGGTCACTAGGTACACAATTTTGAGTTCTTAAGTGTAGTTTAAAAAATTCGAGCTTGCCAGGAGTCGAACCTGGAATCTTCTGATCCGTAGTCAGACGCGTTATCCATTGCGCCACAAGCCCGTGTGATATGTTAGAGGATATTAACGCTTTACAAGGAAGTTGAAGGAACTAAAACAATCTTGTTTACTTTTGAGTGGTTGTGTCTGCTAGTATGATGTCCTACAATCATCGACATCTACCTGATAGGCTACTCAGCTGCAAAAAGCTACTATGCATATAATACAGATTGAGTCCAGTTAGAAAATAGTGTTAGGCCTAAGTAGATTTACATGCATTATAAAACTATTATCTATTATGCAAAATGCAATTGATTGTTTTAAGGACGGAAATTCGAGTAAAAATATTATTGAAGGGGAGGGGGATTATTAGGCCTATACTGTAGCGTCGCCACGAGTTTGCTTTTGGTTGTTCATACAACTATGTGCAGTGCATATCATCCCCTTTAAACATACGTAATTTACAATAGAATAAATAATTATTAAACATATTCTTATTCTATATCAGTGTAATCTACGATTTAATTATATTATATATAACCCCACAACCTTTTAGGCAGGTTTTTTAAATAAAACCATTGCCTTAATATGAAGAAAAAAGTAGACAACGGTGTAAAAGTGCAACACTCCTTCCAAAAACTAAATTGCCCTCTTTTGTTAAAGTGCCAGTTTTAAAGACTAAGGCCCACTTTTTGCGATTTAAATGGTCGCATAATGGTCGAACTTTTTTATAATTAAGATCTTTAGCATTATTGCGAATCCCTTAATTAAATACGTACGAAAATTTGTACACACTTCTTCTATTTCAACTATTTGTATTTTCTTAAAAATTCGAAGATGCAGATTACGAACTACGCTAACGTTGAAGTTGTTCCTCTCATAAGTCAGCCGAACTATTAGCAGTCTGGGACCTGCCCTATTTCAATATATCTAGTACACTGTATATCTGGAAAAGTATCGACACCAGTCATGGCCGAAGGAAATATAGAAGCGTAAACAGTGAACTTAGAAGAATTACAGACAAAGCAAAAGATCATTGGTGGAGTGAAAAGTGTGATGATTTAGCAGAATATGATAGAAGAGGGAGGTCGGATCTACATGTACTATACCAGGAAGTCAGGATATTAACAAGAACTGATAAGAAAAAGAAAGGAGATGCAAAGAACATCAGTATAATGGGTAAAGATGGGGAATTAAAGACAGAGCTGGAAGAAATAAAAGAAAGATGGAGAGAATATGTAGAGGAATTGTATGATAAGGCTGGGAAACCAGTTCAAGAGGATTTTAAAATAGAAGAGAATATCATAGAAGACGATAAAAGGGCCCTGATTTAATGAAGGAGGAAATTTATTTTACAATTAACAGTATGAAGAAGGGGAAGGCAGCCAGAATAGATGAAATCCCAGCAGAATTCTTGAAAATGTTAGAAAGAGAAACACTCAAAAAGTTAATGGAGGTATGTATGGAAGTGTACAGTACAGGTATTTGGTCAGACGACTTTATAAAGTCAGTGATGATTCCAATTCCCAAAAAAGCCAATGCTGTGGAGTGTTCGGATTACAGAACAATCAGCTTAATACCTCATTCATGCATCGAAGATCTTATTAGAGATAGTAACTAATCGCATTCAGTCGAAAGCAGAGATGATACTGAGAAAGATACAATTTGGTTTTAGGAAAGGATGCGGCACAAGAGAAGCAATAGGAGTAATGCGGGTTGTTTGCGAAAGAAGCTTAGAATATGGAAATGACGTTTTTGTATGCTTTGTAGACTTCGAAAAGGCCTTTGACAGGATTTATTGGATAACGATGATGAATATCTTAAAAAGAATAGGAATTGACTGGAGAGATAGAAGACTAATTTTGAACTTGTACATGAATCAAAGAGCAGTAATCAAAATCCAACAAGACTATTCAGAAGAAGGTGAAATAGGACGTGGAGTAAGACAAGGTTGTAGCATTTCGCCACTGCTGTTTAACATTTACGCTGAGGCAATGATGGAGGAAGCCATGGAAGACTTGGAAGAAGGAATAAAAGTAGGAGGGAATTTGTTACAAGATGTACGATTTGCAGATGACCAAGGAATGGTAGCGGGCAGCGAGATTGGATTGCAGAAGATAATGGATAGGCTGAATGATACGGCCCTAAGATATGGCATGAAGATTAATATAAAAAGACCAAGGTTATGAGAGTGTCCAATAATAAGGTGAAGTTAATATCACAATAAATGGTACGAAATTGGAACAGGTAAGGAGTTTCAAATATTTGGGTCATACTATAACCGATGATGGGAAATGTGAGACGGAAATATGCAGTAGGATTGCACAAGTAAAAGCGGCCTTTGGTAGTAGAAAAGAACTATTAACAAAACGTCTAAAGAAAGACATAAAGATAAAGATAGTGAAAACTTTGGTTTGGACCACGCTATTGTATGGATGTGAATCATGGACCTTAAGGAAGGAAGATATTAGGAAACTGGAGGCATTGGAAATGTGGATTTGGAGAAGAATGGAGAGGACTAGCTGGACTCAAAAGGTTACAAATGAGGAAGTCCTGGAGAAAGTTGGTACAGATAGACAGTTGATAAATGTATTAAGAAATAGGAAGGAGAGATGGATAGGACACATTCTAAGGGGGAAAAGTCTATTAAAAGAGGTCATAAAAGGTAGAATGGAAGGAAAAAGAGGCAGGGGCAGGTCGAGATTAGGTATGTTAGATGATTTAAAGACCCACTCATATGTGGAAATGAAGAGGAAGGCGGAAGACAGAGAAGAGTGGAGGCGTTATATACCATGGACCTGCCAGTAGGCAGTGCACTAAGAGAGAGAGAGAGAGAGATTGTATATCTCTATATATCTATGTAATAACTCTTAAGAGAGCGACCGAGAAATTTACTGACCTAGCAAACATGTCCCAACATTGACGGAAAATGTTGAGCATCGTCGGTGTAATGCATTATTTTCAGTTACTGTTGTCGAGTACTCCGCGTATAAAGCACACTATGAACTAGAAGGTCAGATATCTTGGTCCAGTGGTTCGACCGGATTATTTCGTAGTCTGCTATGACTCATATTGTACGGACTGTACCGGAATTCGATACTCCCGTAGCTCCTATTTTTCGGGTTACTCTTCAAGCAACGTGATAACTGTATACACGTTGCTTGAAGAGTAACCCAAAAAAGTAGCACGCAGTATTGTTACACCAGAATTATTATGAAGGCTGAAGGGCTGAATTCTCATCACATATGTCTAATAAGCAAGCGGCAACGAGGTCAAATCACGTCCGGGCTTTTTCGGAGGTTTCATTATAGGAGGCCATAGAAGGTAGAACGGAAGGAAAGAGAAACTGAGGCAGACCGAGAGTATGAATGTTAGATGATTTTAAGATCCACTCGTATGTGGACATGTACAGGAAAACGGAAGAGAGAGAAAAATGGAGGCGTTATATACCACAGATCTGGCAGTAGGCAATGCAATGAGAGAGAGAGAGAGAGGAGAGTGAGAGAGACATTAAGCATCATACTTCGATTACTCAACGGATCAGGGTTTGAATCTTTTGTTCGCTCCGTCGTTGACACCCTATCGAGATATGAAACCGACGTTTAACTTACTTTTTACTTTTGTTTTCTATAAAATGTGAAAGTTAATTCAAAGCCTTTATTCCCAGCTCATTTGTTTTTCATGCATAACTTCAAAGTGTCCTAATTAAGTAACACTTCAGTGTATTCCCTAGATACAATTCCAGAAACTTAAGTGATCTCTCCATTAATTGACCCCTCCTGGATTTGCCTGTACAACTCCGTAGAATATCTATGAAATTTGCCGCTGCTTATCGCGCAGAAAAGAGTTCAATATATTTTACACTGGTAGTTTTTTCTTGTAGGTATGACCTGATAGTGGCGATCATATCATCGCCCGTCTTATGATGCGGCCTTGTTGTAGAGCGGAGGTTATAGCGGAATGGTGTGGGTGTGGCTGAGTGTGAGAGAGAGAGAGAGAGAGAGAAAGAGAGAGAGAGAGTTGTGCTGGGTCAAGCGTGATTCCGGTCAAAGAAACAGATTCTCTATCGCGATGAAAGGTGGGTTGTGAGAAAGAGAGAGAAAACAGATTCCTAGTGAAACTTGTAGAAAGAGAGGGAGAAGTTACGTAGATGAGGAGAGAAAGAGAGAGAGAGAGAGAGAGAGAGAGAGAGAGAGGAAGAGAGAAAGTGAATAAGGAAACGTAGTGCGTAGAACATAGAGGAATTTATATTTATATATAATATATATTTTATATATCTTAATCACAATTTATCCTTTCACTTTGGGAATGAAGCGGATGCTGATGTAGCGGAGCAGCTATATCACAATCTAGACCGATTGCCTGGATTAACTTTAGATTGTCTTTTTAATAATATCGAGTGGCCTCTAAAACTTGTATTGATACGTTGCAAATTGTTGATTTATTTTCCAGTCGTGCTATATTTTTATTGATTCATAATGACTGGCAGGCCTAGCTGTTTGATGGAGACGCCCCTTGTGTCATTGACTGATGTTGAACTTTTTCAAACAAAATTTTTTTTCGAACTGTTGATCTGTTGTTTTCTTTTCAAGAAGCTAAAACAAGAGCCTAGCGCATTTCTTGGATTCTACTTTTTAGCCCATATCACAGAGATTTCAGTGTGCCACGTTCACAAGGAGAGTTTAACAATTATGAAATACTATGGCCAGTAAGCTTTTGCAAACTGAATGTAATGGCTTTATAAAATAGTTAATTTACCTTAAGTTTAGTATTGCATCTATATTAGCTGTAGAACTGCAAGAACACCTGCAATATTAAAATAGTTCTTTAATGAGGTAACGGACGTTTTTCTCATGCAGGCATATAAAATCGAACAATATATTTAGTTTCATTAAATATCTACGTATAAAATACGCATCGTTGCCGACATGAGCACTTTACTTAAAGAGGGACACTGTCAAGCTATCGAGCAGGAAATTGACGATGAACTTGGTTTTAGCTGTAGCCTCTAAGGAAGCTGTAAGCAGTTCGTCAAGAATAATACTGGATAAGGGTTTGTTCTGTAAGTTTAAATGATTTGAAATTTATGCAATTCATTAACATCACTCTTAGATACATGTACTTGCAAATATTTGTGAAACATTTTGTATTTCTGTGGATTTATCTTAGTTCAAAAATTCAAATAAATTGCAAACTTTACTGACTCAAGCAATAACATAATAATCAGGACCTAATTAAATTGCCTAATTAAATGCCAAAAAGTTAATGTTAACGTCAGTTTCATCTCTCATAAGCGATATTAGTGACGGGCGAGCTTTGATTTAAGCATACTGATCCGCCATGCCGGCATCGCTACGGCTCCAGCCAGTGGCTATGTAGGTAAAAGGCCGAATTACCCATTAATTTTATTTCCGACTTTAGGAAAGTTAGCATGCACAGGTTTCAACTAAACATGTAGGCCTACATGTAGATTGAAATGAACCGTTTTCTAAATTCCATATGTACACTGTATCTTTCCAGAGAGCCCTAAATTAAACGTTACATTAAATCTTGATTCTATTGTTCTGGTCCCAGCGCGTCATGCAGTGCTGGAGTTGCTAAGTTACGTGAAGGAACTCGAATCACGAGATTCCAAGTTGTCATTGAGAGATTGGATCTTTACTTGTTTCTAGTTACACACTTCTTAGACCCATTTTCGAATTGAAGTCCATTTCTAGTTCAAATCTGAATCCAGGTATCTTCAATCAATCAATCAATCAATCATTAAGAATTTAACGTCCGGTTCCTCGCCATAAGGCTATGTCAGGGTCTTCAGGTGTGAAACCGAACGTTAAATTTCTATTGTATTGTTTCTGGCCACGCACCATTAAATACAGTGCAATGATTCTGTTGCCATTACCGGAGAAGGAGTTTTTGTGCTGATGTTACTTGTTGCAGATCTATCTGTAAAGCTAGTTCTCATCCCAACGGATCTGCCCTAATGTTATCCTTGAGTACGAAAAAACTACAACATTTAGCATTAGGTATAGAGTTGTGGCTTTAACGAAATAGCACTTAAATTGCTCAGAGAAAATTCTAGTTTGAATAATGTGGATGTAATTTGCAGCAGCAGAATCTAGAAATATCTCTGTTTGTGAATATTTTACTAGTGAAGGTCCTGTTTGCGTACTGCAATTGTAATCCTTCAATATTCTACCGGTATCATACATTTCTAAAGGCTGCTCTATGCAGAAAGGCATGTGGAACAAAATTTACAATGAAAAGTTAAACAGTTCAGAGATAATAGAACGTAATCGGTGCATCATCCAGACCTCTGCAAGTGAATCAGATGATAAAGAAGAGAGATAGGCAATATAGGGTTATTGTTGAACTCAGAAGCGAAAGCTTCTGTTTCCTGTTAAGTTTTAATAAACTTAGAAACTATACTTATGGAATATTACATCCTAATCCAAACTTATCAGAATTTTCAATTATATTGGGCTTTCAATGTTTGTTCATTGTACGAGTTCAATGCAGAATTTCAATGCAATTTCAATACAACTTAAAGCACGACGACCTAGAATTCAATGGGTAGTGTTTATTTACGACTCAGGCGGGGCAAGTTTCCGCGGTCTTACCCTTAGGGAATACTGGGTTTATTTGAATTATTGATATGCCGCAGGGATTTACATATCAATAACAATCGCAGACAGATCCGCTAATGGATGTCCTATTGGCAAGATGATCAAATTCAAATCATCGCGTACAAGCATTTGAATCAGTAAGGGTTATATATTTGGCCGAAGCACTGGCAATAAATGAATTTACATTTCTGAATAAGAATCACTGAATCGGTAAAACGCTTAAATTCTAAGCTTTCCCGTCTCTGATATGTCTTTGAGAGACGGAGCTGATGTTGTCGTAAGATTTAGTCTAATCTCAATAATGTTCTCTCGATTTTATTCGACTCGGACACCACAAGGATTAACTCACAACAGTCTCAATTAATATGGCTGAGAGGACCTGTTTACTCCGTCTGATTTCTTACTCCAGGGATCCACTGGTCAGTCCATCAATACCCATCAAGCAAGGCTTCATGGATCTCGCACCGTGCATCAGATAATGAATGATTTCAGACTGATAAGATTACGCTCGGTCAAGTATTTGCGATTGTTTTCACTAGAGATGGATTGGAAATGTTGCCGTGTCTACGCCGTGCAAATACTAATTCCATTGTGGCTTCTTAATCCGTTAAGCCAGTCAACCACTACAGAGTTGTACTCGGCTTGCTTTCTGTGAACCCGACCTGACTCATCCGTGATTGAATCTGACCCAAACCGACAAACCAATTAAGCCAATAATGCCAAAAAATTATTTGTTAGCCTGCGTGTGACTTTTCGTTTATTAAACACTGTGCTCCCTCCATATCGCTCTAGCTCTCCCTCTTGCTCTCTCTCTCTCTCTTTCTCTCACTCTTTCTCTCTCTCTCTCTCTCTCTCTCTCTTTCTCTCTCTCTCTCTCTCTCTATATATATATATATGTACATATACATATATATTTTTATATATAGGCCTATATATATATATATATATATATATATACACTGTCTTTTTTATAACTGATACCCCAAATTGTTTTAACAATAAAGTCATAAGAAGTGGACCGATGTTCTTGAAATTTTCAGTACTTGACAAGCAGCCAAGTCTACCCAACATACAGAAATTTCGTTTGAATATCTTTAATAATGTGAAAGTTATAGCCTTGTGAATAGGGGTGGGGTCAGATAAGAAATTTCCAGTACAGGATTACGGGCGTGTTTTACGCAGCGTAAAATTATCTCTATAAAAATAATAGCGAACGCGTCAAAAAATTTCTGCTATTGCTATTTTGAAGAGCAATCATTTCTTTGCAAAATGACGTAAAATACGTGCTGATATGTTCTTAATTGACAAACTTATTTAACTTTTAACGCATGTATTGCATGTATGTGAACAATTGCAATCAGGGCAGCCACTGCAGCGGCGTCCTGTAGCGACACAGTTAAAATAACTTCTTCGTTTATTCTCTTCATGTAATGGATGCATAAAAAGTTCAATAACTTTGTCAATTAAGAACATATCAGCACGTATTTGACGTCGTTTTGAAAATAAATGAATGCTCTTCAAAATAGCATTAGCAGAAATTTTTAATTGCGTGTTAGCTAGTATTTTTATAGAGAGAATCTACGCTAAATGTAACACGCCCGTAATCCTGTATTGGAAATTTTTTATCTGACCCCACTCCTATTCGCGAAACTATAACTTTCATGTTATTAAAGATATTTAAACGAAATTTCTCTATATTTAGTAGAATTGGCCGCTGGTCAAGTGTTGTAAATTTCAAGAACATCGGTCAAGTTCTTAACACTTTATTGTTAAAACAATTTATCAGTTCTAAAAAACACAGTGTGTATATATATATATACATGTATATATATATATAAGTAGATATATGGTACCTTCAGTACACAAACTCTTAAAATCCTAATTTTCGCTCACCACGCTCGCTCAAATTAGGATTTTAAGAGTTTCTCCCCTGAAGGTACCATATATCTACTAAAGGCTCAATTTTTAAGTAATATATAATGTAAGTAATATATATACTGTACTGTTCCTGGGCCACCTCCAATACTCAAAGTACTTCATTCTGGGATCTCGCTTCATTAGCCCCCTAATTTCCTATCATTCGGTCTCTGAGTATTCGATGTAATCCTAGATTAATACATTATTATTGACTCCCAATAATAACAACATGCATATATATATATATATATATATGTGTGTGTGTGTGTGTGTGTGTGTGTGTGTGTGTGTGTGTGTGTGTGTGTGTGTGTGTGTGTGTGTATACAATTACTTGATCACTCTTATAGTTTAAATTGTTCCTGAATCACCTTTCTTCTCAGTAATCTCATTATCTTACATTTTTGTCAATTATTTTAAAAGAATAACTTTATGGATATGTTCTATGATTAACTGCATTCCATGCATTCCCTCGTCTAGGTACCTAGACTACGGAATGCGTAATGTTGTGCTCAACTTTTTGCAAGCTTACAGCAATCGTGTCATATTGTTTATATGTTAAACTGTTAAAAGTGGTTCACGGTCACTTGGTTGATTATACCAAAAAAACTGCAGAAATTAGTTAGAGAAGCGATCTCAGCTTGCAGTATATATTAACGTTACCGGCACTTTATAAAAACAGAATGGTAAAATAACTCAGATATGGTTATATTATAAACGTTTAGTGTCTTTTATTAACAAATTTATAAGCACCATGGCCCCTCGTTATCTACTTAATCTAAGAATAAAAGTGTAACCTCTGATGTCAGGGACGTCTCTAGAACTTCAAATTCGGAAATGTAGGGCTATATAACTAGATACATGATCTTTATATAGATGCTAATAAACAAGGAACTCTGAGTCAAAGTACCTGGATTCAAACGCATTTGTAAAATTTAAGACGCCTAATAGTTACTGAAAATGTTAATGATTAGTTACAATACGCGTAGGTACGCATACTGCGAAATGAACATATTGCATATCCTACGTAGTTTACAGAGACGACTGTTATTTAGTCATATCCGCCAAAACACTCTGAAGAAAACGCTTAAGTAGAGTGCGTGGTTTATTGCTAGGTCTAAGGTCTCCGAACTGGCTGTAATCCATTGTATTGTAGTATTCGAGAATTTTACACGTTTTCTTTAAGACGAGACCTTTGCAGAAATTTAAATAGTGGCAATCTTCAGATTCTCCCAATGCCACAAATTGAATTTCTTTATCTGCTGGTGATATTGCCCATCCACAGATTATAGACTCCAAAGCGTCAGTGACTGAAATAGAAGAGCCAACTCCTAGCCCAACAATACGTATGGATTGAATCTGCAGTTGATTTATGGATTCAATTGCGCGAGCCCTATCTCGTTCTAACTGTGCTCCATCAACAGTATTTCCAGGGGCACCGCGCACTTTGATTTCTCCAACAGAATTTACATCTGTTATTCCAAATAAGGAGCAAATTCGTGATTTATGATTGTCCCACATTTGATCGGTGTACTCTCTGTGTACTATACCGACAAAAATTGTCGGAATATTTCCAATCGAGGGTTGTGAGTAGCGCATTACAAGTAAAGGATCTTTGAGCGTCACTGGAATATGAGCCTCGTCAATCTGAGCTTGTGAAGATGCCATCGTTGTTTGTTAGAATATCTTCTACAAATAGTGTCAGCAGAAATATAATAATACCGGCTCAAATTTTAAGTTTTCCCTATAAAGTAAAATTAATATATAGAGGGTAATGCTTAATTTTTAAGGATCAAACAATCAATATTTGTATGTATTTTATTGTACTGTCACTTAACACTGTAATATTTTGATTAAGTCTTTATATTTATAATTTTTAAAATAAAGTATTGCTATGATTCAAAATCAATTAAAGAAAAAACTTTAAAGAAATTTAATATCAAAATATACTTACCTTGCGTAATGGCACGTCCAAATTCTACCAAGCTCAAACACCAAATGCGCCACGTCACTAAAACTGCTAAAGGATTACTAAATTTGTTTATAGCAACACCATGACACCAGCCATGCGAAACTACGTGATCATAATTAAAATTAGCGGCTAAGTCAACAATTTAGACTTTCTATTACGCTGTGAGTATAATAGTTATGTACTTAGCTTATGTAAATTCTTAACTGGTATCCACTCGTTAAACTTATCGCTATAACCCATCCACTTAACTAAAGCGTGTTCAACACCCTTAATTTTTTTCTTTTGTAGTACTTTTTCTATTCTGTAAGTTTCTTGATTAGTTTTCTGTAGTTCTTGTTCATAAAAACTACCCTCTAATACCTCATCCCTCATATCTTTTAAAACATAAGTTATAGGCCTAGTTTGTTTTACTACATGTACTACGTATATAGCTTCAGACCAATTTGGTATATAACCTTTTTCAAAGTCACCTTTTATTCGACTAATTCTTACTCTATCCCCAACTTTAAATTTAGGTTTCTTGACAGGTTTCTCTTGTGTAAAAATTTCTACACTTTTCAATTTACTGCATTTAGCAGGAGTCATACCTGTAGTACTATGAACCGTATTATTATATTCAGTAATTAATCTATCAAACATATCAACCCAGTTCCTAGTATTTTCAGCTGTAAACCTTTTCCACATCTTTTCTTTTAACGTTCTATTAAACCGTTCAACAACACACGATTTATGTTCTCCATAAGTAGAATATCTATTAATGTTACTTTCCTCTAACCACTGATCCATATTTTTATTATAAAATTCTAAACCTTGGTCTACCCATATATGTCTAGGACACCTACCCGATTCCTTAACTATATATTTAAAGGCTTCAGTGACAGTGTCACCCCTCTTATCTTTCAACGGTACACTCCATGCATATTTTGAATACACGTCAATAACATTTAACATGTATTTATATCCATAATTTATCTGTCTCCATTCCTTCATGTCAACTAAATCTGCACCCCAAATATCATCTACAGTGTACACTTCTACTTTCCTTTTCTCGAACTTTCGTCTAACAGGCTTATGTAATTCTTCTGCAAGATCTTCAAAGGGTCCTGATTTAAATTTTTGTTTTCGATTACAAAAATTTAAATTGAACCCTTCTTTAAGTTTTTTGAATGACCGAGTCCAAACCTTGCTTTATTTTTCATAATATAATACACTAGTTTTGCCATATTTCTTTGAGTACTGTCAAATTTAGAATCATTAGAAATTTCATAGGCCCTATGTGCTAAGGCTTCATCGCTAATATTTCTACTAGGCGTATCAGTATTTTCTGTATAAAATTGATCATGTAACTTACACATTTTATCCAACTCATTAATCCCCTTGTACCCCTCTCTATTTCTTTGTGTGTACTTTGTACCAGGACCGCAATAAGAATACTTATTTTGATTATTAAAGGACCCATTTTTTACATATTCTCCTTCATTTGATGGTAAGTGTAATTCACCAACAGTATTTCCGATTTTTGATAGAACATTATTAAATACACCTTGACCATTTTTGCTTGCGATAAATTTACATTTTTGCTTACCACATTGTGCACATACAGCAATTAAAATTTTTCTGTTATTTTTAGAAATTCTTTCTTGTATATTTGTTGAATCAGTTACTGCTCTACATTTTAAACAGTACATATTTTATATCTTTATTTAAAAGATATAAAAGATCTGACAGAATGTCAGTATTTATTTCCTAATAACTTTCCATTCTGGGTGTCTGCCCATCAGACGTTAGTCTAAATAATCTATCTGATATTATTATCGCATATAGATGAGTTTCTGCTGGTATAGGTTGTTCAAATTTTAGTTCTAGACTAATACTCATTACATTAGATCTTACTTGTTCACTCTGATGCCTCACGTCAAATACTATAATAGGATATAACTCCTTGTAACTAAGTAAATTTATTTGATTACCACCTATTAAATTATTTATTCCATAATAATCTTTCTTGAAATTTTCAGCCATTTCATAAAGTTTAACGAAATCATTTTTTGCGTAATCTACATCTATATAATCTGATGGATATCTATCCCCATTTAACTTAACACAAGCTGAGCTTAAATTAACATGATCGAATATTGCAGGATTTTGTTCTTGGGTACGAATCTTATCAGTTTGAAATGAAAGTATTATCCATCTAGGCTTTTCTACACCTGCTGAACTATTTAACATCCAGTTAAAACTACGGACATTTTGAATTACAGTAGTATGCTCATCACTTCTTGCAGAAAAATGTAATGGAATAAGTGCTTTATTTTTCACTAATTCTAATAGTTGAGTTCTTTTAATTGGAGACGGTATTACTTGTGGAATAATCCATCTAATATCATTCAATAATATTTTACCTGTAGGAACGCCATTTGCTCTATGTATTGGTAAATCGTCACTACCTCTTGTAAATTTCAAAATGTGTTCCATATTATATAAAACCTTGTCATATTCTGAGAATCCAAAAATATGAGAAAATGGTATAATGAATGAAAAGTTTCCTCTAGGATCAGAACTCATAAGAAGTTTCCTGCGCACATCAAAACCCTGATTAAAATTATTATTTCTAGTAGGCCTATAGCCTGCTGCAGGCGCAGCCACAGATGCACTAATTTCGTTACTATCTGCACTAGGAGATGTATCTTTACTCCAACATTGTTTAAGACCTGAACTACTGTTAAAATCATCTGGATAAATTAGATAACCTAACATTGATGTAGTTTGTCCTGGAAAATTTAAAGTTTCCATTATTTGCCCACCTAATCTGTACTGAATACTTGAAACCATATACATTACAGCATTATTAATTAAAGCTATTTGTGCATCAGCTGCATAAGCATTATCGTTATCATTTCTAACTAACTGCCCTTTTACTTCCACATAACTTTGAGAAGGAATATAATAAGTATCACTAGCTGGGATTCTAATTTCAATTGTGTGTCCAAAATTATTAAAATCTGCTTTACTTTGAGGAATAAAAGTCTTAAAATCTTTTCTTTCAATACTGTTATCAACAAGTACTTGACTTTGTAATATAAGCGCATCATTTTCTATTTCTGTCTGCATTTACTGGTATTAAAATTTCTGAATACCATTTCCAGATATCAATCTTTCCAGTATTTGTTTTGAATTATCATCTAACTGCTTCTTCTTATCAGTAGAGAGTTTCTTGATTAAGGCTTTACTTCCTTCTGTAAGAGCGAAAGCTCCTATTTCCCCTAAAGATGATAACATAGGTTTAGCAATCAGATCTTTATTTTGAGTAATATAAGAACCAATATCTTTTAGCGTATCTACAAAACCGTAACCATATATCATATTTCTTTTAGAGGTGTACAGAAGTTTGTTCTGGACCCCCGAAGGGACATACATTTGATTCTTCTTTTTTACGATCATCTTTATTTAAAAGATATAAAAGATCTGACCTAGGTCAACATTTATATTACAACTTTTCTCTAATCAGTATATCAACAGTAATTTTTTCTCCCATCAAGTCAATAGGTTTATTATCCTGATCTGTTAACCATATCCTAATACTTTGTATATCGGGTCTTCCTACAACTGGAAGAAATATTAATTCAGGACTTGGTCTCTCTATTACTTTATATCCTGGGCTTACTCTTTGTGTAAAGTTATAAATAACATTTGATCTAGAGCTATTAACGTAAGTACCAATAATGATATCACAGTGTACCAGTATTGAGTTAACTTTTTCTATATCTATTATGTTTGGTGATTGATGAGTACCCAAACCCAACTTTTCATTTCTAAATCCTAAAGTTCTACCTATTGAATTTTCTACTCCAAAATCAACCATATAGTTTTCATTAGGTATAACAAGTATTGTTTTAAACGTTGGTTTATAATAGTCTATTTCAATTTCAGAAATTTCTTCTGTGAGCTTTATTTTTGAATTAATTTCAGCCAGTTCATAAGCACCCCTTTCAAATGTTATCGTTTTCCAACTAACACCCTTATCTGTAGAGTATTTAAATTTATTATTAGTTTCTGTAATATTTGGTACAGAATTATAGGTGTGTAATGATAAAAAGGCTGCTTCATATTTTTTACTTGTATCGAGGAATATTGGAGGATTTAGAGTTGTGGTAAAATCGGTTGTATTACTAGACAGCGTTAGCTTTGCCATTTGTATTTACTGATTCTAAATCAGTTAAGACGTTACATGTAATGTAACTGTACTTTAGGACGTGACCAAAGGTCACTATAGGTTATTACTCTTTAAGATTTGATCGTGGGTATTCTTACAGATAATTGTATTGTTCAATAACTCATCTAGAATAGTAATAATGGTATTATAAACTCCATTATTACCTGCATGATATGATGCAATATATTCTTCTAATTTTTCAAGTAAATCATTTGCATCACTATATACTAGAGCGTAGTTTGTTTTAGGTCTCCCTCTTCCACATTTATTCTTAACAAGTTTCTTTTTCTTTTTTCCCTCACCAACTACCTGTTTACTTTCCTGAATATACTTTAACCTTTTCGTATATTTATCTAAAGTAATCCTTTGTGAATTATATATCTCTTTCTCTCTATCAGACTTCTTAGATAATCGATCATCTCGAAATTCTTGTGCTAGACTTTTTATTTTGGTTGTAACTTCTTTTAGAATTTCAGGAATTTCACCAATGTTATGAAACACTTCACCTGGAAGTGGTAAACTTAAGTCTTCTAAATTTTCTATATCTGTTTCGCTAAATTCTTTATTTAAGTTAACTCTTGGAGTAATTGGAGTAGATTCCTTTGGTTCACTAAATACATCAGTAAGACCTGACATTTCTTGTATCACATCTCTTAAAGCAAGTCTTTGGTCGTTATCTCGAATTGCTAAAATATTATTTAAATTTTGTTTCTCATCCCCAATAGTTTTCATAACTTCTTTAGTACTATTTATGATTGGTTTGAATAATTCTGCCTGACTCTCGTATGTTTGTTGCTTACCAACTTTTTCATCTCGGAACATTTCCTTAACCTCATTTTTAACCTTACTGTACGTTGTAGGATCAAATTTCACCATCATATTTATATAATATTATTTTTGTATTTCTCGATGTTTCTATGTATTTCTATGTACTTCTATGTATTTCTATGTATTTCTATGAATATGTTTGGAATATATACTTCATCTTCGATACAGAACTGCGTTCTGCTTCATCTTTGATGAAGGAAGATCTTTACAGACTTTAGTCGGTAAATATAAAGTATCATAATTTAAGAGATATCTTCCACATTCAGGAGGTTCCCAAAGATTGATTACAATATATCCGTGCTTCTTAGACCATGCATTATCACAAAGTTTTTCAAACTCTTCTAACCCCATATCACCAGAAATATGTGTATCATAGAAATATTTAACTGTCTTTTTATCTTGATGAAATAAAATAAATATATTAGCATTTTGTCGTATTCCATGCTTTTTTAACTGATGTAAGCTTTGGCATAAATAAAATGCATTTACATTGTTGTGTCTACCTCTGCAAAAGTAATCTGTCATAACTTTTTGATCCTCATTCATAACATCATCGAAAACTACAATATGGGTTTTATCTTTATCAAGTTCTTCAGGGCTTACAATACTCGACTCATTAGAATTGTACAAAGTAATAATGTCATTTGTTATGCCATTGCGCTTCTTAAATTCCTCATTACTGTCCTGGAGATATCTGTAAGCATCTTGAAAAGGGGTTGTGGTGTATATCATCGCGTCATCATATTTTAGAACTTTATTTAGTAAGAAATTAAGCATCAGGTTAGTTTTTCCACACCCCGTACTACCGGCTATTATCATAAATACATTTTTAGGAAAAATATCAGCATGCTTACTGTGTTTTTTATTACTATATAGAGGTATTAGTATTTGTGAAAAGTCTGTTTTTAGAGACATTAGTGATTTACTAGCTACGAAGTTGCTAGCTGTCTTCGACAGATTTGGAATAATTCATGCAATATATCATGAAAACTTTGCCTCTTGTTAAGTTCATTAATAACATAAATAGAGTAATGGCCGCATATAACTTCATCTCTAGCTTGAATTTTATACGTACTAAAATACCCATCCTTTTCTGAGCAATAATTCTTAATTTCTAATGGTGGTTCAAATCCGAAACTATCAAAGTAATAACAATTTTTACCCTTACTATAAAGACTAACCCAATGGGTTCCTTGACCATTGGTATCATCCATATTGCATATTAAGCTTTCGTCATTGCTAATCTTTCCTTTTAACTCATCTCTCATAAAAACTCCTTTAAAATTTTTAATTGATTTACATTTATCTATAATATCAAAATTACTTAAAGGTTTTAGTGGTAAAGGAAATTTACGTAGAAATTTAGGAAATGTTAACACTTGCAAGGTTTTGTTTTTTTAAGTAAAATTCCTGATCCTTCTCGTTCTAAGTATAAACCGTTACCCCAGACAGCACCTCTAAGGCCTTTTGTATTTCCTCCTATACCATAATTATTTAAGGCTTGCAATAATAAATCCCCACTTATTGATCTTGGACCAAAAATGGATTTTCCATTAAACCCTATTTTATCTTTTTCTATTTTCTCCATTTCTCGATTATGTCGCGCCGTTTCAGATACTTGTTTACTAGAATTTACTGCACTGGCTATACCCCCAGCTAACCCACCTGCTGCACCTAAAGCACCTAGAACTGCTGGAATTGCAGCAAGTAGTGGTAAGAAACCTCCAGTTTTTTCCATATGCTTAAGTTGAGATTTGCTAAGTTTCAATTCCACTCCACCCTTAGCTTTTTTAATTTTATTTAATTGAGTTGCCGATAAAGGAAGAATAATATCTCCCGTTAAGTGATCTTTAGGTAACCTTATTACCACTTCACATCCATTATCATAAGCATGCTTAATTTTAGTTGCCTGCCCAGGTGTAAGTTTAACTCCGTGATTGATGTATTGAGTCATCTCCAACTTTGTTGTCGCAGAACTTTGTTCTGATTTACTGGTTTTAAAATATAGTAAATGAACAACAACTCTATTTTAAAATCTGGTTCTATAGGTAAACAAAAGGTAAATGATTCTAGTATTAAAACCTTATCTAGAATTCTGGACAAAGTCCAGGTAGCCTTTCAGGCTGCTTTAGATACAAAACTTGATCGAAATATTACTGAAGATATCAGTTTAAATGATAATAGAATAACAAATGTAAAATTACCAATTAATGATAACGATGTAGCTACAAAAGGGTTTGTTACCGATATTGCCAACGAAGTTGTCAACTTGCAAAGCAAGATTAAAAAAGAAACTACTCTAGCTGCAGTGCAACTAGCCACTCTACATATAGAAGATACTGTGCAACCTGTTTTAAATTCAAAGCTAAGTAAAAATGGAGATTCAATGACTGGTAGTTTAAACATGAATAATAATCGTATAATTAACGTTAAAGATCCTGAAGCAGATACAGATGGTATTAGTAAGGGATATTGTGAAAAATATTTTAGTCTGTTGAAAAATGATACAGAATCAAAGAAAAAATATCTTCTAAATAAGAGTGATAATGTTAATACTAAGAAACTAATGTTCATTTGTCTTCTTGTGGACAGTATGGTAATGAAATATTCTGAAGAATTTCCTATTAAATATGTTGAAGAATTTAATAAAAAATATACTTATTTACAGAATATTACTTCTAAATATAATAAATTATATAATACTGAAGAAATCCATTCTGACGTGGAACGAATTCTTTCTATGTATATCACTGATTTATTGTGTTTAATTATAACAATAATTGAAGAACTACCGAAAAAAATATTTACGGATTTGAAACTATATCTAGTTCGCTCTAAATTAATTACAACACCTGAAGATGGTACACCTCTAATGAAAATTAGACGCTTTATTTCAAAATTTGTGAGGGATTTAGATCCAAATAGAAATAATGAAGAATTAGAGTTATTATTGCAGAAAAATTTAATGTTTGTAGATTTAGGGCTTTATTATGTTTCAGATTCACTGTTGAACCAATTTTGTTGAAGAAAAAACCAACTAACTAGTGTAATGATATTCGATATTAATAATAGGATACATATCCATCTCTGACGGTTGTTCTGTTTTATCAATAATGCTATATTTAGCTCAAGTTTCGTTATTTCACTGCTCATTTATTAGCTAACTGTTTACTTATATTCTCATTCAATTTCTTTATTCTAGCTTGATTTCGCATAAATATTCTTTTAGCTCTATCATTTATTTCACAATCAGTAGAAGGAACAATTACAGTTTTATTTCTAAATTCCATTAATCTATTTTCATCATAATTCCCTAAGTTTTCAAGTTTATATTTTAACTCTTCTACTTCTTTTTCTAACATTTCTCTATCACAATCCACTAGAGTCAATTGCTGCATAGTATAGTTTAGAGCTTTATATGCAACATATTTATCAGTAACTTCATTTCTAAATCCTTGTATTTTATCTGCATCAGATAATTTATTCATTTCGGAAAGAATTGGTTTCAGTTCATTACTCCATTTAAGCTTTTCGTCTCTAGGTATCAGATCCATTTACTAATGATAAATTGGCTAGACTATTCTCAATTATTTCATTAATTTCTTCATCATTAAGAATTTTTCCAGCTTTTATTAGAGGTCTAGATTGCTTTGATTTGGTCTTAATTGGTTTAGCTTTAGGCGCTTTTCTAGTAGTTGCATGGCCCATGAGTTTTAATGCATTATTTAGGGAATTATGACTTATGTGATTGGATTTACAATATTCTGATTTAGTAGTTTTCTTATCTATATTCATGTATTCCTTTAAAAATGTTATAGCATGTTCCCTATACTTTATTAATTTCAATTCATTAAAATCTTTAGGAATTCCTTGCTTATTAGTCTGAGTAAAAGATCTATGTTTATCTTTAACTTGTTGCAATTTAGATCTTACCCTCTCCTTTTCTGAAGGTAGATAAGATTTAACGGTAACATTGGATGTATTCATTTACTACTTGCAAAAGAATTTGCTACTCATTTGCTGCTACGGTTCCTCTCCTAAAAGCAATAAATTCTTTGCAGTTGCAATGTATACACCAACCTCTCTTTTCCCGAGTGTATCCTATGACGTCTCCTAAACATCTTGTACATCCTTTACAATGACTGTTCCAGTACCAAACTGGGTATTGAAAATTTTCACCATATATCCTATATATTAAATTGAAAGTATCAAATGTAAGTTTATCGGTATTAATTCCATATTTCAACATGTGTTCTAATTTTTTATTGTCGTCGACTGATATTTCCCCATAAATTTTCATTAATAATAATTTACTCAGAGCTATATCTTCTAAAGTTATTACTTCTTTTGAGCTACGCACTTGTTTAAGCTTCTCATTAAGATGAGTCTTGATTATAGATATAGAAGAAGAATACCCAAACCCTAACCTTTCTTCTTCTGATATCATTCTTAAATAACTTAAAATATCTTCCTCTCGGGTGTCCCTTTTATGTGCCTCTTATTTATTAGAGGATTCTATATATGAAAGAAAATTTTTAACGTGAAGTATTGTTTTAATATGGTCTGAGTAATTATACAGTGTCATGGTTTTATCGCAAATTTCATAGTAGTATTTTTTAGCTGCATATTTCTTATAAGCTCTTAATTTTGCTTGCTGTCTTTCCTCTTCTGTATCATACTTTTTCACTCTTCTAATTAAATCACCTGTTAGGCGATCACTCATTTATTAGGTAATTAAATAATTAAAATAAAATTTCAATATCCATATGGTAATGTATATATTTCATTATCGCTCACTCTTACTATACGTCTTTTATCAAATTGAAATCCCCATTGCTTTAATAACTCTTTTGTAAATATCTGACTATTTTTAATAGTAAATTGAGTATATTTAATATCCACATTAGAAATACTACCTTTAATAAGATCTACTCTAGCTTGATGATTCATCTTATTCTCTGTTTCAGCTGTTACTCTGAATCCTTTAACTTTTCCTTTGTATTTTCCATCATCTAATATATATCCGTAATCTTTTGATTGAGCACAAGCCCAAAATTCAATGTACTTGCCTTTCAATTCATCTGTCCATTCTCCTAAGGAATCTCCTATGTACTTCTCAAATATGTACTTATTAGTTTCATCTTCAATATAAACAACACTATCTGTATCCATGTAACATACACTTTTGCCCAATCTATCAATCATATCATATAATCTTAATCTAGCCCAAGCTGAAGTAAAACATGCGATGTAAATATTAGTATTATAACTTGTTTTTACGAATTGATCTTTAGTTTCATAGGATGCATAAACTATGGACTCATTTAAGAATGATAGAGACAAGCTTTCTATTTTATCATTCAGTACAGTTTGATAGAATTCTACCTCGTTATCTATATATTTATTTTGTCTATGTTTAGGTACTTGTCCACATTTACCCCATAATGAATTTAAACATATTTTAGCTATAAATCTTAAGCCTGGATTATATTCTAACTTACCTAATTCAATACCCAAGTCCCGGGCTTTTTGTCTGTACTCTTCTTCAGAACAATCAAATTTACTGCTTTCTAGTTTAATTTTCAAGAACTTTTTTATATACCCTTTGAATAAGTCATTACTAGTGCTCTCAAAATGTTGTACCTCATAAATGTATTCAATCTTATAGCCTTTTTCGAGAGCCTTCTCAATTTCATTAGTACACCAAACCCCTGTAATAGCTCTTTCATCATCTGTATGAAAGCATTCTCCATTTCTAATATTGTAACATTCCCTGCAGTTTTGCTTCATAAATTTTCTAACAGATATACATTCTGCGCACTTTTTACCTTTACAATCTGATTTACATTTTACAGGTTTTTGATGAATGCATTTTAAATCTATTCTATTCATGCATGTTCTACATAACCCAAATAATAGTTTATGAGCTTGTTTAGTTTTCTGCTTGTAAGGTAGTACAGGTTGATATAAATTTCGTGGAGGTATAACTTTACAATATATAAACCCAAACCAATTGTAATCATAGGCTTTAGGACTGAAGATTCTAGTAGGATGCCCAGTAGGATATTTATCATAATACATTACTGTAGGATACAAACTTACTACATCTATATATCTTCCTCTTTGTTCAGTATTTGCTTTACAATCATGAAGTAGCTTTATCGGTTCACATCTACCACCAAAAAAACTATCTCTTATGTTTGGGGGCTCCATTAAATCATATTCACTTAAAGATATGTTTTTCATTTTAGCTTTATTATCAAATTCATGTTCCCAAATAGTTTCTAAATTATATCCAGCTTCTCGTATTGCTTTATCAATTCTGCAAGCTTTTTCATATAATTTATACATATATTCACCTGATACTTTATTCATTGTTAATTCATTGTAACAGTTAGGACATCCGTGAAAGTAGCATCCGTGAAACTGATATATTGTATTAGTCTCTGCACAAAAACCATCTACCTTTAGTTTCTGAGCGTTATTTACTACTATGCAATGTTCCCCTCCATTACAAGCATGTTTAATATTTATATTCTGCTTTAAAGATTCATGTTTAAGCCATTTTATTGATTTTATTGAGTAATTATCGGTTTCAAGCTCATTTATAACACCAATAGTATCTTTGGGTAAGAACTCATTTCTAAAAATAGCTTGACAAACAGAAGCTATTGTAATGTACTGAAACGGATCTATTTCGGATATCTGTAGAAATAGTTCCCTTAAACTTAAACAACCCCTTCTTAGTATATCTACATCAGATTTACAGTATTTATACATTTCTTTCTTAAAGTCAAAGGTCTGATCTTTTTCATACCATTTATCAAACACCTCTTTATCTTTCTTAACCATTTGTTCATAACCATAGTATTTCTTATCAGGGTATTTTCCAATGTAGTTTTGATTTTCTTCTTTATTAAATTCATGTGGAAAGTACCCTTTAGCTAATTCTACTAATCCAAAGGTTTCAGGAAAATCTCTCAAAGGTTGCATTGTAAAAGATAAGCTATCTATAAATCTTATGTTATAACCTCTTTTCACCTCAAGTTGCAGTATTTTTTGTCCGTTATATATTACATTTGGTTTTGCAACTTGTGTATGAGATATGAGCCATTCTTGTACAAACTGAAAATCGTAACCTTTTCCATAGTGAGCTATAACAGTATAATCTTTATGCTTTTTAGTAAATACCCATGTACAAAAATCATTGGCGTTATGAAATATATACTCATCTCCATTAAAGTACTGAGCTATACAGTAATTAACTATATGTTTTCCATTACTATCTAAAGTAGTTTCGAAATCATAGAATATGTACTTTTCGCTAGATTCCCTTAATTTCTTTCTTTGCATAAAACATTTATGTTCCCCAATATGCCACTTTTTACAGTTTGAACAGAACTTTTCTCCACATTTATGATCCTCAGGTTTTCTATCTTTTACTTTGAAAAACTTATAGCAATTTTGACATACGTATGAATGCTCAATGCATTTTTTATTTTTGATATGATTATCGTAACATGCTTGGCTATAAAATACCTTTCCGCAAGTTTTGCATTTAATTTTATCTTCCTTAATACATTGAGTAGGATTTTTACACGCCTCACATTTCAGTTTTTCAGCTGCTTCCCATTTCCTAGCATTGGTTCCTAGAAAAGCTGGAAGTTTAGATATTACGCTGTAGTGGTTATTATTTAAAATTAAATAAATTTTTGTTGGTTTGGATAAACCTGCGTATATCTGTCTAGTGTCCATACTGTATATTTGCACTTCTATATCTAGTTTTTCTTCTATAAGTTTGATATCTCCAAAATCATTTCCTGTATCTTTAATAGGAATAGAGTATATTCTGTGAAAAGCTTGAGCTAATACTGTTTGTAACTTCTTTTCACCTCCTTGACGTAAATATTTTACTTCATTGTCTGAAAATATACCTTCATTGATTTTAGTATAATTACCTTGTCTCCGGAAATTTATACTTTTAATTTCCTCAGCAGTCAACTTATCTTTAAAAACATCCTGTAGTTTATGTATATCGTAACTTAAACCAACTAATATTGCTCTTACTAAACATAATGTATCAGTGTTCTTGATTTGAGCTATACAATGTTTATCATCAAGATTAGATATAACATTTGCTCTTCCAGTTCCTTGAGGTAATTCAATTGCAGTTAATTTAAAAGTTAATTCCTCAATATTTATATCATAGTAATCTATAAAGTAATTGGTCCATTCTGTAAGATTATTGGCTACTTCATCTTTTGATAGTAAGCATGTATGTGGCTCCCGGCCTGAAGGTGTTTTAATACTAACTTGAATTCTTGTATTTTGGGGTAGATGTTCTGTCATTTTTGCAACTAATTCAATTATTATTTTGTGTATATTAAACAAATTAGCTGTACCAGACACTTTCCAATGGGTAAGTGTTGTTCTGTACATTTCATTATAGTATTCAAATACTTTGCGTATTGAAAATTCATCATCTGAATCTTCAGTTTTAAACAGAGGTTTTAAGAAATGATACTTATCATCAGGTTCTTCATCAGTTTTAAATTTTCTGTTGACTATCTTAGAAAATATTGTTTTGTATTTATTTTTAAGTTCCTGATCAGGGTTAATACTTCTTAAATAACCTTTTTTGGTTGATAATTTAGCTGCTTGTTTAGCTATGGAAGTAAATATTTTGCGATAGTCTTTAGTATATGATTTCCATTCTTTGTCCGTTAATTTACGGGTTAAAATTATTTCCACTTGATTACGATCTAACTGTAAATTAGAAAATGGTTTTAGTTTATGGAGCTCTTCAATTGTTAGTACCATTTATAGTACACAAAATTATATGAATGAAAAAATCTAGTACTCAAAATTACATTCACTGAAATATTAATGAGCAACATAAAGTAGTCCTATAATATTTGGGTCGATTTAAAAATTAATTTTTTCAAGATATTTGCTCGAGAGAAAAAATAAGGGGCAACTAGGCTCTAAAAATTGAGCCTTTAGTAGATATATGGTACCTTCAGTGGAGAAACTCTTAAAATCCTAATTTGAGCGAGCGTGGTGAGCGAAAATTAGGATTTTAAGAGTTTGTGTACTGAAGGTACCATATATCTACTTATATATATAATCTCTAGTTTTGCCTTTTCAAGATAGGGCAAAACTAGGTCTTATCTACATACGGCAAACTAGGTGTTATCAATACTTCTAAACCATTCTTCATTAGTAGTATATATTTTAGCAACTCAAATCCTTTGAAAACTTGGTCTTACATTCAACTACCCCTACTATTTCTAACAGTTTATTTCAGGAGTTTATATGCACCGATTACAAATATATTCCTTTTAAATTTATCCGTCAACTATTCTATTTCACTTACTGCACATTTTTAATATTAATTTGTGCAAAAACGGTATCGTTCTGATAATAGATGTAATTATATTTTGTTCTGCAATTATTTATATCACATTTTTGTGGATCACCGGACCAGCACTGTTTAGGATCTTTTTGAGCGTATGTTTTTTCAGATCGTTTAGGGTGAATCCATTTGTAGTGACATGTGATGGGGGAACGTCCCTGACATCATCCTTGAATGAGGAAACGGACGTTAAACCTTTATTGTTATTATTATTTATATCACAGGACGTCGTCGAGGAACTGTGGTCGTCCAAAGCTCGGAGTCACATTGACGGGGGGCGATGGCTCCAGCAGCCCAGGGGCCTGGAGCTCCCCGGGCCTAGGGTGCGGTAGCGCAGGACCCTGGACTACCGGGCCTACTGGCTGGTTTAACGACGATCACTGCTTCTCTTCCAGACATTATGCCCGAAGAGTTCTGACGAGAGCTGAAGAAATGAGGGCTAAACAACAGGTATGAGTGAGTGAGAGAGTGAGTGAGGGAGTGAATGAGTGAGTGAGTAAATGAATGAATAAGTGAATGAAGAAGTTAATGAATAAGTGAATGAATGAATGAATCTCTCTCTACCTCTATTGAAATTCCAATTGGCTGGTCCAAGGTACATATTCGTACTAACAATCTGCAGCCGCGCTTCATTAGGCGCACTCCATTGAATACGCGTTAATTTCTTAACAAATTCTATGATTACTCCTATCTTTATATAGCCTTGGCTTTAGCAAAATTTGACTTTTGGGATGACTTATATTTGCTTTCCACAATTCTAGCTCAATCGCCTCTTACGATAAGTGCAGTTTAAGATTTGTTTATTTCAGTGGTCCGTATGTAACACGGTGGTATAAATGAATAAGTAAAGTGAATTGATGAATGAATGAATGAATTTGTTGTGTGACAGCTGAGTGATAACTATGTGACAGCTATGTGATACTTCACTATGTGACAGCTATGTGATACTTCACTATGTGACAGCTATGTGATACGTTACTATGTGGCAGTTATGTGATAACTATTTGACAGCTACGTGATAACTATGTGACAGCTATGTGATAACTATGTGACAGCTATGTGACAGCTATGTGACAACTATGTGACAGCTATGTGACGGCTATATGTTAACTGTGCGACAGCTATGTGATAACTATGTGACAGCTATGTGACAGCTATGTGACAACTATGTGACAGCTATGTGACGGCTATATGTTAACTGTGCGACAGCTATGTGATAACTATGTGACAGCTATGTGACGTGATGCTGGTAGCTGAGGACAGAAGGCTTCCCGCACATCGCGTGGTGCTGGCTTCAGCCTCGGACTATTTCTCTGCGATGTTCACGAGTGATCTTGTGGAGGCGAGTCAGCCAGAGGTGAGACTAGAGGGCGTCGACTACGACTCTCTGCAGCTTGCTGTGCGCTACATGTACACAGGTACGTGTATCACTTCATTTCTCTCTACTGCTTGTTGTACGCTACATGTACACATGTACGTGTGTCACTTCATTTCTCTCTACAGCTTGTTGTACGCTACATGTACACAGGTACGAGTGCCACTTCATTTCTCCGTTGATTAATTACCGCTGCTCATTGGGAAATTGCACAGAACTAAACTCTTTTGTGATGACCACTTTCCTTTCAGAAAGGGCAAAATCACGAACTGTTACAGGGCATAATAATAGACATTGGAATTTGAATAATCTTGGATAATCATTTCATTATACATGTAGTATGTGCTCTGTCGGTACAGTAGATATAGTATATGTATTTATAGTACAATGTCTTAAATGCGAAGGGGTTATGCCATGAACTTTTAAATGACAGATCCTGAGGTGAATTGAACCCTCGCGGTTTCGAATCCCAGCCGCGCTGATCTGAGAGTAAAATCTCGGACATTCACGGGACGGTTATACGGAAAATGGTTTAAATTGCCTAACGGTTTAATCATGTGGTATTAAAAATGATAGATATCAACATAGTTAATCATGCCACTATAATGCGTGTTTACGTTTTATTTAAACATGTATACATGGATCAGAATTAGCACAGAAAAAGAACAAAAGCCAATAATAAAAACTGTACCATACACTACAATAGGATTCCGCTGCGCCTAGTCCGTAGCAAGCTGTTCCACAGCTTAGCAGTAGATGCAGAGTTCTTATCCAGTGCTCTACCCGTCACTAATGTGTAATTGATGCGGAAGCAGCCGTTTAACTTTGCTCTAGGTTTGGCGTCAGGATTCAATACCATATGATATAATCTCGTACTATACGTCAATACAATACCATTACTATGCATATACAATATTCAATAGTCTATAGTAAAATACTATACGATAAAAGACAATACAGATCTACCATTTCAAGTATTTGACACTTAAATAACTGATTCAGCTTCTGGAGTCAAGAACGAAACTACAGCAACAGAATAGTAGAGAGAGAGAGAGAGAGAGAGAAGAGAGAGAGAGAGAGAGATGAGAGTGGAATAGAGTAGAGGAAAGAGATGGAGAGTGAAAAGATACGGAGAAAGATAAAGGGAGAGTGAAAGAGTTGCCGAAAGAGAGAGATAGAGAGAGGAAGAGAGAGAGAGCAAGAGGAAGAGGAAGAGAACGAGAAAAAGAAAGAGAAAGAGGAAGATAGGTAGACGACGGTGATGATGATGATGATGATGACGTTGATGTGATGACAATGATGTTGATGATGATAATGACGATGATGATAGCGATGACGATGGTGACGATGATGATGATGCTAGTGATGTAGTGGTGGTAGTGGTCATGATGATCGGGGGAGGTAGACTGTAAGCTAGACAGTTAACTCGGCTCGATGCTGAACATAAATTCTGATAAAACTGTAAGACCACACACGGGCGATGAATAAATACATTTTACACAGTTTGCGACTCCACGTTAATACCCTTATATACGATAACGACCTACATCCGCCAGCATTCAAAGACTGTAGTGTGGATATTTGAATCGATAGCACTGCGTCTACGTAATATTGTCGGCTGAGATTCAGGTTCAACGCGTCGCACATTGCGCATTTTAAATTCAATATCGAGGTTTTGGCATATTTGGTGATATGTGTTGCTTGTACTGTTGGGGTGGTCGAATGGAAACATGTTTGCCTGAGAAGCAGGAGGCCATCGGAGCTAATCCTAGCCTCATCTAATCTCTTATTAACGAAAAATATTCATTAACAGAAGATTGTTGTAGCTTTCCTAAATTTCGGTTAATAGACAAATAATTATCTAGTCTAACAACCGGTGTGTCGGAAACTGGTTTACCAAGTTTTAGAATAATTTGCTTCTTAATTTCAGACTAACATATACTGCTTGCATAGAAGAAGATCCTAATCTACATGTATAACTAAATGTTTTGTCTGTATAGTATTGGATAATATCTGCCTGAGTCTAATCTTCATTTGATATTTTTGAAATTTCTAATTTTCTCCTGTGCGGTTTGTATTTGTGTGAGATATATGGTTTGTCATGACTGAATGAAACTAAAAAATGAAATAAATAATATAATCTTTTATTCACCAATTCTTGGCAGAAAACACGCACAGATACAATTACATTGCAAAACGTGACACAACAGAATACATATAAAAAGTGCATATAAAAGTTTAACAATTTCAGTATTTTTCACAAACTGCGCAATAGTTAAAACAGAGCATTTTTTTAAATAGCGCCAGAATTTATAACGAATACTCGACAAAAAGTCATTGCTATCTATGGCAAATTTACTTTTAATGTTTAAATAATCATTGTAATCGGGAGAGTCCAAATGCTGCTTAGCACTTAACTTATCATTGATTATTAATTATTAATTATAATTGTTACGATGCTCCATTTTAGCATAAATTCGTATTTATCACCTAAAGACACAGCAATGTTTGAGTGACCACGTACTATCGACTGGGGAGCGATATTTTCTCTAAATTATTCTTCATATTTATACACACAAACGACCGAGGTAATAATCCAAACCGTCAACCCACCACTAGGGTACACTAACTCTCTAGTCGCTTTGTCATGCAGTAACTTAGAAGCTCTGAGAATTTTTCTTTTCAAGAATTTTACACCTCCGCCAGCCTTAAATATATATATATATATATATATATATATATATATATATATATATATTTTGTATTTGTGTGAGATATATTTATATATAAATAATAATTATATATATATATATATATATATATATATATATATATATATATATATGATGTTAGTCAAGTTAAGCCGCAAGCTCCAATCCTAATTGTGCCCTATTTCGAGTAAGCCACCAGTGTTCTCATCGAGTGGAGAATATAATTACAATTTTGAAGTCATTAATAATATAAGAAATAGCCGTCGGTTGAAAAACCAATGCAAAACAATCTGTTACAAAACTCCAATTAACGTCATCACTCATCTTCAGTCATCGTAGTTAGGAACCGGCTATTACAAAAGTTAATAATTAATTACTTGTTTGAGTAAATTCCTAGTTGTGAACGTATGCACTTGTCGTATGAGAAAGAATTAAGTATATTAGATAAAAAATTCAATCTTGCGGATGTTGATGTGAGTGCGAAGATATTTAAAATAGGTAGATATGGCATGACTGTTGTTTCAGCGATGCCAATTTTGTAACAAGAGCGACTTGATTTCCAGCATGATTCATTTAATCGCGAGGGTAAACAAAGCCCCTTTGCCATATGTGTATTTAATAGTAATTTCTGTAATTTCAGATATATTTCATGATATTCGGTCTCTGAACGGTTTTAGCATGATGTATTTGCCCGAAATCCGGAAACTAAAGAAGGGGGAATAGCCTTGAAGAGATTTTAAATAAAATTTGTTAGCATTTTGTATTATAAAAATATACATCCAATTAATAGGAATTCGTTTCAAATAATTTGTTGTCATGACGATATGTTGGATAGATGTGACGATAAATGTACTCCTAAAGTGTTTCATTATCGTTCAAAAGCTTCACAACTGTTCAAAAACTACATTATTTATGCTTTTAAATAACGATCAGCTGATATTGTTTACCTCCGTCCAGCAAAATTAGTTGTTGGCATCTGTGCAATTCTTGAATTCAATGTTTACAATGGTTGAGATTGCCTTTGACACTTCTATGGTTTTTCTTTATGCTATGTGTATGTGACTCTGCGATGGATCGAGATTAGTGGAGGAGGAAGATTGGAGAGATTATTTTAGTGTCCATAAAGTGGCGCCATGTAAAGATCGAAAAAGAGTATGAGGCAGCCAAACAATAACTGCGGAAGGCAATGAAAATCAACTCTGAAATCACATTTTTTAGCTAAAGTCTTACATATTTGCTGTTTTATGTAGCCACTTCTCTCGAAAGTATGAAAGAATAAGAATAAGAATAAGATTTAAACATCTATTTAGTTAATTTTATTTAAAGTAATAACATTCCACAAGTTAGCGATGTATCCTATGATTACTGATCTACATAGCCATTAACATAGTTGCCTGCTATAGTAGATTTTAATTTTTTTAATGTTGTGTGAGCTGTGCGATGATATCTCTGATCAAAATATGAACCTGTCGCTGACTTTCTTCTAAGTGCGGATACTACATTTCTCAAAATTCAGTAGAAAGATAAAGAGATCGAGGAAAAGGGGCAACGGCATTACACGCTACGTTGTAATTTGATTTAGCTTCTATCGCTGGTAAAGATTTATGTTTGTTCATTACCCGGTGTAAACATTGATGTATCGTTGAGGGCTAATTGAATGATCGTGCCAGATCTTCTTTTCATTTTCTTAGACGAGTTTGACTTGCAGTGATCTGAAGGAGAACGATTATGCGCTGACCGTGACTTTGCTATATTAGACGAGAACCTTTTGAGAATTAATCTATTTTTTTCGAAATTCTTGTTATGTAGATTATATTAGTAATTATTATTGGTTACCTATTAATTATTGAAGGAAGATATTAGGAAACTAGAGGCTTTGTAAATATGGATATGGAGAAAAATGGAGAAGATTAGCTGGACTCAAAAGGATACAAATGAGGAAGTTCTGGAGAGAGTTTGTAACTTGGTACAGCTAGACAGTTGATAAATGTATTAAGAAATAGGAAGAAGAGTTGGATAGGAAACATTCTAAGGGGGAAGGTCTATTAAAAGAGGTTATAGAAGGTAGAATGGAAGGAAAAAAGAAGCAGAGGCAGGCCTATACTAGGTGTGTTAGATGATTTAAAACCCACTCCTATGTGGACTTGAAGAGGAAAGCGGAAGACAGAGAAGAGTGGAGGCGTTATATACCATGGACCTGCCAGTAGGCAGTGCACTAAGAGTGAGACCTATTAATTAACTTTTATTATTATTTAGTTTCCATTCGTTTCAATTTCTGTAGCAATTTTTAGAGCTATAGGCGCTCGCCAACTGAATGCCCTTTTTGACGTTGGTTTGGATCTTGTTTTTATGTCGCCTTCTACGACACGTGCATATTTACACGGTTGGTCTATTCTTTAAGCAACCCGGACACAACGCGTGGAAAATACCTAGACACATTCAATACTGTGAATAGTTACTAAAGCGATCACTTGAAAGCGTGTCAGTGAAATTGAACAAAACTTGTATATATATATATATACATGTATTAGACGGCAGGATTAGCGGACTTGGTTTAGTTGCGCGTCAATTATCGAAGTTAAGCTGCATCGACCTCGGTTAGTACTTTGTGGGTGACCACCTTGGAAGACAGAGTGTTGGTAAAAGCTTAGGAAAGAAAAAAACCCTAGGATGATGGAAGGTTATTCTTAAATCCGCGCCGCCGCAATTGATGCGCCACGACAGGAAACGATTATTAATAACCATGGAGAGGAAGGAGGAAATGTGTCTTAAACAAGCATCTGTGCTTCCTGACCCAGTGTGCCGTTATGTTATGTTATATATGCCTTGTCATTTACTAGAGCACTAGAAATAGAAAGGGAGAAAGAGAGATGGAGATAGAGAGAAATTGAGAGTAAGTGAGAGAGAGAGAGATACAGGTAACCGCTCTTGTCACGTGATAAAATTATGCAATTTCCTATCGTGATAATTCGGCAACTAAGTCCATCACAAAATAGAGTTCACTCTCGTTCGTCAAAACTGCGATTTAATATAATTCTAGTTTTTTATTTCTGTTTTTGGCTAGCTTAACATACTGTAGTAAAATATTTAAACGTACATGCATTTCCACAAAATGAAAATAGAAAAGTGATAAAGCAATAATTGCTGGGTGATTGTAATAGACTGCCATAAAGCAATCAATATTGCAATATAATCAGTAGTGTTTAGTTTATTCCTAGGCCACACCTTTAGGAGAATGGTATATTTTTTACCAAGCTGTCTATAGTTCATGACACTTCCACTGACACAATAACTCCTCTTTTCATTTTTCTATACAATAGATACATAGAATTAGAACTTTGCCATTTTCCCACAAGCAATTGATTAAATCAATTGAAAATCTCTCGTCCTTCTCTGATGAATATCAAAAAGATCAAGTGCGGAAATTATTGACATAAAATAAAAGACGAGGTGGGATTATAATTGACTTCCAGAAATATCCGTCCTATTAATCGATTCCATGGTCATTTCAAGTGCACTGGTTTGTTATGTTCCATGGATTATTTCTGTATGTTCGTCATTACTTCTTCCGCTATCATAAAGAGTTCGGTCGATTTTAATGCTATTCAAAAACACAAGTCAAAATGACAACCTTAAGAGAATGCGGTGCATTATCAGCTAAGCAACTGAAAGAGCGAAATAAACAGAGTTTATATTTTTTTATCAGCTTAATTCATGCTTAATAACCGAGACCTTATATCATACACAAGCAGCAGTGTGACAAACAAAACTGAATAAAAACCAAATGAGAAAGTTTAACTGAGAGAATAGGTCCATGTCTACATGCACTAATCAAGACAAAGCACTTCGAAACACTGAGGCGGCTAAATAATTCTTTCAGTTTTCCATAAATTAAATCGTTTTAAATAGGAAGAAAAATATCAAGTGTTTACGATCTTCTGTTGCTGACACTATTATTAATTACTAATTATAACTAATAATTGCTAATATTAATTGCTCAGCACAAACATCAATTCGGCTCTACTTAGTTCATTTTGTATTATTAAACTCGCGTTGTAGTAATATTAACCCCTAACCGTAATTTTTACATTTTATATTATATAGCAGATATTCAAGATGGCAGCAGTTAATTTAAACATACATGTAGATACTATTGTATGCAACTGGATATGACGTAGGCAATAAGTGCTAGAAGCTTAGCTGGCATCAGTAAATTCTCAGGTACGATTAAATAATGGGAAATCTGACTGACGGATCAAGGCAAGGACTCATTCTATGATATTTAATCATTATAAATTATGGTTGGATATCATATGATGGAAGGGAAAAGACGCAGGGGCAGGCCGATATTAGGTATGTCAGATGATTTAAAGATCCACGCATATGTGAAAATGAAGAAGAAAGCGGAAGATAGAAAAGAGTGGAGGCGTTATATACCATGGACTTGCCCGTAGGCAGTGCACTGAGAGAGAGAGAGATCATATGATTGTGATGATTTCGTTGAACAGTAATTGAATTGATTTTAATAAGTTTTTAATCAAATTGTGCTAGCTGAAGTTTATTATGTTTATTATGTTAATTGCTTATTTTCAATTGTTATGTTTACTTGTATGCTTGTACTTCTAGTTTATATGAATGTTGCTACCAGAATGATGAAATAAAGGTTCATATGTAAATGTATCTATCTTTCTCTCAGTGCACTGCCTACTGGCAGGTCCATAATATATAACACCTCCACTCGTCTGTGTCGTCTGTTTGCCTCATAACGTCCACATCTTTAAATCTGTGGATCTGTGGATCTTTAAATCATCTAACATTTCTTTTGATATACCATTATTCTGGGGGGATTCTACTTATGACGAGGTGGGTCATCTATGAATTCCTTAGCTTCGAAAAATATTTACTGGGAAGTGGCTTCATTCTCTGAGAATAAATTCACTATCCTGTTTACAGTGTACCCAATGTAAATGTAAATGTGTATAGTAAATAATTCATTAATCATCATCTTCCCTTAAATCCCAGATTAACTAGGGTCGGGATACTAAATAATAATAAAAAATTCATATTATAGTCCTTAATTACAAAGCAGTTTGATTGGCTTCAAGGATTCAGATTCAAGTAGTTAAAACGCTACAATTAGTAGTAGTTGCTTTCTGATTTGTTACTCCTGCTTGTCTGCTGCAAAATAATAATTCATTAACTATTTCTTGATGTTCTAGCTTGTTTCAGTGCTCGCATTAAAGTTTGCATCAATGCTATATTCTGAACTGTTATTATCTACTTGTAATAAAGCTTAATTGACGTCCCTGATATTGCCTTATGGCGAGGAACCGGACGTTAAACTCTTATTGATTGATTGATCGATTGCTCATGTAGGACGGGCTGTACTGAGGGAGGAGGCGGTGGAAGGACTGCTGTCAGTGGCTAGACTGCTCCAGCTGGTGGATCTGGTGGAAGAGTGCGCAGCCTTCCTGGCGGCTAATCTTCATTCCTCCAACTGTCTGGGCATCAGACACTACGCCGAGGCTCAGGGCTGCGTCAATCTATCCACTGCAGCCAACGGCTTCATCATGGTGAGTAGAGCATGTGTGAAAATCTACCATAGATTTTATAATATCTTGCAAGCTTTAACTTACATGTATGGTAATTATTATCCCTACCCTAACTAGACTGGGATTTAATGGAAGGCGATGATGATGATGATGATGGTAATTATTAAATTATTTTTGTTTTTATGTAGTTTATTTCTTACTTATTTCTCTTTATTTTATTTTACTATATTATTCTGTTATTTATGGTATATATACAAATACAAATATATATATATGCATGTAGTTTGACGCTATTTTTTCAGAAGGCATTGTTGTAGCGACTTATATTTATTTAAATGAAATATTTAAGATGCTAAATTATTAATTTTTCCTTCTAAATCATTCTAACAGTTCGCTAGCCAAATAAATGTAAATTGAAAATAAAGTTTTCTCCAATCAGATACCAAATTTAGGCGATACAAAATTTAGGTGTTATTAGGAGCGAAAGATTACGAATAAATGCCAATAAATGCATACATAATTTATGCCATATTGTGAATCTGATACCTAGTATATTGTTAATTAATAAATATTTATTTCCAGGAGCATTTCGTAGAGGTGATAGAGAACCACGAGTTTCTGCTGCTTCCTGTCGATGACGTCATCAGTCTCCTGTCCTCAGATGACCTTAATGTACCGAACGAGGAAACAATATTCAAAGCTCTGATCACGTGGGTCAGATATGACTCATCAGCTAGAAGGAGATTTCTGCCTCGGCTACTGGGACACGTCAAACTACCCCTACTAACTCCTCAGGTTGGGCTAATCTGAACTTATTTCAACTTTAGAAAATAGGTATTTAATTATTTTTGGTAAAACTTTCAAATTGATACTATAGTTCTTTGCTCTATACATTTATCTGACGTAGAAAGCTGCAAACTTAGTTTAACGCCTGTATCTTTACCACAAGGGACATTATTATGTATGGTATGTTTAGATTTTGAACTAATGACCAAGTGATTATCAGTCAAGAATTCTACTAAATAGTAACTAAGCGAGTTTAGTAAAATGAAAAGCTAAGCTAATGTTAACGTCAGTTTCCTCACTCGAATACGATGTCAGTGACGGACGAGCCGAGGATTTGAACCCCGCACATACTGATCCGCGGTCGAATATCTTACCGACATCGCCACGGGCTCCAGCCTATGGCGATACATAAATATGATTCAAATCAATAATTAAAGTCCATTGTTTGATTGGTTGATTAACTCGCTAGTTCATCTATTAGCGGAAAAGCTAACTGTTGTCACTAACGTCATCCATTGATTGACTGGCGCAGTTTCTGACGGACCAGGTGGAGTGTAACACCTTGCTAAAGGACGATCACACCTGTCAGGAGCTGATCATGGAGGCGATGAAGTATCACCTGCTCCCGGAGCGGCGCCTCACTCTGCAGAGTCCGAGGACTCGTCCCAGGAAGTCCACCGTGGGATTCCTCTATGCTGTGGGAGGAGTGGACTCTGCTAAAGGTTCTGTCACAATCCTATTCTTATATTAAAGCTGGTAAAGCTAAGGTTAACGTCTGTTTCCTCACTCGAAAGCGATGTCAGTGACGGGCGAGCCCAGGATTTGAACCCGCACATGCTGATCTGCAGTCGAATATCTTACCAACGTCGCCACTGGCTCCAGCCTACACTGGCTCCATATTACACTGTGTCGAGGTTCAAGAATAAGGTCAAGCTTAACGGCAGTTATCTGACAACTCTAAGGTTTGTAAGTGACCGAGCCAGGGCTGGATTTGAGCTCTTCATCTACTTGCCCGCAGTGGGAAACGTAAACTATTGTGCTACTGGGTTATCCCAGTATAGTTAAAATAATGCTTCTCAATGGTCGGCTGGTTTTTGACTGGACTGCTATGAAATGAAAGTCCACAGTGATTTGACGAGGTGAAGGTTAACGAGATAATGTTTAGCAAATAGTCACTTGTAAACCTTATATCTCGACAAATCACTGTGGACTTTCATTTCATAGCGTTCTTTTAGTTTCTTTTATTTTTACAATTAGAGTTGACGTATAAAGATTACGATTTAATTAAATTTTTTCAGTCCTTTGATTTTAAATATCGATCTAGTTTTCTTTTAAAATCGGAATGAGCATTAGTTGATTGATTAATCTGAAATAGTTGAAATATTACTATTGAAAATTCGTTATCAAATTAATACTATAACTCTTGAGAAATGTAAAACTAATAAATAATTCGACTTGTATGTTTCATTTTGCCTTGCATACTTATCATGCGTACAAGAGTGTAGTTTACAAAAGTTATTTAAAAGGATTTGACCTGATTACAAAATGTAGTATTACAAAATGTAGTATTACAAAATGTAGTATTACAAAATGTAAGTATTACAAAATGCAAGTATAACTATTTGAAGCAAAATAGATATTATTTCCTTGAGGATCCATGCAAAAATACAGGCCTGGGGTGAGATCACTTAATTGCTGTGATGCTGATGCTAATGTCTCTGTCGTTGAATTAATTATATAAAAAAACTACCACTTTTATGCTGCCTTGGTATTGATTCAATTTGATCGAAGTTTGATGAAATCCTTAATAAGCCAAACTAAATCTTAATTAACACTCTTGATAGGAAAGTACCCAGACCTCTTTTGTTCATAGTGATTATGTTTCTAGTAGGATCCCCAGTATTGAGATCTACAATCCACGGACATTAAGACCTCTTTTGTTCATAGTATTTATGTTTCTAGTAGGGTCCCCAGTATTGAGATCTACATGTATAATCCACGGACCTTAAGGCCTCTTCTGCTCATAGTATTTATGTTTCTAGTAGGATCTCCTAGTAGAGAGAGAGAACTATGTTTTATTTCAAAAATACACTCAAATATGCACACACACTAGGCCGTCAAAGAGGTCTAAAGAACCTATCTAGTTGATCACCCATCATGCATGCATAAAAGTGCAAACTAAAACATGAATATGCAAACTAAAAATGAAAAAGCAAATCAACTCAAAAATGAATATTAAACTAAAAAAGAACAAAGCAAATCAACTCAAAGAATAGAAGCAGTGTGCACATAAATATGCTTAAAAAGGCACATACATGCAAATAAACATATGTACATAAACATAAACAGAAATATATATTCAAATAATCTCATATGCACCTAGTACTAAGTAGAAATTTTCGTATACCCAAAAGTTAAACGTTTAGGCATGAAATTATAAGACATACCAACAAAGATATGGAAAAAACAAAATTACCTCTAACAAACACTACTCAAGCAATAAACTAAGATAATTTTTGAAGTTAGTTATAAACAATTTTAGTGAGCGAGAGTTACGAATATCAATAGGAATTTTGTTCCATTCGAAGACAGAATTAAAATTGGCAATATTTTTATTAGAGAATATGCGCACCTTCGGTCGATCGGAATAGATATCTCTTTTTCATTAGAAACTATGAGGACTATATTAGCAAAATGATCACTTATATCACAAGAAACGGTTAATGACTTCACGCTATGCACACTAATATTAGAACATTCAGATCCAAAGTTGCAGAAAATATGATCAATAATACTACAAGAGTTATTAGCATAATGCGTAGGTATGATAGAGAAAGGAGTAAAAGTTCAAGTTACATAATTCATTTACATATTTTTCAATAGAACTATTTGAGTTAAATTTAAGCAGATCGATGTTCATATCACCACATATAGCACTGCGCTTAGTAGGCTTATACCTACTAAGTAAATTTGAGAATGCATCAATAAATTCAGAAATTGGTTTACTTGGATGTCTGTACAACAGATAAATACGAGGTTAATGTTATAATTAATAAAGTCAATTACAATATATTCAGCTGCATCATTGAAGAAATTGACATCTGTAGGAGTGGCAATAAGTTTGAAGGCTATAGAGTTATGAATAAGTAGACCGACACCACCTGACCTTTGAGAAGCAGGAGGACAGGAGATAAATTTGTAATCAAGGAAGACATTATCGAAATAATTTAGATTAGTAGACCAGATTTCAGACAATAAAATGATATCAAAGTTATGATCGCATAAACTTAAAAAAATTAATAATTTTAAATTTTGCATTAACTCTTCTGATTTTAACATGAACAATAGATAAATTACATTGAGAATGAAATTTATTTATTACAGAATTGGATGATTCCGAAGTGTATAATCCAATACAAGAGTTAGTAACGACATCATTATCAGTTATACCGTCCAAAGTTATATGATTACTCATGATGACTTAGATGATGAAAACATCCACTCGCGAATAATGCAGTCGATGGGCCATGTGTCGGCATCGAAAAGGATGTTTTCATAACATGCGTCACAAGTAATCATAAGAGCAGCGGAGTTAAACTCCCGACCATTTTTGGTAACACCAGATAATTTTTTACAGGAGTTTACAATAGCCCCTGCGGAAGTGAGATATTCCGTGACCATTTCTACAGTAGTTTCCCTGGCTAAGCGACGAACGAAAATGGTTGATTTTTTTGGCACCACTTTAAGAGTTGAGATCGACGATTTTTTACCTGAAATGACTCGCCTGGCCCTTTTATTTTATATTGCTGAATACTGGTTAGTTTTAACAGCAGGGTTTATTGAGGTGGCGATGGGCTGGGTAGACTGAGCGGAGTCAGCCCAGGATTAGATTGATGGAGGTGGTGGGCCAATTACCGAGACGTAAATCCTAGAGGAGTTGCTGGAATTATGGCTATTAGATAGCTGCTGTTTTAACTCCCTTATTACATCTTCCGCTTGTTGAAGTCTAGATTTTATAGCAGTATTTTCTTCTTGAAGCGATCTGATTACATCTGTAAACATGTTCTTTATGGAAATCGCAACTATTGGCCCCAGAGCTTTCCCCAATTCCTCAACCACCTCCCCGTTGCGAAGGGCATCAATGATTTCTTCTCCCGTTGAGCGTGATTTAGGGGGTATAGTGAACGAAGTCACTGAGCACTGAAGCGTGGCTACTCGCGCCAGCCAGAGACTCCAGTTAAGCGTGGTAAATGAGGTCTACGTCCAATATTAGTTCCTTTTTATTCTAATATTTTCTATAATGTTAACGAGAGTATATGATAGTAAGGAATAAAAATTATTTAGAAATAATCCATTTACTTAGCTCTATCGATTGGTATAATAAACGCTAAGGTAGAAGATTAATTTCTAAGTTAAATATCCAAAAGATTAACGGAGTTCTTTCTGTTGATTGTATTTACCATAGATGGTAAATACATCCTAATATTGAGATCTACAATCCACAGACATTAAGACCTCTTCTGTTCATAGTATTTATGTTTCTAGTAGGATCCCCCAGTATTGAGATCTACAATCCACGGACTAACAGCTGGACTCAGGCTGCCCATGTTAATGGACGGAGACTGCAGTTCGGCGTGGCGGCCATAGATGATCGCCTGTACGTGGTGGGGGGGAGGGACGGGCTGAAGACCCTCAACACTGTCGAGATGTACGACCCCAAGCTGAGGAAGTGGACGGGTCTTCCTAGCATGGGCACGCACAGACATGGGCTGGGTTAGTACTTATCATATTCTGCGTTCTTACTGACGTATGTTACTCTGATGTAAGTTACCTAAAGATTGAATGATTCGGTGGATAATAATAATAACAACAGCAATTAGAGTGCTACAGTTATCAATGATAACATCGAGCACTATTGAGACAAAATCAAGCCGGCGAGCAAAAAGAAGGTCCAAAAACGGTGGAAATTCCAAAATCCAGAAAATCAGTCCAGAGTTATTGATAGGCTATGAAAGTATTGGATAATTGATAGGCTATGCACTGTTTTTGTTTATTTGGTTTTTTTTGTTCGGTGTATTGAATTTGGTTAGTAAATGCTCAATATTGTCATAAACTGCAATAATACTCTGCTATTTATTTTGTTGTTGATGATGTGTTAGTATTATTTTTTAAGCAGAAGTTGTATCAAGAAAATACATGTACACTAACTTATGAGGTCCTACTATATTAAATTGTCACTTATTATATACATTTCACTAAATTTACTTAGCATTTTTATAGCCATTTCTGTGTCGGTCGCTCTCAGTTGCCTTTACTAGTCATTAATTAATAGACATTAATTAATCTGGTAGTAGGTAAGAATTTTCAAATACCTAGAATACACTAAAACAGATGATGTGAGGCTGCAATATGCTGTAGGATTGAATAATCAAAGTAGGCCTTCGATAATCTGACGTCCGTGGTTCATAGTGCCATATTCTGACGTACCTGACATTGCCTTATCGCTAGGAACCGTACGTTAAATTCTTTGATTGATTGATTGATAATAGGAAAGAACCTTAACAAAAATTCTAAAGAAAGCCACAAAGGTTTAGATGTGAAAACCTTAGTATGGATTAATCGCGCTACTATTTTTATGTGAAACTTGTACCTTAATTAAGGAAGGGGAGGATATCAGAAAACTGTATGCATTGGAAAATGTGGATATGTAAGAAAATTGAAAAGATTAGCTGGACGAAAAAGTTACCACTAAAGAAGTACTGTAGAAAGTTGAACTAGATAGACAATTCTAATGGGCAGTCGTTAGTAAAAGAGGTCAAAGAAGAAAGAGGTCACAGAAGGAAAGAGAAGCAGAGACAGATCGAGACTCGGAATGCCAAATGATCCACTCATATGTGGAAATGAAGAGGAAATCGGAAACAGAGAAGAGTGGAATCACTATGGACCATGAACCTGCCAGTGGCCGGTATAGAGAGCGAGAGAGAAAGTGAGAAAGAGAGTGAGATTTAATTACAATAATAGCAAAATTCTACACCTGGTGTTGAAACTCGACACTTGCAAGTCCGGTATATGAAAGAATATGTTTATAAATCACAAATAAATATTATACATCCTCTACATATTCATTAATCAGAAACTCCTACTATCAGTTACAGTTGTCGGTAGGTTCAATTTTTAAATTTTTCTAACCAATTGGAGCTGACCTGTACTTATGACGCAGGGGTGGGAGTACTGGAGGGACCTCTGTACGCTGTAGGAGGCCACGACGGGTGGTCCTACCTCAATACCGCTGAGCGTCTAGACCCAGAGACCAGGCAGTGGACCTACATCGCCTCCATGTTCACAGCCAGGAGTACTGTGGGCGTGGCTGTGGTACTAAACAAGTACGTTATACATTACTTTAGAACGTTGTTTGCGGCAATGCTTGCGATACACATCCTATCTCTTTGAAATGGCTGCGTAAGGGTAAAAGAGCTAAAGCTAATTTTAATGTCAGTTTCCTTACTCGAAAGCGATTTCAGTGACGGGCGAGCCCAGGATTTGAGCCCCGCAAAAAACTGATCCGCGGTCGAGTATCTTACTGACATCGCCACTGGCTCCAGCCGTATGAGCAAAGACTACACTTTATTTTGTCGCTATATTGGAATTGTGCATCTAAAATATGTTTTGGGCATTACAGAGATTGAATTAGCGTCGTAACATGTTACATTTCAATTGAAAACTGTATGAGAGAACCAGACATGATATGAGTTACCATGTGAGACCATGGTACTGAATCTTAGCCGAACTTATTTGACGATCTTCCTTGTGATACAGATAAAAATATGAAATTTAGCTTGAACTCTTTAGCAACTTATTACTTCGCTATTTGAAGACATTATATCTATTATTGAGAGGGATGAGATTGATACAGTGACTACCGTAAATAATATAGGTAAAGTAATAAATGTTAAAGCCAATAATATAGAAATTACAACTCATCAGCATGATTTATTTATTTATTTTGCTATGCAGTGTACTACCAAACTATATTGCGTGATTTGCTATAAAGCAAATTAAATAATATTCTGCTGCATTACATTGAATTGTGATGTAATGCATTAATTCGTATATTTTATTATTTTTGATTATAATATAATAATATTATAATATCATAATATTCACAATATTATAATATTAAATAACATCAACTTTCAATGATTGCTCTTACATTTCCAGGCTCTATGCAGTAGGAGGTCGGGATGGCAGTTCTTGCCTGAGATCCGTGGAATGCTATGATCCCCACACTAACAGATGGTCACCCTGTGCCCCTATGATAAAATGTCGAGGTGGGGTCGGGGTGGGGGTCTGCAATGGAGCCATCTACGCTGTAGGGGGGCACGATGCACCCACAAATAACCCAACATCTAGTCGCTATGATTCCACTGAGAGGTTCGGTTATTCGTTGGACGAATGACAAGATCTTACGTCGTTTTTGTCTCCCAGGATTGATATCGATAATATTCTATAGATCTATTTACTTCATATGTGGTAACTGTTTCTTTGATCACCGGACCGGCACCGTTTAGGATTTTTTTCTTTCTCTTCAGCACATGTTTTTTCAGGCCGTTTTGGGTGAATCGATTTGTGGTGACATGTGGAGGGGGACGTCCCTGACATCATTCTTGTAAGAGGAAACGGACGTTACACCTTTATTATTATTATTATTATATCATGTGACATGATCAGTGAGGATTCTTGATTCAATAAACTATCTAAGCAGTTCATATAATGAACATTAAGTCTCTTTCAATCACTCAGTCAACATCTCTAATTGTAACTCTTGTTGGAATTCAATGGATAAATCAATGAATAAGTAGTCATCATCAAGTCAATTTGTAACTCAATTAGGTACCGAATTAATCAATCACTGCAGTAGTAGATCCAAATGTAACATTGCAATCATTGCAATGTATTTTATATTAACTCATCACATGGCGATATTTATGTAGAACTGATTTACGTACTAAACGCATGATTTCCCGATAAAACGGCACTTGAATTTTGGGTTGGATTTATTAATTGCTCAATTGAATTGATTGAATCCGTATCAGATTGATCAGTAGAAAGATTGATTTTATTCTTGCTTTAATATTATGATAATGTGACTGACTGTTCGATACATCAATTAATTGTTTTAGCGTCCATTCGTTTGATTAATTTGGTATCAGATACGACGCGAGCTCAGACAGCTGGACGTTGGTCGCCTCTATAAGTTCACCTAGGGATGCGGTGGGTGTGTGTCTACTAGGCGACAGACTGTTCGCTGTAGGTGGTTGTGACGGTCAACACTATCTTTCTCTAGTAGAGTCCTATGATCCTGTTACCAACGAGTGGACTCAAGTTAGTCTAGTTCTATTATTCTGAACTGTGGCATGATCGCCTAAATGTCCATTGCGGATCAAGAGGAGTCGAGTTCAATTTCAGTGCTCGTCTTCTCTCGGACATAAAACTGAGAAATTGAATTTAAACTAGATCTTTATGCTCCCTTTTTCTCTCTCTCTCCCTCTCTCTCTGTCTCTTCCTTTTTTCTACCTTAGGGATGCATAAACCTACTGGAAGGTCTATGGTATATAGCGCCTCCACTCTTCTCTGTCTTCCGTTTTCTGGTTTTTCTGATTTTATTAGTGGACGCTCCTGTTTAACAAATTTATTAGACTTTTTTTAAATGTTAAATGTGAATTAGATAAAGGTAATTGTATAGATGTGTTAAATTTAGATTTTCAAAAAGCCTTTGATAAAGTATCTTGATAAAGTACTGCATAATAGGTTATTGAGAAAGTTAGAAGCACACGGTATACAGAGTAATATTCTTAGGTGGATAGGTAATTGGTTAAAAGATAAACAGCAAAGGTTATGTGTTGAAGGGGAATTTTCTAAATGGACACCGGTGAAAAGTTGTGTTCCACAGGGATTTGTCTCAGGTCTGCTGCTGTTTCTAATATACATAAACGACATGGATATAGACATAGTATCAAACTTTAGTAAATTCACACATGATTCGAAAACAGCAAAAGTTGTAAACAATCAAGCTGATGTAGAGTTTCTAAACGAAGACATTAAAGCAACAAAATTGGTCTAGAAATTGGCAGATGGAATTTAATAGCGATTAGTGTAATTTAATGCATGTCGGTAAAAAGAGTTTAAATACAGAATACATTTTAAGTAATAAAACACAGAAAAATACTACTTCTGAGAGAGTCTTAGGTGTAATAGTGGATTATTCATTAAAATTTAGTCAGCAGTGTAATAAAGTTGCAAATAGTGCAAATGCTGTTATAGCTGTACTAAAAATAACAATGATAAGTAGAAGAAATGATATTATATTAAAATTATATAAAGCATTGATTAGGCCCAAACTTGATAAAAAGAAGAAAAACTTGAATCTCTTGTACTCAGTCTTCGTGCCCCTATTTAAAGAAAAATATAGAGAAATTAGAGAAAATCCAAGCTAGAGCAACAGGATTAATTAAGAATTGTAGTAATGTCAATTACGAAAATCGTTTAAAATACACTGGATTGATATCCTTAGAAGAGAGAAGGGTTAGAGGCGAGTTAATAGAAGTGCATAGGAAGCTTAATGGATTCAGTAAAGTAAATTATATAAATTAGTTTCAATTAGTAAATAATAGAAGAACTAGAGGAAACAAATAAAGTTAATTCAGTTAGAGTTGTTGATGTTTGGAAGGGGTTGCCAGATAAGGTTGTTCAGGCCGAATCAGTCAATCAATTTAAGAATAGATATGATCAGTATATAAAGTTTTGTAAGGTGCTATATGGTTGTGTATAGTTGAATTGAAGCGTTGCTTTAACCCTATTATATTAAAATATATAAATTTTGATAGTTAAGTAGAGTCTATATAGCTTTTAATGTGAAATAATAATTATCTTATAACCTCTAAAAGAGACGTTTTAGGAAACTGAATTGGATATCGTGATATTTAATCTGTGTACATGTAGTTTGGAAATTATGTAGGCCTATTTATGTTGTAAATTGAAATATGTTAGTACATGTTATGTTGTAAATTTGTTAACTATGTTATGCTATGTACTTTGTGTAGGTAAGTTTTTAAACTTTTATTTTGTATGGGTCTCAAACAAGCAATTGAGCTTTCTGACCTAGTATTTATTATGTTAGGTTATGCTGTGTTTTAGTCTGCATATCCACATACGATCGGATTTGTAAATTATCTAACATCCCTAATCTCGGTCTGCCTCTGACTCTTTTTCCTTTCATTCTGACCTCCTTTAGTTAACTGTCTCCAAGGAAGATAGTTTACTTTCTCTCTCAATTTTCAATAAACGTAAAACTGATTAAGTGATTTATTGAGTGATTAATGTATCTGTTGATGAAACTATTGAATGAATGAGTGATTGATACATTGATTGATTGATCAATGCTTAGGTGGCTCCACTATCGACAGGTAGAGCAGGAGCATGCGTGGTACACATGAGAACAGATGGACATGGATTGTCTCCTGCTGTTCTCTGAAACTCTGTTTAAATATAAAAGATGACAACTGAAATAAAAGAGTGCTGACTGAATTGACTTTAGCGCTTGTATTTGTATATATGTATATATATTTATATATGTATATCACACGTAATCTAGAGACCCAATCATAACTGTAGCACAAAATGAACTAGTGACTGTTCATTTTATATTTTAAAATGCTATTTATACAGTTAAATTATAGTTTAGTTCACAGTTCGAAAGAAGAATCCAACCAACAGGGCACGTTCACTCCTTGATGCCCTGATGGCCCAGTGTTTGCCTGTATTGTTCGCTTGATTCTGTTCTAATTTTTGTTTACTGCCGTGTCTTTTTTTTCTAATTCGTGTATTGAGTCCTTCATCTAAATGAAATTTAAAATATTAATAAATCTTTATTGCGGAGATCTGATAATTACTTTTCTTAAAAACACTATAACATTATCATTTAAAAATATAAAAAACTTATAAATATTTAAAATTTAAAAAAAAAATTCTAGGACAATAATATATTCAGTAAACCACTTCAAGCTGTCTCACTTTAAAGTGGCTAGAGTTATAACAATACTGGCATAAATTTTCGGTAGGAGAAACATCTTGTACAGTCTCAATTGTGACCAAAATTCATGAACGTGTCAATTTGGTAGACTTAGAGGATAAAATCGCAAATAGAGTGCGTCATTAGGCAATTTAGATTTCAGGTATTGTGGAGAGAAGTGTCGCAAATTTTAATTAATACATTTCTACATCAGATACAACTTTAGCTATCAAGTAATTGCTAAACTAGTAATCCTATTTGCAATTAACCGTTTTATTCAAAATATATTAAGTGTAAACACCGTTAAACCACTGAAATATAATGAAAAACATTTACAGTATTCGGACTATGTCAAAACAACTTCCTAAGAAGTAAACATAAATTTAACATCGCTATAAGTTATTCTATATTGAAAATGTTTGAATAGATTATACAGAATTGCACGACTAATTCTGTATTTACTCTCAATGTGACTTTACTAATTTTCAACAGCAGCTTCATCTTCACCGGCTACGTCACTGTGCTGCGAGAGTGCTTTTGTCACTTCTTCATGAAAGGAATGTTGAGACAAGTCGTTCGCTTCCTGCTCAACGCCCGGACTTTCACTTCCAAGTGTCGATTTTGAATTCCTTGGAACTTTCACTTGACCTTCAGATTCAACTTGTGTGTTCCCTCCCGAATGTTCGGATTCGATTTCGTCGTCTTCGAGGTGAGATGAGGAGCCAGAATGATAGGAACTGTGCTCGCTGGCGTGTTCTCCCTCCTCTTGCATAGTGTTTAGGTTTGAGGCAGGTGGCTTCTCAGTGTTAGCTTCCTTGCCTGGGTGAGCCTTGCCTGAGATGCTACTCCTTACAATGAAGCCCTTCAGACCCGCCTGAATCCTTATTGCGGCTTGCCTAACCTGGCAATAGCGATCACAGAAAACAAAACACATATCAAGCGGTATTAGACTAAATACATCACATTAAGCAATGTACGACTGAATACAGCACATCAAGCAATGTAAAACTAAATACATCACATCAAGCAGTGTAATACTAAATACATCACATCAAGAAATATAAGCCTGATCACATCACATCAAGCCGTGAAGGACTAAATACATCACATTAAGCAGTATAAGACTAAATACATCACATGAAGCAGCTTAAGACTAAATACATCACATCAAGCAGTGTAAACTAAATACATCACATCAAGCAGTGTAGTAATAATAATAATAAAGGTTTAACGTCCGTTTCCTCATACAAGGATGATGTCAGGGACGTAAGACTAAATACATCACATCAAGCAATGTAAAACTAAATACAGCACATCAAGTAGTGTAAGACTACATACATCACATCAAGCAGTGTAAGACTAAATGCATCGCATCAAGCAAACATGTTTTCAAACTAAGTATGTATTGTTAGATAGACTACTCTCGTTAAAATAACATAATTAAAATTATGCAAAATATTGACAAATGTCTCAAAAATGACGATTAAAACTAATTTGGAAAGCAATTATTTGATAACTTTCAAGGCATCACATAATAGAAACTAGGAACTAAAATGTGTAGGTTTATTATAACATAATTAATTATATTATGGTGGGGGCCTATTAATGCAAAATCTAGATTTGTACTACTTGCTACTATTCTAATTCGTTGCCTGACATGCGCCTTTAGTGCAATAAATGTGTATATATGACAGTGTATTTGCATGTAAGTATGCACGCACTTCAATGTCCACGTTTTGTGCACGCTGAACCAGTGGCCTGAACCGCTAGGAATTTGACCGAAGATCAGTATGCGGGTAGTTCAAATTCTAGTCACTGATTTCCTTTCTGGATAAGTAACTGAAGTTAAATCCTACTTTAGGTCAGGATTTGATTTCTAGTGAGCGAGATAAATCATGATTTAACCTCATTGCTCTCGAAGTCCAGGGAGTGAATTGACAGCTCATCAGTTTTGTGAGATTCTCCAGTTGGGTTAGAAGGGACATCTTGATCCGTGTTCTTCGAGGCAGAATTCACTACTGGCGGATGCTCAGTGGCCACTGTGTTGCCCTTGCACGGACCATATTCTACGCAGGGTCCCTGCATGTATTTTGGAAGATTTCCCTCTATTTTTGACCAGTTAGTTTTATCTCTGCAAATTCCAGCTTCGTCGTTATCCGATTCGTCTGAATCCGAATCATCCATGTCATCGAAATAATCTTCATCGTATTGATCTCGACAAATTTTCCGATAGTGCTGCATATATAATAGCAAATTATAGCTAAACAGTCATCTACTTAAATTAGCCTTGACGTCTCGATAATATAGTACTGTTGACACAACGACCAATAATATACAGGATATCCTTACAGTAGTCATCACATATACATGTATCTACGACTCTCTCAGACAAGTTGACAAAATTTTATAAGGAAGAAATATTATAAATAAACAATATTCCTAAGTTATACGATAAGTGAATTTATCAGTAAAGACTCGTGTACACTCTTTTGACCAATGCTAAAGAAATAATTGATACCCTTAGTAGTATGAAAAATATCTAAAATTCTACTAACTATGAAATCCGTTAACTTAGTAAAACAATCATTGAATACACTGCGAAAACTCAGTCCGTAATTCTTAATTGTTGCTTACTAAGTGAAGGAATTTTGCCACATAAATTGAAAACTGCAAAGATCTGTCCTGTCAGGGAGTACGATTGAAGTTAATAATTTCAAACCCATCAGTATTTTACCTAGTTTAAAAAAATTTGAATTGTGTCATAGAACACGACAAAGCTCTACGATCCTAACAAACGTCAGAACGGGCATTTACTTAGGTTCCAGAAACTGCTACAAATTTTCTCAAAAGAATGGCAAATGAAGATCTATTCAATCCCGACCTTAGCTATAATGGAAGTCAAGTGTAGGAGAATGATGATGACTTTAATATATTCTTCTTCTAGTGCACTGCCTAACAGCAGGTCCATGGCATAGAACTCTTCAAATAAATTCCATCCTCAGCTTTTATTTCCATCTCTATATAAGAATTTGTTATCAAATAATCCAAATCCCATGTCTTGGTCTCCCTCTAAATCTTCTCCCTTGCAATCTTCTTGTCATTAAGTTGGTGCCTTAGATCAATACTAAGTTTAGTAAGCTAACCAGCTTTCAGTGTTACATTTATTTGCTTTAATATAGACTAAGTCCGATGATGAAATCATCGAGTATAATAGTTTTTATAAACTAGAGAACCAGAGGTTGAAGAGAAAGAGAGAGAGAGAGAGAGAGAGAGAGAGAAAGAGAGAAAAAAAACAGAGATAACCAATGGGCCTACTAACTGCAAATTTAGCTTGACAGTCCTTGTCAGCCTGTGAGAGTAGTTCGGCGGGTATCCCGTAAGTGTCAGGGCAGTCAGGCAGAGTCAGCTCACCCTGCTTCTCTTGCTCCATGCGGGCCTTTCGAGCCCTCTTAGTGCGGCCCCTGATCGGTTGACCGTCTGGCCCGTAGCTCTTGCAGGGGTCGAACCCAGCCATCTGACGCTCCTCTTCCAACCAATCTCCTGTAGGATCTGCGTATTTCTTGAATAAAATTGAAGATTCACCTCTGCTTAAAACCATGTAGTTTTATTAGAATAAATGTAAATATACATATTATAGACTATATATATATATATATATATATATATATAGAATCTATATATATATATATATATATAGAATATCATATTTATGTGTATATACATGTATACTGTATATATATATATATATATATATATATATATATATATATATATACAGTATATATATAATATATATATTATACAATAGGAAGGAATAACTATCAGATGTAAATTGCTGAATGATGTGAGGTTTTGCAGGTTATCAAGATATGCCTGCTCGTAGTGAAGTAGGATTGCAAAGAGTTTTGGATCGTTTGAGTGACACAGCATTGAGATCTGGCATGAGGATTAATTTAAAGAAGACAAAGGTTATGACAGCGTCTAGGAATCACAAGGATGTAATGTATATTACATTGAACAATACGCAATTGCAACAGGTAAGAAGCTTCAAATATTTGGCCCACACCATCAAGAATGATGAAAGGAGTGTGAAACGGAAATAAAATGTAGAATTGAACAGGCGAAGGAGGCTTTCCGAGTGAGAAAAGAACTACTGCATACTGTCATAGCTTCTATCGTAAGTAGGCATTTGAAAAAAATTATCAGGATCCCTAAAAGGAATCGAAGGGACACAAGTCTGTTAGGGGCCCATTGGATGAGTAGATAAAATTATGTTTATAAATCATTAAAAGAATATTTCTTTAAAAAAATATTTAAATTAGTTTTACTTTAAAAGGGATTTAGTGCAATGTAAGTAAATTTAGTGTATGTTAATTAGCTTGCTATCCCGTCTGATATGACCAACATTTAGACCCGGCAGGAAATCTGATCATAACTTAGTTATCATATTTGTGTATAACATATTATCTCTCTTTGCTGAGCGACGCTTAATCTATTAAATTCGTAACGGATAATGGATAATGGTATAAAACAGCGTGAATCTCAAACTATCGGAATGAATTTATTTCGATTTCGTCTAAATATTAGTAGCTGAGAAAATACGGAAAAATTTATTACGTGAATCATAAAATTTGTCAACCATTTTGAAGTCAAAGAGAAAATATTATCTTCGTAGGATAATTGTGAAATAATTTATAAAAAGTATAAGAAAATGACAAAATAAATAACCAATAATGGATTATGAAATATTATCCATTATTCGTTAGTGTGCTGTTGCGCTTAACATCATTACTGATTGTACTGATACATTTAATATATTATATATGTCTATATACATGTACGAACGGTTGATCTTTTCAAAAGACAACATAACATAACATAACGACACATTGGGTCAGGAAGCACAGATGCTTGTTTAAGACCCATTTCCTCCTTCCTCTCCACGGTTATTAGTAATTGTTGCCTTTTGATGACTCATCAATTGCAGCCGGCGCGGATTTAAGAATAACCTTCCATCACCCTGGGATTTTTCCTTCCTAGGCTTTTACCAACACTCGGTCTTGCAAGGTGGTCACCTACAAAGTACTAACCAAGATCGATGCAGCTTAACTTCGATAATTAACGCGCAACTAAATCAAGCGCGCTAATCCCGCCGTCGTAGATCTGAGAATTCTATGATAAGGTGTGAATTTAGAATTAAATTACCAATCTTTAACAGAAGTATCGATATGAAACAAAATCTCTATAACAATTTTTGTGGTAGCTCTCTAGTGTAATATTGTTTAATTATCACACTTGTGTTTTCTAGTCTGCTCTGCTTTGTTCGTTGAAAGACACTTGCCATATTTGCGTAGATTGACTAAAAAATCAACCGACCGTAGATATACAAAGGTAATAAAAAGTATCAATACACACATAACACTTGTTATATTCGTTACAATTGACGAATAAAGATCTTCATACGATTATTGTTAAAGTAAGGCTTTGTACTCACTGCCATACAGTCCGCAATATCTTTCTCTTTATCGAAGTATGGTCCACCGCAGTCACCAGTGTCAGGCCGTGTTGACTCTGTAGGGAAATCAGCTCCCAAGTGATCAGAGCACTCGTCCCTGGCAAGAGCTCGCCCTTTACTAGCGTCCTTCCTCAACCGTTCCATTATCCTAACCAATCAAACGAAATCTAACGTGTTCTTATTTATACATCTTATCTGTTATTATATATATACATGTACATATATATATATATATATATATATATACATAATATATATATATATATATATATATTATGTTTAATATTATTATTGATAATAATAAAATTATATATATATATATTAATATAAATATATATATATATAAATAAATATTATTTTAAATATTATTATTATTATTATTACCAATTATTATTAATATTATTATTTCCAATTATATATATATTATATATATATATATATACTGACTTGTAGTCGAGGCCATACCTCTCGAGATCGTGACCAAGACCAAGACCGGATCTTCGAGATCAAGACAAAGATCACGCCCGATAACATGCTCCAAGCTGTTAGGCATGCCAGTGCGCAGTTTTATTAACTGATGTTTATCTGATTCTCTCAACATCTGATTACTTGATTAATCTGGGCATTCGATTGATTTTTAATTGGTTAATTGATTGATTAGTTGGCACATTAATAAATTCCAAATGGTTGATCGGCTGATTGATTGAATGAATGAGTAATGTATCTTTAGGTACTTACTGGGCACCAATGCCACTCTTACGGCTCTGATATCCTCTGAACAGTGACTGAATACGAATGGCCGCTTTCTGTCGCCTCAGCTCCAGCAGGTACTTCCTCGCCCGGTACTGTCGATACTTGGACTGAATCTTAATAGCAGCCATCTTCTCACACGTTGTCGTCAACCGGCAAGATCTGCCCGCCTGTGGAGTAAAGGATGCAAAGTTTAATTATTATAATTGCCCCTCTGGTAATGTGCCTCCTTTCATTGTGGCTACGAACTATAAGAATTGTTTTAAATTTAAATATCTTATTTATGTTTTCATTTATTTATCACGGCGATATATATAATTTTGATAATATTATACAAAATATTGTAGACTTCCAAGTGCTGAACTTGTCAAACATCGAAAATAACGGTTTGAATTGTGCTTACATATTCCGACGTAATGTCTTAACTTATTTGAGTAACATCGTTAACTACCGATTAGTTAATATTTCTACCGATCATTTCTACAGATTAGCTAACATTTCTACCGATGTATACAACTTTCCTTTTCTTAATCGTGTAAATATATAAAGGCTAAAATCCAGACCCCTTTTTCCACCAATTGGCCCCCTCTATTTATGACCCTAGTGTCGTCCCTGATCATAAAACTTACATTATTCACTTCGATCGTAGCAACATTTTATAATAAATCATTTAAATGCATTTACTTCAAAATTAACCTATGACAAAAGTTAACCAATGTGACTGCTTGTTTCTTCGAGGTCTCATATTTGCATGCTTGTCCTTACCTCAGCCGATCTCATACTTAAACTTAAGACTAGAGCTACTCTGTAAAGGCAATCTCTATCGTAAATGATTAGTCTATGTTTCATTAATCTGATCAATTTTATTAAATTGAAACATAAGATTGAGCATAAAGTATAGGAAATTTAAATTGCACTCTGATAGTGATAAGTCTACAGATGGGCCTAACTCAATGCATGCAAGTCGTTAATTAACTAATTACAAAGTAGATAAGATTTTATTAAGCTATGCAGTAGTTGTCTTAGATTTATCAATTCTTATTAGAGAGATGGCTACTTGCTGCGTGCAAAAGCCTTCAAACTTTCACTAAGTAACTCATTCACGATCGTGCTATTTTATATCGCACGCACAGAAATATTTCTGAAATCACCTGTGCCAGCTATCCGAGGAACACATGCAGATCTCCACTTTCTGTAGGACCTAATGCATTACTGTACCATGACCGGGGGACCTTCTGTCTACAGTGCCAAGAGAGAGGGATATTGTACTATATGGACTAATTCTTTAAAAATTTATCAGCTGAACATTTTCAATTATACCCTAGGAGCTAATTCCAGCATACTAACTCGATATAACAAAAATATTAATAAATAGATAAAAAATATAACACAACTCAACATAAGAAATAGTGCATAATATTATTCAACTTTAGTAGGCCTACATAGCCGAGGCTCATAGGTCTGATATGTTTGGTTTGACTGTAAGCAAAATATATTAATTCTTTTCCCGGTCGACTATAATAGAGAATAAATGTTGGATATTGGCTACAATGCGTTAATCAGGCATTTCAATCACACACAGGTCATTAAATCGAAATATTAAATGCCGATTGTGGGTGAATGCTTCAAAAATTATGAAGGTAACAAACAGCGTGTCGTTAAAATATTTTGTGTCTATGAATGAATGAGAAAAAAGTAACTTTATATCCATATAATATTACTTTCTCTCACTCTAGCATTCTACAAAATGGCAGGTCCAAGTTACATATTCATACAAAGAGTCAGTGTTTATGCTCTATGGAAAGTGAATTATGAGCATAGTTCCGTACGTTAATTCCTGTACAAAATGCTACTATTTATCCATGCATTATATAGCATATAGCTAAGGAAATAGATTCTGAGGGGGTTTCTCGATGCGTTCCACAGCTCTTGCTTAATCATTTTTTAGAACTACATTTAACGATAAGTCTATTCTTCTGTGACCCGGACACAACATGAGAATATTAAACATTTATTGTGTAATTTCTGTAAAATATTCATACAATATCGAAATATATTCTACATGCTATTTATTCTCTAATGAATTATCTGTATAATAACAACGTATCTAATAAGCATACATTAGCAAGCTTATCGATGAGCTTGGCGCCGTGCACTGCAGGATCAAACCCGGTCTCTACAATCAAGTAAAATACAACGCAACCTGATAATCCAAATCAATCAAATAAATCTAATCTATCTTATTCTAAAACATTGTGTCCATTAAATGACAGCTACAAATTCGCATTTGGTCAAATTTCACTTTCACTGTAAGGAACACTGCATGGACCAATAGGCCTAATGTGCTTAACGAACATTATGTAGTATTGTTATTTATTATGAACACATAAATATATATATATATATATATATATATATATATATTATATATATATATTATATATATATATATATTATATATATATATATAGGAAATTGAAGCGATATACGAAAAAATAGAAGGAATGATTAAAGGAGAAAAAGCCACAGATCAAGTGATAGTTATGGGGGATTGGAACGCGGTGGTGGGTGAAGGGAGAGATGGAAATGAAGTTGGGGAATATGGTCTAGGAAAAAGAAATGAGAGAGGACAGAAATTGGTTGACTTTTGCAATAGAATGAGATTAGTGGTGTCCAACACTTGGTTCAAACATGAGAAGAGAAGGCGTTACACATGGAAGAAACCAGGAAGCACCGGAAACGAGAGAAGATACCAGATAGACTATATTCTGATAAAGCAGCGGTACAGGAATAGTGTGAAGAATTCAAGGGCTTATCCAGGAGCCGATATTAATTCAGACCACAATCTAATAATGGCAAAAGTAGGGCTTCAGCTGAAGAAAATACTTAAGAAGAAAAGCAGTAAGAGATGGAATTTGAACGGATTGAACGAGAAAATAAGTCAGTTTCAGGAAGCAGTGGAAAGAAAAGTTAAGGAAATGAAGGACTATGAAAGAACAGGGGTAAATGAAAGATGGTGTCAGCTAAAGGAAGCTGTTAAAATAGGTGCAAAAGAAGTTTATGGCTTTCTTAAAGCAAATACAGCTAAAAAACCTTGGATCGCAAGCGAAATGCTTCACAAAATGGATGAAAGAAGGAAATGAAAAAGTATTGACACCAGTCATGGCCAAAGGAAATATAGAAGCTCAAACAGTGAACTTAGAAGAATTACAGACAAAGCAAAAGATCATTGGTGGAGTGAAAAGTGTGACGATTTAGCAGAATATGATAGAAGAGGGAGGACGGATCTATTGCACCAGGAAGTGAGGATATTAACAAGAACCGATAAGAAAAAGAAAGGAGTAGTACATAAATTTATTTAGAAATTCATCAAACACCGACAAATAATTGTGAAAACAGGTAAATCAGCAGACAAAAGTGAGAATCAACATATGTAGCATCAAACAGAAACTAAAATTTGCCCACCACGGCCATCAGAGAGGGTACTGAAGTGCCCTATCGAGATGACCACCGCAGTAAACAAAGAAAGAAGGAAATCGAAGAAACACTAAAGTTTTGTCTAAAACATGACAACAGTAATATGTTACGTTTATGTCACTAGGATCGTAAATAGATTACCCAAAATAATATATGATACGATTATCTAATATATATCAGATTTTAAATAGTAATTCAATAATTACCTAGATTCCATAAGAAAAAGTCTGTACGACACCTTAAAAGAATTAAAAGAGTTAAAGTTGCGAATTGCAATAGGTATAGCATTCCATATTGAGCATCCTTCAAATATATTAGATGAGAAGTTAGAACGATTCGCAGGTAAAGAAAGATAATTGGATACCGAAAGCCTAGTTTGATTGCCGCTATTTAAAAGATTAGATATAAACATATCTTTTATAACTTTAGACATGAATCCTTCGTGATATAAGCACTTATAAATCATATTGGCAGTCATAGACTTATACAACAGATGTATCGGCAAGGTACTGTAGTTCTCATAAAGGAGCTTGGTTTTATATCGTCTGTCTTGAACCTGGAGAATCCTAAGGGCTCTATTATTCGCTACATGCAGAGGATGAAGTGCTTTTTCCGAATTATTTCCATAAATTATAAGGTCGTATGAAATTCTACTGAACATCAAAAAAAATGTTTACAACATATTGCAGGCAATAGCTCTCTGCGTCTGTATGACATACTACAGATGCTATTGATTTTAGAGGTTATACATTTGATATGTTCACAGAAAGTAAGATTATCATCAATATTTACACCAAGAAACTTAACCAGTTTAACTCTTGACAGAGCATTTCCATTAACAGTAACAGCGAGGTTATTAGCTAATATATAATCCTCATTACATTGGGATGGGTAGAAGAGCATGTGGACAGATTGAGAGCAGTTAATAGTTAGTTTATTAGCCTTACTCCATTCGCTAATTCGCATACATTCAATGTTAGCCTTTTTGTAGAGGTCTGTTAGATTATTGGCATTAACAAAAGTATTTGAATCATCTGCAAATAATTTGAGACATCCTTCAATAGAGGTATTTTTAATATCATTAATATATAGTAAAAATAAGGTAGGACCCAATATTGATCATTGGGGTACACCAATTTTCATCGGTAAAACAGTAGATTTAACATTATCAACGACAACATATTGGGAACGGTCTGAAAGATATGATTTAAACCAAGTATGAGAAAACCAATTAGTTTCTTGTACATAATTTTTTCGAAAACCTTACTCAAATAGCTCAAAAGGGAAATTGATCTGTAATTTTCTTTTTTATCAGGACTTCAATTTTTGTGTATTGAGATAACTTTTGCGATTTTAAAATTGACTGGGAAGTGACCAGTGCTAAATGAAAGATTTATAACGTGACTTAACGGCAAAGATATGATTTCAGAGGAAAGTTTCAAAATTTTGGAGCTTACATTGTCAGAACCAGTTGAAGTTGCATTATTCAATGAATTAATTACGTTGATAGTTTCGCTTTTGGAGATTTGAGTAAGAAATAAAGAAACAGGATTATGGTTCTTTAAGAATGTTGTGTAGCTTGGATTGTTATGAATTATTTTAGCGGCAAGGTCTTCGCCAATTTTACTAAAATAAGCATTAAAAATTTCAGCTATTTCTTTTTTATCATTAGTACCGCCATTATCTGTGTAGAGACTTTTAATGGATGAATTCTTGGAGCTGTTTTTATAGGAGCAAATATTGTTTAACGTTTTCCATATGCTTTTCACTGAATTAATTTTGTTATCAAGTAAGTTTTTAAAGAAATTAACTCTGTGTATGTGCAACTTTTTATCAAGTATATTACGGTACACTTTATAGTCAAGTTTATCTTTATCGCTATTAGAAGTCTTATATTTTAGAAGAAGATTGAATTTGAATTTGATACATCTTCTTAGTTCATTAGTGATCCAAGGTTTATCTTTTGATCTTTTACGCGAGCATTTAACAAGAGGAAACTTGTTCTCAGTGATGCGTGACAAACTATGTATTAAAATTTTTATAGATTTATCAACATCATCACTCTCATAAATATTAGACCACTCTAGATTTTTCAGATCAGTGAGAAAACTTTCTATATTTTTTCGGCTATAAATTCTTATTGAAGATCGATCACAGTTCTTCACTTGCTGCTTTGTTTTATTTATTATTATTATTAAATTAGCAAAGTGGTCTGTAATATCAGTGGTTACTGTTAACGACTTAATATCGTAATAACTATTATCTTTACTGCCCAATGTACTGAACACATCATCGATTAGGCTTGACGTGCTGTCTGTGCACCTGGTCGGAATAATACTGAGCGGGGTAAAATACATGCTCACAAGGTAGTTTACATACTTAGCAATAATATTATCTGAGTCATAATTAATCAAATTCAAATTAATATCACCAATAATGAAACTCTTCTTTAGAGGCCTGTGTTGTTGTAGAAAATCACAAAATAAATTGACAAATTCACGAGAAGGTAGGCTGGGATGCCTATAAAAACAGTAGAAACGAATTTTGGAAGTACCGACAGAAACATCAACAATAAAGTATTCAGCGAAATCATTGAAAGAATTATAAATTGAAGAAGAGTCTATTAACGTAAACGAGTAGGATTTCAGCACTAAAACTGCTACTCCACCCGCACGCTGACAATTTGGGATTGCATATACGATGTTATAATCAGGAAAAATATTATTAAAGAAATCCATATTAGTACTCCAAATTTCAGATAAGATAATGACATCAAATTTAGACTTCTATACCGCAAAAAGATCTAATTTATTATAATTAGCATTTAGGCTTCTAAAATCCAGTGAAATACTGTAAGATTATTGGGATGAATTTCCATCAACTTGTGGCTCTCTTCAGGGGTATAGTATCCGACACCTGAATTATATAATTACTGTAAGATTATTGGGATGAATTTCCATCAACTTGTGGCTCTCTTCAGGGGTATAGTATCCGACACCTGAATTATTTATAAATTGATCTATTAAATTATTTATTAATTGATTCATCTACAATATTATTAAATGAGCAGAAGATAGATGACTCCTTCATTTTAAGATTTATCTTTAGCATTAGCATTAAATACCCATTCTCGAACAATACTGCCATCTGGCCAAGTGTTAACATTAAACAAAATATCTTCATATTTAAGATCACAGGTGATCAAGAAGGCTTCTGAATTATATTCACCGCCGTCCCTCGTTTTGCTAGATAGCTTACGATAGACGATCACCTCCGCGCCAGAGTCACTGAGGAAGCTTGTTACCTCCTCAGTCGTTGTGTTTTTATCCAACCGGCCCAAGAATACTAAAATTTTCTTTGGTATAACTTTAAGATTTGAGGTTGATGTGGAAGTTGTAGCCTTTTTTCCTGTAATTATTCTTCTTGGCTTAGTTTTAACCACTTGGAAAGACTCCTTAGTCATCATTGAGAGAGAGAGACCGATGGATTTCACGCTTCTTCCGCATAGCTAACTCTATCAGCCCACGAGCGAGAGGTGGATGAGGAGCCTGAAGAGGTCATCGGATCGGTCAGTGTGGAAGATATTGGAATTTGTGAGACTTTAGTTGAGATATTGTTCCGCGTATTGTCCAATTGATTAGTAATATTGTCGACTTTCTTCTCCATATTTGCTAGCTGCTGCTTCAACTCCATGACAATTGAAGCAAGTCTTGGAGTATCCTTAACCATCGTTTATGACTGCGGAATTCGATTAAGATTAGCGGTGTAGAATACCGGCATCTCCAATTTGTTGGTTTCGAGAAGTTTCCATAGTTCAATTAAATCTGTGGCCTCCGCTTTACGCTTTCCGTCGCCAGCTTTTCTGACGATAAGTTTTGGAAGTGGAGGCTTGAAGCCTTCAGCTGGTTTACGATCAGTTGCCACTTCATATAGCAGATTTTTACCATCCATTAATTCCTCTGGCGAATAAAATCCAGCCAGCGTGTTAATCAGTAGATCCATGTCACTGTCTTTATTGTTTTGAATATAGCATATTATCTCCGAATGAACGAGAGAAGATGCCATTGTTTACATTCATATAGTACTGTCGGAGATGCAAAGATCATTAGTATAATGGGTACAGGTGGGGAATTGAAAACAGAGCTGGAAGAAGTACAAGAAAGATGGCGAGAATATGTAGAAGAATTGTATGATAAGGCTGGGAAACCAGTTCAAGAGGATTTTAAAATAGAAGAAGCGAATATCATAGAGAATGATAAAAGGGCCCTGATTTAATGAAGGAGGAGATTTATTCTGCAATTAACAGTATGAAGAAAGGGAAGGCAGCCGGAATAGATGAAATCCCAGCAGAATTCTTGAAAATGTTGGAAAGGAAACACTCACAAAGTTAATGGAGGTATGTATGGAAATGTACAGCACAGGTATTTGGTCAGACGACTTTATAAAGTCAGTGATGATTCTAATTCCCAAAAAAGCCAATGCTGTGGAGTGTTAGGATTACAGAACAATCAGCTTAATACCTCATGCATCGAAGATCTTATTAAAGATAGTAACTAATCGCATTCAGTCGAAAGCAGAGATGATACTGAGAAAGACACAATTTGGTTTTAGGAAAGCATGCGGCACAAGAGAAGCAATAGGAGTAATGCGGGTTGTTTGCGAAAGAAGCTTAGAATATGGAAATGACGTTTTTGTATGCTTTGTAGACTTCGAAAAGGCTTTTGACAGGATTGATTGGATAACGATGATGAATAGGAATTGACTGGAGAGATAGAAGACTAATTTTGAACTTGTACATGAATCAAAGAGCAGTAATCAAAATCCAACAAGACTATTCAGAAGAAGGTGAAATAGGACGTGGAGTAAGACAAGGTTGTAGCATTTCGCCACAGCTGTTTAACATTTACGCTGAGGCAATGATGGAGGAAGCCATGGAAGACTTCGAAGAAGGAATAAAAGTAGGAGGGAATTTGTTACAAGATGTACGATTTGCAGATGACCAGGGAATGGTAGCGGGCAGCGAGATTGGATTGCAGAAGATAATGGATAGGCTGAATGATACGGCCCTAAGATATGGCATGAAGATTAATATAAAAAGACCAAGGTTATGAGAGTGTCCAATAATAATGGTGAAGTTAATATCACAATAAATGGTACGAAATTGGAACAGGTAAGGAGTTTCAAATATTTGGGTCATACTATAACTGATGATGGGAAATGTGAGACGGAAATATGCAGTAGGATTGCACAAGCAAAAGCGGCCTTTGGTAGGAGAAAAGAACTATTAACAAAACGTCTAAAGAAAGACACAAAGATAAAGATAGTGAAAACTTTGGTTTGGACCACGCTATTGTATGGATGTGAATCATGGACCTTAAGGAAGGAAGATATTAGGAAACTGGAGGCATTGGAAATGTGGATTTGGAGAAGAATGGAGAGGATTAGCTGGACTCAAAAGGTTAAAAATGAGGAAGTCCTGGAGAGAGTTGGCACAGATAGACAGTTGATAAATGTATTAAGAAATAGGAAGAAGAGATGGATAGGACACATTCTCAGGGGGGAAGGTCTATTAAAAGAGGTCATAGAAGGTAGAATGGAAGGAAAAAGAGGCAGGGGCAGGCCGAGATGAGGTATGTTAGATGATTTAAAGACCCACTCATATGTAGAAATGAAGAGGAAGGCGGAAGACAGAGAAGAGTGGAGGCGTTATATACCATGGACCTGCCAGTAGTCAGTGCACTAAGAGAGAGAGATATTATATATATATACATATATGTATATATATATATATATATATATAGATCTTCGCTCATGTTACACTACTTCCACTTTCCTTTGTAGGTTGAAAACACATCTCTTCCTACCATAAACTTTTTTCAACCTGCTTGACTGTTTTTTGATCACCGGACCGACACCGTTTTGGATTTTTTCTTTTTCTTCAGCAAATGTCTTTTCTTATCGTTTGGAGCGAATCGATTTATGGTGACATGTGATGGGAGACGTCCCTGACATCATCATTGTGTGAGGAAACGGACCGTTACGTACGTTAAACCTTTATTTATTATGTATTTATTTCTTTTATATAGTCTATATATATATATATATATATATATATATATATATATATACATGTGTATATATATATATATATATATGTCGTCACACACAAATATATATATATATATATATATATATATATATATATATATACATGTATATATATCTAATTTATATTTATATATATATATATATATATACATGTATACGGTATATATGATATATATGATACGGCATAATTATTATATGATATGGCGCAGCAACGTTGTGTAGGTCAAAAGCAACACGTTACGACTACAACTGAACCACCGAGGTCAAGCTTTTTTGTTAAACCTGCAGCTTGTTATGTATCTAGATGAATACCAGATAAAAGAGGCCATAAAAACAGTAACTAAAGAAGCTTATGATTTCAAAAAAGCAAAGAATACTAAAAAGGTGTGAATCGATCGTAAGTGAAATACTAGACAAGATGGATGGAAGAATGAAATGGAAAAATCTGAGACAGAATATGGGAATTGAGAATATGCACTACTAAATAATGAATGGAGAAGTGCAACGGACAAAGCAAGAAATCAACAGAAATTATGAGATGAAAAATGTGATGTTCTATCGGAATATGATAAATGATGATGTTCGGCGTTGCTTCGGATTTTTTGCATTTAGAAGTGCGTCAGTTGACAAGAAACGCGAGAAAGTAGGAATAAAAAACCTTAGTATCAATAACAAATAGATGTGGTAAAGAGACGGAAATAAATAATGTAACAGAAGAATGGAGTGTACAATAAGCTAAGTCAAAAGCGATATACAGGAACTATTTTAATTTGACAGAGGTTGAAATCGTATGACAAAAATGTGCTGAGTATACCTTGCCCTATCAAAATACTAATTTCTGTAAATATCCTTCAAGGTCCAAAACTGGACCCTTCGCTTTTACTAATTAAAATCAATAACATTTACTAAGAGTACTGTAGTGCTACATTTAAACTCAGTAACAATGATGACTGTAAAGCATTAAATTTTGTTGATGCTAATATCCTATACAATTTAATTATGTCTATTAATGAAATGAATTTGTATGGTCTGAAAGTGCTTTCTTGGTTATAAATAATTCTAAATCTGATTACAAATTTCTTTCGAGGGAACATGATGCATACATGTATTTTGATCGTATAATCTATATGTAGGCCTAAATGTAGGTATATATATTTTCTTTAACTTAATTTCTCGTACTAAATGAGTGAAATATTCATGAATTGTTGTTGCTGAACTTTTCAACAAACAACCTGTTGAACTTTTCAACAAACAACCATTTATTTGTATAGAAAGTCAAGAGCAAGCTTAAAACTTCAGTTTGAGTAATGGAAGTTAAGTTTGCTTTCTTTACAAGTAAAAAAAATGCATGCTAATGTTTGCACAATTCTTTAAATAATCATTGTTTTGTCTTCATCTTTCAAACCTTCGCGTATCTTGAGAAGCTTATCGAAATAAATTGCAGAGTATTCCAATATGGTTGTTGGCTTATCACGCAAGATTTCCTTTGCCAGACCTTCTACCAGATTTAAAAATCCATGAGGTATTCTTAGCTTCGTATTGGAAAATGGAATTCCCCTTGCACAGCTTGGGTTAACGTATTCCATAATTGTACAGATCAACAATTGATTCTATCTTATTAATTTAATCCTAATTAATAAATTATTATAATAAACTAATTTCTCAATAGAAGGTTATGCAATCAAACATATAATCAGATCTATAAAAACAAAAATGCTAATTTAAACAGTATGAGTATACAATTAAATGACATAAAAAGTTACCTGAAGGTTTTTTTATTTTTTTAGAATTAAAGACATAGAAGTTAATAAATAAAATAGATATAAATATGAATAGGCCTATAGCAATAAAAGCGAAATAAATCACATATGAAACATAAAAAGCACAACAAAATGCAAATCGAATAGAACTAATCAAACTCATTGTAATTCTTTAAAAAATTTCAAACTGGATAATAACTATTAAAGCATCAAATATATCATAGTCGTACTTTACCATCATCACCATCTTCCCTTGAATCCCAGTTTAACTAGGGTCGGGAAATTGACATAATTTGTAAATATAATAAAATTTCAGTAATTATTTCCATTTTTCGGCATGTCAGATGTATAAACGAGTTAAATAATAAATTTTAAATTTAAAAAATCTCATATTGTGTTGAATTTGTATTATCTCTAAACATATTACATGTAGGCCTATAGTCGTTTCGGAACCTGAGAAACAAAAATTATAGAGAGAGAAATGACACAACTAAACCACAAAGCGATACACAATATGGAATCACAATGTTTCTAAAATCACATACAACGATAAATCTTTCGTTTTAGTGTTGTTGTTATTTTTAAATCATTGAAGTTTGAAAAACAAATTCATTTGCCAAAGATATAGAAACAGTTATTATGATAATTCTTTAGTTCAATTTCATTATAGTTCGCGGTATATGATGGTTCATGGATAGTTATCATATAGATGCTATATATAAAGGTGTCCATGGATGGTTACACGTCTTCGATCTTATACGTTGATCTCATCGCAAAAGCAATTTCATTCCATTAAACGCTATTAATATACATATATTTATTAAGACTCCGATTTCGTCACTGGCCAGTGTCGAAGTCCGTAAGATACTCGACCGCGGATCAGTAGATGCGTGGTTCAAATCCTGAGCTCGCCTATCACTGACATCGCGTTCAAGTGAGGAAACTTACGTTAACCTTGGCTTTACCAGCTTTATATTCTTCTAGAAACCTCATTGTTACCAACTAGTATGGACAATATCTTCTAAGCGTGATGATTTCCATTACCTTGTCCATTTGAATCCACCAGTATCCTCTTATGACACCATCAATAACCGATTACTTCTCTTTTGCCGCGGTATGGGACACAGTTAAGGATAAGCCATCAATAAATCAACAATCAACAAAAAATTCATCCCCCTTAAATAATTCCTGGATCCACCCCTAAAGGAAAGCAATGGCTGATGATTTGGATAGAAATCTTAGTGTCATGAAATCTTGTGTAGGAGCATGCTAGTAAACCTAGCATAAAAGTCTTGACGGTTTAGAGATTATAATGTAAAATATTAAATTGAATTTTGTCAAATTATTCTTCTCTAAAGTCAGTTTTTGGTCTTACTAGAGCGCATATAGACCTTCTTTTTAAAATCTAAAATACAATTATTTCATCTAATATTGCAAATCAACACAAATACAAGAACAAATCACACTTGTTTACTTTAATTGCCTCAATTATCTAACTAGTTAGCTAACTTATATAATTAAATATGACGTCATCCAAAAAAGTAAATAGAAACAGAAGATAAGATGTCACATAAGTTAAACAATAATTACTTCTTGTTTATAGAATGTAAAAAGAGAGCTATAGCAGTATCTATAACAGCAACATTAATTATAACGCTATTGTCGTCTATGACAATGTCGAAATCTATTGAACGACTGCGAGCAACAAACTAAAGGGAACAAAAAAGTTGTAAAAGCTACTTGCAATATCAGGAAAGCAGGTTCAAAGATAATAAGCTATAGGAAGCATGACGTGCTAATGATAACTGTTGAACAACAATCAGGGGCTATCCTGTTGTTTATATCGCTTTCGAGAGATGAAACTGACGGTAATTTCGGCTGCAGCTATACAGTAAGAACACCAGTACAAAATAGAATGCTATCGTTATCAATAACAACATCGATCACTAGGATCAAGCACAAGATTAGATACGAAAGAATAAGTGACATTTTGAACATATTCAAGACGAATTAAAGAAGATTCAGGGCGATCAATTAACAGGGAGTTAAAATATTCAAATGTAGAATGAACAAGTGCATTAGCTAATGCGATGCGAGGAGTTACTACGAATTTGACGCAATTGTCGGATATAAAAAAGGGACAACGACAGATAAATGAAATATGTATAGAATTGAGATCTGAATCAAAAATTACTACATGTTAATGAGCAGATTTTGTGAACAATAACGGGTTTAGGAAATATTTGTAAATGAAATAATAATAGTAACTTCAGTCACTGCGGACGAAGCTGCTAAACTAGCCGACTCTAAGAAAAATGATAAATACCGAGATCTATCCTTGGGTTATGAAAGTGTTCCGGAGGGTACAGAAAATCCCGACGGAGTTGTCTTCATTAGTGGCCTTTAATGGCATAGGTAGCTTACTGCAGAGCAAACCCGAGATAAGCGAGAGACCTCTTTTCTTTGGATGGGACTTTCTATGAAATATTCAAGATGAATCGATGAGGGATGAATAGATGAGGGATGAATTGACTAGGAATGAATTTATAAGGGATGAATTGATGAGGGATGAATTGATGAGGGATGAATTGACTAGGAATGAATTGATGAGGAATGAATTGATGAGGGATGAATTGACTAGGAACGAATTGATGAGGGATGAATTGATGAGGGGTGAATTGATGAGGGATGAATTGATGAGGAATGAATTTATGAGGGATGAATTTATGAGGGATGAATTGACTAGGAATGAATTAATGAAGGATGAATTGATGAGGGGTGAATTGATGAGGGATGAATTGATGAGGAATGAATTGATAAGGGGTGAATTGATAAGGGATGAATTGACTAGGAATGAATTAATGAGGGATGAATTGACTAGGAATGAATTAATAAGAGATGAATTGACTAGGAATGAATTGGTGAGGGACGACTTGATGAGGAATGAATTGACGAGAGACGATTTCATGAGATATCATCTGACAACTGGTGAATTGACTAAGAATGTATTAACGAGGGATGAAATAAGAAGGTATGAATTTACAATGACAAAGGGGTGAACTAAAGTCGGGATGAATTGTCGAAAGGATTAATTGACGACGGGATGAATTGTGAATGGAATGAGTAGTCTATGAAATGAATGAGAGGATAATTTGACGACTAGATGAATTGATCTACGAATGGAAGCTTGACGTGATGTCAATTAATAAAAAAGAACTTTTCTAGAATCATTTTCATATTCATCTGTATGCATGCATGCAGCTTGACTTTAGAGTTTAAGTTATTAACATGAACACAATTACAGTAAACAAAAACTTACTCTTTAAAATCATATATATCCAACTAATGAAAGCATTTGAAATTATTAATCAAAAGATCTTGTAATTCATCAGTTAATCAATTAATTATTCAAGAAATCAATCACTCATTTTATCAATCCATAAATTAATCGATCAATAAATAATATAAAGAGTCGTGCAAAACTTGGCGGAATAATCGATGTGTATGGACAATGAGTAATCAAATAGCACAGTGGCACAAATGGCAAAAAGATCAAAATAGCAATAAAATTTCTGTAAGCCTAGAATAAGAGCCACGAATTGATATGGATGTGAAGTACATAAAGCAATACCTCACTGCCACCTCTATTAAATGCATTAATCGCTGCTTATTCACAGCTGTAGTTAGTTTCAATATTCAAATTCTCAAGTCATCGGGCTACAAAAGTACCATTTCATATGCTCGATGTTGCCGTGAGGAACAATAGCAATTAATTTGTCTTATATTTTGTTGTTTTGTCGAATATATAAGCTAAACATTTCAATAGCTTTGTTTAGTTTTAAAATACATGTATAGTAGAGTAGTAAGCTAATCCTGCGTTGACAAGACTTGATTATGTTTTGTCATACGAGAGTTCTAGGATTACCATTTCTTGTTATTGACGTCTGGCTAGAACATACATGTACGTCCTTCAAAAGTCGAGTTCTTGTGAAGTGCCGAACCATTATCCCACGGTTATTTACACCATCTGCTGTTCAAAAGGAACCTGTGTTCATGCATGATTGAGAATATACGAATAATGTTTTAAAGTGTTCGAATTTAGCATTTAAAAACTGGGATCTGAAACGATATTGTGAAACGGTATTGTTATATATTATTAACGATAGTTACGATATTATTTTTACACCCATAATTAATTCATGCCTGCCGTCTAGATCGAACTTTGGTAAAAAAATATTTATCCTTTATTTAATGAAAGCATAAATTGTTTGGTTATTATTCCGGTCAATTTGGAAAAGGACAATCTTGTATTCTCTGAATAGATCCATGATTGCCACTTGATAAGGTGGTTAATTACTTAAATTTGCAAATGGAAATTGAAGAATATTTGAAGCCTTTTCGTATTTAAGTAGCCTCATTTCATGGTTATACTTCTTTTCAAAAACATGTGGACTGAAATTAGTTTGAACTATTTGTCGAAAGTCGCTTGGAATTTGCGTAGTTAACACTGATAATAAAGTGTCCATTTAATTGAACGTTGGTTGTTGAATAATACAGTATATCAAAAGCAATGTGCGCATGATAGGGACTTGGCGTAATGAGTTAAGCGGTTAGTTCGAACATTGACATAAGGGTAAATTAAACCACTTCATCCATTAGTAATCAATGTACACTGTACTATAGTGTACACACACACAGAGCCAATATTCAGTTGAATTTATTATTTAATAGTACTGCTTCTTTTCTCACGCCTTTAAATGGTTCAGACAGACACGTGCTTTAGCAACTAGTTTTGTAATTGGTACTATCAATTACAAAACTAGTACTATCAATTACAACTAACACTATCGATTATAACTAGTACCATTAGCTACATTGATTACAGCTAGTACTATTAATTACAACTAGTATTTTCGATTACAACTAGTACAATAACTACAATTAGTACTATTCTTCTAGTCAGGGTCTATTATTATTCTTCTTATTATTATTATTAGTGTATTATTCCTCTATTCTTTTTAAAAATTTGTAAGAGGGGGAAACGAATTTTTTTTCAGAGTGTACACATTTTTTGCTTACGCCCCGCTTATTTCGGGACATGTGACGAAACCAGAAAAAATGCTATGTGGGGGGCTCAAAATTTTTCAGCATACTGCGCTCGGCTCATAGAGTGAATGTATCCCCGTATCTTACCACCTCCCTCCCATACTCATACACTCACCAAAGTGAGAAGAAAAACTAAAATGCCTACATTCCAACATTTGTTTAGGAAAAAGTAGGCTAATTTTTTCACATCTGAAGAAACTAAACTGATCTGGACGAATTGCAAAAGTGACCTAATTCAGGAGGTAGGGGGCTTAAGCCCCTTCCAGTCAAGGCTGTTTGCACCACTGTTCCGGGACAGAATTCACATTTTTACTTACTTTATCCTTTTTTCTCTTATACAGTGGTTAAAGTGAAAATTGAGAGCTAGTAAAACGGTTAACATTTTTCGGGCCCCCTTCCATTATATGGGCCCCTTGTGGGGCCTATATTTGAAAATATTCGAGAAAACATTAGTCGGACTGTTCGAGTTCCCACTCGTACTCCCCCCCCCTAACCCCCGTAACGCCCCTAGAACATATTTATGCGCAGAAATTGCCATAGAAACCATGAAAATATAGTTTACAACTTTTTATCGTCGGGTCTAAGGGGGGCGTACGTACTAAGGGGTCTATGGTGGATCCAGGGGGGCCCTGGCCCCCCTGGATCCACCACTGCATCTAGTCGCTACACCGATTGTGGCAGTATACCATTAGGCTACTCGACCTTCACCGCTAATTCAGTGCTACTGTGACATTTAACATAAAGCGCCTCTATATAAATATACTTATTTTTACTCTTTTACCCCGGGTGTAAAGAACCCGAGGTTTGATAAAAACGATTCGAGCAATACACGCTGAATCGCCGTCCGGCTACTCGAGGCCATCTAGTTGCTTAAAAGAATTGCTGAAGCAGACTGCGTCAAGTCTTTGCAAAGTCATTAAAAGCCTTTGCCAAAGAAAAGACGTCTCTTGCTTATCGCCTGTTAGCTCTGCAATTAGCCTGCCTATGCCATAATGAAATCAACTTCATGGGGATTCATGGTTTCAATGGCCACCGGAACAACTTCATGCCCTAAGGATAGATCGCGGTGCTTATAAGTTCAGCAGCTCCACCGGCAGTGACTGAAGTTGTATTCAGATAGGAGTTCGCATAAGTGTCAATGAACGTGACATCCCAAACGGCACATTTGTCATTGCACCAAGGCACTAAAGTTATTCCGTCCGGGCGCTTGCACTTGACCTGTACAACCCGCTTGGTTCCTTCAAGGAAGGAAAGCCCGCTCGCGAAAGTGCTCGCCATATTAAGTTGTTTAAATTGTGATGACGAGACATTCTACCAGAGCTGCGTTTGCAGGAGAAACAATGGAGAGCTAAAGAATCGACTTCGTGACCGCAGGGGCAGATGTGCGGTTCGCAAGTTATATTATTATTATTATTGCTATTGATATATTATTATTGTTATTGATTACAACCAGTACTATCAATTACAACAACAGTGTAGTAGGCCTACTATCAGTTTCAACTAGCACTCTAAATTAAACACAGTAATATGTTAGGCATTACTCCCTCTCTCTCTCTCTCTCTCTCTCTCTCTCTCTCTTAGTATAATGCCTCCTGGCAGGCCCATGGTATATAGCGCAATCCCTCTTCTCGGTCTTCCGCTTTCCTCTTCATATCTACGCTTGAGTGGACCTTTGAATTGCCTAACATATACCTAATCTCGGCCTGCCTCTGCCTGTATTTCCTTTCATTCTGCCTTCTATGACTTTCTTTAGTAGACTTTCCCTACTAAAAGAGGTCATAGAAGGCAGAATAGAAGGATATATAGGCAGAGGCTTTACTAGGCATTCCTATTGATGAAAAATTATTTTGTTCGAAACACATTAAGAAACTTACAGTTGCAATCAATTGCATTGGCAGTATGTTTTCTAAAGCACTATCAGTTACAACTAGTACTATCAATTACATTGATTGAAGTAATGAACTAATGATTAAAGTGCTGTGTAGTCGTCTTATGCTCCGTTTCACTAGTACTAGCAGTGCTATTGGATGTCAATCAAACAGTGTAAATTTGGGTTCGCTCAACAATAATCCCAGCTTTTTCTTAGCGTATGTCGCACTCATTCAACCGTCGTTTAGCAATTTCAACAGCAGAATGTAGATGGGCTAAACCACCATCGAGCTTTGACATAGGGCACTCTTCCACACTGTGATGCATAGTTTGAAGCAGATCAAAATACGGGCACCCATCATTACTTATCCGACCCTGCCTGCATGAAAATTGACCGGTCAAGGTCAATGTACAACTTACATTGACCTTGACCGGTCAGAAACTGGTCCAACAGAACACAGTTACGATAAGGAAATTCGAAGCCAAACTTGTGATTTGTGGTTTGGTGACAGCCTTGAAGTATCTGGTATCAAAAGCTTCTTTGCCACAACTGACTTTTCACAATTTTCTCCATCTTATTTGGACTGAGCACTCCTGGAGTGGGTGTAGCCATACTGATTTTTCAGATACAAGACTGAAAGGATGGCGGCTTTCAATGTCTCCTCTAAGGGGTTGAATGTCTTGATTTCTGATTGTCTTCAAAATTTTTGCTGTTGCAGCTTCACGCAGGATATGACTAAGGACTGAGAGCCACTGTAATTCTATGGGTCGTACATTAATGACTGAATCATGTCCTTTAATTACTGCACTAAATAATATTCTGCTCATTTTTCATCGTGAAACCGAGACTAAAGGACAAGACCTCTAGAAAGTAGCATCCGATCATGTAATTCTCTGCCCAATGAATAAAGGATATAACAGGAGGAGGGTACTCGTAGCATTTAACTATCACTTTGACAGTATTTCAGTTTAATGCATTATGTTCTATATGCAGATTTATTTGAAATTTAAAACTAAATATGACACCAAATAAAAGTGAGACCAAATAGCGAGAGATTAAAATATCTTATAGCAAAAGCACAAGCATAGGCTCTATATGTTGTTGTAGTAAATCCATTGATTCGGTTAGTTACTCGATGACAATTTAAGAACTATTGGCGAGCTACTTTTTCCCCGACTCTAGATTTCTCAGCGAAAATGTATTCTTATTCTATGAGAATATATGAGTATGCTCATTACATAATTGAACATTGAATTGGCATCGGCTTGACCGTCAGATGTTACTGGCATAATCAGCTCCATATTCGTCGAAACTCCCCAGCCTTTATAAACAAGGCTCAAAATCTGGAAATGAGAAATTAGTGATGATGTCGCTTTCCGGGTGACTAAGTTGATTTCTTTTAACTAGCGCTTAGTTTTAATAATATGTAGTAGGCAATTAATTGCTAACACCCTGCTTGTTTTGACGTCACAATTCTTGTTTATTACGCACCTCGGTGTAACTTGTTTCACTTTTCGCTGTTTACTGTTGTTGTGTGGATGCATTCATTTTGTATATTGCCAAAAATATATTGATTTAGTTGAATTAAACACATTTTCCTTCCTCCCATTGCTAAGTGTCAGATTTTTAGAGTTTCCCGTCAGACGGCAAGTATACAGTATAATTAGCATTAATATAATTTCGCGATAAATCTTTTACATTAAATGTATCACAATGCACTCTGACGACATTCGTAATAACTCAATTTATCACAGTGAATTCTTTCTAAAGAACCAAAACTGTCCCTCGCTGCAAAGTCTACAAAGGAACTTTTATATGTTACTTGTTAATGCTTCTATCATTATGAATAGAACAATTTGACACTACCTCAAAGCTGGAGCTTTGAGCTAAATGCTGGTCTGCTGGTTTATGCAAAATATGTAGGAATAATCAGTAATTACGTTCTAATCTTAAGCGATTTAGACTTAGGCCTACTATTTTAAACGAATTAATTACAAATTCTAAACTTTTCACTTAAGAGTGATAAAACAATACTGCCCAAAGTAAATCCTATTAAAACGACGTTCGTGTGTCCGAATTTCATAATGTGTGATATATACATGTAGATCTAAGTAGAGAGATGTCTATTATAATTTCTAAATTCGTATAAACATTATTAAACGCATTATTTCGAATATGGGTGTTTTAAAATGCACAAAACATTGGAAAAACTGAGTGCCGACAGATTTACCTGACAGTGGAACGGCAGAACGCTGGCACTAAGAACGTTTTTGCAAGAGCCTGCGTGTTTCAAAATGTGTTTCTGAGATTTTTTTGAGTGCGATGTTATATTCTAAAGATTTTAATAAATTGGTTTTGCTAATTAATATTTTTCAATTAAAGATTAAAAGCTAAAGTCCAATTTAATGTGATCTTCGTCGTTAACAGCTTATCGGTGACTGGGTGAGATCTGGATTTGAATGAACTAATTAAAATCAGAATTTCATTAAATGCTTCATTAAATCTACATTAAAACTGAAATCTAACACTTCAATATTTAAATAAAATACTTCAATATGTTGAGACTTGCTAAATATACTTATGAATTACTTAGGACTTCCGACCTAAACAACCATGCAATATTAATATATTCAGAATGGAAAAAAGACTGCTTAAATAACATCACACGTCCAGTCTCAACATTACTGGTTATGCACCAATCGCGTAAACTACATAATCTTGAATTTGTTGTAGGTGTTTCCATGTCATATAATCACAAATACATAGGCAAAAAAGTAAACACGCATTATAGTGAAATGATCAACTACGTTGATATCTATACTTTTTAATACCACAAGTTTAAACCGTTAGGCAATTATTCCATTTTTCGTGTAATTAGTCCAGTGAATGTCAAAGATTTTACTCTCAGATCAGCGCGTCTGGGATTTTAACTCGAAGGGTTCAATTCCCCAAAGGATCTGTCATTTAAAACTTTATGACGTTACCCCCACGCTATTAAGGCATTTAGGCCTTCTTCATGCACGCACAAGACTTGTGTCAATGCTGCATGTAGTCAACATTCTCAAATAAAAGTTGAAGGAGTCTGCAGCCAGAGAGCGACATGTGATAAAGTAATTGTGATCTATTTTGACAGCCACTAAAATCTTTTCATTTAAGCACATGAGGTATATCCCAGATTAGATTAATATTGCTTAAGATCAAATTCTCTCTGACAAATCATTTGAACTTATCGATCAGTGATAAAGTAGATATCATATCATATTTATAAATGTAATCTAGTAATATTTTGAAGAAAAACATTCTCATAGTTCCTGCCAAGGTAACTCAATTTCATTGGCTAAAATTTATGGGCATTTCATTAATTTAAATTGTAAATATTTTTATTTAGTTTTATTCAATTTTTAAATAATAGTAGTTCACATTTGCGAAAAATATTTGAAAGTGAACTTCATGTACATCAAATAAAATATACAGCCTACATGCAATTTCATTAGGGTTATCAGCGTTTAGTAAGTTGGTGTCAGATCGAGCTAAGCGGGGGAGGGGGCAGTTCCTTCTCAATGGAGTGCGGTTGATAATTATTCGTATGTTTTACTGAGGGTCGCTCAAGTCTTTCAATCATAAATATATGTAATAAAGAATTAGTTTGCGGCAGTTCAATTAAGGTTTGTTTAGTGTGTGTGTGTGTGGGGGGGGGGGGGTCGGACAGAGGCAAGAGATGTTTGAGAATTTAATGATTGGTATACGCTAAGTAAACCTTTTAACGACGCTTTCAACGTTTGATTGTGAAAACATGAGGCAATGTCGGTGTATAGAGTTCACATAGAAAATTTTCATTATCGAAAATCCGTCAAGTTTAGTATAATTAAGTCAAGTGCCAAATAGCAAACTTAACACAATAGTGTTACTTGCAATTCGATGCGATGTATAAGTTGAACGACCAATAAAGTTTATTATTTACTCTCATCGCTATAATCTACGATTACCCGCGAAATTTTAGAATTAACCAACTTTTTACAGCGCGCGTCGTAAGATGGGACTAAGCAATAACTAGCGAACTCCTTGGGAAAATCGTCCCAAATCATGCGATATGTGAAGCCTTCAGTAGGTTCAGAGCCTACGTAAACGTAATTTTCGATGGAGTAATCTTTTTGCAAGTTAGAAATTAAACAGAGAGTATAAAATATGTACCTCGAATTTTACAGGAATAGCCTATACGCCTATATTTGACCGATGAGGTATTTTGTTTAGAAGCAACCCAATTTATAATTTAGTTATTTCTATATGGATATGACCTAATTTGTTTTAGGGGTTCTGAGATTAAGACTAAATTAAACTTAAATTTAAATTATATTATATTAGATTATTGACGCCTCTGACATTGCCTTATGGCGAGGAACCGGATGTTATATTCTTATTGATTGATATGCAATAAAATTACAAAGCTTAGTTATAAAATTATATTGAATTATATATATATATATATATATATATATATATATATATATATATATATATATATATAAAATTATATATTTTATATATATAATTTTATATATATTATTTTATATATATATATATAAAATTTGAGAAAATTAAATTATAGTTTAAAGTAAGAAATTTTATTAAATTTAGTTAAAATAAATTACTTAGAGCACATTTGCATCTCAGAGGCAGCCAAAAGCTCTCGATCCTGATCAGTATCACGTCGACTATTGCTATCCTAGTTAACAGCAGCTTAGCGTTGAGCTACTAGCTAAACTGTACCTATTGACTATATTAAATTTTACTGTTTATTGCCCGGTTTTCATCCGATACTCATCATTCAGAGTAGCGTAATGCACGTAAGGAATTGCACCATTTGTAAAAGTGCAGCATTTGTAAATTTATTTTTTAAAATTTAAATTTTACTATGTTAGAGCATAAAAAAGAGCTTCAGTCTATCACCTCCAACTGTATTTAACTTCTAGTCTTATAATTTCTGTCAGGAGCTACTAATTCAGATCGAAGAGTATTTTCCTGAGATCCCGCACATCACCATCGAATGACACTTCCGTCATTTAATCGATGGACGAGAGTAGCCTTGGTTGAAGTTGATGCAGAGAAACAATGCTCCATGAGCCTGCATTGTTCTTTAAGGTCCGTAGTTCACCGGCATTGTTTTGTTACGGTGCGGGCTTCTCACATTACCTACTCAATGAGCCACTTAAACATTAGATCCATGGTCTAAAGATTACTGGTTAAGACATAAAAGATTTGATCGAGCAGGCCTAAGGTGCAATCAGCTTGAAATTCATTGTATCCAGTGGCATAATCATGCGTGTGTGAAAGAGTTACTTCCTTTCAAAATTAAACTTCGGGTGGAACACACGTACTGTACGTACGTAATTCACCCAGAATTCACCACGTACGTAATTCACCCAGAATTTAGCATCACACATTCATGCATTCATTATGTTCAATATTTAAGATTTACTTTAAGATCGCACTTCTACGTGTCAATCTACACGAGCTATGGAGTTGTAAACTGATAATATTATGCTTTCGTTACTAGTAATATCTGCATTAGTGTACTCTTAACAGTGCACCCACTGAGGGTAGAGCAGGTAGACAAACTGAGCCAGGTTTTGAGTAGATTTAAAGACTGTAAGCCAATTTGTTCTTACACTGTCAGTTTTTGACGGATTCTGAACTTGTTAATTTAATCCATTATTTCATTACAATTCAAATCACTACTACTCAATTTCATACCTTGGTGTAGCAAGCTAAAACATTCCTTTTCAGTCTTACGTGGCTCATGCAGTGAGAAAGGCTTTGACAAATTGGATGTGACCTATCTTTAAATAGTTAACAATTCCAGTAATTATCTCTTATTTAGCTAAACTAAGGTCAACTGTTCAGCAAAAATGTTGTTGGAGAGAAACTGCTGAAAGTGATATGTACTGTAAGGGAGTCCCACACAGGATCGTTTACTAGAAAACGGACGTAAAACATGGATTAGACGAGCAGTGATCAACAGTTTCTTCTGATCATTTCTTTAAATCCTCAGAGTTATTTCTACTTGTATCTCTCCCTCTCTCTCTCTCTATCTCTCTCCTTCTTTTAGCTTTAAATTACTTCAGGCCCGAATAATCTTCTACTGTTGCAGTCTACATTTTCTCTATATTCAGGGCTACTGTAACACTAGTTATTAAATTTAAATATACTTATAATAGTAATAGTAATAATATTATTAATTTTTAATTTAATAATAATAATATTATATTAGTAATATTATTATTATTAAAGAACGCGGGATTTGATAAAAACGAATAGATCAGTATGTGCTGCATCGCCGCCTGACTACTCGAAGTCATCCAGTTCCTTAAAAGAATGGTTGAAGTAGACTATACAGACTACAGTCTACTTCAACCATTCTTCACGAAGTAGGCTGCTTAATAAGCAGTCTTATTGTTTATATCAGACCTCTGGTTTTTTACACCCGGGATAATATATACAAAATTATTATTTTTTTATTATTAAGGTGTACGCGTGCGCTCACTCATTCAATTCTCAAGAACCTAAAACACAAATGTAATTAAATATATACGTATCACAGTTTCAGATCCTGCACCGATCTGGAAACTTGATAGGAGACAGCAGTGCTATAAAAATTCTAACAATTTCGGAGGAAAGTAACTGAAATCAACTAATATCAGCATTACTGCTCTCCAGGGTTCCGCGCGGAATGCCACTTATTAAAATCTATCGCTCAACATCGAGCTAACGCTTTGTACCTGACAATGGGAGTCGACGAAACAGATAAGATTCGTGAATAGATCGCGTGAAGGAAAGGCTAAGCGCAGATGTACAATGAAATAGAAGATTTGGCAAACATATTGCACCTAGCTTGATTGTACTGACGGCACGTTCTGTACATACCGGGCTGTTCTACGAGTTAAGGGACTCCCGCGAAGTTTTGCACTCATCCCTGTCTTACTGCGCCCACTCCGCCTGGTGTCTAATCGCCTCCCGGTGAGCAGTCACTTCTCTGGGTCTTGAGTTAGGGCGTTCTATCTTGTAGATGAAAACTCTGACAAGTTTCTTTCTCAGCTGGAACATTACTCCTCAATGAATAGAAAATTGCAATTACGTACGATGTGCATTTTTTTGGAAAATCAATTTTTAAATCTATTTTTGTGTTTTAGTGTAATTGAATGCTTGTAATTGTTCATTAATTACTTCATAGCTTCTAAATACAATATTGTGGCATTCATTTTAAAATACCGTAGGGTATCTAAGATTTTTGGTGATTGGAGATACGGAGAGAACCTGAATTTGCATGAATAATTAAATTAAGCCTCTACTAACTCCATAGAACTCTTACACAGTGGTAACTTGACAACGCCACTGCTTATCACTAAAGAGAAGTGCAGGCCATGTTGTCCACATTGTCCATGCTATGTTCCGATTTCAACAGGACAGCCACAAGCTATTAGTTTGTGTCGTAATGCTATGTATATTAGTGCTCAAATAAAATCAATATTAGTCTACATTTGAGACTCAATAATTATTTTTTTAAACAAACAGGAGAGGAGCTGAGTGTAATATATTCCATAAAGTTTGGAAAGACAACGGACCGAAAAATTGAGCAAAAAAGAATGTGAAGAAGATCGAGGAAGAAAGCTACTAAGAGAATATGAAAAGTGAAGGAGTCATATTCTGCCATGGACCTGCCACTAGGGTTGTGTCTCTGTGTGACATGGAGGGCAATGAATCACTACTTAGTGTATCACGATCAATCCCAAACACACATGAATATAATATAATTAATATTATTAACAATTATGATTCATTACTATAGGTCTCTGTCTTGCTCAAATTTATTTTTCACTCTAATCTACATCATATAGGCCTATATGGATATGGCCTATGTTGACTTCTATCTCTCGATCTATATCCATCACTCTGTACCAACAAATAATAGTCCCACGGCATAATATATTATAAATATATTACCATCTCGTTCAATAGTGATCGCTCAGTGACCAGAAAATTTACCTCTCTAAACGTGTATAAGTTAATTATATATCTGCTTCACTTAAACTTGTACGATATTGTAGTCAGTTTGGCAGGAAGTTGATTCTATTAAATCTTGTTATTAAGCAATCGTGTTGACCTATCAACTCCTCCAATTTAGCTGTTGATGCATCTATTACATTTAACTAAAATGTAGTCCTAAAACTATTTTTCCTATAGGTGACTCTCATTGATTTCCTCAGTGACTGCATATCCCATGAAAAACACGCAGGTTTCCGCTATATGAGGAAATCTTCAGCATGAAAATATTTTTAACATATAACTTAAGAGAAATAATCCTATAAATTGTTCAAAACAGCAATTTCTTTTATTAAAAATGTTGTATAAGCGAAAAATGATTAAAATATAATACAAAATAAGAAAAAATCAATCGCCACTTAATTTTGTTAGACATAATTATAATTTTTCTCAACTTTAAAGCAACTCAGATTCGCATCCAAGACTGTAGCGATTAGTAGTTAAAAGATATAATCGAGCACCCCCCACCTCCGTTTTCCTTATACTCAATGACCCGTAACCTGCTCCCAAGTCTAATGAATAAGAATTATACAATAATTCAGAAGTGGCTCGAATAATCCATTGACGTAAAGCTCTGCAGTCGAGTAGTATAATAGAGGTCTCATTTCTAAACAACGACACGTTCCAAGCTTTAGCTTTAGCTTCGTAGAATACAGTAAGACTTTTCTATTGTAGGCCTACTGCTCAGAAAGTTTTCATTCCATTGAAAATAAATTAGCCTTCTAATTGGCTCACATACCTTCTGCAGCGTTACCAGCAAACTATTGTGCTGAAATTTGGAGGCAGTATTTTCCTTTATTAGTACATGTGACCAAGTCACGATATTTAATCCGCTTTTGTGTTAATTCAAAAATTCAGTTTAGCATCAGTTTTGCTGTTCGCAGGCAATATCATCGACCGGCGGATTACAATCTTACACCTTGCGTCTATGAATTCCAAAAATTGAAAAGCTGGTAAAGCTAAGGTTAACGTCAGTTTCCTCACTCGAATGCGATGTCAGTGACGGGCGAGACCAGGATTTAAACCCCGTACATACATAAATCGTGAATAATCAATCAATGACTCAATTATTGAATCGATCAATCAATCTCTTAGTCATTAATCAAACAGTCCAGAGTCCACAGGATTTTTGTTAAAGTGAAACAATATACACGCAGTACTGAAGCTGAATAAATGTAAACATGTAGTGCGTTGATTAGGACTTTCGCGTATTTCTTGGTGTACAAAAATTTCTTACTCCACATAACACAATAAACGGAAGCCGCGGCATGGTGTTGAAGTCTCGCAGAAGTTCAGTGTGACAGGAAGTGCTTCAGTCGTCCACTGACAGGACACAGAGTAGACCTGTGAGGCAGGTGTATATGTATGTTATAGTGAGTGTTAACATCATGCATTAGAAATCTAGTATTTAGACACTAATTTCAGCAATTTATTCACAATATAATTACATAGGCTTGCATGTATTATTGTAGTCCTGCCAATGACTTACTGTCTCGATCTTTCTCTCTCCCGAGAAGAAAAGAAATAGAGAGAGAGAGAGAGAGAGAGAGAGAGAGGACTAACGTTAGTCTCGGTTTTTACGTTGGTTTCTTTGTGAAAGGTATTCTTGTATGGAGATTGTGTATGTAGATTAAGTTCGTCGTCTTCTACATCTAGTACATATCTGTTGCTGAGTTGAGTTTGTGCAGTGCGCAATCTGGTAAGATTGTTATCATCGACTTATTAGTTTATTATCAGATTCTTGATTAGCGTGTAGTGCATTTAATGAACTAATCATAACATATATAAAAAAATTAAACCTACTGCACAATTGTATTGTCCATGTACACTGATGGTTAATAAAATAGCTTTGCTTTACGCAAAGAAAAACTTGGATATCTCATGGGATTTTATCATTCTTCTGGATATACTGTACATATTATACAGTTATGTTATAAAACTCCTATTGTTTTGTAAAAAATTAAAAATATACACGGTATGGAATTTAAATTTATGAGAAAAATGTAAGAGATACTGGGATTTGGGATGCTAGATCATTTTATTTTATATTCAAGTGTGGATGTGACAAGAAAAGCAGAAGATAGGAATGCGTGGAGGATGTGCTGTAGACGTGCCACTGGGAGGTACACCAAGAGAAAGAAGGAATGACAATGTAAATTCATCTTCATCTTCATTTAAATCCTAGTTTAACCAGGGTTGCGGATGAAAATGTAAATTCATCTTCATCTTCATTTAAATCCTAGTTTAACCAGGGTTGCGGATGAAAATGTAAATTCACCTTCATCTTCATTTAAATCCTAGTTTAACCAGGGTTGCGGATGAAAATGTAAATTTATTATTATTATTCAGCAGTACTATATTTTAGCCCATACTTTAGTTTCATTATAAATATTTCACCTTTAGTTGCTTGCGTGTATTATCTACAGTAAGTGCCTAAATAGCTTTTAGATGAAGTAAAGTATCTGTGATCACGTACACTAGATTGTGTGATTGTCAGCAACTACGTATAGATAAATGTGACGTCCCTAACATCATCCTTGTATGAGGAAACGGTCGTTAAATCTTTATTATTATTTTATTATTACATGTAGGTGCTGAAATCGCTACAGTAGTATGATTGTTAGATTAATAAAAAAGACTTTTATATTAATTAATTTGGACTGTTCATAATGTGTATATAAAAATCTCTTGACAGACAATTCTGATTATTTGTTGTACTTTTTGATGAAATACCGAAAAAAATGTGATCTAAATTTACAATTTTTGCATCAAACGAATTTTCATAAGTTATGTTTAAATATGTTTAGCAGCAGTGACAGAGTTCATAACACGGTAATGTTTTTTGCTGCGATGTCTCGCGGAAAATGAATGCTTATTGGTTAATAATTGCCAACAAACAACATCACAGGAATACGATGCTAGGCCATGCACCATCTGGTAGTACTCGACAAACTGTTCAACAAGCATAAAACGTAACTGATCAACTTTTAAGTCAAGAAATTTACATGCATCTTCGGCATTCAGCACTTTACAGGTATTTGATATATTTACAAGTGTTTACAATAAAAAATAAAATTAAAATAAACATAAAAATAAAGTGTTTAAAGTGTTAGTTTTTAAGTGTTTTTGTGTTTAATTTCCAGATGTTTAATATTATAATATATTTGCAGGTGTTTAAATTTACAGGTGTTTAATATATTTCTGTGAATGATTAGCTTTTCATAAATAACTTAAATAACTTAATGATTAAAAATAAAATTAAAATAAACATAAAAATAAAGTGTTTAAAGTGTTTAAGTTTTTAAGTGTTTAAGTGTTTAATTTCCAGATTTTTAATATTATAATATATTTGCAGGTGTTTAAATTTACAGGTGTTTAATATATTTCTGTGAATGATTAGCTTTTCATAATAACTTAAATAACTTAATGATTAAAAATAAAATTAAAATAAACATAAAAATAAAGTGTTTAAAGTGTTTAAGTTTTTAAGTGTTTAAGTGTTTAAGTGTTTAAGTGTTTAATTTCCAGATTTTTAATATTATAATATACTTGCAGGTGTTTAAATTTACAGGTATTTAATATATTTCTGTGGATGATTAAAGGTTCATAGAAGACTTTAAAAATAACATTTTTGAAAGTTTACGGCTAATTAACATCTGGCCTGAGTTTTGTGGTATGATCAGCGGGTTTATTGAAGAGTTGGCATACTCCAAATCGAGAGTAAGTAATTGTAGACTAGAGCTTGGCATTCCACCTCAAATTGTGTTTGCTTTTGACAAATTTTAAAACTCTAGAATATCATCGCTTACACATGTAGAATTGTAGATGTCTAGCCAGACAATACACGTTGTGCACGCTGTGTTTAGCATTCACAAGTTAACAATATGTCAACTATAACTTCTATAACCTGCTAGAAATGGACCATGCTTTCTGATGCCAGGGTAATTCATAAAAAATAGGCCTGTAAAAATGATAGGAGTGGGTGTAAGATGTCTGGTAGGATCGAGTAACACAGGGGCACAAACGTAATGACTAGCTATAAAGCTAAGTAGTGAAATACAATTTAAAGAAATTGGTTAATTCTCAGGAGTCATCTTCAGAGAATTTAAGGTTAAATAATATTATCTTTAGAACGTGTGCATTTTACATGTAAAATAATTAGAAATTATCTGAAGTTAGCGGGCCTTTTCCATTTGCGCAGTCATTTGGCTCAATTAAAAACATTTGGACTGATGGCCCTATTAAACGAACTAGAGGTTAACATACCAGCAGTATCTAAAGACTGAAATTGTGATATTTTCGCAGGAATAATAATAATGAAGGTTTAACGTCCGTTTCCTCATCCAGGGGTGATGTCAGAGAATCAATACACATAAGTATATTTACATAAAATAAAAGAGTCCTTATTACGACCTCAAAGTTCTCATTCTCAAGCACACAGCCTGAACCACGAGGCGTAATTCGAATATTGACAATAGTATAAGAAACTGTTGCAGTTGTTTCTTATCGAATCAATTAGAGTTTGTTAAAGGAAAATAAAAGATATCAAATGTAAAAGAGAATGATCTGACTGTATAGTATTTCGTGTTCTGTGCTGTAATGGTGTTCTGTGAATATAAATTTCATTAAATGACTGTTGTCAAAAATTTATTTGGTTATCTGTATGTTTTCTATCAAGGAAAGGTAGAAAAGCAATGTAAAAATAGTATTTAAGCATGGAAGACGTAGGAGGATTTAGTGAAAATGTATCTTGTCTTTATGCTATTCTAACTTTAGGGACTAAGCCAGTAGAATGTTGATAAGTTTTTCTAATTAAGGATCAGATAATGAAGGGTTCAAATCCTGAACGCTCCTTGATGCTGCTACCGAGACTGAAAGCGGGCGCTAAAATAGCATTGCCCCTTAATGTCCTAGCTGTTAAGTGAAAAGTATGGCAATACCGATATTTTGAAAGAACTTTAAAATATCTGAAAATGCTATCAAATGTTTGTTGCATATTTTTAAAGTGTTACTTCACTTTCAGATTAGTTATCTTCAATATTTAAACTATTATCAGAAACTCGAGAATGGTGTAACTTGATTTAATTTATTTATCAAGTGCTGTACAACTCACAATGGACTTGTCGCATTCAGCGCTACATTCATTCACGTTGAGTGTATTACTAGCCATTGAGACGATGCCCCATGCAGATAATTGAGCTGAATACTATTGTAGCTGGCCCGATGGCATATTAAAAAAGCGGAGAAAGATAAAAAATATAAAATAGTAAAAGCCGAGATATATTGTACAGCGTATTGTGTAGCACGGTGTGAAACTGCTTTCTTATATTTCTAACGAGTGGTTTGAACTCGAGTTACGATTATTAAATAAGGAATAAACTCCTTTATTATACAAAATTCGAATAAGTTACTAGCAATATTTCAAATATAATTGTTAATATAAAACTATTGTCTGACTGCGATAAAGACTCAGAGCACTCCACTGATTTAATAAAAAGCTAAGAATTTGTTCGGGCATCTTTACTGCCTCGTTTATGAATTGTCAAGTGTGAGCTCAGTTGAATGTAATCTGTGCTTAATTTAGTTGTTAATTCGCCAACAGTCAATAAAATGATCAATGTTTCTTTTTGTTGAAATCACTTGTAGATTTATTGAGGCGCAATGCTCTTCATTAAGCTAATACCGATTCGCCTTTTGATAACGAAGTACAAAGATGCCAATTACCTTAGTTCACACCTATGCTTTAAAGCATAATCTTAAGGATAATTTTTTGTGAAGTAGGTATCAGGCTGAGAGAGGGATACTAAATATCAGGCAGAAAACTATTTACAAAGGAGAAAGTTTTAAAAATTAAAGTTAATTTGGTTATGTTTGCACTAAAACTATAACGTTCAGTTTTCTTTAAAAATAGTAGTAATAATAAAGATTTAACGTCCGTTTCCACATCCAGGGATGATGTCAGGGACGTCAGTATTTTATCAGTACTACAGTATTTTTGTAGTCACTGGAGCTCGAAGTGGCGTATTTCTTGGAGGCCGATTGCATAATTTAAAACTATCGAAAGAAAAGAAGAATATAGTAAACTTTAAGTTGCTTATCATTCATTCTGGCGTTGACTAGAATATTAGAATGAAGAGCTGGATGTAAAACTCTAACCTTTCACCAATAGTCTGGACTGCTCAATTAATACTCTACTTAATAAATTCAGTTTTCTTTTTCTTTCTTTTTTCTTTTGATCAGCGAAAAAAAGTTAAAACTTATGCTTTGCCACGAATCATTCGCTTGCTATGAATCGACTTTAATTATAAAATTAGTAGAAAATTAACTACAGTAACGACAAGTAAATCTTTAATTTTCAAAAAGTTAATCATTTAAATTGAAAATCATTACCAGTCCTACAAATAGATAAGTTAGGCCTAATGCTAGAGTAGGTATTTTTGTCCTGATCAACTTCACACATAATGCTGAACAATGAAAAAAATTAGAGAGAGATGAATGTTTTTGACAAGAGATATCACTTCAACTATAACTAAGTTAGCTCTTGAATTTATAAACACTATTCAGCGATTTAGCGTTGCGAATATATATGGGATTTTATTCCACTCTAAAACACAGGCATAGATATAAGATTTAAAGAAAACAGGCTTAGTATTATAATATAATTATACGTGTATATGTATTTGATAGCCTCGCATTGCAAGGACAACTTAACTGCAGAATAATATTTGTGACTGCTGTTGATATTACAACTTCGTAGTTATACACTTATATATACAATTTTAAAAACAGAAAGTTTATAAAGTTGATGAGTTGGTCAAATACTATAGTGTATAAGTAATTGATTCTCATTATTAAATTTTTTTATCTTGCAATATTCTTAAAACTCTATTGTATGCAATTTGCAAAGGACGTAGCAGCTTTAGAGTTGTTTCACCATAAATTGCTATGCAATGCTGATTCCTTGAATGAGAGAGGGAAAATATATTTTTTACGGCAGTTAATTTGGATTTAATCTCTCCGTCTTCATAGTATACCATTTGGTCTTCAGTCAATTTATCATTAGTACTATAAGATTGATGTGTTCTTTAAACTGTAATTTATAATCAAGCAGAATATATAAAGACATTTTATATCATAAAGCCTATTTATTAAGCATTTTGGTGCACAAATCACTCAATATAACAAAATCATCATTAAATCATCAACGATTCATATGAAACATGCGCCGATTTATAGCAATTTTCTTTTAGGTGATTGCATTTGAACCAAAGGATTACTCGAGAGCTGGCTAAATTAACAGACTAGTACAATTCAATAACATTTCCTTTAGACACAATAAGTTGGAATCGTGTGCAATTTAAAAAATGTATTTGCAAAAGCATACAGTATATTATTTACGTAAATTAGAAATAGCCGAGGACCTAAGAATTAATATTTATGTATTAATTGCTTACAACTATAGTTGAACATCACTGTTATTTAGTTTAGAGAAAAAATGTTTCATTCGGCACCGGTTTGTAAACTTGAAAATATTTTGGATAATTATACATTATACATTTGGATTAAAATAGATATGTGAAATAAGAATTAATATTCATTAGTTGTTTGTTTCATTAGTTCATGTATTACTTAATTATTGCGTCAGGGGTCTCGTCCAATTCTTAACACAGCTGTGTGAAAATATCAGATTCAAGGCTGAACTAGTGCCTATGAAAATCTTAGAAAGCCATTTATATGCAGATTTATGAAAACTTGAGGCGATTGATTATGAAATGTTACCGGAGATCCCGCAGCTTTACGTTCACTTTTTCTAGATTAAGTGAGTAATATTTAACTGCTTCGCAAAGCCCATAGAGCTGTGTAATTAAGTAATAAGTTTTCATATCTTGTGCCTAAAAGCTCAGCAAGATATGTATCTGACAAGATATGTAGAACATTTCTATAGTACATATATGAAAGTTAATTCCATAAAATTTATATGATATACTTAAATAGTATGAATACTTACTAGTTCATATAAATATTTATAAGGTATATATACAAAAATCGACAGAAATTAATCAAGAGAGAGTAGTTAAGTCGTATCTCTGTACAGTGTTAAAGCAGACTAAATAATAAATTATGCTATTTAACTGCAATATATTATTCTCGTGTGTTGGGCTAAATTGTGTTAAAAGGAAAACTTTACTTTTTTTGGAATAAATTCTAAGAATACTGACGAATTCTATGAATTCTGAACACCATAATTGGCGCTTAATTAACGTTAGCATCGACATTGCTCAGCTTTTTGCTAAACTCTAAATAGTTAAGGTTTGAACCCCGAGGCTAATTTATAGCGGTCCAGTGGCGTGACATGTTAATCAAAGGTTAACTTCTAAGCGGTTGACCAGACAATAAAATCAGGTTCGGAATCAGGCACGATAAAATCGGGCCCAACATGTGACACTATAGTTTTACTGCGACACCTGTCGTTACTTTGTTGTGACACATATTTTAACGTGTTTAATGTTGCAAGAGTAATTTTGGCCATTAAAATGTCCATATCAATATTTATAACGATCCGAAACAGATAGCAGGCTGAATGTAAAGCTTTTGGTGAGAGTCCGAATGTAATGTGACACACTGGTGACAGAACGAAAGATTTTGACAGATTGTATTAAAATATTTGAGAGGAATTTGTCTTCGGTGATATTATTGAATAAACGTTAGAACGTTGTAATAGACGTTGTAAATTAAGTTATAATTTTTTTGGTTATATTGATAATATATTCTAATATATAGCTATATATTAGTATATATAGCTTTGTATATACATGTATGCAGACTGGGGCAATAAATAATAATCTCCTAGCGAAATCTCAATAACTTCAACAAAACTCAAATTATTTGTACACAATTTTTAGAGCTTCTACAACAGGAATTTCTGCATATCACCTGCAAATTTAGTACAGTATATATATATATATATATATATATATATATATATATATATATATATATATATATGTACATATATATATATATATATATATATGTACATATATATATATATATATATGTACATATATATATGTACATATATATATAATTGGGCCATAAATAATATTATATAATATATAATATGTACATATATATATAATATATATAATATACAGGCCCTATACATTCGTATAGGGCCTGTATATATACGTATATATATATACTGCGTATATTCCGTATATATATATACACATATATACTGTGTATATCCCCGTTTTGTGTCCGGGTTGTTTGAAGAATTGACCAACCGGTGACTTCACGTGTCGTAGAAGGCGACTAAAGCACTAAGATCCAAACGAACGTCAGAAAAGACATTCGTTTGGTGAGCTCCTAGACTCCAGAAATTGCTACAATATTTCATAAAACTGAAATCGGAGATTATAGGGATTGACGGATGATATGGTATGGGACAAAGAGGAAGGGAGAAGGTCTATTCGTATCCCGACACTAGTTAAACTGGGATTAAAGGGAAGATCTGATGTTGGTGATGATATATACTGTATATACATGTATAAATGTCATATAATTAGTATGTTTTTGTTGTTCTATTGTAGAATGAGCGGAACAAGATCATTTGGAAGACTTTCAGCTCAAGTTCAGCAGATTTCTCAAATCTCACTACCGTCTAAGTACATGAAATCCCTCACCTGTTATTTGTTCTTCCTCATATTCTTCAGTTCATCATCTACCCATGCTCAGATCCTGTTGAAGTACAGTCTCCTGGAGAACTCCACTATCGGCTCTACAGTCAGTGACGTCATTGCTGACGCCAAGCTAATGACTACGCTACCGCCAAACATCGGAAACTCTCGATGGAAATTTACCGTCCGTTCTGTCACCCCAACTGCTGCTCAAACCTACCTTATCGTCGACGAAGCGACAGGGATAATAAAGACAGCAGAGACTCCCAATAGAGACTCGATATGTCCGTATAGAGTTGACTGTGATCTTACGCTGGATATAACTGCCTCGATAGGAGAGGGAGCTCAGCAGTCGGTTAAATCTATCAAGATTTTGATTTCTATTCTGGACGTCAACGACAACTCGCCGATCTTTCAGTTGACGGATCAGCAGCAGCGCGACGGAGGAGTAAACCTTGAGGTACTAGCTCCCACTCCCGCGGGAAGTGTCTTCTCTCTGCCCCCCGCTGACGACATCGACTCTCCTCAGAACGGCCTCAGAGAATATCGACTGGTGCCAGCAGACAGGTTCGATTCAATCAACGAATATTTTACTTAAGTAAACGTCACACTGTTTGAATTGTAATCGTATCTAACTTATTGAAATTTGTATTGTATCTAAGACTTCTAGCAATCTTTTTTGGAGTAAAGTTACTCCAAACTGAAAGTTCCTATTATAATATGTTACGTTTAAGCTTTTGTCTCTGCTAAAATAAACTGTATTCGGCCGGATACTTTCTTTATTCTTCAAATTTAATATAATATAATGATAGAATGTGAATATTTAAAGGATTTATTGCTTAATAGTATGTTGTGCTTTTTGTACTTTTTTATTTATCACTTTACACTATTCGCAATCCTTACTCTACGTGTCTGCGAAAGAGATCAAATCTAAAATAACAATAGAATAAAATAGTCAAGTTAAATTGATATCATAAACATCAGTACGACGTCAGAGTTATGGCACACTTGTCTCTTACGTTAGGTTCGAATCTCAGCCAGACCTTCTCTGACAGTATCCTACGGTAAAGAAACAGGAGTTAAACATGTATTTTATTTTAAATTAAATTAAATTACATTTTTAGGAGTTAAGCATGTATATATTTGTCACTAGGACTGTGCCGGGTGTAGCAGACTTAGTCGGTCTGATATCAAGGGGTAGATTCGCCCTCAGGACGACTTCATTGGCTGACGGGTCTATGACAGCCTCCCTGGTCGTCAAGTGGTCGACTGACCTGAAGGAGCCCGCTCCAGGGGTCTACCGCATGGTCCTCGAGGCGCTGGACGGGGGTAACCCTCCGCGTGTGGGGCGGCTATCGGTAGGCATCGTAGGCAATTGTTTACTACGTCTCAAAAATTATTGAATTGCGTTGTTTGTGTTTAAAAGGCTAGGGTAAAATGATACTAAAATTCTAGCATTGGCATCCTGGAATGGTACAGCTTGGATGATCGAGCTGTGAGCGTGTTGCATAAGAAGCAATCAGAGGTTTTAGTTCCCGTCGGATCATTCCCACTATAATCTTGAAGGTACTAAAGCACAAATGTATATACTACACATAGAATACGCTTACCTAAGCTTGGTAGGTTTGCGATATTTGTCATCATCTTGTCAACCGTCTGCTCTGCTATTAATCCTGGTCTAAACTCGCTGGATACTGACTGAGTCCTAGTGACTTGTGCTGGATGCTTTGATGCAGCTGCTCTGTCACGACATGTGAAGAATTAATTATAAGAGTACCAAGTTGTGTTTATAGTACTAAAAGCACTAGAAGTACAAAGATTAATATAGCACTAACAACGAGAGTACTCTAAGTATTAAGAAGACTAAAACTATACTTAGCTAAGCTTACTACAGTGCTGATACTGCTTAGATTAGTAGAAGAATTCAGAATTCTCAAAGGACTTGCAGTACTAAAATTATCATAGTATCAACAACTATTACATATATAGTAATTATCATAGTACAAACAAGTACTAAAAATATCTTATTGATTGATTTTAGTGAACAAGAAAGTAGTGAAATAATTAAAATTAGGACGTTACTGTTGTATTCTGCTTTTAAAGAGAAATTCAAAAGTTGTAGAATTCTAATGAAAACAAATTTTAATGTTTTAGACGTCTAACTAAAAAACTTGAAGTACGAGTAAAAGCTTTACAGAATTGCCATCTTAAAACTATTTTAAATAATAAATAATAACTAATTATTAATGAAATCAATTACATGAGATTATAATTATCTGAGACTTTAAATATACAAATTAGCGAATAATCTTATTCTCGTCTCATTTATTGCTTCAACTGTCGATTTTGCTTTAGATTTAAGCACCATATTTGTTGTTGTTGTCGGTGGATTGTTCTAAATCAAAGTAACATATTTCTGTATTCCAATAACATTTTAGTTCTTAACTTCGCCTACGGGTTTCGCTTCAGAATTTTGTTTTATACACAAATCGTAAATTTACATTTAACATACATTTTATCGTAAATAAATCGAATCAAAATCACTTCAAGCACGAAGGTCAGGACAATTTGGTAATAAAAATTAAACGAAAAATATGTTTAATTGCTTCAGTCATGAAAGTTAAAATAATTGTATTTTCCCTGCTCTAAGGTAGTCAATTTAAATCTGAATTTGAACTATTGATTACTAAAAAGTGTTTTATCAAAATTCTTATCAATCCTGACTTAGGACCTTGTATATACATACATCTTTGTAAGATTAGCGTATCTTTCAAAGTTTCTCTATAATTTTACAGTACATACATGTATGTGTATATATATATATATATATATATATATATATATATACTATATATACATGTATATATATATATATATATATATATATATACCTAGGCATATAAATTTTATTATCACATGTCTTTTTTATTGCATATTGTTGTTGTTGATAGTTGATCATTGCGATTGTTGTTGTTGTCGCAGGTGAGTGTAGCTGTTCCCGGGAAGCAGACGGAACCTGGGTTGAAGTTCGTCAAGGATGCATACACAGCAGTTGTGGGTTCAAGTCTTGTCTCAGGTCAGGTTTTCCTCAGAGTCTCCGCGGAGTCTATCGGCACGGCCTACGGGCCCATAGAATATTCTTTCGACGACTACACTGCGGCTCAGTACTCCAAGGTTAGTCGCTGATGGTACTTGTGACATCTGAATTTGCTTTTGCATCTTTAGGCTGAAATTAATTATCGAGTTTTTATATAGGTTTCTGTTATGATTACGACATTTCCTTTAATGGTTATATGGTTTCCTATTATGGTTGTACAGATTCTTACTATAATTACATGGCTTTGGTTAACATTTTTGCCCGTTTAGTTACGAACATAACATTCGAAACATGTGACAGCTATTTCTTGTGTAGCTGCTGATTAGTATTCTTCGTATTTATTTACATCTCTCAACGGACATTTTCAATCTTATCTTGAAATGACGCTGACTAGAAGCTAGCGCGGGCTTCAAAACAACCGTTCAAATAATCTGAGATTTCTTTCAAGTGCTCTCTGCACTCGGTGTTCCAAAGTGGTCACCTACCCAAGTACTAATCGAGCTCACAGTTGCTTAACTTCTTTTGTGATGAGCACGCTATAACAAAGCGCTAAACCTCGCCTCGAAGGCTAAGTCGATTCTTACGTTATGTGCAGTTAACTGAACTGTTGATCTATTCTGCAGTGATTCAGATATAACGTGGGTAATGTGCATCGTACCACTGGAAATGCAATCGGTACATTAAATCGGTCAAAATCTCATTTAATATTACTCTTGAGTTTATTTTCAATGGAAATATTTATAAATTTAGTCATACAATGAAAGCGTTCGGTGCCTTTTTAATTAAAAAGCTTAACTGCCCTTTGGGATAACGGAACATTTAGACCTTACAAATATTCACATGTATATGAACTTCAATTGAACTTTTTAGATTTATTCACGCTGTCCAGTAAAATCCTCCTATACGCTAAGGATGGAGTTTGAATGACAGTCTAGTTTTTTTTAAAGAATTTTAACTCAGTCCTTCATGGTATTCAGTCCTTTTCTTACTGCCTTCCTTTCGTATTTCCTAGAGGAACAAGCATTAAGAATATATAACTTACATTTTAAATATAAAAGAAAACCAAAGTGGGGACTACAAAAAGTTTTAACTCTTCTCAATTTATAAGACTGCTTGCAAAAACCTTGCGGAAACAAGTAAATACCTAAGTAGAAAATTTCATAAATGTCTACATTATCCCATGAGACCTGAGCAAACAAATTTGATATTTGTATATTGGATACCGTTACAATTTATTACGCTATTGGTATAATTTCTTGACAGTTTGGATATTATGGGGTTGTTACATTGTTCTATGTACCACTTATTTTAAATTTGAACTTATTGATCCCAGATATTCAAAGTGGATAAAGTGACTGGAGAACTCTCGGCACTGGTTGACTTGGGTCAACATGACCAACCTTCATCCCAGCTAACCATCAAGGCTCAATACCTCCAATCTGATGCGCCCTCCGGCTCTGTCATCGGTGCAGCTTACTCAAGAGTGATCGTCTATGTTGTAGATGACTCACCACCTATCATTACCAGCACGATAAATCCGTTGGTTAAGGACGGACTACCCAAGAATTCTCCCATCGGAACATCCGTTGCTCAAATTACAGTCTCAGCAGCAATGTCCCCTGTTAATCGCACGGCTCTATGCTCCATCGACTCTCCGCTGTTTTATATTAAGAGTCAATCCAATTCTGAGGCATCTTCTTCAGCTGCACGATTTCAGATTACAACGGCCGTTATATTTGACTCGGCGGCAAGTCTAGCGCTAATAGGTAGTTACCAAGGTGATGTTACCGCACAACCATGCGCGAAAGGTAATTGCAGTGATCAAGTTTATCCCGCAGCGTTAACCCAAGACACTTTTAAAATAACAGTTACCTGCAGATTTGACTATAGTCTACCCGCTGCTACTAAGGTCTCTACTGAATCGAGTCAGGGATTAATTGATATCAAGATTATAGAAAACCCCATTGATGGAATGACAACTACTAGTGGTCCAGATGAGAAGATTGTTGTGGAATTTATTGAGAAGAATGACATAGGAGATATTGTGACAGTCATTAATCCGCAATTATCTCGTGAACCTGATTCGCCTTCAGGATTTGAACTGACTGACCTGTCTAGCACCACACCAACTCTCTCCATTGATCCCTTGCTTGGAGTGATACGTGCCACGGTGATATTTAACTACTCAAAACAGGTCGAGTATTCCTATAAAATGATTTACAGATCTAAACTGAGTCCTAGCTCAACAAGAATGTTGTTGTTAAAACTATTGCCTTCACTTTCGGATAACTTTGTAAGACCTCAGAAGAATTTCGCCGCATTCGCGGGTCGGTCCAGTGAGACAACGTTAGGGCAAATAGGTCCTAGACAGGTTAATTCTATTCCCGTCTCTTACTCCATCATCAGCACTCAGTCGGATGCTTGGAAAATAGACAATGACGTCATAATGACGTCACGGACTCTCAGCTTGTCCGATCAAGCCGTGCAACAGGTAACAATCCGAGCGCAGACTGTGACGAGAGATAAAACTCAAAACATCTACGTCATTATTTACATAGTCCACTACATCGGTGACATAGCCATGACTACTCTTGCTCCCACTCCTAGCGTGATTCAGGGAGGGGGTACGAATATGACAGGCGCCGGGGCGGGGGTCATTGGTGGGTCAGATAACGTGGTGATCACGGGGACGGTGTGCGGGGCGGTGGTGGTGGTGGCGGCGATGATACTTGCTGGTGTGTGCCTGGTGGTGAAGAACAGGAGACAGAAGCGCAGGAGAATACTGGAGAGGAGAAACAAGGAGATCAATGGAATCACAGGCTGGGACGAGACTCTTACCAGAGGTAAGGCTGCTTAAGACAAACCTGACATTGTCTTGTGGCGAGAACCTGAAGATAAATTCTTGTTAATTGATTGATTTATTTATTGATGGATCACTTGATTGATTGAGCTGCGAGCAATTCATAGTCGCAGTTGCGGGACAGTCGATTGTTACGTGATTTTGGTACACTTGGGTTGTTGGTTGTGGATACACTTGGGCTGTTGGTATATTAGTTTATTCTTAAATTAAATTTTATATACTTGTTGGATGTAGGAGTTTGTAGCACGTTTGCTTGATAAACGAGTGGCCATTAGCTTAGAATTCTAACCAGTAAAATCTCGTATAGTTTCCCTGGCGTTAATTAATGACTTAAAAGACGAAAGTCGGTAATAATGCCAGTTTAATCTCACGAAAGTGGTAGTAACAATTATGAGCCAGCCGAGGGCAATATATTATCATGTATTATGTTTAGGATATTGTATCCCGTGTTGTTTCCGGGTTGCTGAAGAATAGATCAACCGTGGACAGCAAGTGTCGTAAAAGGCGACAAAGCTCTAACATCCAAGCCAACATCAGAACGGGCATTCGGTTGGTGAGCGCTTATGTTACAGAAATTGCAACAAGAATGTCTAAAACGATTGGAAAAGATCGCGACCTTAGCAACAACTAGCTTTGAAGGGAAGATGATGCTGATGAAGATGATGTTTATTATATTGAATCACAGCGTATCTTATCTTATTTGGCTGGAGCCAGTGGCGATGTCGGTACGCTGTTCGACCGCGAATCAGTATAGGAGGGGTTAAAATCCTGGGCTCGCCCGTCACTGACATCGCTTTCGAGTGAGGAAACGGATATTAGCTTTTTATTCTATGTATTTTGCGGATTTCTAACAGGCCTGGATAGAGAAGAGACTGCCAGTGAGCAGTACCTGAGGCAGCTGCAGCTGGCTGAGCAGCAGCAGCTGAGAGAGGCTGCGACAGCTGCAGCTAAGTACCAGCTGGGTCTGACGAGGTTCGAGCACGACTCGGACGAGGGGTCAAGCTGCGGGCCCGGGGGCCTGAAGCTCGGCCGATCAGCTTCGAGCACTGACAGTGGCCAGGGACTGAGTGTCTGCGACCAGGACGACTCCTTCAATAACGTAATGCTTCATATTTAAATTTTTATATTTAAGTGCTTTAAATGTTTTAATTTAATTTAAATGTTTCAATTGAAATTATTAATGAAAATCACTGTGTTTTGACAATAATAGCACTACGTGTCTACTCTGTAGACATTTAGTGTTTTAACTAAAAACAGCATTACTCGAACTTTCCTGTGGTGGTCAGCTAGATAGAGCACCTTGTGCTCTCTCTGATGGCCACAGGATTCAATGAATATGATATTTGATTTTGACTTGAATGATTGATGATATTTAAATATCTTATGCATTTATGTTCATTGATATGATGTTTGCATGATGTGTCTGTGTACTGTGATTTCTCTTATATATTTTTTACTTTGGTTCTAATAAACTTCATTTGTGTCCGGGTTGTTTGAAGAATAGACCAACCGTATAAATATGCACGTGTCGTAGAAGGCGACATAAAAACTAGATTCAACCAACGTCAGAAAGGGTATTCGGTTGGTGAGCGCCTAAGCTTCAGAAATTGTTACAAAAACTTCAACGAATAGATCAAGTCTATTCGTATCCCGACCCTAGTTAAACTGGGATTTAAGGAAAGATGATGATGATGATGAATGAAAATCTCTCTATTTCTCTCTCTCTGGTGTCCTGTCAAGTGGCAGGTCCAATTCATACTAAGTCTACTTTCACGTTCAAGTAAGAGCACTGTATAGCACTGCACTGCATTGCACATGTTACTTCCTTCAAAAAAGGCAATTACTTATCCATAGCTTATGTATCCTATAGCTTGGGAATACTAGGATAGAATACTACAAAATGTTCTACGGTTTAAACACGTGTTATTATGTGATACATGTATATATATATATATATATATATATATATATATATATATATATATATATATATACATGTATACATGTATATATACTGTATATGTTGTATTGAAGTGATAGTAAACACACATGGTATTGTATGTGGTTTCAAACTTGTGAGGTCTTATAAGTGGTATCGACGTCCCTGACATCGCCATATGTCAAGGAACCGGACGTTAAATTCTTATTGATTGAGTAGGAATTATATTTCAGGATGGACCTAACACTATAAGTTGTGTTAGATTTAAAATTATTTAATTCTCTGGGCCTCCGATGCCAATCATCAATGAAGAAAAATCTATAGTTACAATAATTTGGGTGATTAATTGAATTTTTGATATTTATTTTCATGACAGTGTGATGACTCACATTTTATGACTGAGAATGATAACTGGTGGAATGTATTGATAAGTAGTTGGGAATGATAACTGGTGGAATGTATATGTAATGTACTCACGTTCATTACAATTTACCAATACATGATCCCTTGTGAGTTCAAGACAAGTGATTAAAGATTATCTTTACCGAATGGATGACTGAATAGCTAGCACGCTTGCTCTGTAAGCAAGAGGTAATCGATTCGAATCCCAGCCGGACTTTATCTGACAGCAACACTTATGATAGTGAAACGTTGAGCTTAGTTTCAGCTTAAGAACAACTTAGAAAGCGACTGAGTTAAATGTCTAATTGAGATAAGAATGCCATTTTTGAACTATTGAAACCATTGATTTATTTTAGATTGTGTCAAGTGCCTGATAAATTTTGCATGTATATTAACTTATTGATTTATGTTTAGTACAACGCATTATTGATTAATTAATTAATTGGATGATTAAACAAATATTGACTGATTTCAGATTATGCCATTCAGACGCACGGAGAGTAGGAGGCAGTGGAGTGGGGACAGCGACGAAGGCTCGAGGGCTAGAGAGGGGAACGACACCCCCCGATCAACCCCCAGCTCAGGGATTGGAGGCGAGACCAGGGGGCGCTGGTGGGAAGAAAGAATGAGGTCCAAGGATTCAGGATCAGATGGGATTCCCGCAACAGATCCTCCAGTGGTTCCTAAAGTTATGAGGAGAGGAGGGTCTCCGTTTGGTTCAGAAAGAAGCGACATCGACTCCAGTGGTACCGGCAGACAAGGTATCATAATCAATCTATTATGAATTATGCTTTTCAAGTGCTCCTGAAATTGTGTTTTTTATTTATCTTTGTTAAATTTATGAAACAATTCTTTAATGGCCATATGATAATTTGTACGCAATGATTAAACGAGTACATGAAATATTCAATCAAAGATCGATTCAATTAAAGAGTCAATCATTGATTGAATTAAAGATTTTAATTCACTCAAAGAAATTCATTCAATCACAGATTAAATGAAATTCTTCAAAGATACATGTTACTTTTTGCAACTTGTTGGATGAACCATTGGAAAATTAATCCTGTATCAAAAAGTGGTTCAGAGAATTCTCTACTTACACTAATATTTCGTCCAGGAATTGAATCCGTGGAGTCTCAATCTGCCTCTGGACTGTCACTTAAAATTCACGACGCTACCTGACACTCTGAACACTGATCCATTGGAACTTAGCGACTTAGTCATTGTACTTAGACTTTTCTAAACATCGTCTAAAATGTTTTATTGAGTCACAATATAATTAATCTGATTACTTACGTCACGTCATAGTTGAGATATCCAGATAAGACAACAAGATATCTAGACTAAATGGGTTCTCACAAAGATGACATCTGAAACAAACCTTCTCTATTGCGTAAACTCTTACTCTCACAATAGCCCTAAATATTGTTGCTTTTATGAATATTTTAGTTATTCGACGTAATTCGGAAGCATTTCGCCGCGTACAAGAGTCTTTCAAAAGAGGTTTACCCCCTCAACGTTCAAAAATATTCAGATCCCCCTCTCCCGGGGATTCGCGAAATATCGGCGCAACTTGTATCGATCCCATCCGTCAACGTGGTGGAACAGATCAAAGGCCTCCACCTGGAGCCCCGAAGCGAAGTCTGTCCGTTCATCAGGACTCTCTTGGAGGAGCTCTGACCCGAGGAACCTCTCAGGAGGGCATAGCCACTCGTCGTAGTCGATCAGTCGAGTCCGACCCCTCGTGTGAGAGAAGCAAACCAAGTCTCGATCAAAATGGAACATCAGAAACTGCGGAAAAGAAGAACGGCGGCGGGTTTATAGGTAGGTCTCTGAACCTATTTACAAAAAAAGGTAAATCTTCCAAAAGTCGAGTGGTTAAAGCTTCCAGCTTAGAAGCAACTGATCCCAGTTCAACGGAGCAAGATCTTCCAAATCTCCTTCAGGATGTCAGAACCGAGAGAACACGTCAAGGTCAGGACTACTTCAGCCCTTCAGAAGAATTCCCCCATCAGCGACGAGCCGAGTCGTTAAGCCCGGTGGGGAGACGTGACGCTGACAATCAGATGCCTCAAGTTGTCGTCCACCATCATCGACGTGATGAGTCTCTCAGTCCAGTAGGTCTGCGAGACGTCAACCCTACCCAGGAGAGGTTCAGCCCCAGGGCTAGCTCCATTAGCCCCATACCTAGCTCCATTAACCCAAGACCTAGCTCCATTAGCCCCAATAATCGTCCAAGCTCCACCAGTCCGCACAGCCGCCCTGTAGTTAGATTCGCCGATGACTGTTATCAAAATAAATCAACGGAAAATATGGACTGGAATCAACCGTTACGTTACGACACCATCAGGGAGAGGAATGGTTGGGTTGGGAGATCGGCCAGAGAGCCGAACCAGCAGCCTCTGAGTTCATGTCTGATGGGTACTCGTAGGAGTCAAAGTGCGGAGAAGTATTCTATCTCCAACAATGTGACAGATTTCAATAATGATACGTTGTTCCGCAAAGAACATATCGGCAGGATGATGGATTCGAATGAGTATCACATCAGTGATCGTACGAGAGATATGAATCTTACCAATGATCGCAGAAGTGATATGAGTACCGACAAAGTGTTGGGTGTAGTTAATCGACTGCCAGGTTCGGACGATGATAGCTACTATTGCGTTACGGGTCAATACGATAAAACAGACAAAAATGTGGTTCCTACGCTAGACACTTTCGTTTAGATATTTTATCTGAATTATTCTCTTAAATTCATAAATTTTCTAATATATTTGTATATAAATTTTGTACATAGGGCAAAAAATTAGCCGTAGAATTTTCACTCTCGTATATTAAATTAAAAATTATATAAATATACTGCATATCTATTATTTACTGTGGATCAGAAATTTAAGAATGTACAGAAACGATAAAAATCAGTATTGGTAATGCTTACCAATAATAAACACCGTTGTCATGAAAGAGTTCTTTATGTTGCCGTGATGTTAGTAGCTCTATAATTGTGATGATCTTCTTGTAGATATGTAGATATGTATTAGCGTGCTTCATTTATGTGATGGAGTATTCTTATGTAGTCTGTAACTTGCAAGATTCATTCATAACTATGAAGTCTTTTATCTTTTCTTTATGTAAAGTTAAAATGTTTAACGTACATGTATATTACAAGGCATTACTCATGGTATCATACAGTGTCATGGTATTTCAGATCATAGCTAGCAATTTGGCTACGTAAAGCTTAAACAGTCTCATGGTATTTCAGACCATAGCTGGTAATTAGGCTTCTTAATTTTTAAACAGTCATAAGCAGATTAGCTTATGTAGTATCCATTTATTGATCTTGTTATTGTCTGAGGTTTACTCTCTGATCAGCTTTTCTGAGGATGGAGCCTGAGTTCAAGTTATCTCTCATGATTGATATAATTTAAAACTTCATGATGTTACTTGTTGTTACGCTCCAAGTACTGAAATGTACAGACATTCCAATAGCTTGTGTCTAATGAACGTTGCACTCTTTAACAAGTCTTTATTTTAAACAAATTGTCAAAGAATTTGTGATTTAATTGTCTAAAAGAAGATTGTACAAAGCTCATAAAGCATTATGATTATTTTGCTTTAGTTTGATTGCATTCTAAATTTAGCATAGTTTGAGTATTGTTATAAGGCATTATATAAATTGATTTGTATAAATAAAGTTATTTGCTTTTTAGAACGTTATTTGTTTTTTGCAGCTATAGGCCTATGTGTATGCATATTAAAATTAATTTTTTAAAATAATGCCACTGTAGTGGTAGGCGTATCGCTGTGCTAAAAATTAATTAAGGAGTAGTAATCGTTTGGAGGGCAAAGTTACTACCAGACCTTCTTAATAAATAGGTGACCGGAGCCTAGATTCCTTTATTATGTTAACTGAGTTTAAAATAACGGAAATTGTTTTAATCCTCAAATTGTCATCGTATTATTTTATTTAAAATAAACATAAAAGTTAGAAATAAACAAACAAAGGCAGAAAGGAAGAATGTAGCAATGCTACTATTTTTTCTACTAATTCGACTAAGCATAATTTGCTGAAGTAATCTCGTACCGACCATATTCTATGTTTGCAGAATTTGGTTTCTACGATTTTTATTTAGCAGAATATGTAAGTGCCTCAACAAGACCTTCATTTCCGTTCATACGCTTCTCCATTTTTGAACATTTGTAGCTCATATGGATTGTTTGTGATAATTGAATAAAAATAAATCATTCCAGGATTTGTAAAAGGAATTAAGCCTTTATGGTAAATATTATTTATTATTACTACCAGTGTGACATTGCATGTGGCAACATGCAACAAGGGAGAATTTAAGGAGGCCGTCACCACGAGTCCCCTCGTTGGAAGTATGTGCCCACCCCCTAAAAATATACTTGAACAAGCAGAAAGTCATCAGTAAGACGGCTATACGAGTAAAAAAGTTGCGACTTTAGTCTTCATTCATTTTGTCTCATAGTACACCTCACCAACTCATCTAGTTTCTTTATCAGCCCGATTAGCAGGTATCATCGAATTCGAATCTCGGCAGAGTCTAACTCGACAGTATCCATGCGATGTGGAAACAGGCGATAACCGTAAGGTTTGATTTGCTCAATAGAGCCAAAGCTCGTCATTCGACATTCGTCTACCGTTTACAATCCAAGTTAACGACAAAGAGCCATTTTATATTAGTGTTGTAATCTTAACTTCACTACGCTTCAAACTTCACTACGCTTATAGAGACAAAATAAGACATAGATATGCGGTTGCAACATAATTGTGAAGATACGAAAAAATTCCATTGAACATTAAAAGCAAACTTAATAACTACAAATTAATAATGTGAAAATATAATCATGAAAGTCTCGTTTGGTGCATAGTGTTCGAATAAACATAAATATCATATAATAATTATAATATTTAAGTCAAATTCCAGTTCATTTTAAATAAATTTAAATTCAATTAACTTTAAGCTGTGTTAAGATCTAGATTCATTTAATGAAATCAAAAACTCTCGCTCTATCTTGTATAATTCCTCTTTAATCTCGTAAGTTACTTACTCCTCGTTTTCGTTCCAGTTTATATACTCCTTGCTATAGCCTTGCTATAGCCTATATCCTGAAAATGCATCTTTCCAGGCGTGACTGAATAACTATCACTTCTCGCTGCCGTAAATCTGCTTGAACTCTTAAATTATAACGGACTTGCACTACTGTCTATCTCTTTTTCTCTTCAGTTCACTAAATTGTAAAACCAATTACGTTTCGGGAGTTCCATTATTAAGAAGTGCAGTATAGATATACGTGTATAATTTAGATATTAGTACAGTTAAATACCTTTTGATTGACAGATTGAAAGTAGACCATAGATGTTACGGACTTACTACTAGAAATGGGTTCAAGTTACAATGCTATGAATATCTAATAGTAACTTATTTTTAAACACATTCTAAATGATCAACATGTTTAACTTGCATCAAAAACTTGTCTACAAATTTCATATCACAGATAACGCAAGGACATTAAGCAACAATGAAGTTATACATGAAGAATAGCAGCCAACGAGCAAATTGAAATCTCAATTATAAATTATTCCTATCACTAGGTTCAGTAAATTGAAGAGACCAGATCAGGTGTACCACCTGGTTGTCTCCATTGCTTGATATATTTTGATTAACATAATCGATCGTTACACTCTGAAATATACATTATATACCACAAAGAGCTGATTTGTCAAGCTAGAGGCCTCAGGCCTCTAGCACCGGTAAATTGATTGATAAATTATACAATTATACCAGCTGAAATAGAGATAGGCATCCCAAAAACCCTATATTTCGCTCTCTCTTTTTCTATCCTTCAATCTCACTCACTCTCACCCTCTCTCTTTCTCTCTCTCTCTCTCTCTTTGGTACTTTAGCAATGAAATGGTTTGAGTAAGCAATCTAACTTCTGGTATAACAATAACGATAACGTCTCATTGTAATGAGTAACGAAACTGCTAGCGACTAAAATATTCCAGTCTTATCTATATCTACACTACAGACTTCGAAATGTGAAGATCTGGGATCAGTGATGATTTTCCATTGCATTAATTTGTCACCATAAGACAATATAAAATGAACTATCATGAAAGGTACACCAAATATAAAGTCATTCACGACCAAATACAATGATATGTATTTCAAATATGCCACAAATAGATATATTAGCAATGAAACTAGAGTTACTAATATTTAAAGCAATTTAAATGAATGAAACTTTCTAAAATCTAAATGGTTACAAAATTAATGATTCACTATTAATTGTAAATCAATAATTTTAATTATAATCAAACTTTATTATTGAAGTTATTCTTATTGATTGCAAAGTTAGAGACAAATAATATTAGGCGAAACTTTCAATAATTCATTTATCATTTAAGTTCTGTTTATTCTCTAATTCGCTAATTCACTCGTAACATAAACAATTCTTCGAAATATTATTTAAAGTGTTCACGAATCACGACAAATGATACTGTTAAACTATAAATATCAGCTACGTAATTTATTTCCGTCATTAACATCATAGGCAGTATTGTTAGACAGGATGGGTAAACGGGATTGCTTTCTCAGGGAATGACGCCCCTGCCCAGTAAATGTTAGTCGAAGCTGAGGAAGGAATAGGGGGCCACCTCGTCATAAGCAGAATCACCCAAGAATAATAATATATCACAAGGAATGTTCTAACTAATTTAAAGATTCGCTCGTATGAGGGCATGGAGAAAAAGACGGTAGATAGAGATGAGTGGAGGCGTTTTATACCATGGACCTGGCAGAAGACAGTGAACTAAGAGAGAGAGAGAGAGAGAGAGAGAGAGAAAGAGAGAGAGAGAAAGATTAACATCATATACGTAATTGTTTATTGTATAAAAATATTCAATCTGCTTCCTTATAATTCCATCCTTTTAAATACATGCCAACGTAAATGCTGATAGAGAAGAATTAAGACATATTGTGCGAGTGACTTTTGAAACCAAAGTGGCGGATTCATCACTCAGTCCGCTGATCTATCAGCTACGTCTTAGCAGCAAAGAGGATGCAGACTAGCAGCCCTTAGCAAGTCTATGTGCCCAGCATTGCTAACAATTGCAACCGCTTAATTAGAAAAAATCTACAAAAATACCAAAGAAAACGAATCTCTGTTTCTTTGACAGTTACGACTACTTGAATTAAACTAAATACATAAATGAGACCGAAGGTCATAATATTTAATCCTAGCTTTGCAATGCCACTATAAGCTCACTAAAGTCACTCAATGCTCATTGACAAGATTTTAATTATACATGTATTACCAATATTTTTCAGAAGTTTGATCATGTTCCAAGGCTTTACACAAGCGATGTACGATATTAGGTGAATGAATTAACTAAACTCTTTTAACTGTTGGTAAGCAACAAAATATATTTTATAAACTACAATTTGCAAAATTTCAATAGAAAGAATAGTAATAATATTGTCCACGCATAAGAAGAAATTCACAAAATTTAACGTAATAGATACATCAATTTAATTGAAAGAAATTGTAATTCCATTAGTTATAATGTACTTAATTTAAAAAAAGTTAGCTAAGCTCTAGTAGCCCCTGCTTGGCGTTTATTCCCTAGATTCTCGTCTCCCACTGTGTCCACGCGCAGAATCCATCTCTTCACCGGAAATCTCACTGGAACCGTCACGCGAACTCTTACTGGAACTCTTACTGGAACTCCTACTGGAACGTTTACTGGAACTCTTACTGGAACGTTTACTGGAACGTTTACTGGAACGTTTACTGGAACGTTCACTAGCCCTACCTCTGGAGTCTTCAGAGTATTTGTCATCAGTGTCCGTGACGTCACGGGAAGTCCTGTCTTCGTCCTGGGAGTCTGAACCTCGAGAGCTCGTGTCTCTGCGCGGAGTTGAACCTGTAAACCTGTGGTCGAGCTTCTTAACGTCTGTTTCTTCATCGCGCCCGTCATCCACCTCATCGTAATCATACCCACCTTCAGCAGTAAAATTTACCATTCATTCAATCAAGACATTCGTCAATCAATGAATCATTTAATCAATCAATTAATCATTAAAATCGATTAAATAGTCAATTTGATAATCAATCAGTGCAAAGGAATTAATTAAATCATAATGGATCGTTTAACATACCACTTAATTCACCGTTCCAGCAAAACATTCTAATCAACCAAAAGATGTTAATTCTGTGATCAAAAAGCAGCACACAACTCAACACTACAATCAGTTGTAATCACATACCCTCTATTAGTGGGGCAACCTTGACTTTACACTACAATCAGTTAGTCTTAATCGCATACCCTCTATTAGTGGAGCAACCTTCACTCCACACTACAATCAGTTAGTTGTAATCACCTACCCTCTATTAGTGAAGCAACCCTGACTCCACACTACAATCAGTTTCAATCACTTACCCTCTATTAGTGGAGCAACCCTGACTCTACAATCAGTTAGTTTTAATCACACACCCTCTATTAGTGGAGCAACCTTCACTCAACACTACAATCAGTTGTTTTAATCACTAACCCTCTATTAGTGGAGCAACATTGACTCGACACTACAATCAGTTAGTTTTAATCACATACCTAGTGGAGCAACCTTCACTCCACACTACAATCAGTTAGATGTAATCACATACCCTCTATTAGTGGAGCAACATTGACTCTACACTACAATTAGTTAGTTTTAATCACATACCCTCTATCAGTGGAGCAACCTTAACTCAACACTACCATCTGTTAGTTTTAATGACATACCCTCTATTAGTGGAGCAACCTTCACTCCACACTATAATCAGTTAGTTTTAATCACATACCCTCTATTAGTGGAGCAACCTTGACTCTACACTACAATCAGTTAGTCTTAATCACATACCTAGTGGAGCAACCTTCACTCCACACTACAATCAGTTAGATGTAATCACATACCCTCTATTAGTGGAGCAACCTTAACTCCACACTACAATCAGTTAGTCTTAATCACTTACCCTCTATTAGTGAAGCAACCTTGACGAGGTTTTCAAATCGTTTGTAGAATTCTTTTGATAGATTGAAACAAGAACTCGGTTCTACGTCAGAGACTCTGTCAAAAATAGAAATAGATATTAAGGTATAAGAGATGATTTCAATTAACAAAACATGAAATGGAACACTATTCAAGCAATCAAGCACTTCCTAGTACCTCGCGGGTCTCTTCAACAAATAATACAAAGTGTAGTTACCATAGATTTTGCAGTATTAGCAAAAAAATTCAATACTTTAATTTTACTTTACTGGCTACTACATCAATTTATTTTGTACTATATGTGTATCGTCCGGGTCAATCAATAATAGACCAACCGAATACTGCACACGTTGTAAGAGGTGTCTGAGTAAAAACTGAGGAAGGCAAACAGAAACCAACCCAGATGACATATTTTTTCTCAAGCTAAAGACGATAAAGTAACTCTTTTGCGAACGAATCAACGCATTAATCAATGGAGTGTTTTTATGCATCGTCAGAGCAGAAATTGAGCTGGAATACATAATTTGGACCTGCCACTTGACAGAACTTGGCAGAGAAAGAGATATGTATTTACATCATTCTCACACAGCTGATGTTGTTTTGTAGTACCACTCCATATTGTTAGATTATTACTAAATAGGTATCTTTGAATTTGTTCACATTTGTGATGAGATAATCAAATAAAATTGGTGTGAAAGCCAAAAACAGACACAGTTTAGAACGGGACGACGAGAAATGGTGCTATCAATACTAAGTATATAAATGAAGAAATAACACAATTCATAGCATACAATATCAGTCATTCAATAAATAAAATATATAAATATAAAATATATATAAATATAAAATATATATTATATATAAATATATAATACATTGATATAAATCGCAAATAGCATACAATATCAGCATAGCATACAAATCAGATCAAATAAATAGCAAAGAAAAAAATAAATCAAAATCAAATAAATAGCATACAATATTAGTCATTCATTTATTAAGCATATTATAACATTTCATTATACAGAATGCTAAACTGGCAGTTAATTAGAAATTAACTGCCAGTTTAGCCTATTAGAGAGAGAGAGAGAGAGAGAGAGAGAGAAAGAGAGAGAGAGAGAAGAGAGAGAGAACTGTGTTTATTACTTAGTATCATGAATCAACACACAAACATAGGTAAGTAGATCAATCAAGATACAAATAAACGTAAATATTAGCAATTAACAACTGATGTGGAAAGTTAACGTCTACAATTATTTAACAATTCTGCAATAGCCACTAATCAGTTCACATTCGAGAAATCATCGCCACATAGATATGTGTTGCTGGCTCCGCTTTTGCCTCCACTAAGCCAACATTCGTATCCAACAGTAAATAAACGTTGTTACAAGAAGCTATCCAACTAAGCGTAGCTCCTTGAGTGATAAAAACTTCATAACCCACATGATACTAAGCGACGCTACAAAACTTTAGATAATTTAATAATGGCTTAAACTGCATTTTTCGTATTAGCATTGTTATGACATTATCTTCTCCTATAGTGTATACTGTAATTATGTTCGTATGTTCCATATAGTATGTTCGTATGTTATCTATCTTCGGTTGTCAGATTGTTTTGAAGTAAACGAAGATACATATAGATACGAACCTCTTAACATCCACAATATGCTGAAGTCGGCAAACCTTTGCCTTGTCTCCTTGTGCCTTCAGATTGCATCCGACCTCTGGAGTTTACTCTGATGAACTCCATTTAACCATTTAACTCTTCTACTGAATTAACTCAGGAAAAAAATCCAATAGATTACTTACCGAGACCCATCGCAGTACTGGACAGTTAGCCGCGTAGGTTCGGCCCGGGTTACCCTGCCCGGTAGGTAACGGCTCTTTGTGTTATCAACAGGGCCCAGCACGTAGCTGCCGCTACAGAATGGTCGACGTCTGCTGTAGGGACCAAACACCAGCGTTGAATCAACGGTCGAGTGCTGCTTGTTCAGCCATTTAACGCTTATTTTGGAGTGATCGACCCGTCCCATCACCTCTCCTGCACGATCAATCAGCTCATCAATCAAACAAATAAATATTACAAAAAGCAATAAATGTGACTGTATAGCTAGCATATTTCATCACAAATGAACTGATTTACTGATTTGGTTCAGTAAATCAGTCAACTGAACTCAACCTTATTGGAAATGTTTCCCAGAAATGTGCAATTGAATGATTCGCTATATGAATCGATCAGTGATTGAATGATATAAATGCTCGATCAGAAAATAGACAATCGCCTAATTGTAAAATTAAACAAAAAGCAATAAATGTGATTGTATAGCATATTTCTGCTTAAACTAAAATAAAATGTAACCAGCTTACAGAAATCAGATATCAAGATATAAATTAGTAAAATTTAGTAGGTAAACCATTTAAATATATCAATACAATGCACTGTCTTAAATAACTAACCTAATTCAAATGTTCTGCTGAATTCATTGTATCCAATCACCGGACTACCGATCCACTGGTCCTCACAGTGCTTGATGTAATTGACTGTGAAGCTGTACTGAGCGGATGTGATGACGTGGACATCATCTCTATCTCTTCGGCTCTTCTCGCCGTCATACAATTCTACTTCCACTGAGCGACTTCTCACTGAGACAACCTTGCCCGGGCAGAAACTGTTCTTATAGCGCGGGTGCTCGGATATGACATAATCCCCCTTCTGCGAGCAACAAAATAATGGGACAACTCTAGTTTTTAGTTCAATAGAAAATTGTCATCTTAAACATCAGCAAAAAAAAGGCATAAATATTTAGACTAAATATTAATTCAATAATTTGTAACCTAGGTTAAACAAATTGTATCAGCTAGAAACTTAATTAAATTAAAACCAATATTTTAAGGAGAAATATACATCTAAATTACACGCAATTTTACATTTACACGCAAATACTTCTTTTCTTCCAGGATATGAGAACCTGGGAACTCCTTACCAGACAGTGTAGTTTTAGCAAATAATGTCAAATCTTTTAAAAGCCAACTGAAAGATTTTGATTTTAATAAGTTTTTAATTTTTAAATCCAGTACCAAAAGTGACTAAAGTTTAAATAGTTTTTGCTTTTTGATTAGTTTTGCTACGACCAATTTTCTATTGAACTAAAAACTAGGGTTATCCCATTATTTTGTTGCTCGCAGAAGGGGGATTGGATACAACAGTCCGGTTATTGGATACAATGAATTCAGCAGAACATTTGAATTAGGTTAGTTATTTAAGACAGTGCATTGTATTGATATATTTAAATGGTTTATAGATTTCTTTTTATGGATTGCAATGCTTGTTCAATTTAAATTGATTATTGATTAGTTATACAATTAAAACAAACGCACGTAATATTTTAATATTTTGTATATGGTGGTGTTTTACATTTATTCGTAAATAGATTTTAATGTACTATGATACTGTTTCCTGCTAATGTGTAGGGGCATTTTGAAGTAAGTAATATTATGCTTAGATTGAATGTCTTGATTGCTATAAACTTTTAACTGCTTTATATGATTTTAATTTGCTACATGTGTTAAGGGCACATGTTAGTGCCTTCGTGTCCTTTTTCACTTTATCTCCATGTATTTCTGGTGTACGATTTTACCGAAGTAAAATAAACGTGATTCAATTCAATTCAATAAATCTTATAAATGGGTTTCAAAAAACTCAGTCTAAATATGTAGAATAGCACGGTGCACATTATTTCAATGGATTGGGACTATCGAATAAAAAGTGATAAAAAGAGAAAAAGAGAGCGATAAATTATTGGTAGGTGAGAGGGGGAAGTACACTGGATGGAGAGAGAGAGAGAGAGATACAGACAGACAAACAAAGAGAGAGAACAGAGAGAAATACGAGACAATAATCTGCTTTGATATTAGACACAATACAGATGCAAACCAGGTCCACATTTTCAATTCTTCAATAATGCATTTATTCGATAAATCAGTTATACACTGGCGATTTCCTGTTATCTGTTATTTATTTCTTAAGGTTACAGTATGTCTGATCGTTGGTAATCTAGAGATGAGACTACGGGAAGGGGCAATACATAGTGGAGCTAAAAAAAGAAACTGTAAACAATATCAGTCATATATGCATGATAAAAGGCAAAAAGTCAAAGATTTTTTTCAACTCTGTAAAGTAGGTCAACGACCGACGAACCTGTCATATGAATCACGTGCCTATTTTTCCAAAGTTTGAAACCTTAACCGAATCACTGACTCCGTCATAACTGACTAGAACTAAAACTACTAAGTCCATAACAATTACTAAGGATTGCCAAGTTAATTGCTACGTCATTTCACTACTATGATAGAGCTAAAGGATGTCTGGATCAGGAGAACCTACAATCAGACAGTAACTAAAGCATAAATTCTTAAGAGCCAAGGTGAGAAAGGATCACACAACTTCACATACCCTCAGTGAAACACTGCGGCTATCAGTATCAGTGACGATCGCTTCCCTCCATATTCTCTCTGTGTCACCCATGGAGTCCTTCACCAGGTAACCGTCATCTCCTAAATTCTCAATCACCACGCCTACTCAACACGAACATTCCCAACGTTAAAATACATGTATAATGGTTAACCTTTAAAATTTAATGATTAAAGGAAAAAGAGGTAGAGGTAGGCCGAGATTAGGTATGTTAGATGATTTAAATACCCACTCATATGTGGAAATGAAGAGGAATGCGGAAGACAGAGAAGAGTGGAGACGTTATATAACATGGACCTGTCAGTAGGCAGTGCACTAAGAGAGAGAATGGTTAACCTTTGTTTAACAATACATGAAGGTGCGGGTGAGAACTGCAGCTTCAAGTAATGTGACTAGCGGATGACTGCTTGTAATGCTAAGAGGCAGCCAAATGGCCTTAGAGAATTTTAAGATTAGTTTTCAGCATATTAGTTTTTATATAAGTTGCTGAGTACAATAAACCAATGCAAACATTTAATATAGTCAAGTGTTAAGATAGAGAGAAATTAAGAATTGATTAAAAGAAATCATTTGCTATCGTCAATAGGCTGATCTATTTCGACAAAGATATTTAAGCATACAAAGAATGCGGAACACAGAGAAGAGTGGAGGCGTTATATACCATGGACCTGCCAGTAGGAGTGCACTAAGAGAGAGGGATTAAAGCATAGCATAGAAAACCCGTAACCTCCATAGCCGCATTTGTTTGGCGTATATACGTCATGTTCTACGCCTCTGTGAGGAGTTAAATTTTTGTGTTAAATTATTTTATTGCACTGAATCAGATCTAATGCGGCTTCACTGAATCAGCGGATAGGAAACCAACGAACCAGTATAGAACCAGCCATCCTCGGAGAACCTCGCTAGTACCTCCGCGTTCATCTCAATCACTCCCTGAGTTCGGCGTAGTCTCAGTAGGTCATCCAGATTTGTCTCATCTATAATTGAATAGTAAATAGTAATCATCATCATCACCACCATCACAAAAGAAACAACAGACCATTTCTTCTCAATCGGTAAATTAATAGATCATCATCATCGTCTTGATAGTCGTCGTCGTCGCGTCGTCGTCATCATCATCGTCATCATCATCATCATCATGGTCATCATCATCGTCATCATCATCGTCATCGCCATCGTCATCACCATCGTCGTCGTCGTCGTCGTCATCATCATCATCATCATCAAAATCATCATCATCATCAAAATCATCATCATCATCATCCCTTGAATCCCAGTTTAACTAGGGTCGGCATTAGAAAATTTGTAGCAATTTATGGAGCCTAGACGTTCACCACCTGAATGTCCTTTCTGACATTGTGCAAACGTTTGTGGATTTGCAACAAGAACCAATATGCCCTAAAACTTACCGACTTACCTAAAACTTACCGACTTCGCCACTGGCTAGAGCCAGTGGCGAAGTGGCTTACCGACTTCGCCACTGGCTAGAGCCAGTGGCGAAGTCGGTAAGATACTCGACCGCGGATCAGTTGATACGGGTTCAAATCCTGGGCTCGCCCGTCACTGACAGCGCTTTCGAGTGAGGAAACTGACGTTAACCTTAGCTTTTTTAGCTTTAAAAGTAATGGTCGCCATCAGTGGCGGATCAAGAAATCTTTTAAGGGGGCTCGAAATTTTTTTGACGGTACACATTTTTTACTTACGCCCTGCCTTCTCCGGGACATGTGGCGCAACCGGAAAAATGCTACTGGGGGGACTCAACATCCTTTTTACCACAGCGCTCGGCTCATATTGTATCTCATTATCGCACCCCCCACTCATAACCGAACTAAAGTCAAAGGAAAACCTAAAATGCTTAAAATCCTACATTTGTTTTGGAAAAAAGTAGGTTAATTTTTTCACCTTTGATGAAACTCAGCGGATCTGGACGAAATGCAAAAGGGACATAATTTTGCGGTAGGGAGGGAGGGGCTTTTAAGCCCCAACCTGCCAAGGCTGGTTGCAAGCTGCTCCGAGACAGAGTTCCCATTTCTTACTTGCACCCTTTGTACTTTTATAGAGTGATAAAAGTGAAAATTGACAGCTAGTGAAACGGTCAACATTTTTCGGACCCCCTTCCTTTATACAGGGCCCCTAGTATACCAAATATGGGCCCCTAGAGGGGTCCATATTTGAAAAACTTCGAGCTAGTGAAATTGAGTTTTTACATTTCCTTCCTCCCCCTTTAACCACTGCTTCTACATATTTACACATACAAATTACCATAAAACAATGAAAATATAGTTTACAAATTTTCATCGGCGGGCCAAAGGGGCCTGGTCGCCATATATATTAAAAATTATACGAAACCTACACATGAGCTTTGATAGTAAGCCCAGAAACCCAAATATACCCTGTAGATATTATATGTTAAGACATATTTGCAGTTTTCACAATAAATGCCCATCGTTACAGTACTTTGTTTTCGCTAAACACATACACGTACAACATATTTAAGCTGTCGTAAGCAAACATAAAATGCATTAATTGACGGTTTTACCGCAGGTTTTAATAAATTTATTTTGCTTCGTGTTAAGTATGTAATCTGACAGTCTATTCGTATGCCTGGTTAAACTGGGATTAAAGGGAAGATGATGATGATGTTAAGTATGTAATCTGATTGTAAAATAATTTAATTCAAGAAAGGGTAAACATTTACAAACCCTCCTCGTGTTCAGACCGAAAACTTTCTAAGTCACTCTGCAATATATGAAACAAAGTAAATGGATAAAATGTTATGCGGTAGTTTAACGTCCGTTTCCTGACTAGAGAGCAAGTTAGAGATGGGGTGAGCACAGGATTTTAAATCTTCATCTACAGATTCGCACGCGGAAACATATCACGTTACCGGTTCAGTATACAGGGTGAGTAAAAAAAAGTGATAGCACCTGCAAAAAGTTTGAATATCTCAGGCTATTATTAATATTTTCAAAGCAAACTTTTATCAATTACTAAGGGACTAATTGTTGATGGGGTGGCCAATTTTCATCCATTTTAATCTATGGATTGGCCAGATATACAAGTTTCAGCAGAGCAACCCCCCATATTTTACCTAAAAATGGCGCTTGCTACAACGGTAAGGGCAAATTGCACTTCATTGGCGAGAAGGAAAAGGTGAACCCTCAGTATTACGTCAATACTTTACTTCCCTAGCTGTTTGATAATTGCTGTGCTCTTCTAACAAATGGTTTCATCTTTCAGTAGGATGATGCTCCGACTCATGCATCTCGCTATGCACGTGAATGGATCAACGAGAGAAATCCGCATTTCATCATGAAGAGTGAATGGCCTCCAAACCCTCCCAATCAAAATCCTCTGGATTACCATGTCTGGGGAACCATGCTGCATCTCTATCAGAAACACCAGTCGAAGCCTAAAAACAAGGCAGAACTGCAGGAAGTGCTACCTACCATCAATTTGGGAGAGACTGCCCCAAACGGGAACCAACAAGGCTGTCTTAGCGGTCCGAAAGCTGCTGCAGTCCTGAAAAACAACTGGAGGAAAGCATATTGAATAGTCAGTAATGCTAGCAGATACAACTGGTTCTTTCTGAACCACCGCAACGATCCTTTTCTGAGCTAAAATAAAAATAAAATAAAATGAAATTTTTATTTATAGTACGTTCAAAAATGGGGGGTTTCTCCGCTGAAACTTTCATAATTGGTCAATCTATGCACCAAAATTGATGAGAATTGGCCACCCCATCCGAAATTAGTCCTTTAGTATTTGGTAAAAGTTTGATTTGAAAATATTAACACTAGCCTGAGATATTCAAACTTTTTACAGGTGCTATCACTTTTTTTTACTCACCCTGTACACACGTTTGAATAATAGATTGATTAAAATAGATAAACAGAAAAATTTCTAGAGGCAACGTCATTATTGTTAGTGCATAGCGACAGATTACATCATAGCGAAAAGTGTGGAAACAGTTTAATGAACTCTGCAAAACTTTAAGTATTAATTATTGAAGTATATTATGCAATATAGCTTGTAATTAACTCAGTGCATTTCAATTATAAACTAGCATGTAATATTGCAAAATCAGTAAATTTGATACTTTGAAATATGCAGCATAATTTAACAAAACAATGATGTTATAGGTCCAGGATTGAAGCTGCCATAGTGACTATTTGCTTGAGGTCTGCTTCCATCAGCAACTTCGAGCTTTACGATTTCATAATTCAATTTTTAAATTTGAATAAAAAGCTGGTAAAAAAGCTAAGGTTGACGTCGTCCATTTCCTCACTCGAAAGCGATGTCAGTGACAGGCGAGCCCAGTATTTGAACCAGCACATACTGATTCGCGGTCGAATATCTTACTTACCGATGTCGCCACTGGCTGGAACCAGTGGCGACATCGCATATAATCACGATGCATAGAATAACATCGCATATAATCACGATGCATAGAATAACATCGCATATAATCACGATGCATAGAATAACATCGCATATAATCACGATGCATAGAATAACATCGCATATAATCACAATGCATAGAATAACATCGCATATGCCGCTCGAATCCCAGAGCTTCAAGCTCAACGTCCTTATTAAATAGGGCTGAAATATTGTTAGTAAGCTAGCCTTAATAAGCTAGCGATATCGAGTAAAAGGCTATTTAAACTTTATATGTTTGTCAAGTCGTAAATCAATCGCAGGTTATTCATGAAAATTCTGCGAAATAACTTCATAACTATTAGCAAGAAACAGAGTGTGGAGACACTGTGGAGAAAGTAAGCGAGATGTTGGAAAACGCGAGAGAGGCACTGGAAAGTAAAGGACTGATGGTAAATAAGAAAAAATCGGAGCATTTGTAGAGTATACGGAAGGGTGAGATGATAAGCGGAGATAAAGTAATAAGTCAGGAAAAATTGAGGTTTGACTGATGATATGGTGCGGGACAGGAAGGACTGGAGAAAGTCTATTCATATCCCGACTCTGGTTAAACTGGGATTTAAGGGAAGATGATGATGATGATGAGCTAGAAACAGAGTAAGCTTCAAAAGGCTGTTGCATATTCTTTACGCTTATTTTTGCACTAAAACAATTTAGTAGCGATTTAGTCCAATGTTTGAATGCGAGAAACTCACTAAGGAAATACTGACAGGAAATACTCATAGTTTTATTGGGTATTTAACGCAAGATCTTACTAGTGTTTCGCTATATCAATCAAACCTGTACATTTTTCTCAAAACTTCTCATTACTCTTATCTTATCTAGCTCATGTCGGGTAGTCTGAAATATACAAGAAATTAATCAATGAATTAATCAATAATAGATTCAGGAAAACGCCTATTATATTCACAAGGTGCGTAAATACTTCATAAATGTGCAAAAAATCAATCAATGGAATGATAAAGACTCAACGAACCTGTATTTCGAAAATGTAATACTAATAGACCGCATGGCACATTTAAAACATTGCAAGAGCTTCAACATTTTATTATGCCGGTAGCATGAAAATTATACAAAGCAGCCATTTCGATAAAAGAGCGGCCTTCTACCCTCGCATCTAGATTTTAAATATTATCTTACACATAACTGCAGAAATAACTAACTAACTAACTAACTAACTAACTAACTAACTAACTAACTAACTTAATCCTACAAAACGTTCTGACTTTTCAGTTGTTTCTATGATACCCGTAGCAATAAATTGGATTGACCAAGAGACTGAGACAAAGAAATTATATTGTAACATAGAGGAAACTGTATTCTTACATCAGGGGGAAGTTAAAGTTCTAAAACTCTAAATAATAGAAACCAAAGCGTAATACTACTCCATATATCTTGATTTTTATACGATATTAGTAGACTTAAAGCTATTAAAATTGTCTATAGTGAAATATCATCAACATGCAGTGTGTTTTTTATTTAATTTTCAAATAGAGAAATTTGCTACCAATTCAGTATTCTTTACCTTTTTTCCACAACTAGTGTTCATTCATTTCTCAATAAAAATTTGATGCTCAAAATCCTTCCTCGATACCTTCCAATGTAAATTTATAAGTCGTCCCTTTACATTCACTTTCAGTTATGAATTGGTTACTCATATATTTTCAGAATATAACTGGGCTTCTTGAATCAAAGCAATGAACACAATTAGTCAACTAGGTAAACCACGAATCGAGCTACCATTCATTTAGACATTTCGTAAACAATGCATATATACATGTATATCTCTTTTGGTGCACTGCCTACAGGCAGGTCCATGGTATATAACGCCTCTACTCTTCTTTGTCTTCCGCTTTCCTCTCCGTGTCCACATGTGAGTGAATCTTTAAATCATCTAACATTCCTAATCACGGCCTGCCTCTGCCTCAATTTCTTTTCATTCTGCCTTCTATGACCTCTTTTAGTAGACTTTCTCCCTTAGAATGTGTCCTATCCAACTCTTCTTTCAATTTCTTAGTAAATCTATCAACTGTCTATCTGTACCAACTCTCTCCAGAACTTTCTCATTTGTAACCTTTTGAGTCTAGCTAATCCTCTCCATTTTTCTCCCTATCCACATTTCCAATGCCTCTGTTTCCTGATATCTTCCTTCCTAAACGTCCATGTTTCACATCCATACTATAGCTTGGTCCAAACCTGGATTTTCACTATCGTTATCTTTGTGTCTTTCTTTAGACTTTTTGTTAAAACATGCATATACATGTGTATTATATATATATATATATATATATATATATATATATATATATATATATATATATATATATATATACACACACACATACATACATACATACATGTATATCTTCTCTTCTTCAGTGCACTGCCAAGTGGCAGGTTCAAGGTACATATTCATACTCAAAGTCTGTTTTCTCGCTCCATAAGAGCACTCCTTAGATCAACAAGTTAATCTCTTCACAAAGTCCATGCCTTATCCATACCATATGTAGCCTATAGCTTGGGAAAAATATGGCTTCTGAGGTGGTTTCCCGTTGCCTTTCTCAGTTAGGTGGATTAATTACCATTTAATTCTGGGGGAAAATATTTCATGGTGAGGTGGGTCCCCTCTTGCCATCCTCAGCTCCTGCCTTTAGTCGCCTCTTACGTACACGCGGCAGCAGTGGTCCAATCACACCCGAGCACAACATGGGAATATTATATATATATATATGTATATATATATATAATTTATATATATACAGTATATATATAATATCCATATTATATATATATATATATATAAAATTTATATATATACAATATATATATAATATCCATATTATATATATATGTGCAATATATATATATATATATATATATATATATATACATATATATATATACATATATATATATACATATATATATATATATACATATATATATATATACATATATATATATACTGTATACTAAAATTATATACTATATAATACAACTATACTAAATAATATATATATATATATTATTTAACTACTCTATATATATATATATATATATATATATATATATATATATTTATTTATTTATATATATATATATATACCTCTTTAAGCTTGATTTGTTTTAGAAGAGTTTCTCGAAGTCTCCTCAGTAGCTCTTGAGCTGCTGGATCTGTCACAAATAAACAGGAAGGGAATAATATTCAATCCATCAAATTAAACAATATCCAACAAATAAAAATATCTGGTTCATCACATCGAAGACAATGCAACTACAGACATTATCACACTACTTTAATACACTAGCATATGCAAGTTAAGTTTATGCAAAGACCAAAGAAACAGATTCAAAACTGAGAAAATATTTTACACAAAGTAAAAGGTCAATAAATTTGGCGGAGCTGTGGTTACAGCTAGTCCAGAAACGTAAGCAATGTTTACAATAATCGAATTACGTCTTATGCATTAAATCCCGCAGTCTTAACTATACACCAGTGTAGTATGGGATATCACCAATCTCAGATGGTTAGTTCAAGTTCATGAGTTCAACTTGATCGCGACAGTACTTGAATTTACAAGGAGGTCAATTTCTAAAGAGCAGTTAGATTAACTAAGGACGCTGAGTAAGTATCTAGCAAAGAATGATATATGCAGATTAAAATATGTTTAATACTGATACGATTTTGTTTGAGAATAACTATAGAATTCTAATAAACGCTCATTTCGAGAAATTGTGAGGGTGAATAATGAATATACCTTCAGAATGATGTAGAGAAAGGCATTATGTGCACAGCATATTTTACGTTTCTTTGTTTTGTTTATTTGCATTAATTTTAGTTTCACTGAGTATTTGCATTCCGTTTCTTTGATTTTGATTTGGTTTCACTGTGCAATGAATGTGTGTTGTTTGCCCAAGTGGCGAAAAAGATATATATTAACTTCAGGGTAGAGTATTAACTTCAATAACGGTAGTCTCCAATAATAATTCTAACTTGCCGTACCTTACATTTGCATATTCAATGAGAAACTAGTTAGAAAACTCTCTCTAAATTGCAAGAATGTAGCGAAAGAATTTCAAATTTGGTAATTTTGAGAAAAAATTCGACATTTTTACGATTTAAATAATGTACCTATGACATTTATCTATTAATCCTGAAAAAATAACTCATCACTCATTAGATAAAGTTCGATATTGCGAATTTTATGGTCTTTATCACTCAAAGAAAAGCATACAAATCCTGGACAACTTTAAGGCAATTAACGCAACATAAATATAAAACAAAATTCCAAATGTTAAAAACTATAAAGATAACAAGCCTTGAAAAGTAAATAACAATTGCAAAAATATACTAAAACTGTAAAAATTAAGAATTTAGTGAGTAGGAACAGCATACCTATATTGCCGCCTTCATTTCTCTCTCTGTCCGTCTGCGTGCCAGTTTCCTCGTTCTTATGACCCCTAAAACAAAGAATTATGTTTCAATAATGCATCATAGAGCACCTTCCTCTCTCTAGTGTTCAGCTAAGTGGCAGGTCCAAAGTACAAATTCTTACTCGCATGCTGCTTTCCTGCTCCCAACGGCTGTAGCCCAAAAGATAATGGCTTTGTTTCTGAATGAATAATTGAAAAACTAGGAGAAATTTTAGACCGGAGGAAGATTTCAGTGCCTTCTATAAGAACCGATGGTCTCATTTTTCAATAGCTTCTGTGCCCTTTTTGAAAAACTTCTGTGGCCTTTATAAAAAGTACATTTTTGCACCCCCCCTCCACTAAACATTTCTTAAAAGAAGCTACGATGATGCATAACAAAATAGGTGTAGGATATCAGCCATTTCCAATATTTAAGTGCATGAGGGTGGTCACAAATTGACCACCCCATTCTTCCTCATGGTAGAGGAAAAAACATGTGCCTCAACATCTTTATTGCCATCGCAGCATCGACTTCGACAACAACGCCAGGGATGATTTTTGACTAATATACACTTTCCTATTTAATGATTTAATTGTATATTGATAGATCTATATATTGCGTAGCCATAATACCAAAGAAAATTCACTTAAAGGTCTTTAAGTGCTGCCATTAATTTTTCATTACTTTTTGTTCGTTACTACCATAGCGTCTGTAATTTTTCCTAATGTATGCGCCTTATTTAAAGTGTTTGTGCTTTTAATACTGAAAATATGAAAAATGTGTAAAATATTAAATGAAAATGTTAAATATGCCTAACTTATGTTTCCCTGGATTTTTCTTAACTTTTCTAACTTGTTAGCAATCTATAAACCCTCTTGTAATCTTCGCTCCTCCAGTAGAGATCTCCTTACTGTACCTGACATTAGATCGATCTGCCTTTGGCAGACCCTCCTTCGTGTTTTCTGCTCTAATGAGATGGAATTCTCTGCCAAACATTTTCGAGTTTGTAATTATACTAGTACATTTCTATGAAAGCCAAAAACCCATTTCTTTCCGCCATAGGTCAATTTTCTGACTTTCTTGACTCGGGTCTTGGACTTGCACTGTTATTTATCTCGCTTTCTCTTATGGTCTTTGTACGTGCATTTGTCATCGACTAGTGCGTTGGCACCTGTTTGAGACGTCCCTGACATAACCGTAAGGTGCGGAATCGAAAGTTAATTTGTCATTGCGTGATTGATTGATTGAAAAACTCTATTTAAAAAGGCCTAAATGACTCGTATTTTAAGACCTCATTCTCTATCAATAGAATGATAACGGTTTGAAACTCAAGCTCTTTCAGCGTAAATGACCCAAGTTAGGAGCAGATTTTCTTTCCGACAAATGGCTAATTTTGAAATCTCATTCTCCTTCAGCAAACTCAGCACACTGATGCGCTTAGTAATACCATGAACTGTTAAACAGATTACTACTTTAGTCTTTGGTATCATCATCATCATCATCCCTTTAATCCCAGTTTAACTAGGCATCGGACATTGGTATCGTGGTAATATAATTGTACAATAACCATACAATATAATTGATGTTAACACTCATAGTTTAGTGTTATTACCTACCAGTCTATGCTAACTATTCTCTGTATGTAATCCACAGTTCTAGCGTATCTCTCCTTACTTATTAATATAATGTGTTGACGCTGTAGCTCAACCTGAATCAATCAATCAATCCATCAATTCATCACTAAATCAGTCAGTCGATTGATCCATCGATAAATCAATCAATTAAATAATCACTCAATCAATCAAACAATCGTTCAACCACACAATAATCACAATAGATCCATCGGTAAATCAATCAATTAAATAAGCACGCAATCAATCAAGCAATCGTTCAACCACACAATAATCACAATAGATCCATCGATAGATCAATAAATCAGTCAATCAATCAATAATTTTTTTATACAATTCTCTCAGACCTCTCAGTATTTAATATTATCGTGTGCTTACGCTGCATTATAACGTCATTCAATCATTCAACTAAGCAATCAATTATTCAACCAATCAATCGATCATTCACGAAATTATATCAACATGTTTCCTAATATCTACTCTTATTCTCTAGTGTCACGTGCCGAAAGATAGAAATTAGTTAATTAAAACAATGAATTTAAACCTCACAAAATACTAGAAACTATTTAATCTTCAAGTTGGAAAAGTCAGTGTAAAACTAGATGAAATAGTTATAATGTGCCGCAATGGAAGTTTTCTCTAATTTCTATATTTTGGATTAAAATTTTAAAATAAATATAAACTGAAATATATCAATAGAAATCTTTTACAGATATACAAATCCTATAGATGCTACGCAAGAGGACAAAAACCAACGACGAGATTATCACAATTTCAAAAATGGATATTAATGACGAGCAAGCCTAGACTCGGAAACCTGTAGTTGCATATTCGTGTCGGTAATCCAACAGATTAGCAAACTGTATCGGTCAGCTTGTTCTTATTCAAGTGGCTAGAAGTAATGCACTTTCTAACTACTATGACTTATTCCACTATTAAACCTAAACTCTAAATCCATGTTCGGCGACAGTTTCCTGTTTCGAAAGATTGTCAGAGACGGCGAGCATCGAATTTGAATCGCGCACCATCTGATCCTCAGGCGACACCTAACCGATAGTGCCACTCGCTCAGACGACATTGATAAATCACTCAACGTTTACCGTTTTTCCACTGAAGAGTCTGATGGAGTAAAACCTCGGTCCCTCGTCGCTCCTGACAGGCAAGTCAGTGACTCTTCCAGGAGCGTAGAGCAAGACTTCCGGTAGATCAGAGTTCCTCACACAGCATAACACATAGCTGCCTCTCTGCAAAATATGTCGTAAGAGTTAACTAAGCCTTGAAAGGGGAAGATAAAGGGAAATCACCTCAGGCGCCAAATATTTTTCTCAATCTGAGGCTACATTACACTGTAGTATTGACAAAGGCGTTGAATTTACAAAAGGGAAACAAAAGAGCAAAAATAAGCACAACAAAATGGCATAATTAAGTGAAAATGAATAAGCAATTATTCTAAACTGACAATTGGGCATACCACAACTTCGGCAAGCCAGGCAATGCTTTCGATAATTGAATATCTAAATAGTTCAATTAGTAAAACGTCAAATAAAGCCAAGAAATTTTAAATCACCAATCATGAGGTTAAATGAACTCCTCATGATTTGATTCGGGTATTCTGATCGGAAAGAAAAATCTCTGACATTAATAGAGTCGGTAGAGGGAAAATCAACTAAGCTGCCTATAGGAAAACATAATAATACATTAGAAGAGATGGATAGGACACATTCTAAGTGGGGGAGGTCTATTAAAAGAGGCCATAGAATGTAGAATGAAAGGAAAAGGAGGCAGAGGCAGACTACGATTATAGATGTTAGATGATTTTAAGATCCACTCACATGTGGACATGAAGAGGAAAGCGGAAGACCGAGAAAAGTGGAGGCGTTATGTACCATGGACCTGCCAGTAGGCAGTGCACTAAGAGAGAGAGAGAGAATAATACAAGTATACAAGTTATATGATGCTGTTTGGATGGCCGAACTAATAGTAAGATAGCATAACAATCAGGAAGCCACCGGTTCAAATCTCAGCCCGAAGGTTCCTGTCAGCAGCCCTAGCATAAGGAAAAAACCTAAAGCCTTATTTAAAACGTTTGTAATGTTATTTAAACTATTTTTAGCCTTTTACTAGATTATAAAATTAATACGCACCTTAACGGCAGGCCTTGCTATGGCACCTGATATCGGTATGATATAGTTGATGGACACCTCCTGATCCTTTAAATCTTTCCAGTCAAACTTTATCAAACACACACGTTCGGTTACACCACTTTCAATACGACCTGCAATATTATAAAATAGTAAAATGTTGAGCAAATATAAAAAATCAATGCTTTTTTACATGCCAACTCTTCAATACAGTTGCATTTCAGGCTCAAAATTTAGTTCTCACTCTTGTATACTACTCAATATTCGCATTCATAGTCTGCTCTCAAGCTCAAAGAATTTTGTTAACCAAAAAGGTGGATCTTATTATAAAGTCTAAATAAGGGTTCTGAGATGGGTTTTCATTGTATTCCATTGTTTCTGAATTCCGAATTTTGAATCTCAGCTCAAAGGGTGACACTTCTCAATATCAATTTTACGAAGACGTATAGGCCTAGGCCTACTCTTTAAATAGATCAACAGACATCCTAGAATTGCAAATGGATTCATAATGAAAATGTTTAAATTTTTATTAATAATAAAGAATAGTAATTATAATTCGATTATAATTAGTTAATTATAATTCGTTAGTGGCTTTGTTTGTCAGTGGCGAGCATCGGCTCTGAGATTTGACCCTCACGAAGGCATGGGCTTGAATTCGAACCCTATTAATATGTTTCCAGCCAGGGCACCAAACGCTATTACGAATAACTGAGTCATTAAGTAAAGTTTAAATAAGTATAACGAGCAACTGAAGCTACCATAACGTAAGTCAGCATTTGAAGCTCAATATGTAATTTATTTTGCTTTGAATTATATTGTATATTGTTATAATTGTCTCTGTTATTCCCGTAGGAATCAGTAGAAGTGGGACATAACAGGGTTCTATTCCCAGCTCGGGCCTTAGAGAGGGCCAAACCTCTTAGTCCATGCTCGTCACGGACTAAGAGGTTTTTAGTCCGTGAAGTATTTACCGACAAACGGTAGCCAATCTTAATTACTATAACTAATTATATTTATTATTCTTCATTTGAAAGAAGCAATTTACTAATTTTTTCAAATATATATTGTAATAAAACGAAATAGAAAATAGCAAATTCAGTTCATTAAATTTCTAATAAATAGAAATTATTACACCTTATTTTGTTTCATCATATATTTACAACCAATCAAATCACTTATAGATTTAAGTATTTACCCGGATAATAGAAGCCATTCTCATTGAACCTCGCTACCACTTTTAGATGTTTCTGTTCGTGAGGTCGTGGATGAAACTTTCTCTCTCTAGAGGACTCAGCTTTTGGGCTGATATCACGTGACCCAGATTTCTTTAATCAATAATCAATAATCAATAAGAATTTAACGTCCAGTTCCTCGCCAAAAGGCAATATCAGGGACGTCTCTTGCAGACTCTACACAAACAGACGCCAAAGCAACACACGATGACGACTGAGTACACAGAGACCATAAGAGAAAGCGAGATCAAAACAGTGCAAGTCCAAGATCCAAGGCAAGCGGGTCAAAATTTAGACCTATGACGGAAAGAGATGATTTTTTAGCTTGCTAAAGGAAGTACCAATACAATTACAAGATTGAAGCTCTTGTGGCAGAGAGTTCCATATTGTCGGAGCATAAAACATGAGCGTCTGCCCATGGCAGATTTAATATTTGGTACAGTGAGAAGGTTTTTACTAGAGAGAGAAACGAAGACTACGAGAGGGATGATAGATGGATAAAAGATGAGATAGATAGGATGGTTTACCATAATTTAAACTTGTGAAGGTCAAATGACGAAATTTTGAATTTAATTCGTTCGGAGATTGGTAACCAGTGCAGTTTCTTAAGAAGAGAAGAGGTGTGGGATTTGAGTATTAGAATTTTGTACGTGTTGGAGATAAATTGGAGAGGTTTTCGGGAGATCATTCAACAGGGAGTTACAGTAAGCTAGTTTAGAATGGACAAGCGCATTAGCTAATACAGTGGCGGAATTGATATCAAGGGACTTACAATTTTTACGTAATTGACGGATATGGAAAAGTAAGAACGACAGACTGCTGAAATATGAGTTTTAAAGTTTAGATTTGAATCAAAAATTACCCCAAGGTTACGTGCAGAATCTGTAGGTATTGAGGGGATATTTTAAATGTTATGGTTGAGCTAGTTATTTATTACGCTGCTGTGGGTGCCGATGAGAAGGTATTCCGTTTTTGAAGGATTGTCAACAAGCCGATTAGCGCAAAACCAGGAGTGAACTAGATCAAGGGTAGATGTAAGCTTGGACAGAGCATCAAAAGAATCGGGACTAGAGAACGAGATGTAAATCTGGATGTCATCAGAATAAAAGTGAAATTTCAGAATCGATAGCAAGTGACTTAAGGGGGAGGTATATAAGGTGAAAAGGACGGGACCAAGCACAGAACCCTGAGGGACTCCACAAGGTAGAGTGCAGGATGGTTATAAAGTATTTTCAATAATTACAGATTGGGTACGCTGTGAGAGGTATGAGAAGAGGAGGCCAAGAGCCTTGCCAGAGATTCCAAAGCAAGAATTAAGTCTAGAAAGGAGTATTTTGTGGTAAGCAGCAGAGAGATCGTAATGAACGTCTTCCGTCCTCTTCCATCTTCAGAGTTTTCCTTGCAGACACAAAGCAGATATCTCTACTCTTAACATGTCCAATCTTTCACGTTCATAAAAGTGCACGCCGTCACTCACCAAGTTGAACTTATCACAAGTACTATGCGTTCATCAACCTCTTTCAGTCCTAAGCTTCAAAAAATTACTCCCGAGTTGTTTTTCATTACCTTCAATACTCCACAGTTCGACGCTGTATTTGTGGCCGTTAGAAAACCACAAAATGAAATTACATTTAATAAAAGCTGAAACATTTATATGAATAATTCTTTAATGAAGGGACTGGAGTAATTCTTTATATCTACCAATTTATTTGTTTTCTTTCGGATATCTAACATGATCTAATCTACTTCTCTTAATCGCGTAAATTCATTCGCGCCACTTAATAAAACACTAACCTGATTTGTATTTGTTTATTCTCTATGGAGAGAGGCGACAGAACAGAGTGAAAAAATTTAAATCGAAGTAAAAAAAGCGTAAGGTGAAAGAAGACACTAGAACTTTTGGATTCATTTGACAATAGAATTACAGCACGTAAAGGAGTAAATGTTGAAGGTAAATATAAATACTACTAATGCTATAAATATACGCATAGTGAACCTAAACCTACGACCATGCTGCAGGAACGAACAAAAACATTGAAGGGATTGATCCCATTGAACTAAATGCCTTAATGAATACTAAGAGTGAATTGCCATTGTGTGTAGGTAAGAGAAAAAAACACACACTCGTATATAGACGGTGTGTGTAATGAGGGAAAATGAGAGAGAGAGAGAGAGAGAGAGAGAGAGAGATAGTATGTGAGAGAGAGCGAGAGAGACAGAGAGGCAGATATAGACGGAATTGATAAGAGTAAGCAAGTGTAATTCTATTATGCGTACCTCTTTTTCGTTAGGTGTTCCATCAGATGTTTTATTCGTGATTCTTTTAGCCTTTTCCACAACATCTCTAGCACGTTTTATATAACGATCAGCTGTAGCAATCTCTTTCTCAATCCTAGTTATGTCTCTCTCCAGTATCTTCCACCCACTTCTCTCAAGAGACGCCATCAACGCCAGTCGGTTCACAACAAATGACACCGGCTTATTACTACTATACCTGAAACATGAATTCCTGAGTAACTGAATGACAGGGAGAAGATGAACAGAATCTTGGCTAAATTCGACTCTCAATCGTCGTGTTAATCGTTAGCAACTCTCGAAAGGATACAATAGATAGATGTTGATTGTAATACTCTTAGAAAATAAATACACTTTAATCACATGAATCAGGTTTAAGCCACGCACCTAATACAAATCAGAGTAGCAATAACCCTCCCTAAAGAGCTCGATTATGAACTATCATAACAGAAAATGACTTCGAGAATAAGCAGGTATAAGCATCTGCCAAGAGTATATAAAAAACAATGAACTTACGCTTTACGTTCAGCTGGTGTAATTGCATTCCACACAATCAAATCAAGTCTCCTGTGAAACATAAAATATCAGATATTTATTGTCATTGTTTAGAAGATGAATATTCACTTTTATAACTGGCTGTAACTGGTCACAACTGGCTGTATTGTATATTTATAAGTATAACATTTATACGTAATTATGTATAAATTATAATATCTGAAGCAATAAGATCCAAACCAACGTCTGAAAGAGCATTCGGTTGGTGGGCGCCTAAGCTCCAGAAATTGCTACCAAAATGTAAACGAATAGAAAAATTAGGGGATTGATAGGGTGCGACGGAGAGGTTTGGATTCGTATCCTGACCCATGTTAAACTCTGATTCAAGTAAAGATGATGATGATGATATGTAATTATGTATGATTACATAATTACATAAAAATGCATGCCTTACACAGTACTCATATTTCAATAAGGTCCAGCGGTATGAACAGCTGTTGGTCGATTGTGTTAATAATCAAACCGTCAGAGAGCAGAAGTGCCAATCATATTATACTAGTGTCAATTGTTGGTTATTTATATTAAATGCAACCAATATAAAATAATTTGCTTCCATATATTCCTTCATTCAGCATTTCATTTTTAATTATCAGTGTAAAAAACCTTTGAAATTTCTTTATAGCATCCGATACTTTGTTTTCATACTCAATTTGATTTCCAGCGACATGCTGCATCACTTTCCTTGGATCCAGAGTCTACACATGTGAAAAAAGACTACAAAATAAATATAACAGTGCAAGTCCTCCAATGAAATACATTGAAAACTGTTTCAAGCTTGATCCCGCCAAGGAATATCTTCCTCCTGAAGTAACATTTAAATACTATCTGTTATTCAATGTGTACTAAATTAGCTGAGCCACTGGCGTGTTGGCAAGTTGTTTGACCACGGATCAGTAGGTGCAGGGTTCAAATCCAATGTTCTCCCGTCAATTACTCTCTCTCTCTCTCTCTCTCTCTCTCTCTCTCTCGGATCAGTATGAGCGGGATTCAAATCCTGCTCTCGCCCGTCACTGATATCGCTTTCGAGTGAGGAAACTGACGTTAACATTAGCTTTTTTTAGTGCACTGCCTTCTGGCCGATCCATGAGTTATAACGCCTCCACTCTTCTCGGTCTTCCGCTTTCCTCTTAATGTCTGTCACTGATATGTTATCTAAAACATGTATTTTGCTGAGAAAGAATTAAATGTTAAACTTGGGTTTAGTCTTTTTGGCTTTATATTGCTCAATAATTATCGGGGTCGGCGTCAGGTATAACAGACTGGAGAGGGAGGGGGGGGGGTCAACCTGAGATCGGCGCCCGTTGAGGCCCGGATGTACTTTATGCCTGTATATCATAAAATATACCTGTAGTCTGCTAGCAAGTATAATTGTGTTGAACTGCTACACGCTCTGTAAAAATAAATTCATTCTGGAAAAACTGGGAAAGCCAGAATTAAAACTAGGGGCCAGACCCCCCTGCCCCCCACGTCGCCGGGCCTGACAATTATGCGAACTAACAGTTATCATAGACTGTACAATGTCATGTACATTATGTAACATATCAGCTAATATTGATAATAGCTGATTTTTTTAAATAATTATATTTTAAAACTAGTAATTAATTTATACTTAGTAAAAAAAAAAAAAGAAAAAAGACAACATCTCTGGGCCCAACATACTTAACATTTTTTAATAAGAAAATTTATGATACCGTTTATTATTTTCATTAAAATCATTAGCGTAAACTGCATTGATGACCAAACATGAATCCAAACGTAATCAACTTAAAGGTCGACAATAACATCAATGCACAAACAATTTGTAATGCACAAACCATATCTGGCATTTTTCACTGTTTCTTTTATCAAGACTAGGTCAGTCAAATATTGTCTAACATATAAAAATTTAAAACTAGTAATAGGCAATTAAAAAGCATAAGGAAAAGAGAAGACTTACCACTGATGGCTTTTCCAATGAAATCAGTCCTCCATTTAGCCATGAACCGTTGGGCTCGGGAAGATCTACTATCGCGGGGCCAAACAGATCAACAGGAGTCAGATGCATCGCCTCTAAGCCTTGCTTCTGCAGCCATTTCCTCGAGGTTTGATATCCCCTAAAAAGTCACACGTGATAATGAATAACAATAACCCACAATGATAACAATAACTTTGGATTCCATATATGCATAAACCGTTAAGCAGGTCACTAATAATCGAATCCTTTTTTCATCACAAACTGCAAATTGCAGAAGGTTACATAGCAACAAAGAGTATAACTGTATTGGAGTAAAAAAAACAGTGAAAGAAAACGTCAGAAATGGATAATTAACTAGGCTACATTTCACAGTCTAATCAGTTTCATAGTCGTAATAACAATCCTTATCCGTATTGCATATATGAAGCTGAGTTACTTTGAAAACATAATTAAATTTCGCTAGTAGTTACTTGAGTCATCAAATGAATTCGTTGACAAAAATTAAGTATACTAGCATGATTTAAACTATACGAGTTATAAAAATTTTACCCATTTAACTGCAAAGTTTCGTTGGAAGTGAATAACTTCATTTCGCAACGTTTCTTCTTGTATGGTACGACCGTACGAGTCATAGTTTCGTGGTGGTAAAAGAGGCGTTAAAAGTGGGCTTCATATCTACATGTACATGTATTGAAAAGTTAGCTAACAACCAGTCCATCACCAATGCGATCGATTTTAGTCTCTCATTAGCTCGGCCAGGAATGGAATCCACTGAAATTCACCTCAAGGTCCGTCATATAAAATTACACGACGTTACCTAATGCTCTATACACGGAGTTATTTGGACATTGCAGCATAAACCTAAATTATTTTGCAACTGTAAAGGCATTTTTTAATTAGCAAGTAAACATGACATTTTTATAGCGATAAAAAAACCGAACGAGAAAACTTATCGTATTAAGAATTCCAAAACTGTTACTGCAGAAGACATAAAATTAACTGCACAGGATTACTGGAATTTCCATAAACTTATAATCTCAGCAACGTACTAAAGTAGGCTAAAGTGCTGATATATCAACGATATATACATTAAGCATACACATCTAAAAATATTAAATCAATAGCTCTCTCACTCTCTCTCTCTCTCTCTCAGTGCATTGCATAAAGGCAGATCCACGGCATAAAACTCTTCCAACCAATTCAATACTTTATTTCAGTTTCACCTACCATCGTTCGTAATAGAGTGGCCCAGACATTTAAAGCTTCTTCCCTGTTCTTATTGAGTATTATTTTATATGACATCTGTATCTCTATAACCACCGAGAAACAACACAATATTGATATATGCAATGATATTTCATGCAATCACATATAAATACTTAAGCATAAATTAATCTTACTCAAATGGGCTCGTCTTCTTTCGCTTGATACGCTTCCCTTTCTTCGCTTTCACTGCTAAAAAACAAGATAGAGTATAAATATATTTACTATAACAACTCGAAATACACCAGCAACGGCAAATCCTTAGCTAACTGAAATCAGCTACGGATATAGGCCTACACCGTGACCGTAGCTTATTGTGTCAAGTTACAGCCACACTGCAGGTAACTACGTTACGTTAAGTTAATAGGTTAGAAGATCGATGTTTTTGAGCCCCATCTTGTGGTTGTGACAAACTGTTTTTCAATTATCACTCTCCCTATATTGCAGTGGATTCTATAATTGGGATCAATGAACGCAAAATCAATTGTAAACTGGAGGAGACTAAACTTAAGGATCAGAATTCATGTTGGAATTTTGAAACAGAGCGGTTGACAACTTAGAGTGTTAACAGCGACTAATACGATATTTAAATAGCGGCAAGTTGTAACTTAAGACACTCTAGTCTTTTCTCTTTCAACATCTTCACCATTTATTTCGGGTAGGATTCCAATCGCAATGACAAGGTAGCAAGGTGGTAAATGAATGGTAAATAAATTGCTTACAGAAGCGAGCAGCAGATGAACAATGCTGTAAGAGAAATTTTTCGTTGACCTGAGATATCGCGAAATAGTAGATAAATATATAGGCTTCTAAAATAATTATTAATTAGTAGGCCAAACATAAAATAGCTGATTTTAATGATCTAAAACACTGAATATCATAAAAACAAGAAACACTGTATCCAACCTGTGGTATTCAGAGAGGCCATTGAATTTAATTTCCCTAAATCTCTATCAGCCAATCCTTCTCGGGATTTTTCTTTGACATCCAAGTCTTCCTGTTTAGTCATTGCCTTAGTTCTTGCTAGGTCTGTTGATACACCATTTGTTGCCAGTTGTTCGCTGCTTGACGGCAATTCGTTTCCAATACTTGATGAAATTTTTGGCGAACCCACTGGACTTGAGTTCTCCAATACACTATCTGCTCTTTCTTCTCGGTTCTTCTCTATATCAGTTATACTTCTGCTTGCATCACCACTAGCTGCCATTTCCGTTCTGTCTATTTCAGTTGACATAATGTCTGTTGATTCTCCTTTATTATTAGACGAAGCTTGCTGGTTGATTTTTTGAGAATCTTTACCACCTACTCCAGGTGACAAGAGTACATCAGTCGATTCAAATTGTGTTCCACGTGAAGAAACCGCCACGTCATCAGTGCGGCTCGACCCAGTGGCCAGGCTGGCTGAGCGCATGTTGCGTGTAGGCATGGCAGAGGCTTCCGGAAGTCTGAGTAAAATTCCGAGAAAGTGAGGCGCACTATTTGGGCGCTTGGGTGAAGGAAAGGAGGGAGATGTATGTGACGTCTCCATGCGTCCATTGCCATTCCTCAGCTTCTTTTTTCTCTGCGTGTCTTTCTTCGAAAAGGAAACAGAATTCACTTTTTGTCTGCAAATAAATTTTGACACCAGATTTCAAAGATTGTCGTATTTAAAATTAATAAATGCCAATTAGGAGACGAAACGGGCTATAGAACAGTTTAATATTAGTTTTCATCAGTAAATGCAAGTGAGTGATCGGGTACCCACGGGATTATATAAGCTAAAGAAATTTCTCAACGTCGCAGAATATTTTAGCGAACTTTATTACTCGAAAAATGGTGTCACTGAAGTGTTTACCTCCCTATTCTGACTTCACAAGATTCCAGTATAATGTTAACAAGCAGTACAATGCAATACAATGAAATGCAATGAATATTTAACGCAGAGTTCCTCGTCAAAAGGCAATATCAAGGACTTCCTAGACGCAGCATTAAGTAGTTTCACAACTACCAAAACGTCCTTTCAAATACATAGAATTTGCAAAAATATTCATAAACCTATATAGAGCCCAGTAATATTCATTCAATACTGATGTCCATCACAGATAGAAATTTGTAATATTATTTTATACTTAACCCTTATTCTGCATTTCTAAAATCTCTATCTAATGTGCAGGTCTAAGCTACAAATGGCCATGCACATTATTCTTTCAAAATTAACAATTAAAATGTCAAATATCAAGAAGTTAATCTCATTTTAATACACTTTGCTACAGATAACGTGCAACCTTAAATTTTAAACAATGGCTACTGAAGTATTATTTACCTAAAACGGTAACCCTCAGTTACCGGATGCTGTTACCATATCGTAACAGCTTATGTCAGCTTTTACAAAATTCACAAAGTTGACGATTTGTTAATTTGACAGTTTATAAATGCAGTAAGCAGAAAAGACCTAATAGCAGCATCATATAATATCTGAAAGGACAACGGGAAACCACCTCAGAAGCCATACTTCTGCCAAGCTATAGGTATGGATAAGGTACTTAAAATATGGATAAGGCATAGACTTTGTGAAGTAATTAACTCGTTAGTATAAGGAGTGCTCTTATGGAGCGAGAAAGCAAACTTTGAGTATGAATATGTACCTTGAACCTGCCACTTGCCAGTGCACTGAGGAGAGATAATATCTGGCCATAACATATATAGTATTTAACCAATAGCACGGTGTTTGGCAATGTATTAGCACATTCAATATTCCTCAGGGTGGTATCAGTAGACTATATGTAATGTGAAATTTTACATAATGTAAGATTCGAAAGGTCGTCGTGAAGTGATGAACGTGTTGACTAAAACACTGCTCAAACTGGAACGTGATAACAGAATATTAGAATATATGTGCAGCTTGGGTCTAGCAATTAACGAAACATTTGCGAAAAAATAGCAAGCGCAAAATTGGAAAATCAGAAACAGAGTAACCACTATTTAAACAGCCACGATACCGATGAGCTGGTTTCTTGTGCTTGGGTAGAGCAGATGGAGGTCTGGGCACCAAATTTGATCTCAGACACTCCTCTCTCAGTTTCTCTATCACACCCAGGTTCTCTTTACCCAACGCCATCTCCTGTCTCAACACTCTGATGTCCTCACTCTGTTAGAAACAACAGCAGCATCATCACAACAGCAGCAACAATAACAACAACATCATCAACAACATACCCAGTGTCATCTCTTCATTTAGCACTCAGAGATCTTAGCTTTGCGAAAAACAACAAAGTATTACCATTGCCATAGATTTTGCTTTACATAGAGGATTATTGTGATCCCGAGTCTCTAAAGCTTATCATCAGCTACTGTTGGCTCACATGCATTACCCTTCATGGATTAAAGAATCAATCAATCAATAATCAATCAGTAAGAATTTAACGTCCGGTTCCTCGCCATCAGGCAATGTCAGGGACGTCTCTTGCAGACGCTACACAAACAGGTGCAAAGAATATATCGCTTAGCCAGTATTCTGGTCTCGATCCTTCTAGTAAGTTCTATTCCACTGAACGTCGAATTCAAGTCGGTGCTCTGTTAATGAATAATGTCATCCAATTGCATTTTTAATTGCACTGTTACAACACATTTCTAGAAATGAGATGAGTGAGAAAATGAGATTGAAGCATTCACTATTTTAGTAACAACCAAACTGAAAGCGAGTGAATATTACATCCAAAATATTACAAACGTCTGATCACATTGAAAAAAATATACTGCAAACGACTTTCCACTTTCCCAGAGTAGTAGATTTATTAAAAGGCAAGATTAACATCTATTAGAATCATAAAAGTAGTAAACTTTAATACCTGCCAAGATTCAATCCCAACATCATCCGAGCCACTGACTGATTGGGGATAGCGGTGATATCGAGCACCGGTCTGCTTGGATAAGTCGTGCAAGAATTCATTTGCTTCCCGGTCATCACAGTTAAATGATATTGTATGAATCGGTATTTTTCTACGTTGTCTTGCTTGGGATATTAGAGATTCCGGTGGCTGAAAAGAATACAACTAATAAAATATATAATTAATACCAAAAATGACTAATAAAGTATGAGTACCACGCTACGACCAAACTGCTAGCAAAATGGTCACTGAGGGTGTTTTGTCTGATCCACTGTAATTTACATGCAGCTTAACCGTTTACTAATAATTACAATCAAACTCCGAGGCACGGATATGTACCACAGAGCAGCGATTTTCAAAAACTTGAGAAGATATTTCAACTAAACAGAAGATCTGGACACTGGTTTCAAAGAGTATGAGGCGTTTGAGAGACTTGGCTAAGGGTGAGAGACAAACTTTTATCCGAATAGTGGTAAATCACAAGAAAACTAATGAAGTTATCACTGGTGTGCAGTTTTTAAGTATTGCTTTAGTTTAGGGGCCAAGATATTTACTTTATATTGCTCCTATGCTCCTTTGCTAACTGATGATGGCGCCTAGATGTCATGAAAGGAGACAAGAAATTCCTACAAAAGTATGTTGAGGGGGATGTTTCTTTATCGTCTAGGTATATTTTCATACTTACTTATTTTTTTGTTGATATAAATAAAAACGACAGGAATAAACAATCAAAGGTAAATAGACACCTCTATAGAAATAAATTGCGTTGCTTCGTAGCCTGGGTAGACATAGCCTGTGTAATGCGTAGCCTGGGTATGCATAGCCTGAGCACACATAGCCTGGGCAGATATAGCCTGGATAATGCGTAGCCTGGGTGATGCGTAGCCTGGGTAATGCGTAGCCTGGGTAATGCGTAGCCTGGGTAGACATATCCTGAGCACACATAGCCTGGGCAGACTTAGCCTGGATAATGCGTAGCCTGGGTCGACATAGCCTGGGTAATAAGTAACCTGGGTAGACATAGCCTGGGTAGACATAGCCTGGGTAGACATAGCCTGGGTAGACATAGCCTGGGTATACATAGCCTGGGTAGACATTGCCTGGGTAATGCGTAGCCTGGGTAGACATAACCTGGGTGGATCAGACTATACATTACAGAGCCAGGTCTACACAACCAGGCTATTTAATGCATCTGGTCAGGTACGAATCTAACTAAAAACTCTAATATGAGTATACACGTATATCTTAAGGCACTTTACCTGGTCAGGCCTGCCATCAGTAAGCATATAGACAGCCTGAGTAGAGGGGTCATTGAGTGCACACTTGAGCGCCTCCTCCACATTGGTTGTCCCGTGACATCTCAGAGACTTGACCCACTGCCAGGCACTCCTCAGACTGTCCTCGGTCACCTCGACCAGGCACGACTGCCAGGTACTGATATTACTGTTGAATGCTACGATATTAAACTGCTGTTTCAAACGTAGTTGTTCCTACAATACACAGTAATAAATGTAACATTTTAAACTAGATACCGTTATACAACAGCGTCCGCAAGTTGTACGCAAAGGTAGTCTTTGTAAATTTTACAGTCCGTTCATTTCAAATATAAACTTCGTATCTTGTACGAGCAATACTTAGCTTGACGTTATACTAGTGGCATGTGCAGCTTTGGTTGACAGAACAGTTGGATCAAGCACGGCAATGTTTGGATTTCAGGTACAACGTCTCTTGTTAAAAAGTGTCAATAGCGTAGCGATAACGTCATGAAGTTTTAAATGACAGGTCATGAGGTGAATTGAACTCTCGTGGGTTTTAATCCCAGCCGCGCTGATCTGAGAGTAAAATTTCGGACATTCACTGGACTGATTACAGGCAAAATGGACTAAATTGCCTAACGGTTTCAACATAGGCTATTAAAATGATAGATATCAAAATAGTTGATCATTTCACTATAATGCGTTTTACTTTATAGCCGTTCACCAGTATACCTGATGTCTTGAAGAGAAACCCTTCGGGCTTCATAGCCCATATTATCTGTCAGCAACACTTTGTCTAACAAAAGAAATTAATAAAATAAATAAAATAATTTATTAATTAAATAGACTTTCTTGCGGTGTCACGACGGTTTGTTAAGCAGGGGATAATGTTAAAGGATTTAAAACAATCCCAAAATTTCTTCAGCTGAGTCAAATTCCTTCATAACTAGGACGAGTTGTTCGCTATCAATACACAGGTTCACAGCACTGGTAAATCATAGGATCGCAGTTTAAGTAGATAATATTGCGAAGCACATTTGCTTGATGGCAGGTGACCAACAGTACCTGTCTTTTACAACATCCTTGCCACATTTAGACACATGTTATAATGAATCTATGATGATATTATCGCTTTCATTCTTACATGTTTAAAACGTTACATGGTTAATAGTTTGAAGTGCCAGTCCTGTTATATGTTTTAGATCCATTCTCTGTTTAGCTCGACAGGGAATTGATCTCACGGTCATAGGACCAATCGATTAAAACTGTTGATGCTAATTGACGCTCCGCACAGTGCACACTGAGCTATGTAGATATTTGCTATAAGAAGAGGTCTTATACTTAGCTTAAGCTCTCGGCCGTCAACCACAAGTTGATTTAAATTTTACACAAATTTGGTTAAATCTTAACTTAACTTAACTAGTTTGAAATTATTTCAATAATATCGCTGATTACTATTGTATAACTTTTCTTGCGGGAAGAGACGAATTATAGAAAATACAAAAATCAACAGCTAATACGAATGACGCATGGACAATATTGATAATAAATGAAATCAAATAGATGTGATAGATAAATAATTAAAGCATCAATAGCAGCATTAGCGTATGTAGCTTTATCGAAGTACTTGGATGAAGCTACGCTATTAGGGTCGCCCTTGTATCACTATCTCACTAAGAAAGCACAAATGATTACAAAAACTAATTTATTCAGTGATTTATAGAAATATGTTTTAGAAAATTTGCCTGGAAATAAATGCTCTGATTTATTCGCACTGAATATTTGGACATTTATTCAGTAGTAAAGTCCTATTTCAGCTGAGTTAAGACTGGAAAGAGACGCGGCGGCTTTCGGGACCTGAACAGTCAACACACAAGAAGTAAGTAGCAGAATTACCTCACTTCTAAAAAGAATCAGTAACTGCTGTATTATTTCGAGAATGAACCTTATTAAGAAATCTAACATGAATTCATTCACCTGCATGAGCTGAAAGATTTTCTCTTTAATGAATTCGATGTGACTAGACATTGATAGAGATGTGTCGATAAGTAAGCAGACTTGTGACTCGACCACCGTGCCAAATATCTCTCTACTGCCTCTCTGCAGCCACGCAATCCTGCAGCACACAATCAATACCTCGACATGCTATACTTACCACAGTCCCAAACGCTGTGGTAAGACACAGTGAAGTACGATAGATAAAAAGTAAACTAGTAAGTTACCTGTAAAGTATATCTGTAAAGTGTGATATATATATATACATGTATATATATATATATATATATATATATATATATATATATATATATATATATATATATATATATATATACTTTCCGACGCTGAAGAATAGACTAACTAAACTGTATGTGTCATAAGAGGCGACAGAACACAAACTGAGAAAGGCAACGGGAAACTACCTCCAAAGCCATATTATTCCTAAACTATACGCTACATTAAGGCGTGGATAGGGCATAGCCTTTTGTGAAGGAATATGTACCTTTGATCAGTTACTTGGCAGAACACTAGAGAGAGATATATATCTCAGCCATCTTTTTGCAGCCACGCAATCATACTATCATAGAATTATGATTAAGTCATGAAATAAGCCTATACATTAAGTTCATGAAATAAGCCTATACATTTAAGAACAGTTGCCTAAATGCATCCTATATTCTAAACAGTGCATCCATTCAATTTTCAATATCAACTTCACTCTGTTGATTGCTCGATACAAATTATACATCACTAAAGTATCCCCTATAATTACTACTAGTTTGACATCATTATCGGCCCCGAAATACCCTTCAACGGATGAAGTTAACTTGTAACACAAATACTTGTAGTACTTGTAAGCCACATTTTCCCAAATGTAATGCTTCATTAAGAGGGCAAAGGCTTGAGCTATTTTGATGGGATAAACTGGATGGTCAACTGAATGTCTTAAACTGGGCGTGAAAGCAGACTGAGTAGGAATATATACGTTAGACCTGCCACTTGACAGAATACACGAGAGAGAGAGAGAGATGTGCAGGTATTGTTAACCTGTCTCTAATGTTATTCAGCACAGAGTTTAGCCGTGTGGAGTAGTGACGCAGGAATTCACTGGTAACATGTGCATGCACCACCTGCCCATCTCTCCACTTGATATGTCCAAACCTATCACAGTATTTGGCCCCCACTGACTTACGAACTGTCCTCTGCTCAATCATACAATTAGACAACTACACAGTGAAAATTAGGCAGTTAGAATATAGATGTTTCAAACTGCCATTTATCCATGCAGTACAGCACATTAGAATAGACCAAACAAAACTTAAGTGCTTCTACGAGTTGACTAATGCAAATCCAGTAGTAGATCTTGTGCACTCGATCAACTGGCTGCACCAATTTCGAATTCGCAGAGGTCATGCTAACTTCACAATGGATGCAATAGGTGACAGCTTTTGTAGTATAATTCAGGAATTAATAATAAACCAAAAGTATTAAATAGTAATTAGTAAAAGTCAAGAGCAGTAAATGAAATCAAGTTATTAATCTGTAAGTAAAATAAATAGTGAGCTTAATATTTGAGAACTTAAATAAATAGCAAACAATTTAAGTAAAACTCTAAATTCTGCTTCTTGACGTGCTCTTGATTTGCAAGAAGAGGAACAGTTCCCAACCACCACTAGATGTGGAAATCGAAGTTAAACTCTTGTATACTAATTGTAATAGTAAAGACTTGCTCTAAGCAACTAGTGCCAATCAATGCTACACATAAATCAAGCCAATTATATCAAAGATGTCATTTTTACTTCGCAAATACAGATTTTATGTTTATAGTTACATTAAACTTACATAGAACTTAACCGATAACAACAACAGCAGTAAGAACTTTTAGAGTAGGCTACTACTGTCGTCAATGACAACATCGAGACACATAATACAAGGATCGAATGAGCTATCGAGACTTACAGCATCAGCCGCACAGATGGAGTCGTCGTCAGGTGCCATGTGAAGATCAACCAGCCCGTCCGCGTGTTTGAACACGACGCCTGACAGAGCTTCGAACAAGTCAAGTTTGTTAGCCCTAAGACCATGATGCTGCAGCCACTCGCTGGAGGTCATGGAGAGCTCGTCCTTCCCTAAAGAATTCAAGTGACCAGAATCCCTATCCGCTTTAACCATGTCAGAATCCGTGCCTGGTTCAGTCAAACAGCACGTGTGTCTAACCAGTGTTTTAAGAAATAATAGAGTTGAAGTTAAAATTTCTGACAAAAGGTTCAATAATGTGTCCTTCTTGAGCAACGAACAAAATAATAAAAATAATATGATTTCGTTATGACTTAAGTGTCAATCATATAAACTTTCTCGCTGAACTCATCGTCACATTTTGTGCAATTGAAAATATTATTATATAAGTATATTAAGTATTAGTAAAAAAGACACTCATAAACTAATCTCTGCCAAACGAAAGTTTCAAGATAGCCCAACAGTATGTAACAAATTAAAAATCTTGTTGCATATAGAACTTATAGTGCTAAACAGGCAATGTATTAGAATCAAAATCTTAAATGATTATGAATTATGAATTAAATTTACCCGACTTTCTCTTATTCAGAAAAGTCTTATCCTGCAATAAACCCCTAATATTTTCCAGTATATCCCTAGCTTCTTCCATTTCCTCAAACAGCCTGTGCACATCCTGCCTTACTCCAACTCCATCTGGAGTGCCGCCAAATTGTTTCCTTGTCACCTTCGTGGAGATAAGACTGGATGGATCGTTACGTGACGTGCGCTCATACATGTCCAGCTCTGCAGTCACTGTGTACGCGTGAAACCTTCATAAAGCACAGCAAAGACTCTATTGTTTAAAACTATGTGCAGCCTATAGGACTACTTGAGGTGAAGCCAGTAACTATTAAGTAACTATTTCGCTTATTGTTTATATTTATCTCGTTTATTTCTATTTTCCGTGTTTTATACGGGCCACTGAAGAACAGATCAACCTTTATTTGCACTTGTCGTTAAAGGACTAATCAAGATCTATAGAAGGCAATGGGAAGTCATCTCAGCAGCCATGTTTTTCCTAAACTATAGGCTACATTAAATATGAAAAGGCATATCCTTTTGTGAAGGGATTAGCTTGTTGATATATGGAATATTCTTTAAGAAGCATGACAGTAGACTCTGAATATGAATATGTATATGAATATGTATATGAATATGTATATGAATATGTATATGAATATGTATATGAATATGTATATGAATATGTATATGAATATGTATATGAATATGTATATGAATATGTATATGAATACGTATATGAATATGTATATAAATATGAATAGGTTCTTAGGACCTACCACTTGGCAGAAAACTAGAAAGGAGAAGATTTCTAAAGGATCTAAACACATTTTATAATTCCTTTCTTTAACTCATCTGGAATATATTTTTTCAAATATTATAATCAGCGTAAGCATTAATAATTTAAGAACTGCCAAATTGTCAAAACAGCCTTTAATAAAGAAAACTAAACTTATCGTTGACATAGCTGTGTTACGTTTTCACTGTCGTAGAAATGTTGAAGGAATTTAAATTTTTAAACTTTGTGAGCACCGCAAAAATAACGACGAAGTTTGACTCAGTGATTAGAGTACCAAAGGATGCTCCAACATCCAACAGATATTCAAATGGTACAAAAAACTAAAATTAGTAGACATTCAAATGGTACATAAATTCAAGCATCATCATCTTCATCCTCCTCCCTTGAATCCCAGTTTAACCAGGGTCAGGACACGAATAGACTGTCTCAAATCCTCTCTGTCCTACACCATAACACCAGCCAATCCCCTACTTGAGACTTTTCCATTCGTTTCAATTTTTTAAGGAATTTCTGGAGCCTAGGCGATCACCAACCGAATGCCCTCTCTGACGTTGGTATGGATCTTAGTGCTTTAGTTGCCTTCTACGATATGTGCAGTCGCCGGTTGGTCAATTCTTCAAACAACCCCGACACAACACGGGAAATAAATTACATATATGTGTAAATTCAATCATCATCATCATCATCATCTTCCCTTATATCCCAGTTTAGCCAGGGTCGGGATAAATACATAAATTCAATATAATATATTTAATTCAGCTAAGAGCGCACTCGACGCTTATATGCACATTCGGCTTACCTGGCATTTGTGAGTAGCGCGAGAGATTTGAGATACAGAATTGTTTCAGGACTGGTACAATTGAACGACACGATGTGGACGGGAACCTTCATGTCACGAATCTGAGCAACAAAATCAATGTTCACAGTGTCACAGTAATCACATAAAATAGCAACAATTTTACCATAGAATCAGACTTTAAAGATATATATATATTATATATATATATATACTATATATATATATCTTATATATTATATATATATATACAGATATATATATATAATATATACATATATATATATATTATCTATATATATATATATATATATATATATATACTGTATATACTGCATAAATATATAGACTTCATATATGGACATCATAGAATAATAATAAGTTAACTATGATCCCTGCAATGAAGAATTGTATCTACAGGGTGAGTAAAAAAAATGATTTCACCTGCAAAAAGTTTTAATATCTCAGGCTATAGTTAATATATTCCAATAAAACTTTTACCAATTACTAAAGGAATAATTTCTGATTGGGTGGCCAATTTGCATCCATTTGAGTACATAGATGGGCCAGTTACGCAAGTTTCAGCAGAGCAACCCCAATTTTTACCTAAAATGGCGTTTGCTGCAAGGGTAAGGGCAGATTGCACTTCATTGACTAGAAGGTAAAGGTAAATGTGACGGTGTCAGATATCATTCTAATAGTTTTATTGCATGAAGCCGCCACTAGATATCTTTATTACAGCAATCACAGGATAACCACTAATAAATATTAGAGTCATGTTCAAAGCACTACCGGTAACATGATACATTTATTGGACCATTCATTTGGCAATCTTTACTATATAACAGCACAGCCCAACACATTCGTGTGAACTCTCTGTACTTTATACTTGCTATAGACTATGCTGTTGCATATACGTGTCTTAGTAGATGTTGATTAGATTTAGAATAAGCAAGTGCTTGAGTGACTATAGATTGCGAACTTAGATATTTATGTTATTTCAATAAAGTCTAATTCATAGTGTACAGCATACTTGAAGTGTTGCGTTTTAGACTTGATATTATATGCGATATAATAGCGTTGTAAGCGTTAGAGCAACGTTACAGTAAACTCTCAGTATTACGTCTATACTTTGCTTCCGGAGCTGTTTGATGAATGCTATGCTCTTCTACCAAATGGTTTCATCTTTCAATAGAATGGTACTCCGGCTCATGTATCTCGTATGGAGTTGAAGTTTATGGTAATGCAACTGAGTCTGCTCTTCATCCATTACATGTTTCTATTAATAAAGTCTTGAGGAATCTACAAAATCATAATCGCTTCTACAATGTTAAGCAACTTTATATGAATTATGATATCCTTCCAATTCCCCTTTTACATAAATTCTCAATTGTTAAACTTATATATAAGCATTTACACTTTCCTAGTAATTTGTCTACTGCTATTAGTGATCTTTTTATTCATAGTAAAACCTCGCACAACCACATAACTGGATTATCATTAACTGACCATCTAACCGTGCATTCTTCTCTTCGACGCTATTCAAAAGCTACAAAATTTGGAATAGTCTACCAGACCATATCAGATCTATCCAAAACTGTAATAGATTCCAAAAGCTTCGTAAAAATCATCTGCATGCTAGTTGGTTATCATAATTATTCATGATTCTCGAGTGTCGATTTGTTATTTAATCTGCTTTATTCTTACTAACTTAATTTCTAGTCCGGATCGATCTTATAGCCTATTTATGCTATACTTCTAAAGTCTAATAACTTATGTAAATTGACGTGTTTATACGTTTTATCGGTGGCCAGCAAGATAGGGATACGCCCTCACTGGAGGCCGATATTCTAGTAGCTATTTGATTGCTATGCCTTGAGCACATCTGCACACCTGTGTTTATTTTAACTGCACTTTTTATAGTTTTGTGTTACTATGGTCTACATTATGTTGAATCTGTATTTGTAATCTGTAATTGTCAATGAATTAAAAAAACCATCGAGTCTCTCTCTTTCTCTCACTCTCGTCATGCACAGAAATGGATCAGTGAGAGAAACTCGGATTTCATTACGAAGAATGAATGGCCTCCAAACTCTCTCGATCTAAATCCTCCGGATTACTATGTCTGGGGAACAATGCTGCATCTCTATAGATACACCAGCCGAAGCCTAAAAACAAGACAGAACTGCAGGAAGTTATACAATCAATCTGGGAGAGAGTGCCCCAAGCTGGAATCAACAAGGCTGCCCTAGCATTCCGAAAGCGACTGCAGTCCTGCGTAGCAGCGGAAGGAAAGCATATCATAGTCATAGAATAATATAGTCATAGCATAGCATATCACAGCATAATAGTCAGCAATGCTAGCAGATACAACTTGTTCTTTCTGAACCACCACAACGGCCCTTTTGAGGGCCAAAATAAAAATAAAATTAAATAAATATATATTTACAGTACATTAAAAAATGGGGGGGTTGCTCTGCTGAAACTTGCATAATTGGCCCATCTATGTACCAAAATGGATGAAAATGGGCCACCCCGTCAGAAATTAGTCCTTTAGTACTTGGTAAAAGTTTTATTGGAAAATATTAACAATATCCTGAGATATTGAAACTTTTTACAGGTGTAATCATTTTCTTTTCTCACCCTGTATGTACAGTTCTAAATTGTAAGAGGTAACAGTTCACTTATTATTATTATTTAATATTATTAATATTATTATTACTATCATTAAATTAATGTCTGGAAATATAGTTCTACTACAAACTAGAAACTCTCAAATACACAATGAGGGGATCACGCAAAACTTAAAAACCATGAGTGACAGAAGAGCACCAGCAAACTGACCCACAAGCAGAAACCTACCGATTGTTTCACTAGATCTACAATCTTTTTAATGTTTCATTAAAAAACATCACAAACATAAAAAGTTACAAACATTACAAACAGTACTTACATTGCAACTAAGATCAGCCGGAGCATATCTGCTTTAGTACTCAAGTCGACAGAAGAGAATTAAAGTAAGATACTACTGAATGGAAAGTCAATCATCAAGACAAGAACTTCGCAATAAGTCGGTTCAAGCAGAATCTAGGACAACAAAACTTAAGCTGTTGTTAATATATTCCTACCTTTGCTCTCACTAATTCTTGACAATCCACTACGGAACCCTCAGTAAAGACATACACTGCTTCCACCTAAAATCAATCAATCAATCCAAATATCAATACCAATTCCCAGCAATAAATAGATTAATCAGTAATTTCTCCTATAAATACCCAACATTTTTAAATCGAGAAGAATTTAAACGATGGAATTTGGAGCATATACTGTCTGATCTATGTCATTTTGAATAATAATACATGCATTATTGCGCAGATGCTCGTAAGAATTGTAAATCGATTTTAAAACAATAAAATAACACGCATTATAACGAAATGATCAACTCTGTTGATATCTATTACTATAATACCACATGTTAAAACCGTTAGGCAATTTATTCCATTTTCCGTTAACCAGTCCTGTGAATGTCCGATAATTAATTTACTCTCAGATCAGCGCGGCCGAGAATCAAGCCTACGAGAGTTGACAATCAAATGAGGATCTGTCATTTAAAATTTCATGATCTTATATGAAGCCTCTAACCACTACACTATTGAGACATTCTAAAATTACAGCATTTATTGAATTTAGTGTGCACTTTAGTAGTTACATGCACGCGTAATATAAAGGATACATCACATTATTTTAACGCAGTCACATTTCTCTCTCTCTCTCTAACTCCACGGCCTACTGGCAGGTGCATGGTATATAACACTTAACACTTCCATGTCTTTCGTTTCCCTCTTCATGTCCACATATGAGTGGATCTTTGTATCATCTAACATTCCTATTCTCGGCCTGCCTCTGCTTCCATTTCCTTCAATCATGCCTTCAATATCCTCTTTTAGTAGATTTACCCCGCTTAGAATGTGTCCTATCCAGCTTTTCTTCCTATTTCTTAATGCATTTATCGACGGCTTATCTGTACAACTCTCTTCAGAACTTCCTCATTTGTAACTTTTTAAGTCCAATTAATCCTTTCCATTCTTCTCCATATTCACATTTCTAATGTCTCCAGATTCCTAATATCTTCCTTCCTTAAATTAAGGTCCATGTTTCACACCCATATAATAACGTGGTCCAAACCAAAGTTTTCACTATCTTTATCTTTGTGGCTTTCTTTAGACTTTTTGTTAAAAGTTCTTTCATCTTACCGAAGAACTCATTTGCTTGTGCATCCTACTGCAGATTTCAGTCTCACATTTCCCATCATCGCTTATAGATTGTGGTCTGAATTAAAATCTGCTCCTGCATAAGCCCTTGAATTCTTCACACTATTCCTGTACCGTTGCTTTATCAGAATATAGTCTATGTGGTATCTTCCCTCGTTTCCGGTGCTTCCTGGTTTCTTCCACGTGTAGCGCCTTCTCTTGTCATGTTTGAACCAAGTGTTGGTCACCACTAGTCTCATTCTATTGTAGAAATCAACCAATTTGTGCCCACTCTCTCATTTCCTTTCCCTAAACCATATTCCCTAATTCCATTTCCTTCTCTCCCTTCACCCACCACCGCGTTCCAATCCCCCATAACTATCACTTGATCTGTGGCCTTTTTTTCTTTAATCATTCCTTCTATTTTTTCATACATTGCTTCAATTTCTTCATCTTCTGATGCTGATGTAGGCATGTATACTTGGATATGCACCAAGGTTACTGGATCAGCTTTGATCTGCACTAACACCAGTCTGTCACTGCACTGAAGAATCTTTGAAATTGGCAATCGCATTTAATATTATAAATGACCAATTGCAGAATTATCACCAATGTTTTGAACCCTTATAAAAATAAGTATATTTTAAGTACTTTTCTAGTTACTGCAGAGGCCTTAGAGTGATTCATTATAAGTGTTAAATTACTAGTAGCTTTTATATAAGTAAAAAATACGCCATACATCAGTCATGCTAGCAGCTTTATGCAAGGCCTCGCAGAGGGATGTACTGGCAACCTGTGCCTCAGGATTCAGACTCTTAACCCACTGTATCACAGAGTTAACAGACTCCTTGTTCACCGGAACCATTTCATCGCTGAGTAAAACCGGATCTTCAGCTGACCTACAGCCAATAGATAATACAATAGACAAGGATAAATGTTACATGAAAACTAGGTCATCACAGGATTCACGTTAACTAGGTCGACATAGGATATATGTAAATTAGGTCGACATTGGATACACATATTATCTAGGTCAACACAGTAAACACGTTAATTAGTTCGACACAGGAAATATGAAAACTAGATCGACATTGGATAAATATATTAACTAGGTCAACACAGGATCATCGTCATCTTCTTCCCTTAAATCTTAGTTTAACTACTGTCGGGATACAAATATACCTTCTCCAATACTCTCTGCATCATCAGTCAATCCCCTGTCGTTCATATCCTCTTTAATCACCTCATCTCACGTCAGTTGTGTTCTACCTCTCTCAAGCTTAACATCCATCTCTTCCCTCCAAACTGTCTTTATTGCATCTCATCTGCCTTTCTCACAATATGCTCATACCATCTCAATCTTGACTGAGCCTACCTATCCCTAATCCCCTCTATGCTCAGATTCAACCTCACATATTCATTTTCCATTCTATCCTTCTTAGTTTCACCACACATTATACGTAACATTCTCATTTCCGCCACATGCAAACTCTGCAAATGTTCACTTTTTAGTGCCCAACACTCCGAACCATACACCATTACTGGCGGCAGAACTATAAAATTTGCCTTTCAATCTTAGTGGTATTTTCCTATCATACTGCATTCCACTAGCTGCCCTCTACTTTGCCCACCCAGCCTGAATCCTACTAGTAACCTTCTTTTCCAACTCCCCGTCATCCTCTATTATAGACTGTAATTACTAAAAGTCTGTTACTAATGTTACTGTTGCTAATTTTACCTTCATTAGCTTCACCCCCAGACAAATTACTATCTCCGTTTATCATCTAACCCTTCCATCTGCTCTCCAAATGCTCCATTTTTTCGATATTCACCCTCAGTCCTTTACTTACAAATGCCTCTCTCACGTTTTCCAACATCTCGCTTGCTTTCTCCACAGTATCTCCTCTCCTACTATCAGCAAATAGCACGCACCACGGGGCTTCCTTAACACAGGATACATATAAAATAAATATGTCAAACAAGAAGTTAAGAACCATATAAAATATAGCTAAGTTATACAGGGTGAGTAAAAAAATGATACACCTGCAAAAAGTTTGATTATCTCAGACTATTGATAATATTTTCAAATCAAACTTTTACCAATTAATAAAGGACTAATTTTTGATGGGCTGGCTGGTGTTCATCCATTTCAATCTATAGATTGGCCAGTTATACAAGTTTCAGCAGAGCAACCCACAATTTTTACCTAAAAATGACGTTTGCTACAACGGTAAGGGCAGATTGCACTTCAATGGGGAGAAGGAGAAGGTGAACGCTCAGTATTACGTTAATAGTTTACTTCCCGAGCTGTTTGATGATTGCTATGCTCTTCTACCAAATGGTTTCATCTTTCAGCAGGATGGTACTCCGGCTCATGCATCCCGTCCTGCACAGGAATGGATCAGCGAGAGAAACCCTGATTTCATCAAAAAGAATGAATGACCTCCAAACTCTCCCGATCTAAATCTTCTGGATTACCATGTCTGGGGAACAATGCTGCATCTCTATCAGAAACACCAGCCGAAGCCTAAAAACAAGACAGAACTGCAGGAAGTGCTACAGTCGTCTGGGAGAGAGTGCCCCAAGCTGGAATCAAAAAGGCTGCCCTAGCGTTCGGAAACCGACTGCAGTCCTGCGTAGCAGCGAGAGGAAAGCATCTCGAATAGTCAGTAATTCTAGCAGATACAACTGGTTTTTTCTGAACCACTACAACGACCCTTTTCAGGGCCAAAATAAGAATAAAATTTTAATATAATAATTTATATTTACAGTACGTTCAAAAATGGGGGGTTGCTCTGCTAAAACTTGTATAACTGGCCAATCTATGTATCAAAATGGGTGAAAATTGGCCACCCCATCTGAAATTAGTCCTTTAGTAATTGGTAAAATGTGTTATTTTGAAAATATTAACAATAGCCTGAGATATTCAAACTTTTTGCAGGTGTAATTATTTTTTTTTACTCACCCTGTAAAGCAAATCTTAAAAGCATAAAGATATAGTCAATTGATATAGACGATCACAGTCAGCTTAATTTTACAGCTCCTACTTGAGTATATATTTTTACAAAACTTAATCATATCCTCAAAAACAATAGAGAACACGATATTCTAGTAAGTCTAGATTTTTCTTCATTCATTAAATATGCAAATTTAATAAAGAAGTTTTATAGCTTTTATAAGTCTATGTTTTACGTGTATGATAGACTCAATTAATTAATAACCCATATCATAATCAATGAATAGCTAATCCAACAGATTTAACAGATCGTGAGATTCAATCATCATGGGATTAGTTCCTAATAAATTAAAGGAATCCATATCGTTTGGAGGTACAGAATTCTAAACAAGCAGTACCTGATAAAGTTAAACTTTTCTATTGCACTGATTTGCTGCTGAATTACTGACTGCAGTACATGTGTGCTCAGCTCAAACTGCTGACGAGTCATCGGCTTAAAATCAACAACCACCAGAACTGACTTTTCTTGAATGACACCAAACGTTTCTCTGCTTTCACTGGTCAGCCACGACATGCGCTGTTTATAGAGAGACAGGCTGGTTGATAGTCTCTCCTCAACTCCTCTGAGAACTGGCACGCTCGATATGATCTGATTATTCAATCAATCCACTAATCAATCAGTCAGTTACCGAGTATGACCATTCTGTTGAAAGTATAACAGTTTTAAATTTGAAGGAAATCATGTCAATATATAAATTGGTGACATTTCTACAATGAACAAATTCTAAAGTGTTAAGAAGACGTAATGTCCCAACTAGACTCGGAAAAGAAATAGAATTTACCGATAACAGCACATGCTCGCATGAGGCGACTAACGTAATTAAGCAGAAGGAACAGTGGAAAGAATTCTAGCCATGTGCAAATGATTTAATGTCGCAAACGGAAAAGAAAGTGATTATAAGGAATAAACATATAGAACACAGAGGTATCAGATGGATTCATATTTCACTGTTGTAGATTAGGCTGTTCTAATAGGATAATCACTTTAAAACAAGTCAGTACTACTTAATATTTATCTAGTGCCGGTTGATAACATATGTTAAGTGCTCTTAGAGATTGCTTTTGGCGAAAATAAGAGAGAGCTTATTGTCAATTTTTTTATGTGTTTAGAATATATAATTTTATACTAGAACACAGCATGCACAGATCGAAGGAAAGCAATGAGAAGCAATCTCTTAAGCTATATAAGCCTATATAAGCTACATAATATATGTTCTCAATTAAGACTACATTAAAATTTGCTAAGCGGAGTAATAATTTTAAAGGTTCTCGATAATCAGATAAACCTGTTGATCAATGATCACACTGAGTGTGAAACAGGTTGCTATTAGGAATATATACCTGATTTTAGGAATAACAAACATTATGCACACTAGAACTATGGGCCTACAACTTCGCAGAACACGAGAGAGAGCGAGAGAAAGAGAGAGAGAGAGAGAGAGAGAGAGAGAGAGTTAGAGAGAACGAGAGAGAGAGAGAGAGAAAGAGAGAGACGCATTGAGTACTAATTAAGTATTAGTTGATGGAATTCTCTTTGAAATCGTTAAAGCATACAAAGAGTAATAATATGTCTTTGAGAATGGAAGATGCTAAAGCTTCATTCGAAATATATACATTATATACTTATATATATATATATATATATATATATATATATATATATATATATATATATATATATATATCTTAGTACACTGCCTACTGGCAGGTCCATGGTACATAACGCCTCCACTCTTCTCTGTCTTCCGCCTTCCTCTTCATTTCCACATATGATGGATCTTTAAATCATCTAACATACTTAACCTCGGCCTGCCCCTGCCTCTTTTTCCTTCCATTCTACCGTCTATTACCTCTTTTAATAGACCTTCCCCCTAAGAATGTGTCCTATCCAACTCTTCTTTCTATTTCTTAATACATTTATCAACTGTCTAACTGTGCCAACTCTCTCCAGAACTTCTTCAATTGTAACCTTTTGAGTCCAGCTAATCCTCTCCATTCTTCTCCAAATCCACATTTCCCATGCCTCCAGTTTCCTAATATCTTCCTTCCTTGAGGTCCATGTTTCACAACCATACAATAGTGTGGTCCAAACCAAAGTTTTCACTATCTTTATCTTTGGGTCTTTCTTTAGACTTTTTGTTAATAGTTCTTTTCTATTACCAAAGGCCGTTTTTTCTTGTGCAATCCTACTGCATAATTCCATTTCCCGTCATCGGTTTTAGTATGACCCAAATATTTGAAACTCCTTACCTGTTCCAATTTCGTACCATTTATTGTGATATTAACTTCACCTTTATTATTAGACACTCTCATAGCCTTGGTCGTTTTGATATTAATCTTCATGCCATATCTCAATGCCGTATCATTCAGCCTATCCATTATCTTCTGCAGTCCACTCTTGCAGCCTGCTACCATTCCTTAGTCATCTGCAAATCGTACATCTTGTAGCAATTTCCCTCCTACTTTTATTCCTTCTTCCATGTTTTCCATGGCTTCCTCCATCATTGCCTCAGCGTAAATGTTAAACAGCAGCGGCGAAATGCTACAGCCTTGTCTTACTCCACGTCCTATTTCACCTTCTTCTGAGTATTCTTGTTGGATTTTGATTACTGCTCTTTGATTCATGTACAAGTTCAAAATTAGTCTTCTATCTCTCCAGTCAATTTCTATTCTTTTTAAGATATACATCATCGTTATCCAATCAATCCTGTCAAAAGCCTTCTCGAAGTCTACAAAGCATACAAAAACGTCATTTCCATTTTCTAAGCTTCTTTCGCAAAGAACCCGCATTACCCCTATTGCTTCTCTTGTGCCGCATGCTTTCCTAAAACCAAACTGTATCTTGCTCAGTATCATCTCTGCTTTCGATTGAATGCGATTATTTACTACCTTTAATAAGATCTTCGATGCATGAGGTATTATATATATATATAATTTATATATATATATATATATATATATATATATATATATATATATATATATATATATACATGTACAGTATATATATATATATATATATATATATATATATATATATATATATATATATATAAGCTATATAATATATGTATATATAAGCTATATAAGCTATATATGTGGCTGGAGCCAGTGGCGAAGTCGGTAAGATACTCGACCGCGGATCGGTATGTGTGGGGTTCAAATCCTGGGCTCGCCCGTCACTGACATCGCTTTCGAGTGAGGAAACTGACGTTAACCTTAGCTTTACCAGCTTTTATATAGTATATATACTATATATATACATATATATATATATATATATATATATATATATATATATATATATATACAATAAAACATAGATTTCGAGTCTGAATATATATATATATATATATATATATACGTGTATATATATATATTATATATGTGTGTATATATATATATATATATATATATATATATATATATATATATATATATATATATAACTTACATTTCGAGTCTGAACAGCGACTGAAAGTTTGCAATAGATATCCATAGCCTACTCACATTATAAGAGTTACCATTCGACCTGAGATACTTGACAAACAGATCCGTACCATATCGAGAGCACACTGGCATCTTCAATTTGTTATCAAAACCTTAAAAATATAGCGACAATCCTTTCAAGTGGCTTTAGTCGTCTAGTGTAGATATCTTATATTCAATGAATAATATATAGACATATAAAAAATTCTAATCAACTAATAGACCTAATGTGGCTAAATGGACTCTAACTGTTAGAGAGATATGCAATAAACTACTTCAGAATCTTGGAAGCGATTGAAAAGAGTTTCACCGTTTAACAAATCCCAGAGCAGCAATGAGAGAACCTGCTGCTTGTAGTATATGCATGTCTTACAAGCTGCATTTTAAGAATACTGTATTGCTAATAAGCAGATAGCTAATTTATATTAATTGATAGATCAGCTCAATTTATTAGATCAATCTATCAATTTGTTCTTCCAATTCAAACATCAATAATTCAATCAATCAATCAATAAGAATTTAAGGTCCGGTTCCTCACCATAAGGCACTTTCAGGAACGTCTCTTGCTGACTCTGCACAAGCAGGCGACTAATGCCATACGATGAGGACTGAGTACACAAAGACCACAAGAGAAAGTGAGATAAAAGCAGTGCAAGTCCAAGATCCAAGGTAAACGGGTCAAAATTTAGACGTAGGCCTATGGACGAAAGAGGTGGGTTTTTAGCTTCCTCAGGAAAGTACCAATACAGTTACAAGATCAAAGATCTTGTGGCAGAGAGTTCCATATTTTCGGAGTAGAGATCGCAAACGAGCGTCTGCCAATGTCAGAGTTAATGTTTGGTAATGAAATGATTTAATGTTTGATTTAAGATTTCATAATTACACCCCATATCAGAGGAAGTTCTGGAGAGAGTTGGTACAGATAGACAGTTGATAAATGCATTAAGAAGCAGGAATAAGAGCTGGATAGGACACATTCTAATGGGGAAAGTCTATTAAAAGAGGTCATAGCATGCAGAACGGAAGGAAATAGAGGCAGAGGCAGGCCGAGATTAGGAATGTTAGATGATTTAAAGATCCACTCATATGTGAACATGAAGAGGAAAGCAGAAGACAGAGAAGAGTGGAGGCACTATATACCATGGACCTGCCAGCAGGCAGTGCACTAAGAGAGAGATAAGATGTCTATCAGTACCAACTCTCACATTGGTTTCTTCATCTTTACTCTTTCCCTTTGATTTCTTTATTAGAAAATTATTATCATCGAGTCTAAGATCAGCTCTCACCCACCAGAGCTAAGCAGTGCTGATACAGAACAAATACACTATCTCTCTCCTAGTGCACTGCCTACTGGCAAGTCAATGGTAAATAACGCCTCCACTCTTCTGTCTTCCGTCTTCCTCTTCATGTCCACATACAAGTGGATCTTTAAATCATCTAACATTCCTAATCTCGGTCTAACTCTGTTTCTCTTTCCTTCCATTATACCTTTTATGACCTATTTTAGTATACATCCCCCTTAGAATGCGCTCTATCCAACTCTTCTTCCTATTTCTTATAACAAGAAGAATTGGATAAGATACATTCTAAGAAGAGACAGTTTACTAAAGGAGGTCATAAAAGGTAGAATGGAAGGAAAGAAAAGCAGAGGCAGATCGAGATAAGGCTGTCTCTGCTTCTCTTATAAGTAACTAAATTTACAAGTCTTTTCATTTACTTAATTCAATAAAGCTGTAGCAAAGCCAAGCATATAGAACATAGGCTAAGATTATGCTTTGAAACCCTTCGAAGTTTCATAAGTGACATTAATTTTAACAAAAATGAATATAGAGATTACTGCATTGGAGAATATAAAGATGAGATTTTTACTACTAGATCAGGTTATCAGACAATACGATTGACTCTTTTTATTAATAAGGAAATAATGCAGTCCCAATGTAATTTAGACAACATTTTTAAACTAGTTTCTTAAATAGATATATAGCCTAACCCTTTTTCTAGAGTAAACCAGTATAGTATGACATATTTGAGTCTATTTTTATTCTCCCTTGTTCATTACGCACTTAGCAAGCTTAATTAATTTTCAATTTTCCCACAAAGAAAATTTAGCATTCACTTCATCAAGTATAATATTATTATATGCATTTGATCTACAGCTAAACTGATAATTAATTTTTAAAAGCATTAAAAGTTCCATAACTTCCTCAATTAAGTACATCTCAGTACAGAATTGGCCTCATTTGGAAAAGAAATGATTGCACTTCAAGATAGCATTGGCAGAAATATATGTGATGAGTTCTCCATTGCCTCAATAGAGAACATTTTACGCTGCATGCAACATGCCTCTATTCCTATACTGGAAATGTTCCATTTGACCCTACTCATATTCGCAAATCTATAATTTTCCCGTTTTTAAAATAATTCAACAAAAATTTCTCTGTTTGGAAGAATTGGCTGCTGGTCGAGTCCTGTAAATTTCAAGAGCTCGATATGACTTTATTTTTGGCTGGATTTTACACTGGCTGGAGCCAGTGGCGAAGTCGGTAAGATACTCGACTGCGGATCAGTATGTGCAGGGCTCAATCCCTGGGCTCGCCCATCACTGATATTGCTTTCGAGTGAGGAAACTGACGTTAACCTTAGCTTTACCAGCTTTCTTATTGTATAACAATTTGGAATATCGGCCATAAAGACACAGTGTCTATAGAATTGTAAATCATCATCTTCTCTTGAATCCCAGTTTAAATAGGCTTGGGATGCGAATAGACTCTGTCAAATACTCTCTGTCTTTCATAATATCATCAGTCAATCCCCTATTTGAGACTTTTCCACTTGATTAAATTTTTGTAGCAATTTCTGGAGCCTAGGCGCTCACCAACCGGATGCCCTTTCTGACGTTGGTATGGATCTTAGTGCTTTAATTGCCTTCTACGACATGTGCAGTCGCCGGTTGATCAATTCTTCAAACAACCCGGACACAACACGGGGATGTCTATAGAATTGTTAGCATATAATTATATATGGAATGTAATCCAATAAATACTTTGATTACCGTCAGCATGCCTGAAGCCAATCTGCTGCAGGATTCCGTTCATATCAAGCTTGTTGGCGCGCAGACCAAACTTCTGCAGCCAGGCTTCTGTTGAGATCAATTCTGAGACATCCGGGCTCCAAGATTGAGTCTTTGATTCAGCAATCATTCCAAAGAACGAAGCGCCGTCATCAGCGGAAGGGTGAGATGCTGAGGACTTCTGATGTTGAGAAGAAGGCTTATTTGTTGAATCTGGATTTGAATCGAGAACAGTTGAAGAACCACTGACCCTTCTAGAAACATCTTGGGAACCTGGCTTTGCTGCAAATTGTATTACAAAAGAAAAATATAAACATATTTGCAAGAATTAATATAAATATATATTTGCAAGAATTAATAAAAATATATCTTTATTATACTGAATTGAATACAACGTATTCAATTCATAGAGATACTTTATTTTAATAGAAATATTAAACTATACATTGGACCCAGGGTCATGCTGAATAGACCTAACATATGCATAGAGTATCATAAGAGGCTCATTCACTGCCTACTGGCAGGTCCATGACAAATAACTCCACATATTTCTATCCTCTGTCTCTCTCTTCATATCAACATATGAATTATTATCAAATCTTAAAGCATCCCAAGTTTCGATCTTCCTCTAACCTTCTTTCCTTCCATTACCTATTTTAGTAAAACATCCCTTATCGCCCATTGAGTTTTTCTTTCTATTCCCTATGATATATTTCAATTGTTATTTTGTAGCCTCTTGTGATAAATATCATAAGATGCTGCATAATAACAATTTTCTATAAAATAATAATAACAATAATATAATTAATAATAATAATAATAATAAGAGTAATAATAATTATATATTATCCTGAAATATCTTTTGTTAAATATCATAAGATATCTTATAATAAACAATATAAGAGGCTACAGTGCAATGACTAAGAAGGCACCAAAGTCCATCTCAAAGTCATATTTTTATTTAAATTAAAATATGGAACTAGGCTAAATAAAGCAAAACTTAGGAGAAGAGGATAGATTCTTTGTCAATAGATAACATTACTGAGTAAAAATGCATACCAGGACACATATGCATAGTTAACCTTAATTTGCAAAGCAGTGAATTTAGCCATTTCACAGTGACATAAGCATTAGGATTTGAAAGTAGGCCTAATCAAAGAGAAAGGTTTAAAAGCTAAGTGTAATTAATGTCAGTTTATGTAGGCCTACCACAAGAGAACTGTCAGATATAGTTTAGCTGGAATTCTGACTCTTTCCTGCTTTTCAGGCAAGCATAATATCAACTCAAATAAATGAAGAATTTTATTTTCAGATGAGCTAAATATACAGTAATTACATGTATATGTATATTCAAGAAATGTAATAATATAACATAACAATACTGCGTCAGAAAGTAGTTTATGGCAGCAGTTTTGTAGCAGAAAGCAGTGGGTTTTAAAGAATTGCTTGTTTAAGACCCACACAAAATAAAAATAAAAACTTAACGGCACAACTAACATATCATTTCAGTATAAACGGAACTAGGCCCACACATTTGTTATACTACTAGTGGAAGCTATAGGAGACTTTCTATTTATATTAGACCTCTTTAAAGTTTTAAATTGACAATTTGGAAATACACTATAATGATCTTATACAATTTTATCCCAACTACAAAAACTACTCACAAAAATTAAATATGAGATCAGGTTTCATGAAAATTGAATTCCCAAATATAAAGTACTAATGTTAGAAAAAACAACCAACAATCAGAAATCGTATTTTATTTGATATATAATATATATAGGAACAAAATTTATTAATTAATTAATGCACATACCTTCAATCCAGCCATTAGATCCTTCAGTAACTGACTCCTTGTAGTCTAAATTAATTTCAGCATGTCGAGATTTAATCCTTCTATCAGCATTTGACGAAATTCCCAAATAGAAGGATCTTAGGTTAGTGCCGTTATTAAACCTACTATTGCTAGAAGAAAGAGATGTCATATTGACTGTTTCTATTGTAGCATCATCTGCTCAAGGTCATTATAACTATTTCTTGCTAGATTTCCTGTAAACAGAATTTATATAAGTGAATTTTTAGCAATATATATGCACATACAGTTCTATAGATCCAAACACGTCAAATAAGAATGTATAATTCTTCAGCTAATGCTACATGTATGTACATTTAATTCATGGTGTACTTGTGAGCAAAAAAGATATGACTAAGGACAGTGGAGTAACAATAATGGCATTATATGATTGATTGCTGGATAAAGTGACAGACAATAATATTAAGAGTTGATGATGGTTTCAGGCTATCATTTCCTCATGTATAAAATGTGTTACAATATCTAAAGCTTCAATACTCGTTTATATATGCTCAGTAGATAGTCATAAGGAATTATTATAATTACGTATGACTGATTAATCATACGGAATTATCACTAATTAAATAATTACTATATTTATAGTAATTATTAATTACTATAATAATTATATTATTAAATTATTAATTATAGCTCTCAGCTGCTTAGTTACTGTGAGATATTAAAGGAGCTGAGTCACCAGTGACTCACCACTTTTCGAGTACTGAGCTGAGTGAGTAATTAAGAGCCGGCTGTAGCAATTGATCCGTTAATTGAATCAATGGTTGTTACATAAAAAAATTATTGTTTAGAAAAGGAACTAATATTTTGATAAGATCATAATGTAAGGCATGTACTCAATCAGCATATGAATTCTTACAGCTGAAGATGCAAAAAATCATGCGTGCACAGATGCAGTTGATTAATGTATGCTCCTGCTGATTAGTAATAAAATAACGGTTAGGTAAACTATAACTAATAACATTCTTAGACAAACCTTTAGAAAAGTCCAGATATTTCGAATTAAATCTAATAATTTAATATATCCTAAATTGTAACTTATACAATTTAATCTCAGCAATTCAAAGAATTAAAAAATGACATAACTCGAAATAAATCCAATTAATGAACCAAGTTGCGCCCTTCCATTAGGAGATGCAGTTACTTTAATCTTAATTTGAAAATCTGAACCAGAAATGAGATTAAATATTTATAAATTACAGGATTCTGGTCAAATAAAGGAACTCATTGACAAAATGCATTAAATATACATATATATTTGAATGATATAGAAACACACATTTTATTAGTGTACCAGTAGACAGGGTGACCACACTCCAACCACTTGAAATTCCCAGACTTTTCCCTAACATATCTTGAAGACATAGACATTTTTATTGCCATTGCCGCATCGACTTCTGTTTTCGGACACAATGCCAGTAACAATTTTCTGAAGCTGAGATCATTTTCCAATATTTTTTAAGGTTTTGAAGTAAGGCTAGTAATTTTTTATTACTTTTTATTCAATACAAAAATAGCTTTAGCAATCTTCCTAAATGTATGTATCTTCAAGCATAAAAAGTTCTTTAAAGTTTTTTAATGTCTCAATAGCGAAACAAGAGACATCAGGTAACGTAATGAAATATTAAATGATTGACACCTGAGGCAAATTGAACTCTCGTGGATTCGATTACCAGCAGCACTGAGAGTAAAATCTGGGCGTAAAATCTTGGACTGGTTTTTGCGGAAAATGGAATAAATTGCCTAAAGGGTTACACATAAGGTATAAAATCAATAGATATCAACACAGTTGATCGTTTCACTATAATGCTTGTTGTTTAATATTTTAATTTTTATACTGAAAAAGTAAAATATGCCTAAATTCATCCTTCCCTGACTTTTCTCAATGTCAAATGTGTCAATGGCACAGTGGTTTCAGGTTTAGATATCTTTATGAAGTTTTAAATGATAGAACGACTCTTGTGGATTTGAATCCCGGGCCGCGTTGATCTGAGAGCAAAACGAATTTAACATGTGCTATTCAATGTGATATATATTATATAACTTAGTTGATCGTTTCAATATAGTGTGTTAAATCACTTCCTGAACAATTTTTCAGTTACTTTAGTGATAAGATAAGCAATCTTAGAGCATCTATCTCTCCAGCTCCTAACTCTACTCCTCATACTCCAGTAGAGACTCATTCCAAGGATGAGCTTTCTAATTTCACTCAAGTTACAATTGAAGAGATTACTAAATTAGTTTTGGACTCTCCAGCCATACATTGTGATTTGGACCCTATCCCAACCTCTCTTTTAAAGAAGTGTATTCACATACTTGCTCCTGTATTAACATTGATTGTTAACCTCTCTCTCTCTACTGGCAAATTTCCTCGCACTTTTAAGCTTGCAGTTATTACTCCATTGCTTAAAAAGCCCACACTGGATAAGGAATTATTGTCGAATTACAGGCCTATATTTAATCTGTCATATGTATCTAAACTCACTGAAAGAATTGTTCTTCAGAGGCTTTCTACTCATCTCTCTTACAATGATCTATTTAATAAGCATCAAGCTGCTTATACTAAGCATCGTTCAACTGAAACGGTGCTTCTATCTGTGTGCAATTCTATTGTTAATGCCATGTGCACATAACGCTTAACTGAATTATGTATGCTTGATCTTTCAGCCGCTTTTGATACCATTGATCACAATATTCTTCTGGAACGTCTTTCTTCCTGGTTCGGTATTCGTGGAATTGCTCTTGATTGGTTTTCCTCCTATCTGACGGATCTTTGTTTTAGTGTGAAAGTGATGGAGTACATCTCTTCACCTTCCCACTAAAAGTATGGTGTGCCTCAAGGCTCTGTTCTTGGTCCTATCCTCTTCAACCTATATACAGCACCCTTAAGCTCACTGATCTCTTCTCATTCTATGGATCATGAACTATATGCTGATGACACTCAAATGTACACTTCTTTCACCCCTAACTCTTACTCTAATGCTGAAACCCTCCTGCAACAAAGTTTTCAGTCTATATCCTCTTGGATGTCTGCTAGTTTTTTGGCACTAGTCCATCTAAGACTGAATTCTTGTTGGTTGGGACACCTCAACAGCTTCTGAGGCTGAATGGGAAAACTCTTTCGTTATCTTCGGATATCACAATAACACCTGTTTCTTCTGTGAGAAATCTCAGTGTTATCCTTGATAAACACCTAACCTTCCACGAACACCTAACTAAAACTTCACAAGCTTGTTTCTTTCATATCCGAGATCTTCGTTGAATATGTCCATATTTGTCACGTGAGACAGCTGCTGCAATTGGTGCTGCCATTGTGCAATCGAAATTGGACTACTGCAATTCTCTGTTTTTAAATCTCCCTGGCTGTGAGATTGATCGATTGCAGTTTGTTCAGAATTCTCTTGCACGAACAATTTTTTGTAGTTCCAAGTACTCACATGTTACGCCCATTTTAAAGTCTTTGCACTGGCTAAATATTAAGGAGCGAATCATTTACAAAACAGCTTCGTTAACCTATAAGTCCATCACCATCTCTGGACAAACTTGTATGTCTCACTTGATTAAAGTGATGCAGCCTGCTGTTACTCGGTCTTCTAAATTAATTACTCTTGTGAGACCTAGCTTACCTTCGCGCTCTAAGCTATCTAATCGTTCTTTCCAGCATGTTGCACTGCAGATCTGGAATTTTCTTCCATCCAATCTTGGGAAATCTTCATTTGAAGCACATCGGCCTTTGCTTTCCTATGATCAGTTCCATAGGCAGTTGAAGAGCTATCTTTTCCATCTCTCTTTTCCATCCATTGTCCATGAGCAGCGACCTGCGCCTAAACCACCTTTTCTTTAATTCCCTTCACTTTGAACTGATTATCTGGATTTTGAAATTTGCACCATTTTGGACCTTCTTGTTCACTCGCCGGCTTGATTTTGTCTTAATAGTGCTCGATGTTGTCATTGATAACAGTAGCACTCTAATTGTTGTTATTATTATTGTTATTATTATTATTTTTCTCTTCCCGTTTTGTTTTTCCTAACCATGTACTTCCAAACACCCTGGCTTTTTGTGTTTTCCAGATGAAGATGAGTGGTCACCTGAGTTGAAGATTATCTCTCTCTCTCTCTCTCTCTCTCGCTCTCTCACTCTCTTAGTGCACTGCCCACTGGCAGGTCCATGGTATATAACGCCTCCACTCATCTCTATCTTCCGTTTTCCTCTTCACGTCCACAAACGAGTGGATCTTTAAGTCATCTACCAATCCTTTTGATATACCATTACTCTTGGGGGATTCTGCGTAAGACGAGGTGAGCACCTACGCCTTCCTCAGTTTGACTAATATTTAAGGCCTACTGGGCAGGGGCATCATTCCCTGAGAAATCAATCCTTGTTTACCATAAGAAGATTATAGCAATATATAATTCAAAATTACACCACTTTATATTATACTTATAAATATTACATTTTAGTAATTTGAGAAGAGTTAAATAAAATGTACTTAAAGCAATTAAATCACGAACTATTATCGTGATAAGTTGACATTTGTAATTTTCTGCTTTCTTTCCCTGAACTATTTTGCTACATATGTATGTCCATGTGCTAAGTTTTCAGTACAATTCTAATTAGGCTTCCGGTTATAGAAACTTAAGATTAGTGAAAGTTTTAAACCCAAATTAACCCTGATAGTAGTCCGATGGTTAGAAATACAAAGTCTTAATGTTTGTTTACTAGTAAATTGCTAAGCAACAATACATATCTTGCTACCATGCACTTAAGAAAAGTCTAAAATAACAATATTAACAACAATGAGTGTGCTACACTCATCAATAACAACATCGAGCACTATTGAGTCAAAATCAAGCCGGCGAGCAAAAAGAAGGCCCAAAAACGGTGCAAATTCCAAAAACCTGAAAATCAGTCCAAAGTAAAGGGAATTAAAGAAGAGGAATTCACCTCAGGATCTGCCACTTAGAACTTCCTGACGCTACTCCTACGCTATTAAGACATTTTAATATATCATAAAAAGCTTGTAAAGCTTGCGTTAACGTCAGTTTCCTCACTCGAAAGCGATATTTATATATAAATATTTATATTTATTTTGATTTAAGCATACAGCACTTTTATAATTTGTATAAGCTTATTGATAACTCTGCTCATATAATAAAACTAGTGGGGGACTGATGGGAGAGTGGGGTAATATGTGGGGTAATATGCTTATATTTTTGGTGGATAGATACAGTTTAAATGCTTAAGTATTTATAAGCAACGCCAAACATAAATATAAAATTTTTAAAGAAATTTATCAGAATTTTATCCAGATTTTCAAAAATTCTTAACCTTAATTTTGAAATCTGACGTTGTTTGTAAATATTTATTACTCTGTTAACAAACAGCGCACTGTGTCAAAAAACAGGATGCTTATCTCGGATATATCTAACAAGTACTTAACTATCACTGCATACATTTATACTTTTAAACATAATTAAGGAGACACTTAAGTATTAATAAACATAAAAAGCAAGAATACACCACAAGAGCCGATATTAGAATGATTAGTTATGAATAATATAACATGATATGATATGATTAGAATGATTAGTTATGAATAATATAACATGATATGATATGATGTGGTGTAGTGTAGTGTGGTATTGTGTTGTGTGATGTGATGTGATTTGATATCATATGATATCGTATATAATATAACATAATACAGTATAATATAATATAATATAATATAATATAATATAATATAATACAATACAATACAATACAATAATATATAATATAATTATGACGACGGGATTATTAAACGCACTTGATTTAGTTGCGCTTCAATAATCGAAAATTAAGCTACAACGGCCTCGGTTAGTACATTGTGGGTGACCAACTTAGAAGAGCGAGTTTTGGTAAAAGCTTAGGAAGGAAAAAATCCCAGGGTGATGGAAGGTTATTCTTAAATCTGCGACGGTTGCAATTGATGCGCCATCAAAAGGCAACGATTACTAATAACCGTGGACAGGAAGGAGGATAAGGGCCTTAAACAAGATTCTGTGCTTCCAGACCTAATTTGCCGTTCATGATTAGTTCTGATAACCATGTCGTTGTTTGTGGTTTCTCTCAACTAGTCGGAGATTATATACAATCATTATTATAATATTATAATATTATTGCAATAGTATAATATATTATTATAATATTATAATATTATTGCAATAGTATAATATATTATTATAATATTATTGCAATAGTATAATATATTATTATAATATTATTGCAATAGTATAATATATTATTATAATATTATTGCAATAGTATAATATATTATTATAATATTATAATATTATTGCAATAGTATAATATATTATTATAATATTATTGCAATAGTATAATATATTATTATAATATTATTGCAATAGTATAATATATTATTATAATATTATTGCAATAGTATAATATATTATTATAATATTATAATATTATTGCAATAGTATAATATATTATTATAATATTATTGCACTAGTATAATATATTATTATAATATTATAATATTATTGCAATAGTATAATATATTATTATAATATTATAATATTATTGCAATAGTATAATATATTATTATAATATTATTGCAATAGTATAATATATTATTATAATATTATTGCAATAGTATAATATATTATTATAATATTATTGCACTAGTATAATATATTATTATAATATTATAATATTATTGCAATAGTATAATATATTATTATAATATTATTGCAATAGTATAATATATTATTATAATATTATAATATTATTCAATAGTATAATATATAATAATATATAGTATAATATATTATTATAATATATTATTGCAATAGTATAATATATTAGTAATAATTATTATAATATATATTGCACTATAGTATAATTATAGTATAAATATATATATTATTATAATATTATTGCAATAGTATAATATATTATTATAATATTATAATATTATTGCAATAGTATAATATATTATTATAATATCATTGCAATAGTATAATATATTATTATAATATTATAATATTATTGCAATAGTATAATATATTATTATAATATTATAATATTATTGCAATAGTATAATATATTATTATAATATTATAATATTATTGCAATAGTATAATATATTATTATAATATTATAATATTATTGCAATAGTATAATATATTATTATAATATTATAATATTATTGCAATAGTATAATATATTATTATAATATTATAATATTATTGCAATAGTATAATATATTATTATAATATTATAATATTATTGCAATAGTATAATATATTATTATAATATTATAATATTATTGCAATAGTATAATATATTATTATAATATTATAATATCATTGCAATAGTATAATATATTATTATAATATTATAATATCATTGCAATAGTATAATATATTATTATAATATTTTAATATCATTGCAATAGTATAATATATTATTATAATATTTTAATATCATTGCAATAGTATAATATATTATTATAATATTATAATATTGCCTACCGGGTGGACTGGCTACGCTAAGTTGTCTTACAAGTGTAAGCAACAATCTGGATTAACGCATACTCTAAATAAATAATTAAAATTATAATGCTCGAAGTTGTCGTAGACGAGAGTAGCATATTCGATAACAACGCGTTCAGGGATTGCTTCTTGAATCGTTATTCGGTCTACAAGTGAATGCATACATAGGCTTATATGCCGTACCAATATTAGATGTTGTGCAGTTTAACAGTTTATCCTGAGCCAAGACGGTAATTGATTGCGAGGCAATTCTAAAAGTTACAGATTTTACTGTGCATAGTATGCTACTTATTGACTATATTAACTTTCTAGATTAACTGACTAGATTAAATTTCTTCGAATGAATCAAAATCTTCTACTGGTTTTAATTAGTTAATCTACTGGTCTCATTAGTTATTGAGAATAATGCCGGACAAAACAGTTATAAAAGAGAATGATCTTACGAACGACAAGGATTCGTCAAGCGCTAGAAGGACCAATGGACTTCAACCTATTGCGCCTAAGACGGCTATTAGCAGATTCTTCAACACCAGCCAAGCTTTGAGTACGGCTGGCAGCAATGCTGGAGAATCCACTAAACGACATTTTGTAATGAATCCGACCGCTAAGGATTCAGCAAACTTTCTTATGCTACCGCAAGTGAAACACAAGCAGATTCAACCGAAGAGACACCCAGACAGCACGGAACGTTCGAGTTCTGCTTCGTCAGGTGGTTCGATGAGTTCCAAGCACAGTTCCCCCGGGGGAAGCGCGGTCACGATGAAAGTCAGGTCGAGACTCGGTGGAGACGAGAAAGCGAGTAAGGTCAACAAGAGGCAAATGAAAGACCGGAAGAAAACGTTCAGAGATGAGATGGTGGGTTTGGCGAGGAGGTCAGCCAGAGCGCCACCTGCTGGTGTCATGGCAGTCCACATAAAACAGGCGAAAATCAGTCTGCTACGTTTAAATAAACTCTTTCCTTCTCATCTCGTCTTCCAGAAAGTCGCTTTGTACATTCGACTAACAACCATTGATCAGGTAATCATATAGCCTAATAATTAATAACTAAGTCTATCTACCAGACGATCAATTCGTGATCAATTAATCAAACAAATACAAGAACAATCAACAAATAAATACCTTTAATAATCAATCAGCTACCTTATCATTCAATCAGTTAATATCAGTAAATCTAGTGTCAATTAGTTAAAGTTAATTATAAGAATCAACCTATAAATAACTAATTAATGTCAATAAATCTACTCTACATGTAGTATCAGTTATTTAATTATTTAACGGTCAATGTTGATGGTGCAATAGCAGCCAGTGGTGATGTCGGTAAGATACTCGACCGCGGATCAGTATGTGCGTGGTTAAAATCTTAGGCTCGCCCGTCACTGACAGCTTTCGAGTGAGGAAACTGACGTTAACGTTAGCTTAGGTTTTTTAGGCTGTTAACTATAAGTAACCTTACCTGGCCTACCTTCTCTCATTCTCTCTCATTCTAATCCTCATTATTTTGTCTGTAGCCCCTGTTCCTATGCTTCTCTTTCTCTCTCCATCTTCTCTATGCATGGCCTCAAGACTCAACGCCTCTCTCCTGTTCTTCCTTTCACTATCCTATTTTCCTGCAAAATGTTTTCTAACCTACGAGCTCGAGAATTCCCGCTATCTCTCTAATTTATGCTATCTTCCCTCTGAACTCTCTCTCTCACTGAATCTCTCACTCACCGTCTCGCTGACTAACTGACCCACTGACTCACTCACTCATTTACTCACTAACTCACTGACTCACTCAATGACTGATTGACTGATTTACTGACTGACTGACTCACTCACTAACTCGCTCATTCACTCACTTACTCGCTCACTCACTCACTCACTCGATCGCTCATTCGCTCACTCGCTCGCTCACTCACTCAATCACTCAATCACTTACGCTCTCTCTCATTCTTTAAATAAAGGAAGCCTTACTAAAGTACATTTCTTATATTTATGCGTGTAATAGATTCACAAAGTTCGGCGAAATGATGAGCAGCGGTTCGGCTAAGCTTTTCTAACTTCAGTTTTAGTTTTGGCCGATCTTAAAGCGTTATAAGCTCATCATTATACTACATATAAATAGGAGTACTACAGCGAAAGGTCAGAAGGGGCATAAATGACAGCGTCATTGGCATGATTGATGAGGATCAGTAGGTTCGAATTTCAAAGTTAGCTTATCCGTCATTGACAGCCTTATAAAAGTTGTAATAGATGAAAATTACATTAAATTTTGTTTAGCTTAAGTTTAGCATAAGTCTTTATTATTATTCTTGTATAGGCTAAGTTCACCAAAGCCTACAGACGACTGCATGCTCCCACATGTATCGCTTATGATGAATTGAAATTCTTTACCATTTCGCTAGATCCAAGGGAACAGAGCTATTACTACATCAGGTAAGAATTACATATAATTAATCACTCGAACAATTTATCAGTCACTCTAATAATTAACCACCCATTCTAACAATCCATCATTCACTCTATCAATCCATCGTTCAATCTAAAAATCCACCAATCACTATACAATTCTACTAATCACTCTAACAATCCATCAGTCATTCTTAACAATCGCTCAATTAGAAACTATCACTCCAACAATCCATCAATCACTCTATCAAATCGTCAATCATTCTAAAAATCCTCCATATCACTCTAAACAATCTCTCAATCACTCGAACAATCCGCCTCTCACTCTAATTATATAATCTATTAAATACTCTAATTTACAATACACCAATCATTCGAACAATCCATATGTCACTCTAACAATCCATCAAATACTTTAGAATTCCATCATTCACTCTAATAAACTATCAATCATTCTAATAACAGATCAACTTCGCTAACATTTATCAATCACTCGATAAATCCGTCAATTATAATAAGAATCTGGTTGATTAGTAATCAATCAGTCAGTAAATCATCCCACTTGGTTTTAAATCATCCCACTTGGTCTTAAATGAACAGAGCCTTAACAATATCAAACAATCAAATAAATCTAGCTTTTATCACACAATGAAGCTCCCAATCAAACAGTCTATCTCTTAAACATTCAATCAATCAAGCCCTTATTAAACAATGAGAAACAACTAACACATTGACGGTCAGCTTGTCTGGATCAAGTCAGAATATGAGCCAGTCAGAAATTGCGCATGTCATAAGAGACAGCCAAGTTGGAATTGAAGAAGGCAATAGGGAATCGTTTTCGAAAATAAAAGATATGGCACGACTGCAGTCGTGTTATATCTTTTATTTTACAAAACGATGCGTTCTTCAGCTCCAACTTGGTTGCTACATATAAGAGTCGGTGAAACAGAGCCCTAGCGATAGAATCTACTTGTTCATCGATATAGTGTTGTAACAGGGAAGCAAACTAATTTCGAATAGCCTACATTTTGGACCAACCAATTGAGTGAAACGAGAAAGAGATCACATACTTTTTTGTCATAAAATTGTTGAGTTATTGATTTGGAGGTGCAATAAATCAGTAATATTCAGTGAAACGTTAAATTTAATAAATTACAAAACCATAAATATAAGAAATCCGAAACTATACTGTATTTTTAATTCTAGTTTTGTTGGTATTTGAAACCGTCGATATGTTTTATATATGTTAAATTTAAATGTTTCATTAAACTTTCAGTCAGTAAGCAAAAATTAAGAACTACAGCTGAAAGGAGCAAATATTTCGCCTATTTGTAGAAAGGATACCGGTGAAGATCAAACCTAAGATTGTACCCCGAATCAGTCGATCAGCAACTGAAGACACAACTGGTCTTGTTACGTAACCAAACAATTTTAATGTTATTAATAGAGATGAGCACGCCTCAAATAAATAAAATTTGGCAAAACACGGATGTTTAACTAAAGGCTCTATCTATAAGCGATTGACAAACACAAGAATCCTGTATGCGCAGAGCCGAAGAAAGAACCGAACGTTAATTTTTTATTAATTAATTGATTAAGTAAATTTCATGATATAGAAATTACTATGTATGGCTCGCTTGCTGCAGATTTGAGGTGATGACATTCAATTCCATGGAGAAGAAGGAGCCTCATCATCAACTGGCCAGCAAAGAACTCGACCTTCTGCCGATCATCTTCGACGGTTGCATTGAGAGAAAAGTGGAAATATGGACGCCGCATATTCAAATGGATTTGGATTTAGAAATAGCATTCGCCTACGGCCCGTTTGGTTTCGGCAGCTCAAATCAGTTTTCGACTAGATTACGGAAGCCGGACGAGCAGTTGAGCTGGTCGATGTTCTGTAGGCTAGAACCTCCGGCAAACAGAAAAGTATTTTCTTGATTCGCTAATGATTCATATCCGTCTCGATTAGACCTATAATTATTGTATTTTCTCATTTCAAAAAGGGATTTCGAATTTGATTATGCCATCTTTTCTATTCGAATTCGGAATTCTAAGATTTTAGCACTGCCGCTTTATTTACGTCAGAGTCGTCAGTTTTCATAGGTTTCCAAAATATTATCTGCTTGAAATTTGAAGTGCGGCTAGTTTGAATTCTAACCGGACAGACTTAATGTAAGCCTATATCCCTAGTGTTAACTTATAACCAGTCGAGTGATCGCATATAGTAATGACTTAATCAATACTGGTAACCTTACGATAAAATAAATTAGTCGATGATGTATAGGATCAGGCGAATAACGGAGAGTCGATGCTAAGCCGAGCCATGATCATCGACGTCAGTGATCGATCACTCAACTCGCCTCAAGTGGAATACCTCCGAGCTCTGGGACAGATGGACAACCAGCCCGCTCAGACACAGAGGTTGCTTCAGATCCCAGCACTCCAGCCGACCTTGAACTTCAAGCAAGCGTTGTCTGAGGGCTCAGAGAGCGCGAAAAGTGGCTTGAGCGGGAAGAGTGCAGCTCTAATGGTTCGTAGATCAATTTCAGTTTTTCTATTTACTTTGCCCACATTTGTAGTAACTTAGAATTAGAATAAACTGGGAAATAAAATATACCAGTTATTGAGTTGAAAGTCTTAAAATATTACGTACGTTTGTTTTTATATAATAAAGTCCTAATCTGATTAATAATATTATGGTCCCTTCTCAACTTCTTCACTATATCCCTCCCCGCAGTGTTGCCACTGCTCCACTTTTATCCTGGTAACACTGCAGCGATAGACCACACCCATCAAGCCCGTTGTTTCACTACCCCCGATTTAAAATGCAACTGTCGATTCTATTATTATTATTATTATTATTTACTTGTATTCGATAGAAGAATCCATGAGTAGGTGCACACTGATCGATGGGAGAAAGTAAGTCATAATTAAAAATAACAGATGAAAGTTTAATATCAGGGAGCAATTTCTTTGCAGTGCGGAATTAGCTTTATTATTAAGCTGTCAGCTTTAATTGTACGCAAATTAACCTGTTAATATTTAATTTTTGCAGCATCTGTGGTAGATCTTTGAATTAACTGACTAAGTTTACTTTTTGATAAATTTTTTGAGGTATATAAAATATATCTATGTTCATTTCAGTAGGCCTACTATAGATAGTATGCTGCACTATTATTAAAAATAAGCAGGTAAGGGCTAGACGATAGTTTTGTTAACGCTGAGCGATGGAGAGATCTACATGTACAGTGTTGGTAGAGATATATTTACATTTTTTATACCAAGACTTGTTGAAAAAGAACTCTAAAAATATTTTTGGATTAAATTAACTAGCTAAGCATCCGGTTTGATTAGGCCCCTATCAATGGTTTGCACAGGCCTATATTGATGACTTTGATAAATTCATTTCTGATGTTTTAAATGCACTTTATAATTTAATTTATTTCTTGATCACAATTTGGTCTACATTGTAATATATTTTAATATTTCAGCAATATATTTGAAGCAAATATATAGCTGAAATAGGGAAAAATTGGAGATTGACGGATGATATGGTATGGGACAGAGAGAAGTGGAGGTCTTTTCATATCCCGACCCTAATTAAACTGGGATTAAAGGGAAGAAGATGATGATGATATTTGGAGCAACGTTTGATCTCATTTTTAACATCTCTAAATTACATGTACATAGTCTACATTTATATATCAAATTCGTAATTATTTTTAGATTAACCTGGACTCGATACTGGACGGCTACCCCCTGTTAAAGCTGAGCCTGGGTAACGACCTGTACAGGTCAGTCAGAGAGTACTCAGAGCAGACGAGCTACAGGAAGCGCTATGTCTACCTCAGCCGCAGAGTCTGTAGCGTCGTGCCCACTGACGTCGCCATTGCCCCCACAGTCTTTAAGTCCGTGTCCAAGGCCGCTACAGTGGGTGGACTCACCCCCCTACAACTGCGCAGTATACTGAAGGTACAAGTATGCCTTCTAGCATACGTAGTGTTCCTGCTATCTTTCTTTTTCCATGTCTCTCTCTCACTCACTCTCTCTCTCACACACGCTCTGTCTCCCTCTTTAACTCTTTCTAGAGAGAAATAATAATAATAACAATAATGACAACAATTAGAGTGCTACAGTCATCAATGACAACATCGAGCACTATTGAGACAAAAATCAAGCCGGCCAGCAAAAAGAAGGTACAAAAACGGTGCAAATTCCAAAATTCAGAAAATCAGTCCAAAGTCCAGAGAAACGATTAAATCGCTTCTATAAAAAAGCGCAGTTGCCGATGGGTTCAATGCTCATATTTCCGAACATTCCGCACGCCCTCCTACACCATCAGCTCCATCATTAAGCCTTATATCACTTACGTTCAACGAGATAGAGGCTTCTTTAACACAACATCATGTGCACATCGGTAAGATAGATAAGATGTAAGAGACGGTACGATACTCGACCGCGGATCAGTATGTGCGGGGTTCAAATCCTGGGCTCGCCCGTCACTGACATCGCTTTCGAGTGAGGAAACTAACGCTAACCTTAGCTTTACCAGCTTTTTTACATGACGTGAACAGATCAGCGACGACAGCAGATCCGCTAAGACAAGAGCCTATCAGCTAGTGCCCCTTGTAACCCCCTTCGAGCCCGACTACACCGGCTCAGATAAGCACGAGGACTCAGAGTGGCTCCAGGGAGACCATCACCACAGCTCCCACAGGCACCCAGCCAGGGACTCGCACGTCGACTACGACCACAGGAGACCGCCCAGTCTGCTGATAGGTGCCTCGTTCGAGAAGAAGGAATTCGACGAGGTGGCGAGGCCTTACGTGCTGGCAGCAGTGGAGAGTCTCGCCCAGAGTAGGCGCTACCCGCTCAGCGTCAGGGAGGCTAAGGGCGCAGAGACCCAACCCCCTAAGATTAATCTGACGCCCGTGGAGATTTGATGACGTTAAAATTAAAATTATTATAAGACTAATCTTAGCAGAACAACACACGTTTTACTATAGGGTACTGTGTACCGAACACTGCACAACTGCTCAATTAAAATGATCAGTGACTCAATTTGGTTAATGATCCAACAATGTTCATTCACTGAAACTGTACAATCTCACACAGTAGTGAGCACGCATTAGATCCAACAAATGTATGCTTCATTGACAGAGGCGGATCCAGGGGGGCCTGGGTCCCCCTCCCCTTAGGCCCGACGATAAAAAATTTTTAAACGATATCTTCATTACTTCTATGGGGCAATTTCTAGGTGTAAATATGTTTAAAGGGCGTTAGGGAGGTTAGAGGGGGGGGGGGCAAGAGAGGGAACTCAACAGTCCGACTGCCTGGAATTTTTAAAATATGGATCCCATTAGGGACTCGTATAATGGAAGAGGGCCCGAGAAATGTTGACCGTTTCACTAGCTCTCAATTTTCACTTTAACCACTACTATATATATATATATATATATATATATATATATATATGAGTAACAAACGGTGTAAGTAAAAAATGTGAACACTGTCCTGCACTGCTCATATATATATATATATATATATATATATATATATATATATATATAACAAACGGTGTAAGTAAAAAATGTGAACACTGTCCTGGAGCAGTGATGCAAACAGCCTTGGCTGGGAGGAGCTTAAGCCCCCCTCACCTTCCGCCAAAGTTAAGGTCACTTTTGCAATTGGTCCAGATCCGCTGAGTTTCAGAGGTGAAAAAATAAACCTACTTTTTCCTAAACAAATGTAGGGTTTTAGGCATTTTAGGTTTTCCTCTCACTTTAGTATGGGTATGAATGGGTGGGGGGGGGGGGTAACTTACGGGGATACACTCACTTTATGAGCCGAGCGCAGTATGCTGAAAAAATTTGAGCCCCCCCTCCACACAGCATTTTCTCTGGTTCGTCACATGTCCCGAAGAAGGCGAGGCTTAAGCAAAAAATATGTACACTCTCCAAAGAAAGTTTTGGGCCCCCCCCCCTTAAAAAATTCCTGGAACCGCACCTGTTCATTGATTACAGCCTACAGCTTGGTCACAATGTTATTATAGAGCATGCAATAAAAAGCCGGTAAAGCTAAGGTTAACGTCAGTTTCCTCACTCGAAAGCGATGTCAGTGACGGAAGATCCCAGGATTTGAACCCTGCACATACTTATCCGCAGTCGAATATCTTACCGACTTTGCCACTGGTTGAAGTAATAATAAGAGAGACTTTTTCTCAGTAGCTGAGTTGATCAACTCGTGTTCTGGTACATATTCTACTTGAGGCCAATTCAGAAAAGCTCAAACAATAAAAACCATACTTTCATTAACTTTATACTTCAGGTCTAAATTTTATGTTGTCACAGATGTGGAGATAGGTGTAGCCAGCCATAACTGGCAGTGTAGCACGCAAATTTGTTTGTAAAAATTTGCATGTATTGCAGCAGTATGTTACAAAGTTATAGTTGAAAACTTTAATTACACATTGGTTCATTATAAGGACAACAGCCAATAGAGAGAAATTTTACACAATTAGAGATGCAACTGTAACAACTCTATCAATTAATACAATAATACTTTGAAATATTCTACATTATAAGGATAAGAGACTTACTAAAGTTAGCCTACCTTAGATTTTTATAAAATGAGCTCACAAAAAAGTTAAACTGACACTGTCGAGAAAAGGGGTACACTAAGTTTGCAACAAGAATCGTAGGAACTTGCTGACAATCAATTCTTAAGCTCAGTTCTCAGCTTAAGCTTCGCTTCAACACACAATTAATACTTCATGTAAGATAACTACAACAATAAATCACAAACAGCCAATCTTAAAGTATGTTTCCATACTAAAGGAATACGACCAGTGCCTGAGATCCGGTTGGGATTCAAACCTGTAGCTAATTAATTACCAGGCGAGCCGTCAAATCGGCCATTTAAATCTGAAAACGACTATTTAGGAAGAAGAATCACAGAAAGTCCCTAAGAACTACGGCTCGTCCGAAATATGAACCAGGGCCCTCTTACGCCTTACAAAGAGAATCATACGCCTATATATGCAGCAACGAGTATATCTGTTCAACATTAAACGCAATATCATTACGTTATTAGGTACGTGAGGAAGTTAACCAAAAAGACTATTATTAATCCATAAACAACTCAATATATAATAAATATTGTGATTTACTGTGATTGTGTTCAATCACTATAAATCAACAGTCAAGTCTCACCCATGTTCCTCATATTGTTTTTCATATTACCTCAGTCACAATTTCTCTTATTACCACTATGAGAATGAGCAAAATTGAGACTAATCATTCTGCAAATCAATCACTAAAGTAGCTGTGTCTCATCAATGGATACATCGAACAATTATGTTCATGCAAGTTTTGTTTTTACTTACATAAATCCTATTACAGTTCGACATATAGTAACGAAGAATTTATTAAGAGAATAGGCCTATTTGTCCTAAATTCACAGTTTGTTTGAAAAGCAAGTTAAGTGTTAATTCAGATCCCTGTAGTCCAACGTTGAGCTTAGTTCAGATAATCTTAGTTCTATTTTGTTTGAATTCTCTATAAATGACGAGGAAAGAAGAAACGAAGAGACCAACAGCATGACCGAGCAGAGTTCCTATCAAACAGCTCACTGGCCAAATCTACAACAGAAAATACATCGAATACAGAAACTGTCGCCAAGGATCAAAATCTGTATCACGACTCGTATCTAAACTGTCACAGCATTTACAATTCATTGAACGTCCGAAATGCACTGAGGTTTCCAATTTGCTTTTTCCGGACTGAACCCACAAAAGTCATTAGTTACAAGTCTTTTCCGCTGACTACTAAGAAATTGCGTCTAATAATAATATAATAATAATTTGCACATTATTCAGGTACTAGAGGGCCTAAATAAGTACGAGTGATCGACCGTATTAGAAATCTTCAATGAGTTGGATATATAATCCAACTCATTGAAGATTCAATAATTTCTTAAGAGACTCTATAACATCTGCAAAATATTAAAAAATTTAGAGAAATAAACTTGAAAAGGACAATAATATAACTTATATCGATAGTTTGGAATCAGAGATAAAACAGGGAAGGCAAACCTACTTAGAACTGTATAACTAAGGAATTCAGTCGTAATACTCAATTCAATTTGCTATACTTCTTACGCAATTACATTAGTTTCGCTTCTGAGTTTTAGGTAATTTGTAAATTTTAAATAATTTTGTTTTTATAAGTACCAATAAAGTATATAAAACGCAAAACAACAGTGAGGAATGAGAATCGATAAATATATTATAATAAATAATAAAGGTTTAACGTCCGTTTCCTCATCAATGGATGATGTCAGGGACGTCGATGCAGCAAGGCAATTAAGTGAACACAATTGAAGTAACCTGCCAGTCCCTGTCCCAGTCCAGAGGGATGGGGAAAGCACCAAACCAGGCTCCCAGCGCGGAGCAGGAACCTATCACAAGTGCACAGAGTTCAACTGCTCCTTCACTCCTGCCATAGATATAACGAAAACAGATTTATTGTTAATGAAATATTTTGCTGTGAATTGTACTAAAATGTCAATCAATAAATCAATATATGAGTACTTGTAGCAGTTAATCGTTATACATGAGTATTATAAAGTTAATAATTTCAAAAACCCATCTGATTAACTATTGATAAATAAACAGATAAGATAATAGTTTAACAGTCCAATACCAACACTGATTTTGAAAATCGGCCCTCTACAAATCTACATTTTGTACTTTGCTAACAATTTGCGTTTGTCAAGTAGCCCCGAAATATTTGCTAAGCTAAGCTAAGTGAACCTGTGCCAATTAGACATCTGTTCCCTACCACGACAAAGCTGTCAGAGATGGTACTTATGGGATTAGGACCTGAGTGGCTCTTTGCTAGCAAGCAACTGTGCTACTAAGTTAATTAGAAATATATCCAGATACGAGATTAATTGTTTTTTTTATGAATTCATACACGATGTGTACAAACGAACACGAGATCAGCGGTCTCCAAATTATTTTGACAATTAGACTAAAACATTGTTTTTCGTCCGATAGAGATAGTTTTTCTTTAGAAATAAAATACAAATACTGTTAATAAATTATAGGGTCACTTATGATCTTATCATTTCTTGACCTACCATCATTCGCAGCGTTCAGTACCTTGCCCCCATTGTTCCACATGCTGTTACATCACGTCCCTAGGCTACCTGGGGTACGATGGGTCCACTTGCATTAGAGTGGGGAAGCTTTAAACGGTATACATTGCGTGTTCAATTAAAACATATACCAGTGACGGTTTTCTAGCTGAGTTTTAGTTTATCATTTCGAAACAATTCGATTTGAAATTTGTCCAATTCAACAATGTGTAATTAACAATAAAGCGAAAAGGTTTCTAATATAATTGCACAAGAGACCCTTTAAAACCAAAGTCAAATTATCGAGCTAAAATCTCCAGTATGTGGCCTTAATCAAAAATGCTATAAGATTTAATAGGTTAGCATATAAGGATTAAGGAAAGTGGCAGGAGAAAACTAAAGAATTCACTTACTGCTTTGATTGACCTTGAGCAATCCTGATCCAGGTTTCGAGAGAAGGTCCAATGAGTAGAGTACAGTGGAGGACAGAGGAGAGTGAGAGCAAGCAAGAAAAACACAGAGTCTGCACGAATGACCTGCGAACAATAGTTACACAATTAATCCATAAATCAACCAGTCTAACCATCAATTAAGCACTCAATTAAACAATTTATCACCATCATCGTCTTCTCTTGAATCCTAATTTAGCTGGGTCGGGATATGAATAGAAACTTTTTCATTCGCTGTTGAAAATTTTGAAGCAATTTCTAGAGCTTAGATGCTCACCAACCGAATGCCCATTCTGATGCTAATTTGGATCTTAGTACTTTGTCACCTTTTACGACATGTGCAGTCCATGGTTGGTCTACTCTCAGCAACAATCCGGACACAACACGGGTAACCAATCAATTAAACTATTTATCAATCATCGATAAATCAATCAATCAATTATAATTAATATACGCAAAAAGATCAATGAAGAGAGTACAGTGTATGACAGATAAAGAATATAAGCAGGATAAATATAAGATCCTTCTTAATTTATAACAATAAATCAATCAATAAATTAATCATCGAACCATTAATCACTATGAAAAATTCTATAAGAGTCTCCATATACACCATGGTATTCGTGAAACAGAAGTAATTTAAAAGTAAAAAAACATTAGAAATAATACAAAAAGATTTAAACTGAAGTAGTTTAAATAGTCTGACACTTTAAATCCTCATATATATATATATATTACAAACGATCAGAAATGGTGACACTAAATTATGTTTATTTATTAAGGTTTGCTTCATGAAAGGAAATAAAATTCACATTAAAATATTATCATTCTTGCCTATTAATTAAAATGCGTCTAAAATTCACAGGTTCGCTCCTCGTTAGAATGACATCAAGTGAAAGGTTCAAGGTACATATTCCTACTTAAACTCTACTTTTACGCTAAGTACACTCAGCAGAGCAATACTTTGATTTCACCATAAAGGCTAAGCCACATTCAAATCCATAATTGAGCCGTTAGATTGAGAAGATATGGCTGCATTAGGTGGTTTATTATTGTCTTCCTCAATTCTTGCTTAGCCGTCTTTTATACTAAACGAAATTTAAGACTGAGGAGCCCAATTTAGATACACAAACTCAAGAGAAAATTTACGACTTACTCAAAGACTGAAGCAACTTGTAAAACTTACTCGACTAGTGGAGCTCCGAACAGAATCGTGATAAGATGGAAGAGAGGAATGGACAATAGAATAAACACAGCTTGCCTGCCTTTGTGGTACATCTGTAGTACATATTCGATATCAAAATAAGTATTCCATGACCTATAACTGTCGATCCAGACTAAAGTTCCTCAGTATTACAATATTAAATTAATATACTTAATATAAAATTAATTTTAATTTACAACATAAAATCAATATTAACTTCTTCAATATAGAGTCTATTATGCAAAAATTTAATTAAGCACAACAAATATTGCAAAAAGAATCAAACTAAAAAGACAACCACAAAAAAACAATAGTGAAAACTTTGGTATGGACCACGCCATTACATGGAAGTGATATATAGACATCGAGGAAGGAAGATGTCAGGAAACTAGATGCGTTGAAAATATGGATATGGAGAATAATGAAAAATATTATTTGGACCAAAAAAATACAATGAAGAAGTCTTGAAGAGAGTGGAGATAGACAGTTGATAAAGGCCATAAGAAATATTAGGAAGATTTGGGAGGGATTTAGCGCACTCAGTTAAGCAGCGCGTCAGTTGAACGAAGTAAAGCCACGCTGCACGCGGTTAGTAAATTGTGGGCGACCACTTTGGAAGACCGCGTGTAGACAGCTTTGAAAGTATACAATCCCCAGGGTGTTGGAGGTTACTCTTAAATCCGCGCCGGCTGCTATTGGTGCGCCAACAAAAGGCACCGATTACTAATAACCATGGAAAGGAATGGAGGAAATAACGATAACTACAAAAACAGAAACTTAATAAAAGAAAAAATTGTAAACACATGCGGTATGTCATGTGTGTAACTATACGGAAAAAAAGAAGATAAATTCGATTGGACACATTCTAAGTGGAAATATTTGACTAAAGGAAGTCACAGAACATAGAATGGAAGCCAAGACAAGCAGAGGCAGACCGAGATTAGGTATGAAGGATGATTCAAAGATCCACTCATATGTGGACATAAAGAGGAAAAGAGAGGACATAGAAGAGAGGAGGCGTTATCTGCCATAGACCTGCCTGTAGGCAGTGCACTAAGACATATGTAAGTTTAATTTATTTATACAAGTATATATAATCATATCTATTATATAACCGAAATCTCTAAATATTTTGAAATTTACTAACAAACCTTTCCTTTCAAGCCCTTCTGTTTGTTCGCAACTGGTCCTCTTCTGTAGGTTGCAGTATTGTCGCAGCTGGTGAACAAAGCAAGTACTGCGCATTCTACTATCATGTATACACACAGTATCTGAACTGTGTACATGGGATTATGAACGATATCAAGATATGCTGAGATCCCATCCCTGAGATAAAGTATCAGAAGAATTATGACAGCAGACGAGATCTGCACAGCAGAAAGCTTGCGAGCTTCTGTTATTAAAGAGTTTCTTCTTTTAGCCATGTTACACTATCAACAGAAAGGATCAAATTAATAAATATGTTAAAGTATTCATCATAACATTTATGCACAATTTTAGGCAAAACAGTAGGATTTAGTCAATTCTTTGAGATAACATGTGATAGATAGCACAACTAATGTGAACACTAAGAAAATTCAGAAAATAAAAATTGAGCACTATTAACATCAAATGTCACATATTTATTGGTTGAAATTTTTGTGAAAGGTAAATTTGAAGAATAGTGTCAACTTATTCAATCTTAACATAAAGTAGGCAATTTACCAAAACCTGTCAAGTCTGCATTCATTGTATCAATCACACTAACATAAATTTTAAAGAATCTAAGTTTAACGGCTATTTTTCTGTCATAAGTATACAGTCAGAGATGCAGTTTGGTGGCTTTGGAATCAAACGGCTTCAGAGATGGGTTTTGCATCAAAGATTTCAGAGTCTTAATTTGGCGGGGGTTTGAATCAAAGCCTCTTGCTCAAAAGGCAAACATACACCGACTTGGCCACCAATAGTGGTACAAAATATAGATAATACACTACTAACTAGAACTAATATAGAAATCTTTAAATGAAGCGTATAATGAATGAATTTAGTTTCATATTTCTGGATTAAATTATTGTACATATACAAGATTTAAAAAATAATAATTAAGGTCATCCCATTCAAGTATAGCTATGGGTGGTTGAGAATTTTTGTAGCATATGACAGGGTTGTGAAAAAGACAAAGCCAAAGTGATCAAAACCAAAACTAGAGTGGGCACAGCAAGAACCAAAACCTATGTGACTTAAGCCACAGTATTATTGAGCAAAGACACTAAGAAACTAAAGCCTCAGGGAACAACGTAAAAGTCACGCCAATGAATTTTAGTTTAGACCAAAACATTTGATATACATACAATCATACAATCATACATGTACGTACGTAGATCTTTATTCGCCACATGGGCAATGAAAGCACACATAGAACAGAAAAAACGCAAATGTGCAACAAAGAAAGAAAATAAAACAATATAAAGCATAACATTTTATAGACATAGCATAATAAATACAATTATAAGCACGGTCCTGCTTTTTATGATTTTGTATTTAACTAGCAATCAATCAATCAATCAATAAGAATTTTATGTCTGGTTTCTCACCATAAGGCAATGTCAGGGACGTCTCTTGCAGACTCTACACAAACAGGCGCCAAAGCACCACATGATGACGACTGAGTACACAGAGACCACAAGAGAAAGCGAGATCAAAACAGTGCAAGTCCAAGATCCAAGGCAAGTGGATCAAAATTTAGACCTATGGCAGAACGAGATGGGTTTTTAGCTTGCTAAGGAAAGTACCAATACAATTACAAGATCAATGACCTTGTAATCGCATATTACAATGTTTTAATGTTATTGCAATTATTAATAATGTTATTATTCCTCTATCCATAACACTGCATTGACGCCCTTGGTACTACGTAAAAGCTTCGGTATCCATTTACAATCTCTTATTTAATATGGACACTCTGACTTAAAGTATCTCTTCACAATCTTTTATATTCTTATACAATGTCTATATATTAGAAAGAATTATATTACTAATTACTGGGCTTTCTATGATTAGTGTTCCCGATTTTAGTGATGTCACCACTTCAACAATGCAGATTGTTTGCAATATTTCATCTTAAACTTAATTCAAATTTTTTAATGACTACTACATGTATAGTTTTGCAGTTACAAAATTTCATTATTAGATTTAATAATTAATCAGGAAGTACTTTATTAGCTTAAAACTAACTCTGCAATTAGTGTAAAATCTAGGCCTATTGTTAGGGCCAGTTATATGATATAAAATTTTAATCTTCTATAAAGTCTCACTTATTAATATTATTAGTCTAAATTATACTAATAAAGGTCTTAGCTTTAACTTCAAAACTGACTTTAAAATGAATTTAATTGAAGTTACATTTTTAAAAACAATTTTAATTAATTTTTAATTCTCAACAATAACTAAATAATAAAAAGTAAAATAATTAAATAATAACTTAGAATAGATTTGTAAACAAATAATTTGTTACAAAAAACATGAATGTATAGTACATAATTACAGTACTATACACGAATTTGAATATATAGTACGTAATGTGCATAAAGAGAGTTCAAAAGAAATAAATAAATCAATATTTGTAACATGTGAAAATAAAATCAATCGAGTAATGGTTCACTTTAAATATAAAACTCGCAAACGTAATAATATACTTTAATAATACATGATTTTTTATAAATGAAATACAACTTTTAACACTAGAATTTACTACTGCAACCTATTCTAGATATTTGCTTTAGGAATCTACAACTTCTAGAATACTCAGTATCTAATTTATCCTTTCTCTAGAATTTCCTTGACCACACTGTGGGTCTAAATCTACTATCTTATCTAATCTTTAGATAACCACACTACCATCTAGATAAAAAAGCTAACTCTGTTACTAGCATTTCAACGCGTGTATTTCATCTTTTTCTCTTTCCACGTGTTTCGTCTACTATTAAAAAAGCTAATGTTAACGTCAGTTTCCTCACTCGAAAGCGGTTGTAGTACAGAGATTGAAGACGCTAGGGGCACGAACGGGACACGAACGGACCTGAGGCACACCATACTTTAAGTGGGAAGGCAAAGAGTTGTACTCCTTCACTTTCACACTAAAAGAACGATCTATAAAATAGAAGGAAAACCAATCAAGAAATATTCCAGGAATGCCAAACCAGGAAGAAAGGCGTTCTAGAAGAATATTGTGATCAAACGTATCAAAAGCAGCTGAAAGATCAAGCATACATAATCCAATTAAAGGGTTGCGAGCACATCGTATTAACAATAGCAAGCACATAGCGTTAACAATAGAATAGCACACAGACAGAACAACAGTTTTAGTAGAACGATGCTTAGTATAAGCAGCTTGATATTTATTAAATGGATCATTGAAAGAGAGATGAGTAGGGAGCCTCTGAAGAACAATTCTTTCAGTGAGTTTAGAGAAGTATGACAGATTAGATTAAAATAATGATTTTTTATGAAGAATGGGCATCTTAAGCAATGGAGGAACAACGGCATGCTTGAACGCCAGATAAAATATTCCGGTTGAGAGATTGACAATCAAGTTAATAGAGGAGCAAATACATTTCCTTAGAAGAGAAGAGAGGTTGGGATAGGGTCTAAAGTCACCATGTTTTGCTGGTGAGTCTAAAACTAATTTAGTAGTCGAGCTATTCACCAGTGGAGTCATAGTTCCGTAGGAGTGAATATTCACACCCTGATTTGTGGCTGGAGTAAAATGAGAAAACTCATCCATGGAATGAGTTTGTGTTGGAGTGTGAAGAGAAGAATTAGGAGCAAGAATGATAGATGTTCTAGGATATTGCTTATATTACCAATAAATTAACAAAAAACTCCACGACAATAAGAATTACGTTAACCTTTTACCGGGCAATGTTATGCAATATTACGATCTATTTTAGATAAATTACGAGCAGTACGCCAATAAGCTAATAAAATAGTAGCGAAAGTAAAATCTAATAGCGCAGTAAAAAATTAATTTGGCTTTTTGTGACTGTTACTATTTTGGTCTTGATCTTGAGTGATTTTGGTACTATAGGATTAAACCTCCTATTGTCGCTAATGTAACTATAAACAAACTGCATCTACAAGGTGGGTTAAAAAACTTAACTTAACATAATTATACTGGTTAAGGAGGTCATAAAGACCTGTAACACCAGTATTACCTGTAATTTCATACCTCTAAACATAGAGATCAGACCGTAAAGGGGAAAAAAAGATACAAACCTTGACAAGTTAATAGGCTTCAAAAGAAGAACATTAGAAAAAACTATATACTCACCAACAAACCACACACACACATAACCAGCTCAAGTATAAGCTTACACACAGGTATAAAACTATGCAAAAACACACATACATACATACACCCATGCATGTTCACATACATGTACATGCATACACACCAACACACACATTGGCACATATGCACATACAAAAATACATACAAACACTCAAATACTTACATACAGATACATACATACATATATCCAGACATACCCCACACCCATATATATATATATATATATATATATATATATATATATATATATATATATATATATATATATATATATACAGATACACGCATAAATATGCACATATATACATACGTACAAGTATACGTACAAGCCATACATACGCATGTTCGCACATACATACATACATACATACACACATATACATATATACACACATACATTCACATATGTACAAATATACACATATACACACATATATATATACATGTACACACATATATAGAGAGGTTTCATGAACACGTCATTTTTTGTTTGCATTACAAAGCCGCCATTTTGATGCAGAAAACTCTATATGATGTACGGCTATATATGTATCTTTAAGCAGTTTTTCATCTTAATTTGGTATAAAATTGTGTCTGGCATATGGACATGGGCTCTTTCTTACAGCTTAATGAACTACTAATGGATATGATGGTTCTTGAAAGCTTTGTTACACGTAATTTCAGCATTTCTGCCATTTCTGCCAATTAATGCATGGGACAGGCTAATTAGCAGAAGTGGCAGAAATGGCAGAAATTTCGACTCCATGAGTGGAATTAAGGAAAAGGGAACAAAAATCTGTCCGCACTATGTACGTGTTTCTGTTTTATTTTGTACTTATGTATTTAATTTGCAATCGAAATATAAGATAGGCCTATTGTTGGCAAGCTTTAATGGTTTGATGAAATTAGTAATTGCAAAACTTCTGCCATTTCTGTCATTTCCGTAATGCAGATTAAGGTCAAATTTCTCTAACAGAGTCAAATTATTGGAATATACATAGATCTGTACATAAAAAAATATTGAAAGTTTTGGCCTTTTGCACTAGCCTATAGTTTAAGACTTATGGTTTGTATTTGAATCCTTTACAGTCTTTGTGTATTGAAGCATTACACTACGACTAGACTAGTGTTGCAGGTCCTCAAGACTTACTGAACGAGTATAATTAATTTAAGTTAAGTCTTCAACTATAGAATCCAGCTACATAACGAATCTACAAAGTACGTCGTACCGGTAAGATCGGAGCTCATATGTTTCATACGTAAGTTCATATAACTTCATGAGGCACACAGGTACACTGTCTGTGTATATTACTAATAAATCGTGCGCATTTTTACAAATTGCAATATACGTACTTGAAATTTTATTTTTTATATGCATATATATCTATTATATCTATACATACGTAATGCTAAAAATCAACAAACGTAATCCAATATGGATGCCAATGCCGGCAGGTGTCTAAAAGTGGGCGCGGCTAACAGCTGTGACAGTCATCTATACACACATGCACATATACATATATACATACACATAAATATATACACACATACACAATTACACATACACTTACTTATATAAACATAGAAGACACTCACTTGTGTATACACACATCGACCTTACAGACAAAAATAAGCAAACATGCATATAACTACATACTAGGCATATCAACAATTTGTAAAATATAGTCATACATTACATCACACACACGCATATATGTAGAAACATACATAGACACACATACATGTGTACAGACATACCCACACCTACACATACACACACATACAAGCCTTACCCACACTCATGAATACCTAGAAACCAAATACCCTCATGTGGTGTGCTACTAATCAGCCTATCTACACAAAGCAAACAAACAATTTATCAATTCAATGTATTTCTTTCCAATACTTATCTAGCCTATTCTTAAAAGCATTCACTGACTCTGCCTCTACTACATACTAAGGTAACACGTTCCATACATTGACAACTCTCTGACTGAAAAAGTTTCTTCTAACCTCTAATCTGGATCTAACCTTTATTATTTTGAATCTATGTCCTCTAGTTCTAGCATAATCAGATAATTTGAAAAATTCTCCACATTCGATATTGTCAAAACCTTTAATTATTTTAAACACTTGAATTAAATCCCCTCTGGTATGTCTATCTTCTAAACTAATTAGACCTAATACATCTAATCTAGATTCATAGCTTTGACCTCTACATTCAGCAATCATTCTAGTTGCTCTCCTTTGAACTCTTTCCATACATTCTACATCCTTCCTTAAAAAAGGTCTCCACGCTTGTACGAAATATTCTAATTTAGGTCTTACTAATGCTTTATATAATTTAACTATTACATCCTTATTTATAGTTCTTTTTATATTGTATATTACTTTTTATAGTTCTCCTAATTAAACCTAAAGTGCGATTAGCACAATTTACTGCTGATTTACACTGCTCTGAAAATTTTAGGGTATTATCAATAATGACACCTAGATCTTTTTCTTTAATAGATGATTTTAGTTCTTCGTTGCCAAGCTTACTGTATATTGATTACAACTATTGTTGTGACCTACATGCATAACTGTACATTTATCAACATTGAAGCTCATCTGCCAAATAGTTGCCCAATTATGCAAACTGTCTAAATCTCTCTGAAGTGATAACATATCCTCTACTGTAGATTACCTATATTTTTACGTAATTTGGTATCATCAGCAAACTTACTCATTTTGGATATTATGCTGTAGTCTAAGTCATTAATGTGTACCAAATATAAAATTGGACCCAACACTGAACCTTGTGGAACCCCACTAGTGACACTGCGCCAAGCCGAATCGTGATTTGAAATGCAAACTTTTTGTCTCCTGGAGGTTAACCAACTTCTAATCCAATTCAGGACAGAGCCAGTAACTCCATGAGCTTCAAGTTTACAAAACAATCTCTCGTATGAGACTTTATCAAACGCCTTTGCAAAATCCAAATAGACAATGTCTACTGGATTAACGTTATCAACATGGTAATGAAAAAAAAAACAATGAGTTCCGCAAGTGTTACATAGACTTTCTTGAAACTCAAGAATAAATTAAAAAGAATTTTAACTTCTTCAATGTTATGTTTTTCTGTTCTCATAAACAGAAGTTGCTAGCAAACAATAAATTAGAGCTATTATATTAATGACAAATTTAATTATAAGTTTTTAATTATTGTTGTTTTTTAGCAAGGTTTGTGATTTCCCTGAACCAGTATAATGAAGTTAATAAGTTGCTCGCGTTATGCATGATTGTAGAAAAATACTAGCTGCATTGTATCAAACCCTTTGAAATGTCGCTAACCAGGTTATTTGGATAACCCGCTACTTAGACGGGTAGATAAAATCACCGATTACTGGTACCGGGACATTTAATGTGTAAAGCTGAATTTTTGTGTAATTGCAGGGAGTGTTAAGGACTACTCGTTTGGAAAGTTCCCTGTTTTTAGGGCCTCGGGCAAAAAAGTTATATCCATTTTAAAATGACAAATTTTGTTAAAGAATATCGACATTAAAGAAGAAAAAAACAACCTCACATCTGTTTTTTGAGCGATATAGTAAGCTTTTGCTGTAAGTTTGGAAAATTAGACAATTAATTGTAATTGATTTCTTGTTTACATGCTATAAATATGTTATTGAATCATGTACAACATGATTCTATATATAAATAATAAGTAATTAAGTAATAAGGATATAAGTAATTTCGAAAATGTTTTTCGTTAATTATAGCTAATGAATATTTTTCAGGATTTATCAGGATGTTGTACACAAGGGATTCGGTTATTACTTTGTGGGTGACCACCTTGGAAGACCGAGTGTTGGTAAAAGCTTAGGAAGGAAAAATCCCAGGGTGATGGAAGGTTATTCTTAAATCCGCGCCGGCTGCAATTGATGCACCATCAAAAGGCACCGATTACTAATAACCATGGAGAGGAAGGAGGAAATGGGTCTTAAACAAGCATCTGTGCTTCCTGACCCAGTGTGCCGTTGTGTTATGTTATGTTATGAATATTTTTAATTAGCAAATTCTTAGATTATTATGTATGTATTAATAAAATTAGTTACAGTTATCCAGGGATTAAAAATCAGTTAATTAAAGCGCTTGATAAATGGCTGAAGATTTGAGAAAAACAGTTTGCGGAAAATCTGTGCATTATTTGTGTTTGTATGTGACTGATGTTGATGAACATCTGACTATTATACTTTGGACTGATTTTCTGGATTTTGGAATTTGCACTGTTTTGGACCATTCATTTTGCTCGCCGTCTTGATTTTGACTCAATAGTGCTCGATGTTGTCATTGATGACAGTAGCACTCTAATTGTTATTATTATTATTATCTAAGCAATGTTATTCGTGCTAAATAAGTGGTCCTAGAGTAAGTGATATAATACTCCAAAAAGATTTTGGAACAAGATTTTGTTTAATGTAGGCTTACGATTTTGTACTACTATATGTTTACATCATCTTCTCAAGAGGTTTCAACCGGAAGCATTGATGCCAAGTGGATAAATGCTAGACTTTAGATCATGTGGTTCGGGGTATGATTCTGACTCGAGTCACTTTTATTTTTTAAAGTTTGACAAAATTGTATTAGTTTACTAGGAATATGGTATGTTAGGGTTAGGGTAAAGAGTAGGTACAAATCCTCTTATTCCAAATTCTTATTTTGGTTTACATTGAAAAACCACTGCGATATGTATAACAATGTGTGTATATATATATATATATATATATATATATATATATATATATATATATATATATATATATAATCTCCTCTCTCTTAGGGCACTGCTTACTGGCAGGTCCATGGTATATAACGCCTCCACTCTTCTCTGTCTTACGCTCTCCTCTTCATTTCCACATATGCGTGGGTCTTTAAATCATCTAACATACCTAATCTCGGCCTGCCCCTGCCTCTTTTGCCTTTCATTCTACCTTCCAGGATCTCTATTAATGAGGTCATAGAAGGTCATAGAAGAGGTCATAGACTATCATTAATAGAGGTCCTTGAAGGTAGAATGAAAGGGAAAAGAGGCAGGGGCAGGCCGAGATTAGGTATGTTAGATGATTTAAAGACCCTTAGGAAGTGTCCTACCCAACTCTTCTTGCTATTTCTTAATATATATATTCTTTTATTCACCAAACAAGTGTCAGTATTACAAGAAAGGAAAATAAGAAAACATAAAAACACAAACTGAATTAGGCAACAAGAGAAATATAAAAGAATAACGTTTACCCTTGAATTAACTATACGGTCAATTTGCTACATATACTAGAAACATCATAGTGGCAAAATACTTTCAAAATATTTCCAAAATTTATATCGTATCTTAGCATTAGAGTCATTTCTCTGAATGACATATTTAGCTTGTATAATGAAATAATCTTCATAATCCTGATGATCTATGTCCAACTTATCATCCAAGCAATTAGACAGAATCAGGCTATGTAAAAAATTATGCCTATGATAATGATATATTAGCTCAAACGGCCAAAAGCCACAGAACCATTGACAGTGTAATATTTGCAATCCTACTGCATATTTCAGTCTCACATTTTCTGTCATCGGTTATAGTATGACCCAAATATTTGAAACCCCTTACCTGTTCCAATTTCGTACCATGTATGTTGATATTAACTTCACCATTATTATTGGACACTCTCATAACCTTGGTCATTTTGATATTAATCTTCATGCCACATCTCAATATCGTATCATTCAGCCTAACCAATATCTTTTGCTGTCCAGTCTCGCTTCCCGCTACCATTCCTTGGTCAACTGCAAGTCGTACATCTTGTATCAATTTTGGTCCTACTTTATATATGTATATATATATATATATATATATATATATATAATATTATATATATATTATATGTATTTATATATATATATATATATATATATATATACAGATTGGGGCAAAAAAGTAATCCCCGAGCGAAATCTCAATAACTTCCAGAAAATTCAAAGTATCTTTACTAAATTTTCGGAGCTTCTAGGGGATGAATTTCTGCATATATCCTGCAAATTTGGTGAAAATATTTTCAGTAGTTACGAAATTACAGCATTTCTACGAGAAAAGTGCAAAAATCAAGTTCAACAAGGCTTTTCGAAATGTCAGTCGTTCCTTTTTAAGAAAATAACGAAACTGAAAAGGGCCGTTTGCTTAAGTTGTAGAGTAAAAGCCTTCACTACCTTGTCAGCTGCTCCAATAAAAGATGCTTAAAAGTCGTTCTTCTGTTAAAATTATTCCTAAATTTTGAAGAAAATCTCCGGTATTTTTGTTTAAATAAGCCTTGTCAAAATTTATATTAACACTTTTTCTGGAGAAATGCTGTATTTTTGTTACTTCTGAATATATTTTCACCAAATTTGCGGGATATATGCAGAAATTCCTCCTTTAGAAGCTCCTAAAATTTTGTCAAACGATTTTGAGTTTTGTCAAAGTTATTAAGACTTTTGTTAGAAAAAGCCTTGTTAAAATTGATTTTGGCATTTTTTTTGTAGAAACTCTGTAATTATGCTACGGCTCAAATGATTTTCATAAAATTTACAGGTTATATGTAGAAATTCCTCGTCTAGAAGCTCCAAAAATTTGGTACAAATATTTTGAGTTTTGCCAAAGTTATTGAGATGTCGCTAGGGGATTATTTTTTTTGCCCCAGTCTGTATGTGTATAGGTGTGTGTATATATATATATATATATATATATATATACACACACATATATATACACACACATATATATATATATATATATATATATATATATATATATATATATATATATATATATATATATATATATGTATATATATATATTTGTGTTTGCATGTTATTAATACTAAATAATTAATGTTATTAATTAATATGTATTAATATATAATTAATATATATCATGTTATTAAATATCAATAGTTCATACAGAATACATGTAATGTATATTTTATGTATTTTTGATGTCTATCACTAGATCACTGTCTACAAGGCCTACAGTTCCCAACTGAATATTTTTAAATTTGAGTCAACAAAATTACAGAAAGCTGAGATGCATGTACACATTACATTGTACAGCATGTATATGCTGTACATGAATCTCATTGATATGCAACCTTCTTTGAAATAAGACTATTACTATGTACACCATTATGCTATGAAGTTTTCAATAGATATTGATTCGATATTGATTTGATATTGTTTCAATTTAGGATTCTACTACATTGTATAACATGATTATTATATTATAATATATCTAATACTTTCCAATATTGACTATTGATTTCCACGACATTTTTGCTTCAGCAGCTGTAAAAGTGCAAGTAAATTAAATAGTACTGCTAAAGCAAAAATATTTCAATTACAAGTAAGAAATATCCAGACGAACAAGTGACTTTTATAGCTATAATTAAAAGTATCGTTTGAGAACGTTTTACTTTGTTACTGTAAAACACTGTACGAATCTACATGTATATTTTATCAATATTTAAAGATACTCACAACAACAACTATTTAGAGGAACTTATATGTTACTTTGCACAGAGTATTTTTTCTTTAAATTTATAAGCAGATCTGTAATTGTGTATGCGCAACATTTTATAACAGGTGCTTAACTTTTACTTATGTTACAGTTTGGACACAACGATTAAAATGCAGATGATTCGAGATTGTTCTGTTGTATTGAAACGTTTGAACATTGAAGGTGATCTCTCTAAATTTGTCTGCTATGTCGTTTTTCCATTAGAAGAATGTGATGGGATCTCCAATTCCAGTGCCTTGGGAGATACGTTATGCACTGATGTATTTATTGAAAATAATATTTCACAACAGTGTATCCTAAAAGAAACAGAATTAGACAGCAGTATGTCAACTAATGTGAAAGTCATTAACAACAGCAATTCTGTAAATGTAGAACACTGTAAAAATGTGTCAAATAAAAGTGATTTTGATTCTGAATTTGAGAAATATGGAGTTGCAGCTTGCGATGAAATTACTGAATCTTGTGTGAGGAATTGTACGAAGCAGTATGAAGCTAAACGTAGTCAAAGGATTTCAAACAAATGTGGTAAAAGTGCCACTGGGCTAGTAAAGTCAGTCACAGTGCCATGCATGCACTCTGACAAATATTGTAATCATGAGCCTGATAGTAAAATCAAAGGAAATAATGGCAGTGTGAAGGAAATAATGAAAGATTTTTACATTTCTGTAGAACGCTTAAATGTTAGAGGAGATATTTCAGATTTTACTGTTAATGTTAAATCTCAGATACTTACCAATAAGTCAGCTTCCATGGTATTGAGCAGTATGCCCCATTCTGATGTTCTAAGTGACAATCCTGTTCAGCAGAGGATTGAGAAAGAAACTCTGAATATAGTTGATACCCCAAATATTGATTCTAATGAATGTGGCAGTAACAACACAGGTAGTCGTCATGAAAATATTTTAGAAATTTCTTTGCGTAGTTTAGTAGACAATGTGATCGCTTCTGAATTTTGTGCTGAAGCTTGTAGCGACCTAAACTTAGCTGTACCAAACACTGGTAAAGGGCTGCCATCTATCATAGCAACATCTCTAGTTAAATCATGCAATAAAAACGTTAATGAACTCTCTCCCAGTAATTCGTTTCCAAGTTGTATAGAAGAAATGCAAACTGATAAAATCCCAGGTAATGTTGATGCATCTATTGGTGTTTACTTTGGTTCGGAATGCCCAGAGCATTTAGGAAATAATACTTCACGCAATTTGCAAGCAGAGTCAAATCATAATTCAACCGAAACAGGAATGGCTAATGCTCGAATAAGTGAGTTTTCTGGTGCGAAATTGATGGAAGCCTATGAGAAGGATATTCTTCACAAGAATCAAGAAGAATCTGATAAAACGTCACCTTCTGAAGCTTATTCTTATAAGAACATTTCAAAAGCCTCTGCTACAAGGTTGGCTGAAAATGAAATGACTAATGACTCATCAAGCGAATCTTACGATATTAAACTTGTTGAACTCTTTGACGATGGGCAACTCAGTGAATTGACAGAACTTAATAACACTACCTCAGTAATAGATAAATCTGCAGAGTTCAATGATAAGGACTATGAGAAACTATTTAACTCTGAACCTCTTCATACTATTACTGCATCAAATAATAGCTATAACTCTCTGGGTGGCTCTACAATTCAACCTTGTGAGATCAATTGTGCCAAAGACTTTACTTTTAATTTACTTCGAAAACTGCTAACTGAATCCCCCAGTGAGTCTGTTGAAAAAAATATGTTAGTAAGTCAATCCAGTGAAATGGGAAGTGTTGAGCCCATTGCCAGTCTTCCTAGTCAAGACATTCTGGAAGAATCTATGATTTGTGGAAACCATGTTGGAATAGAACTACCCAATGAATCAATGGAATCTACACTGCCCAGCAACAATGATCCTCAGAATGATGTCGAACCTGATTCTGATGCTGAAACAGTCTGCTATGAAGATCTAAACGTTGAGTCTCTGAGTAGTGGAGATGTTGAGACTTCTGGTGAAAACAATAGCGTGGCAGTGATTGATGATCCGCTTAACAGAACTGAAGAGGAAAGAAAAGTACTGAAGGGTTTGAATGTTTTATTTAGAAAATCTGTTGCTCTTAATTCAGTTAGCCCGTGTATTATTTTATGAACCTCTATAAGATCACCTCTAATTCTCCTGGTTGCTAGGGTTGTAAGTTGAACTGCCCTAGCCTCTCCTCATACCTTAATGCTTTTAATCCCCTAATAGTTCTTAATGTTCTTCTTTGCACTGCTTCAATAAGTTCAATATCCTTCCTGTAGTGTGGTCTCCACATACAATACTTCAGATGAGGTCGAGTCAAAGATTTTTACAATCTTAAAACAATGCCTTTATCTCTACTTTTGAATGTTCTCTTTATTAGTCCCAAGGTCCTATTGGCTGCTTTAACGGCCACAGTACATTGTTTCTTTACTTTGAGGTCCTGGCTAAATATTACCCCTAAATCTTTCTCCTCACTCACTACATGCAGCATCTTATTATTTACAACATATTCTTTATTAGGGTTATTTTTACCAAAGTGAATTATCTTACACTTGTCCACATTGAATTCTAAACCCCATTTTTGGGACCAGTTACTTAGCAAGTGCAAGTCCCGAACCGTACTGTCACTTTGTTCTTTCATATCAACTTTTCCAAATAGTTTTGTATCATCAGCAAACTTCAAGATCGTATTAAATATTTCTGTATCTATATCATTTATGAAGATCAGAAAGAAAATAAGCACCAACATTGAACCCTGCGGTACCCCCGAAGTTACCTCCACCCAACCTGATTTAGCCTCACCCAGCATAACCCTCTGCTTCCTCCCCCTTAACCAATCTTCCGTCCATTTGTATAACTTCCCATCTATTCCGCAAGACTTAATCTTAAGTAGAAGTCTCTTGTGAGGGACAGTATCAAAAGCCTTTCTGAAATCTAAGTACACTGAGTCAACAGTCTCTCCCTCCTCTATCCACTGATTCAATTTCTCTAAAACTCTAATTAAGTTAGTAAGCATGATCTCTTATTCATGAATCCATGCTGAGATTTTCTTAATATGTTTTGTTTCTCCAAATGATTTATTAGCTGATCCTTTATTATACTCTAAAGCACCTTGCATAAATGCTGAGTAAGGCTCACAGGTCTATAGTTCCCCGGTTCAACCCTCTTTCCTCCCTTGTAAATAGGTATTACATTGGACATCTTCCATTGAGTTGGTATGAATCCTGTGTTCAATGTGTTATTAAAAATTACAGAAATTGGCCTAGAAATATAATCTGCTGTTTCAATTAGTAACCTGGTGGGGATACCATCAACCCCCAGTGCTTTCTCCGGTTTTAATCTCTTTAACTTCTCTGCTACAATTTCCGCATCTATACTTTCCATCCCATGTCCCTCTTCAGTAAGGATCTATATGCGGCAACATTCCCATGTTGGATTCTTTTACAAACACTGAACAAAAATAGTTATTGAGAAAATTAATATCGAGTTTTTAATCTTTTTACCCTGCAATGCTTGTTAACGCTAATTTTTTATTCTAAAGTGGTTGGTTTTCTATATGGATAAATCTGCTAAATTCAGTGATATGGGCTATGATATTATTACAGAGTCAGAAAATAGTTACACTGCTCTGGATGGATCTACGATTGACCCTTGTGATGTACAGACATGTGCAGACAACCTTATTTGTCATTTAATTCAACAACTGCTCACTGAATCTCCCAGAGAATCTGTTGAAATAAATACGTCAGAGAGTCAATCCAGTGAATTGGGCTGTGCTGAGCCTATTACCAGTCCACCTGGTCAAAATATTCTGGAAGAATCGACGACTTCTAGCAACAATGTGGGATTAGATCTTCCCAAAGAATCAATGGAATCTACACAGCACAACAACAATGATCCTCAGGGTGATGTTGAACCTGATTCTGATGCTGATACAGTCTGTTATTCATATGAAGATCTGAATGTTGAGTTTCTGTGTAGTGGAGAGGATGAGACTGCAAGAGAAAACAGTAGCGTAGTGGCGTATGATGATCCGCTAAACATAACTGAAGAGGAGAGAAAAATACTACAAGGTTTGAATATTTTAGTCATAAATATAGTTAGGTCTAATATTGAATATATTTCAAATATATTATTGTATGAACTCTATAAAAATTGAGTAGAATTTTCTTCAGGGTATCCCTAGTAAAATTATATTTATACGTAGCCATAAAATACAGACTAAAAATGATATTGATTTGGTAATAGGAAAGCACTTTTAACGAAGGTCTAAAGAAAGACACCGAGATAAAGATAGTGAAAACTTTGGTTTAGACCACACCATTGTATGGATGTGAAACATGGACTTTAAGGAAGGAAGATATTAGGAAACTAGAGGAATAGAAAATGTGGATTTAGAGAAGATTGGAAAGGATTAGCTGGACTCAAAAGGTTACTACAAATGAAGAAGTTCTGGAGAGAGTTGGTACAGTTAGACCGTTGATGAATATATTAAGAAATAGGAAGAAGAGTTGGATAGGACACATTCTAAGGTGGAAGGTCTATTAATAGAGGTCATTGAAGGTAGAATGGAAAAGGGCAGAGGCAAGCCGAGGTTATATATGTTAGATGATTTAAAGACTCTCTCATATGTGGAAATGAAGAGGAAGGCGGAAGACAGAGAAGAGTGGAGGCGTTATATACCATGGACTTGCCAGTGAGCAGTGCACTAAGATATATATATATATATATATATATATATATATATATATATATATATATATATATATATATAGGGTGTCGCATAAGTTCGTATACCGTTTTCATTACCGTTTTCAATTGCATTAACTCTGGAACTACTTAACCGTTTTAAACCAAATTTGGACAGTATGTAGACACGATAAATAAAATATATGGGTACAATTTAATTTGTAATCGTACAAGTAATTAAGTAGAAACTGAAATTTTTCTGAATGACGTCACATTTTCGCAAAAACTAATATTTTATAGTATTTCCTTTTTGCTTAATGACAGCGAGTATTCTATCCGGCATAGATTTGATTAATGTCTGAAGTATTTCCACTTTCACTGATCTCCAAGCTTGTTGTAGACGACGTTTCAGCTGCACAACATTCGTGGGCTCTGGATCGCGGTAGACACTAAACGACAGAATACTCCACAGGTTCTCGATAGGAGAAAGGTCTGGAGAGTTCGGTGGCCAGTCCTTCGGCTTAATGTACGATGGAATGTTGTCTTCCAACCATCTTGTTGTTTTGGCTGATGTATGACATCTTGCACCATCCTGTTGAAAGATGCCAAGGTCATTGTCATTGAACAGCTTTACTCGAGTAACGTTGCCGCCGGTTACGATTCTTTGAAACGCTGGCTTGACGAGTTTATCCAGTATGTTTACAATGTAATAATCCGAGTTAAGTCGTGTACCGTTAGGAATGAAGTGCAGACTCGTTAATCCGTGGGCAGTCATTCCGCCCCAAACCATAACCGAGGGACTGAACTTCATTTGAGCAGCGGGAGGAACATTACTCTCCTGTGATCCCCACACAGTGTCGTTCTTGGGATTGGGTATGTAAAACACTTTGAAGGGTGACTCGTCAGTAAACAGAACATTTGACCAATCCTGAACAGTCCAATTACGATGATCACGCGCAAACTTAATACGTTTCACCTTGTGAGCATCAGTCAACAGTGGAATTTTTTTGCGACGCCAGTTCTTCCACTTCAGGTCATTAACCATGTATCTGCGAATTGTGTCCTTAGAAGCACGTTCATTACGAATTTTCAGTTGATTTGAAATACGGCGCAAACTCTGTCCACGTCTGTATTTTGCGGATTGGATGAGACGCTTGGCTGTATTAGACAGTATCTTCGGACGTCCACTACGTTTCATATCCACTAGTTTTTCGTCAAATTTGCTTCGACCTACCCACTTCGTAACCCAACACTTACTCCGATTTAACTTTTGTGCAATACATTTATGCGAATATCCTTCTTTAGCCAATACTACTGCCTGTGCACGTAATTGTATTATTTTAATTTTATCCATATTATAAATTATACGCGGCCTCATCGAACAATAACATTGACACGTTGATTAGCCTTGACTGCGGTCCTGGACGACAACATCAGGTAATTTCCAGGCACGCGCTGCATGCAGCCACAGCGTGTCTCTAGCTGCGCCAGTCAGAAAATGGGTCACATTGCGCGACAGCGCCGTGTGACGTCATTTCCAGGTCTAATGAAAATAAACTTGCACCAACATCTAATTCACATCTATTATACACGAATACGAAATTTTATGAACATGCGACCTTTACTAGCCGAATTACTGCAATTTGAAAACGGTATATGAACTTATGCAACACCCTATATATATATATATATATATATATATATATGTGTGTGTGTGTGATTATGATGTGTATATATAAATCCGCCAACCCTGTGTTATCACGATCCCATGCGCAGTCCTATAGATCCTAATGCTAAAAATAACTATACCTGTCGCAACTTGACTTGTCGTGACATGAAATTTCATATTGAGGCACAATGGTACCTTCCTGATCCAATGACTTGACACGGTCATTGTTATCCTGACAATTACACTCAGCACTGGATAGAACTGAGGTCTGTTACAGGAACGCAGCGTACATCATTACAGCAACAGTTGAGGCCCTTGGACAGCATGCTTCAGATCTCGTAATTAATAAGGAATCCTTCCAACAAGCCAGATACAATTACTGTCAACTAGTAGCCAAGGAGATCTGGGAATCCTTTCAACCCCCACTGGCAGTTCACTGGGATAGGTCAATGTTGCCTACCTTGACTTCATGTAGTCTAGTTCACCGCCTTACTATTCCAGTGTCGGGAGATGGGAAAGTGAAGCTGTTGGGTGTTCCACTATTGCCAATGGAACTGGACAGGATGAGACAACGGCAGTTCAAGATCGTCTTCAAGAGTATAACATTGTCGATCGCATTAAGTTCTTGTGCTTTGATATCAAGGCAAGCAACACAGGGATTCATGCTGGAGCCTGACGGCACATTATGAAATTAATAGTTGCAAAGGTATTCAAAGTATTGATGTGACCATCCAGTGGACCAAACATCGAACTATTTAAGAGATTTAGAGAAATTTGGGGTTTCCTTTGATAACTCTAGCTACGAAAGTGGGAGAGAGAGAGAGAGAGAATGTGTTTATTAGGTCAAAAAGCAGCATATACCATACAAGATAAATACAAGCGCATGAAAATAGTCAAATTGAATTGAAAGAAAATGTCTAAAAGGGAAAAATAACATCAATCAAACAAATTAAGCAGAGACAGAGACTATAGGCCATCAAAGAGAACGAGAGTAATTCTATCTAGTTGAACACCTATTTATCTAGAGTTATCAGACAAACAGAATCATACAAACAATAATAAAGTATGGCTTTTATATTTTGTTATGAATGATGACAGAATACATATATTTGTAATTGGAGGTAGAATTTTATTCCAATTAGTATTAGTTTTGAAAAAGGAGATATCTGACTTTTTATATAAATAATTAGATCCACATAATCTAGGAGGGTAATTGTAATAATTGAGGTCGAACATTTTTACTAAAACATTAGATGCTGAGACTCTATTGTAGAGACATTTGTGGATTAGTTTGGCAGAACAAAGTTGATGTAGCAAACGAATAGATAAAATATTGTAAGAAGTGCATAGGTTTTTAACATGACTAAAAAGATTTTGACCTTGCAATAGTCTTAAAGATCCATTTTTGCAGATAAATGTAGTGGCTTTAAGTATAATGGCTTTAATGTAAATATGTGAGATTATTCCTGGCCCAATTCTCTATTTTTTCTAAATATCATGAAATGTACAAAACGAGTTATGCCTTTATTGCGCAACAGCCCTACTGTTCGATGATAATGAAATGTACACACACATACACACTCACAAATGTATATATATGCACATGTATATATATAGTGTATAATATATAAGTATATATATAGTGCTTAATTTGTTTACATGTATATATATATATATATATGTACATCAATCTACCCTGACCATTTTTTTGATCACCGGACTGGCTTTCGTTTAGGACCTTACTTCTCCTCAGCACATTTCTTTCGCAGATTGGTCTGGGTGAATTGATCTGTAGTGATATGTGCTGTTGGGGACGTCCCTGACATCATCCCTAGATGAGGAAATGGACGTTAAACCTTTATTATTATTATTATTATTATAGTATATATAATATATTATATATATATATATATATATATATATATATATATATATATAAATAAAACAAAGTTGTGTTAGTAAGAGCACTTATAACTCAAGAACGACTGGACAGATTTGAATGATCTTGGATATTTTGGATTCGCCTCAAGAAGCCCTAACATAATAGAAAAAGCTAAGGTTAACGTCAGTTTCCTCACTCGAAAGCGATGTCAGTGACGGGCTAGCCCAGGATTTGAACCTGCACCTACTGATCCGCGGTCGAGTATCTTACCGACTTCGCCAATGGCTCCAGCCAATAAAATAATATAATAACCAATAAAATATTTAAAAAATAATGGAGTTTGGCCAAAAAAACAGTATAAATAAAAACACATTAAAACTATAACATGCAGCCATCTGTCGATTGACTTATATATATACAGATTACAAGTCTCTATTACGATATGTTGACATCATCAATTTAACATTCGCTAACCGGAAGTGTTGATGGCTCAATGCTATAGGCACCAGACTTTAGCTCATGTGGTCCAGGTTTCAATTCTGGCTCGGGTCACTTTAAATTTTTAAAGTTTGATAAATTGTTTAAGTTTCTAAGGAATAATTTTTTTTAAACTTCTTTTAAATCTTAATATATATAACAAATTTTGTTTGTTTTATATATTCAGATAGATAGATAGATAGATAGATAGATAGATAGATAGATAGATAGATAGATAGATAGATAGATAGATAGATAGATAGATAGATAGACAGACAGACAGACAGACAGACAGACAGACAGACAGACAGACAGACAGACAGACAGACAGACAGATAGATAGACAGATAGGTAGACAGATAGACTGACAGATAGACTGACAGATAGACAGAAAGATAGACAGACAGACAGACAGACATTGTTGATAGGCGGTACGAAGTCCGCCGGGTTAGCTAGTATATATATATATATATATATATATATATATATATATATATATATATATATATATATATATATATATATATATACATGTATATATGTATATATATATATACCTCCTCGTCATAAGCTGAATTCCCACCTCGTTTAGGTCCCACCTCGTCATAAGCAGAATTACCCCAGAATAATGGTATATGAAAAGGAATGGTATAGGTGATTTAAAGATTCACTCCTATGTTGACATTAAGAGGACAACGGAAAATAACAGAAGAATGAGTTGAGACGTTATATGCCATGGACCTGCAAGTAGGCAATGCACTAAAAGAGAGAGATGTATATCGCTGAATGATGCAGTTTTAGGAGAGTTTTTCTGATCTACTATTTTCATTTAAGTCGCAGACTACTACTGGGATCTCGACATGTTTTGTGTATCCCGGATTTTTACTAGGCTAGAAATTAGAAGTCTCGTAATAACCCACAGATCTGGTTCACACTTGTGTCTACCTGAAGCGGACCTTATGTAACTTGATGATAACGTGGATTCACGTCCACTGATAGCTTGTAATCTTGAACATCCAGACTGTAATCGTGGAAAAAAACCCCATGTTCTCCTGATTTGAAACTTTTAGGTTATCATATTTTGGGGGAAATGGGAAGATATTATAGTCTGAGCCCAAAACCACCGGATGTCAATCAATTAAAAGAAGCGTTACAGACTTTAACGAGCCACCCCAAGCTTCGATCAATAGGCGCTACGCACCTTTCTTAAATGTTTGCATTCATGCAGCGTGGATGAAAGTAGACTTTTTGAACAGTTACTTTGGTAGAATATTGTTTATAAAAATAACTAAGACATACTTTTTAGGTTCCAAAACGCAATAATTTTAAATGTATATATTTGAGAAATTTAGTAGTGAAAAGCAGGGTCATTGCATAAAAAATGGTATAACTCGACTTACACTTAATGCTAGTCATGAAATTTGGAGCATATGCGTAGAATTTTACAAATGGTCGCTGAAAATTTATGTGATAAATAGACATCAGTTACCAATATTATAGAAGCTCTTTTTTTCATGGTTCCATTTCCTTTAGACAGTATGTATATGTGTATATATAATTTTACACTAATTATGATTACAATTTTTGGGTTCATGATTTATATCTCATTGTAATGCTTGCCATTTTGTTTATGTTGACAGACGTGGTTAATTCAGTAGGAAGATTAAAGCATCCACACGATCCATTACTGCGCAGGAAATGTCCGAAATGTCAGAGGATATTTTGCAATTTTCCCACTCTAAAGCAGCACATACAGTCAGCACATCTCAATGAAAAACAGTTTCGTTGTCCACATTGTGAAAAAGCCTTCAATGTTGGATACTTTCTGACGAATCACATCAAATCAGTTCATACGAAGGACAAGAGATTTAAATGCACAGAATGTAATTTTAGTGCAGCTTTTGGCAGAAGTCTTAGAGAACATGTTAATACTGTGCATTTACATGAGAAAACGTACAAGTGTACAGAGTGTGATGCAGGGTTTAATCAAGGTTCTTGTCTCAGAAAACATATCATTTCAGCTCACAGTCAGGGTACAAAACTGTTCATTTGTGAAACTTGTCGTAAACAATTCATTACCGTGGATGGGAGAGACCGTCACGCTAAAACTTGTCGTCTTAATGGAGGGCTGTATTCTTGTGAAAAATGCAATAAAACCTTTTCTAAGCGAGCAAAGCTAAGGGCACACACGAGACGTATTCATGAGAAATTGAGACCGTTTGGATGTGCCGAGTGCAATTACCGTACTGCCAGAAAGTTAGAGCTGAAGCGTCACTGGCTTGGTGTTCACTATAATGTAAGAGCTTATGCTTGTAATGAATGTGACAAACGTTTTTCTACACACAGATCTCTTAAAAAGCATGTAAACGTGCATCATAGAGGGCTGCCGAGAAAAGTGTTTGAATGCCCTCACTGTCGTGCGACATATGGTAGTAAAGCATACCTTGAAGAGCACATTCAAGGAACTCATGTAAGAGATACAATATATTCTTGCTCCAAGTGTGGTAAAATTTTCTATTGTGAACAGGCTCTTAAGGCACATGTCATTAGGAATCATGAAAGCTATATTTTCTTCTGGTGTCCGGAGTGTTATTCTTGCTTCCCTACTCCTGTATATTTCATAGTTAAACATATTAGGGATGTGCATTGTAAGGATAGACCCTACATTGAAAGTGAGTGGAGCCACTGTTTCAAGCGTAAGAGAACGCTGAAGTGTAATGTCATTTTGCCGAATGGCGTTCCTGAGAGGGAATTATCTTCAAATCGACAATGGCCACCAATGGGTTCTAAATGTACTTCATTTTCACTCTTGCAGTCAAATCCTAGATCACGGAATGATCAAAATGTGCATGCATCTTTGGAAACTCAATGTAATGTCACTGTATCGAACGATGATGTTGTTGGAAGTACCCATCTTGCTAAGTCTGTAACTTCAAATCAGCCACCAATCAATTCTGAATGCATTTCTGTTGTAGCCAAACCTTCCAACACAATGTCACCGCTTGTTCAATCTGTGTCATCAACTCTAGTGGCACAAAATTCTTGAAAAGAGTTTCTAATTCTAATCCCACTGATCAACAAACTTCAACTTAAGCTGTGAATTTTATCCTGATTAGCTATAGAGTCTGATTGCATCCGCCAATGATTTCGTTAATTCACAAAATTGCTAATCTAGTTTAGGAAACATTCATGAATTTTGTTCTGGAATCTGATTTAGAATCAAATCCTGAAACAGCAATGAATGCCATTTCAAATCCTTCGGGTATTATATAATGATGTCCAATTAAAACTGGATGGAGGAATATGGAGGAGCATGACCATGACCGCCCAGATTTGAGACAAGCTCGACACTTGAAGAAGTATAATAAAAAGAAAAATTAAAACTGGGTCTTTATTCATGCAACTCTGTACAGAGCTAAGGAAAATAGCTGCTATAAATTTATTCGAATTCAAACTGATAGTCAAGAACAGTGAACTCAGTTTCAGTCTCACCAGCCCTTCAGTTTCGTAGCAGTCTCCCCAACCCTCAAGTAAATTCAGTTCTGAAGTCTGCTATGAAATAGAATTTGGCATGGTCGATGAATGCAATTATGAATTCTTTGGTACAACTGGATATCGTATTTAAAAAAAAAAATATACTGTACCTGTATTTAGAGCTATAGAAAATATTGCATCTAGAGCTATAGAAAATATTGATGTAACATAAACATGTATTTAGAGCTATAGAAAATATTGCATCAACAAACGTCAGCAGCAACTGCAGTAACAGTTTTGTAACAACAGCATTATAAATCAAAAGTTCAGACTTGCGGGATGTTCTAAATATTTCAGCGGTGTCTCGACAAATTGATTTACAGAAATTATCTCATACTTATTAATAAGTTATTATGGGCCTATTCAGTGTTGAAAGGAGATTTTGGATAAGCAGAGAATGCGTTATCTATATTTGAAATTTCAAGTCTTCGTGAATAAAATCTTCAATATCGAGTTCGATGTATCAGTAAAAGTAAAAGTGAAATTTGCAAATGCGATTAATAAGAAAGTAGAAATGGACTGCTAGTGTAAACAGTGTTGATACATATCGACAATTTCGATGAATCACTTTCGAATATCAAATGTGGAAGTTTCTCACTGCGTTTGTCAGGTTACCAGGTTTTGTCCATATTGCTTTTATTGCAGTTTCACTCATTCCTATCGTCTACTAGGGAAGTTCACATTGATTCGGCTTAGTCGATACGCTGTTGAAGAATTCACTGTGATCATTGAACTAGCATCAGCATTCGCGTATTGCTGCAAAATATTTGTAAACTCTCGTCATAGCCTTACTTTCCGTTAACAATTTTGATTATTAATGTAAACTTGCAATCTGCAATTTTAAAATACAGAAATTATATCTTGTCTACTCTCTACAAAATGTAGTAGTTTCCTCCAGAAAACTAATGCTTAACTTTTATTTTTTATCCAAGACCAAGTTAAGCTGTTGTTCTACTATCGATCATTCATTCCGAAGAGATTAAGTAGGGCCTAGTTGTACAATTTAATTGTTTGGACTGAGCCCATAGCAAATCGATGTTATCGTACTCAGTGGCGGACTGGCTCCCAAAGGCCCACTGAGGAAATTTTTGCGACAAGAAGAATCAAATTACAACAGAACTTGTAATTTCATGCAGTAGTTATTTTGGCAACGTTGTGATATTATATTCTTTCACTACTCCTCCTCCCGCTCCTAATATTTATTCGCCGGTTTTAGCCTGATCTCAAGTGGTCAAATTTCACATTTTTACCGTTCAAATTCAAATTTTTCTTTCGTTTTCATTTAATTTTTTTGCTGCAGGGGGCCCATGGGGTCCACAGGGTGAGGGGGGCCCACTGAGGGATCCCTCAGTCTCTCACCAGGCCAGTCCGCCCCTGATCGTACTGCAGATTAATAGTTGCAGGTTATTCAAGTGCTGACCTTCACTGATTTGCTTTGAGACAGAAAATTGACTTTAAATTAGACTTGTTTTAGTCTGATAATGTTTATAATTGTATTACATTAACTAAACTTTGTTGTACATAGTTACAAGGCATGCTTAGCCTACTGCATTTGTTTTGTTGCATGCATTGCCAAATATCTGACAAACACCAGAGGTCTATACTGAACAAGCAATTTCACTAATATCTCTTGTTATTGTGAATTCATTGTCATCCATCCTTTGCTAAGTTAACGTTAATGACTATACACGCATGTGGTACTACTCTGCTCCTCAATGTAACTTGTGTAAAAGTGCAGAAACAGGTAATTATGTGTACTTCTTCTAGTTCACTGTCTAACGGCAGGTCCTTAGCATATAACTCTTCCAACCAATTCTAATCTCAAGGACCTCAACCTTCCTTTTTAGCTCTTTCTCTCTCTCTCTCTCTCTCTCTCTCTCTCTCTCTCTCTATATATATATATATATATATATATATATATATATATATATATATATATATATACTGTATATATATATATATATATATATATATATATATATATATATATATATATATATATATACATATACAATGTGTTTTTTTTATAACTGATACCCCAAATTATTTTAACAATAAAATCGCAAGAAGTTGACCGATGTTCTTGAAATTCACCGCACTTGACCAACAGCCAATTCTACAAAACAGAGAAATTTTATTTGAATATCTTTAATAACGCGAAAGTTATAGTTTCGCGAATAGGAGTGGGGTCAGATAAGAAATTTCCAGTACAGGATTACGGGCGTGTTACATTTAGCGTAGATTATCTCTATAAAAATACTAGCTAACACGCAGTATAAAAGTGATGTTAATGCTATTTGGAAGAGCAATCACTTCTTTTCAAAACGACGTAAAATACGTGCTGATATGTTCTTAATTGACAAAGTTATTGAACTTTTAATGCTTGCATTGCTTGAAGAGAATAAATGAATAGTCATTTTTACTGTGGCGCTAGAGGATGCTGCTGCAGTGGCTGCGTTGATAGCAGTTGTACCAAGCCATGAAAGGATGCATTAAAAGTTCAATAACTTTATCAATTAAGAACATATCAGCATGTATTTTACATCATTTTGCAAAGAAGTGATTGCTCTTCAAAATAGCATTAGCTGAAATTTTGTGACTTGTTCGCTATTATTTTTATTGAGATAATTTTACGCTGCATGTAACGCTCCCGTAATCCTGTACTGGAAATTTCTTATCTGACCCCACTCCTATTCACAAAACTATAACTTTAACGTTATTAAAGATATTCAAACGAAATTTCTCTGTGTTTGGTACAATTGGCTGCTGGTCAAGTAACGTAAATTTCAAGCACATCGGTCAACGTCTTACGAGTTTAATGTTAAAACAATTTGGGGTATCAGTTATAAAAAGCACAGCGTATATACAGTAGTGGCCATAAAATTAGAGCACCCTTGAAATCAGCTCTTTATTAGCTATATTTTTTCCATTTGACTAATATGTCACTATAAATGAGTCAGAAACATGCCAAAACTAACCTCCCTATTTTTGACATGAGAATATAACAATAAATTGTCAGTTCATTATGTAAAAAATTAGTAGTTTGTTTTTTATCAGTATTTAGTAGGAAAGCCCTTGTTATCCAGTACTGCTTTGATACATTCTGGCATACTGCGAACAAGAGTTTTACAATAGTCAGATGTTATCTCCTTTGTCCAAATTTCCTTCAGAATGGTTCTTAGGTGAGCTTCTGATGTAGGTTGGTGTACAGAAACCTTCCTCTTCATCAAGTTACAACAATTTTCAATGACCTTCGAATCAGGCGAATTTGAGGGCCAGGTTTTCAGTAATTCGATTCCATAGTCTGCAATCTATTTTTTGACAATCTTTGCTGTAAGGCAAGGTGCAGAGCCTATTGCAGTATCGATGCAGCTGTTATTTGCATGTGCAGCTTCACCTCGTCGTTTAGAACTTTGATATGTCTTTCGGCATTGACTCTAACACCTTTATCAAAATTTTCTAACCGGCAGCAACCAGCGGCTGTTATTCCACCCCACACCATCAGCTATATATGGTGGGTGTTTAACGGTCTTTAATGTGTATTTTGGGTTTAAACTCGCCCCTGGTGGCCGTCTCACGTAATTTGATCCTGTACCTCGTACCTGTGCGAATGTACTCTCATCAGTGAACATAACCCGGTCCCACCAATCTGTAGTCTTTTTCATCAGGTCCTTGAAAAAACTTTCCGAGCCAGTCTCTGCTTCTTTGTCATCAACGTCTTCATAGCAGGACGGCGTGCAACCAGATTAAATTCGCTTGTTAATGGCCTTCTCACTGTACTGGCACTGACATCAATTCCTTGATTTATAGCCGATTGGGCTACTCGAGATGATGAAGCGTGAGGACTAGGAACAACGGCAGTCTTTAGGAGGCGGTCCTGTCTTGGTGTTGTCTTACGCTTCCTACCACAGTTTTTACGCAGATGAAGAGAACTGTTATTTGTCGATGATCGTAGTGCATTCTGAACTGCGTGCCTTGATATGTTAAGACGCTTTGAGACCTCTATCTAAGCATCTCCTTCATTTTTCAATGCAACAATTTGACCTTGAACAAAATCACTAATATCGGCCTTTTGTCCCATAGTTATCTCAAAATAGCAGCATGAACAGTCAGAATAAATTAATACGGTAATTACATAACATTTACAATAAATTAGACGTTAGTCTTAAATCAAATTAGCAAACTATAGATAAACAACTGACCTTTGAATTGATTAATTTTGCCAAAGTAGACAAGTGAACAGTTCTTCTTCCTGTTCTTTAGTTACAGTGTTGCCATATGTCTAGGCTATTAGATAATCATGTCTTATCTATTGCTTTAGCTATGTGACTGAAATCATCCAATTCTGTAGCTTATGAGCTTTCAAATTCTAAAAAATGACTTTTCAAGAGGGTGCTCTAATTTTATATCCACTACTGTATATATATATATATATATATATATATATATATATATATATATATATATATATATATATGAATTTGTTATATCGTCCAAAATCCTATGTCTTGGTCTATTTCGTAACACCTTCCCTTGCATTCTTCCTTCTACTACATCTTACATCAAAACCCATCCAACCTTATGAACTACCTTATCCTATCCAACTTTTCATTTCTTATCACATTTATTGACGGTATATCTGTACTGACTCTCTCAAGAACTTCTTCATTTGTAATTTTGTGAGACTAACTAATATTTTCTAACTGTCCCCAGAACCACATTTCCAATGGCTCTTTAATGTTCACTTTTTAAATCTGTACAGAAGTGTGGGTCGTACCAATGTTTTCACAGTCTTTTTGTTTGTTTTTTTTCGAATACTTTAATAGTGTGCTAACAGAATTTTTGAAAAGGCTTGATGATGATTCATTAATGACACTTGTAGAATTATGCATGGAAGTGCACGAGACCGGTATCTGGTCAGAAAATTTCACAACTGCAGTAATGATTCCGATTCCACATAAATTGTAATGTTGTGCACTTATATTATCTGCGTGTAGTAAATATAAATTATAAAACTATAGATCTATTGTCGTTTTCATTATATGACATTATTATTGACAATAATTGCTAGTGCGTTTGTTCCTTTGATTGTTTAATTTGATTCTACGTACATATAAATGCATATATACATATACATATTCAACATACATATATACATATTAAAAGTGATATATATCAACGTAGTTGATCATTTCACTCTATTGTGTGTTATTTATTATTTTACATAATTATGTACGTTAAATACTATGTCATTCTTGCACTGATCTGTGACTATATGTTCCGTTAAAAGTAGCATGACTATGTAAGTGATGTGATATCTAATTATTTTCCATATTGCTTAGTTGCTGATTGCATGTTTGTTTTTGGTCCTTATACAGTATATGTGTCATGTGCCCTAGATGTACCCTGATTCTGCACAATAACTTGCTATATTCTATGTGGATGCTCCGTATCGTAATATTTTAATGTGCAAATCGAGCAATCTAAATAAAAGAAAACTCTATGATTCTATATTCCGTTACCTTTGGCATAACTACGAACCGCATTTTGGAGCGGAAAGCGGAACCTAGGTAGAGGGCATCAAATACTTATTGAACAAGTTATATGTATTACGCCGATGATCACGCATGGGAGACTACCCTCATAAGAGACTTCTACTTATGATTGAGTCTTGTGGCATAGATGGGAAGTTATACAAATGGATAGAAGATTGGTTAAGGGGGAGGAAGCAGAGGGTTACGCTGAATGAGGCTAAATCAGGTTGGGTGGAGGTAACGTCGGGGGTGCCGCAGGGTTCAGTGTTGGGGCCAATATCCTTCTGATCTTCATAAATGATAAGGATACAGCAATAGTTAATACGATCTTAAAGTTTGCTGACGACACAAAACTATTTTTAAAAGTTGGTATGAAAGAATGAAGTGACAGTATGGTTCGGGACTTGCACTTGCTAAGTAAGTGGTCCCAAAAATGGGGCTTAGAATTCAATGTGGACAAGTGTAAGGTAATTCACTTTGGTAAAATAACCCTTATAAAGAATATATTATAAATAATAAGATACTGCAGGCATTGAGTGAGGAGAAGGATTTAGGGGCAATATTAAGCCAGGACCTTAAGGTGAGGAAACAATGTACTGTCGCTGTTAAAGCAGCCAATAGGACCCAGGACTAAAATGTAAACACGTATTATAGTGAAGTGATTAACTACGTTGATATCTATCACTTTTAATACCACATGTTTAAACCGTTAGGCAATTTAGACTATTTTCCGTATAATCAGTCCAGTGAATGTCCGAGAGATTCCTCTCAGATCAGCGCGGCGGGGATTCGAACCCACGAGTATTCAATACACTTCGATCAGGATCTGTCATTTAAAAGTTCATGACGTTACCCCTATGCTAATGAAAAATTCTAAACTCGAGACTAGTAAATAGTACATTGAATAGTAGAGATAAAGGCATTGTTTTAAGATTGTATAAATCTTTGATTCGACCTCATCTGAAGTATTGTATGTCAGTGTGGAGACCACCCTACAGGAAGGATATTGAACTTGTTGAAGCAGTGCAAAGAAGAACATTAAGAAATCTTAACGGATTCAAAGCATTAGCGTATGAGGAGAGGCTAAGGGCAGTTCAACTTACAACCCTAGAAACAATGAGAATTAGAGGTGATCTTATAGACCCTTAGGCTCTAAAATAATGCGTGGGCTTACTGAATTAAGAGCATGAAATTTTATAAAATTCTCCAATAATGGTTTAAGAGGTCATAGCTGCAAGTTGTTTAAGCCTAGTATAAAGAAAGACCTAGGAAAGTTTTCTTTTTCTCAAAGGTGACTGATAGGTTTCACTCTTTGAGCAAGGAGGTTGTGAATGCGGTGTCAGTGAATTGTTTTAAAGACAAGCTGGATGTTGTAATCATGTATGATTGGGGATTACAATAATTAAGCCCTTGGCTTTCTTCCCTTGTTCCTGCTACATAAGTTTGAAGAAGGATTGGAATGACGAGAATGGCGAAAGTTGATAGCAGTTCTGGTAAATTCTATAGTAGGTACACAGGCAGTGATGGGCACTAAATTATTTTCAAAATAGAAAACTATTTTCGAAATACAAAATACTATTTTACTTTCTATCAAAAATACTTTTAAAAAAGTAAGTTAAAAATTATTTTCAAAAGTATTAAAAAAATATTGTTAAAAAGTGTTTTGAATTGCTTTGTTATTTTCAAAATACTTCTCAAAATGCTTAAAAAATTTATGCATTGATTAAAAGTATTTTGTACATCATTGCCACCCCCCCCCCCCCCCCCCGTCAGAATATCTTTAAAAAAACTTAAGGCCCTGTAGGCCTATACATGGGCAGTGTATAGATAAAACGGCGGATAGCAATGGGGCGCACTCCGATAACTGGCATGATGAAAATTTGAAAGAGTAAAGACATAAGCCTCGTTACCAAATGCAGGATAGTCAATGCGATAGCCTTCCCAATTGCCACCAATGGATGCGAAAGTTGGACGCTAAAAAAGGCGGATAGAAGGAGAATCGACGCTTTCGAGCTTTGGTGTTGGAGACGCGTGTTACGAGTCCCGTGGACGGCTAAAGTTAACAATAGAGATGTGCTAGATCGCATAAAACCAAGTATTTCTCTTGAAGGGAAGATCACAAAGCAAAGGTTGCCATACTTTGGACATGTCATGCGAGCGATTTCAATTGAGAAATCAATTATGCTAGGACAGGTCAGTGGAAAAAAGAGGAAAGGTCGTCAAAGAACGCGTTGGCTTGATACTGTAGAATTTGACATCAACACCAGCATAGCGGACTTGAGGGAGGCGGTAAGAAATCGTGATACATGGAGACAGGTAGTTCATAAAGTGTCCAAGAGTCGGCTTTGATTTAATGGATAACTCATGATCGTATAGATATATACACTGAATGTCTCAACAGCGCAATGGCTAGTGGTATAGATAACTTCATAATGTTTTAAATGACAGAACCAGAGGTGAACTGAACCCCGTGGGTTCGAATCCCAGCCGCGCTGATCTGATCATCTAAGAGTAAAATCTCGGACATTCACTGGACTGGTTACACGGAAATTGGATAAAATTGCCTAAAAGATTTAACATGTGGTAATAAAAGTAATAGATATCAACGTAGTAGATCATTTCACAATAATGTGTGTTATTGTTATTATTATTATTCATGTATATAAAAGCAGAAGATAAACTGAAAGATTTTGATTCGTAAACAAGAACAGTATTACTTGTTTTGATTTGATTGGTGGTTCTAAAGTGATTAAATGTGCATGTAAAGTGGTATGATCATGAGATGTCTTATGAAACGAGAGTATTAGATTTAAGCGAAAATCCATATATATCTCTAAAATATGATTCAGCTAATTACAGTTTTGCCCGTAAAAGTTTAGTTCTTACTTTTAGGTTTCGTACATGAAACCAACTCGGAAGCCCGGTATTTAAGGGTATAAGTATATTCTACAGGTCTATTCTTATGACAGGTATTGACAATGTGATGGATGGATCGTATGGTTGGTTGATGGAGTGCCCGTAATAGAATATAACTTAATTATATTGGTTCATGAAGTCGTTAAGACTTATAGCAACAGTCTAGTCTTAATATTATACCCCCTCAGACGTAAATTGTAATGGGGGGGGGGGGGATGTAAAACCTTCATACCTTGATTAGTTAATCCATCCTAAAAAAGAGACGTACTTACCAGTACACACACACCACCATACATACCTTCCTTGTCTGGTCTACCTAAAAACCAGTGGTGTGAAGGAACTAAGTAAAGAAGATCAACTTTAAACTGAACTGGAAGAGGCGACTGTGCAAATACTGAGGAAGGCAAAGGAAAACCACCTCAGAAGCGATATTATTCGCAAGATATTGGCTACATTAAGGTGTGGGTAATTTAAGTAGTAACATAAACCGCAGGCCCACTACTTGGCTGAGCACCAGAAAGAGAGAGAGAGTTTGCTTTTGTAGGCTTAAATGTAATAGGCCTTAAATTAATTTTTGTAAGCCTTTATAATATTTGATTCAGCATTGTTGTCCTGCCATCAACATATGATACTTTAATTATTTCACTGAATTAATTATGTTTCAGGTGATCTAGTTAAACAGTGGTTACAGTATCAACAGCAGCTATGCTTTCATACAAAGTTTTATCTTCATTGTTTTTGGCAATTCTTCTTTCATTCTCATGTCTGTCTTGTGTGAAGTCTGATGATGATAATGCCTTGAATGAACAGACAGAGGGTAAAGAGGAGGAAAAGCTGGATGATGCTGATTTAGAGTACCAGAAGGGTTCTCTTTGTGGCTACTGTGAATATTGCAAGGTAAACATATTCAAGTTCTTTTGCTGATAAGTTCAATATGGGTAGTGCCTGGTATCTTTAACCTTTAATTATTGCTCTAAATTAGTTCTATTAGATATATTAATTAATTTAGCCATATCTAGTAGCAAATTTTATGTACAATAATAACAGATCCAGATTACCATATTGATATGAGAACATCAAAGTTGCTTTTGCATTTAATTAGCTCAAATCACTTTCAGGGCACTTCTTATCATTTGATAATTTATTAACTGTATGGAGATCTATTTTTAGGTAATTTTAAATATCTGTTTTCTCTGTGGCTATTGGTAACTATAATGGAAAGACAGCGGTATTGATAGTATTCATTGACGAGAACTAATGGTCAACATCAATAACACAATAAATTACATTTAATTGAATTTCTATTAAATAATGTCCGTAATTATGGTGTCTTTAATGGCAAATGAACCAGTCTCTCTTAGAACTATAAGCGTGATTAAAACAACTATGACCTGTTTATTAGATAATAGTTTGTTACGATTAACAATGAAAATCTCAAGCACTATGCACATTAAACCTAACCTATAAGCAACGAAAAAAACTAAGGATCCTGTTTATGCTGTGTGAATATATACAAAATTAAGGTACTCCATTAACTGTAAACATCAAAAACCAATTCAATTAGGCTACAGTCATTTATGGCTGTCTCGAACAATATGAAACCCATACCTTATGCTGATTATCAACGTTCATATCCAATTTCTTGTTCCAAAATGTACTAAAATATTTATCAATAAAAATTAGATTTGTTTAATATTTGTAACATGCACATAATGTTTACTACCTTGCATCTCAATTGTACTGCTATTCACTCTGTACTCTGTCAGTGTTACATTCTATTCAATGTAATCAACTAAATGCATGGTCAGCTATCAAGGAATACATAAGAGATCATCATATATGCATGTTTAATCTATCAACAGGATTAGATATTGAAAACTAGGTAGTCAACTAGATAGGGTGCCAGTTTTTGAATGTACTGTTTGCTTAACTCCTTATTAATTGTTTATTGCTGTGTCAAGATTGTTGCACTGTGGAAATAAACATATTCTCTCTCTCTCGCTCTCTCTCTCTCTCTCGTTCTCTCTCTCGCAATTTCTCGGTAAAATGTGACAAGTTTGTAGATATATGGTTTATTTCTATACCTGCTTGAATAAGATGTTGAACTATCTGTATATGTGAACAGTTCTGCAAGCTATGTGATGTTGATTGCCCATGTGAGAAAGGACCTGGGAAACCTAACTGTCACATGTGCAAGGTTTGTATAAAGGCTTGATATTGTAGATTATTTGGGTTTGTTTGATTGTTAAATAGTTTTTGAAATCTTTGGTTAACTATCATTTTTGTATGTTTATAGCCTAAAATTCTACAGCAAGCGGAAATGTTATGTGATTTAATAAATATTGTAGGAGAACACGAGTTTAATGTCAATTTCATGTTTCTAGTGTAATTCAAAGATGGGTCAGGCTCAGAATTTGTACCCAGCTTCTAATGATTTGCAGTTGGTCTTTTAATCAGTCATGCTATTAACTCAGCCAACCAGCAGCTAAGTTAGTAGAAAATGTTCAGTTTGTTATAATTCATTATCAGTCTCTTGCATTCTTAAAAGAACATAGGGTGGCAACACTTCTCCATTCTTTCTTTCTTTAGCAACCCTCATATCTTCTTCCCATGAAATGTTCAAAGTTTTCAAATCTTTGTTGTTTGTGTTGTAGCAAGTACTTCTAGATCTTCCTCTTTTCCTTTTTCCTTGACTTGGTTTGCTATAATTATGAAAATATAATCAGTTAATATAATCAGTTATATTAGTTATATATATATATATATATATATATATATATATATATATATATATATATATATAATATGACTTAGTTATAATTGTAATATTAAAAACCTATATAAAGCCAAAGTTAACATCAGTTTCATCTCTCAAAACTGATATCAAAGACATGCGAGCCAGGATTTGAATTCAGCACATAATGATTTGCGGTTGGAAGTCGTCGTCATCCATCATTCATTTATTAACTAAGTCATCATGGTTTGCTCAATCAATCATTATCATTGAACCATTCACTAAGTTATAAGCTTATGTTCAATCAAGTCATTCAAAATAAAATGTAGTCATTAACAGGCTCAATAAAATCATCATCACTGAATAATTAACTAGGTTATCAAATATATGCTCAATTTATTCATCAGCATTCAATAATTAACTAGGTTTAATCATTAACTTGGATATCATTTTATGCTCAATCAGTCATCGTTATTATTCAACACAAACATTTAATTAATTAAGATATCAATGATTTAGTAGTATATGCTCCATAGAATCATTGTCATGAAGTCATTAACTGCCTCAATCAAAGAATCATAGAATCATTAATTAAGTTGGTAATATATACTCTATTAAAGCATCACCATTACAACATCTATTCAGTTATTAGTGTATGCTTAATCAAATAATCATCATTAAGTCTTGTGTACTTCTTCTTTGAGGTAAATTTAAGCAAAGTTCGAAATATAAATTTATTACTTTTTATATTAAATATGATAGCCCAATCCGGTAATAAATCCGGCTGGATTTGGAACAATTTGCCAGAACCAGAACCGGGTTTGCAAAAAGTGCCAGAATCCAGTCAATCAGAAACCGGGGTCTGGTACACCTTAATATATATTTATTTGGGCATATGGCTACACACATGATAATGGCATGTGTTTACAAATTTTTCTCTTTTAGTTGTTGTTTTCTTTGTATTCTTTTTTCCTCATTTCTCTATGATTATTAGTAATCATTTCCTTTGATAGTGCACTGATGGCAGCCGTCGTGGATTTAAGAATAACCTTCCAGCACCCTAATATAGAACTATTTTAAATTATTATTCAGCTACTATCATTGCTGCCATTCGGAAATCAAAGTGTGGATTATGTAAGTTGCTGAATGCATGTCTAATGTCTGTAACATGTTTGAACAATTGTAGTCTTATATTTAATAATTATGTAGGTTTAGGCTATGGATAGGGCATAAGTTAAATCAGAATTTATGAAGCTTTATATCGTGATTAAAAGCTTCTTTGTTACGTCTTTTTTTAAGAGAAAGATGGAAGATAGAGATGCGTAGAGGCATTATATACCATGGACCTGCCAGTAGGCAGTGCACTAAGAGAGAGAGAGAGAAATCGTGATTATGGGTGGGGCTTGCTGCGCTGAACCAATAGCCACTCAGTCATATTGGTGAATCAATCAATCTGGATTTAAGAAATTCACTAGCCTGAACGGCATGTCAGAGACTATGCTGCTGCTAGATTTACAGTACTAGTCTTAATTTTATAATATATTTAATATTTGATTATTTCAGTATTGTCGCTACTGCTATCTGTGCAAAGTCTGTGATTCAGTCTGCCAGCCCGGTTAGTAGTTCTAAATAATTCTTTGCATAGGAGTGCTAGTGAGTTAATATAAAGCTAAGTTTATTGTCTATTTCGGCATCACAATGAATACTTTCTGAGTTGGTCTGGTTGAAAGTCGAACTGATGGCCTCATGCTTTCCAGGCAAATGTGATATCCATCTGGCCATCCAACTGATAATAAGCATAAGTAAAGCATTCTATTTCAGAGTGAACACATATGATTGCATAGGCATATTATATGTTTCAATGTTGATTCACAGGGACTTTCTATTGATCAATAGCCCTTGAAGAATGTCTTCACAATTTTAAACTAAGAATGAAAATTGAGTTAAAAGTGCATTTTGGATAAATTTGTTAACTGCTAATTTTGATTGATCTCTGATTACATCATTTATTACTAGTAAGACATGCTAATATTTAATTGATTTAGATTGGGATATCTTTCATGGATTATTGGTGTTCTGCTATAATTAAGTTTCCTACTGTTTTATACCCCACATTCTTTGAACCTGTACATTTACTACTATGCCTAGGTGTTCCTGAATAAGTACTTCTGTAGTCAGATCAAAGTCATTTAGTCTTCACTGTACTAGTGCTTATATTTCTGCTTGCTTGGAGTAGCCATTACTCTATTTTTTCAGTGAAGGCACTGATATATTAAATTATAATAATGATAACCCCTTTGTGCTAGGGTAGTTCAGTTTCAGTTTTTTTTGTACAGTTTTTTGTAATATATAATTTTTTCACTGTATTTTTGCAGGAGGAATTATTGACAGCGTGACATCTAAAATATATAGGTATGTTTTTTTGGATATGATTTAGGCTGTTATCTCCTTTTTCATAATCTAAAATAATTATCTCTTTTGGCAACTCAGTTTCTCGTCAAAAGGTGTGTTTAGATTAGATCCCTATTTTTAATTGTTTTTCATGAGGATTGATGAATCTGGGACAGGATTTAGCGCTGTAGATTTTGCTGTGCGTCAATTCAACGAAGTTAAGGAACTTGGAGCCGGATTTGCACGTTGTGGGTGACCACCTCCTACAGGTTCAAAGTGATGATAGCTTTAATTGAAAAAAATCCCCTGGGTCCCCAGAGTAAAGGTTCAAGGTACAAAACTCTGGGCATGAAATATGAGATGAATAGAACCTAACAGTCGGCCGAATTTTATCGTAAAGGAATCCCGGCCATTGTTTCAACCACACGGCAATTGAGCGATTGCGACATAAGCAAAAAGGAATCCCGTAACAATTTTATATCTGGATGGCATCTAAATTTAATTGAACTATGTTAGCTTCAATGCTCTATAATATGCACACCGTGCGTTTGGAATACTAAATTTAATTGTTGGAGAATTGATCACATCACAAATGTAGTACCGTCGTGCTTACTTGAGTATGGTAGGCGTGATCAAGTAGTTTTCAAGAAGTTTTCTTTATCTGATTTTTAGAGATATTTATTTTCAAATACTATTGTATTGATTTTTTGTTAACCTACTTAACTTTTACCATTTTTGTTGCGCATTGTTAACCATGACTTATAATTAAAAAGCGATCTGTACTGTCTGAAAATCAGTTAAACATAGATCGATTGGATTTACTTTCTTGAAAAGTAATTTATACCCATTTACGCACTCATCTTGATTTCTTTCCCTTCTCACTCTCATTATAATTATCAATCTGCCTATAGTAAACTCCATTGTACTGAAACTGCTCTTCTTCGTATCCATAACAATCTCAGCTTGGCCAGGAGTATTAAGCAGGTTTCTGCCTTGGTTCTTCTAGATCTCATTGCTGCCTTCGACACATAGACCATGGCATTCTAATAAACAGGCTTAAATCCTGTTTTGGCATTTCTGATACTGCGTTGTCACTTCTCACTTCATATCTCTCATAGGTCCATTGCTCTTCTCTTTATATATCACTCCTCTTAGCTACCTGCTTGATCATACCTCCATAAATTTTCAGTTCTATGCAGACGACATATGTTTCCATTTCCAACCATGATTCCATCCAGAAACTAACACATCTCTCATCCATTCTAGACCAGGTTTATTCCTGGCTTTGTGCCAATCGTCTAGCTGTGAACCCATCTAAAATCGAATACCTTTTAATTGGCATCCTTTTGCAAAGAAGTAAAATAACTCCATTCATTTTCAAAATCTTGTTCTTTCACCTTCTCGATCATCCTTGGAGTCATATTTGATGAAAATCTTGATTTGAAATTCCATACCTTTTCCGTCTGTTGCGCTTCTTTCTTTCAGATTCGTCAGATTAGACAAATACATCCATCCCTTACTAGAAATTTTCGCAATTTCTATAGTTCATTCTAAGCTTGATTACTGTAATTCATTATTGTATGGGTTGCCTTCTTCTATCAACTGTTTACAGCATGTCCAAAATTCTCTCCCACGTGTTGTTTGCAAGTCCTCTAGACTTCAATCTCATTCCCTTTCTCCTCTTGCAATCTTCACCGGCTCCCTGTTAATCAATGCATAAAATATAAAATAGCTCTGTTAACTTTCAAAACTCTGCAATTTGGCAAGCCTTCTTACTTATCTGAAACTCTTCTTCCCTGTTGTCCTTCATGTACACTTCGTTCCACTGATGCCAATCTTCTCTCTGTTCCAATTATTCTCAGATCATTGCGACGTTCACTCTGTTATGCAGCACCCACAATCTGGAACTCTTTACCTACTAATCTTCGCTCTTGTTCTTCTCTTTCAACTTTCACAGGCAAGCTTAAGACGTATCTTTTCCCACCATAGACATACTCTATCTATCCTTACCATTTTTTGATCACCGGACTGGCCTTCATTTTAGGACCTTACTTCTTCTCAGCACATTTCTTTTGCAGATAGGTCTGGTTGAATCGATCTGTAGTGACGTGTGCTGTCGGAACGTCCCTGCCATCATTCTTTCGCTTTTAATAACTTGTGCTGCATATTGTAGTCTATTCTGTTCACAATGCAAAAACTTGAGTTATGTACCGAATAGATTTTTGTTTAGTATTGTGCAAATGGCTGATGCAATGTTAATGCACTTTGCTATACTTCATACACACTAAAGAGCACTGTACTTACGGGGACCAACTGAACACGTAGCATTTCTGCTTTCAGCATGAGTGGTAACAAGTATCTCGATGATTGGTAACTCTAGAGGATTTGGCCTTCCTTTCATATAACTTGTGCTTTATTATTGATGATGTGGCGGTTTATATTAACCTTTTTATCAAAGGTTTTTTCACAGTCGATATGAGACAGACATTGTCAAAGAATGTTCATTGACACTGTCTGCATTCAGTTGTGGATCATTAAAATGCTTGTTTAATTATGCTGTAGTGCTCTACCGAAGATAAACAAGGAAGAGATAGATGGTGATATAGAAGGAGTAAAGACATGGATCGACAAGAAGAAAGATGAATTGTAATCTGATCTCCTATAGCAACAACAGTAGCAGTAGCAACTGCATTTGCTGCTTTGGTTAAGTTATACAGATAAAAGTGATTACTGAAATATTTCGGTTTATAATTTCTCTACTTTTGCCATATCAGCAACTTGCTCTGATCGTATAATCTTGATGCACATGTTTATGCTGAATTATGTGTGACACGTATTATTGAATTACGTGTGACACGGTGATGACGGTGTACCATGTGTATTAGAAATACATTTACGGTAATGAAAAATGGATAAGTATTTGTTGCACCATGTTGCTCATTTAAATTACCGTATTTCTTTAGGTATATTTGGATTATATAAAGCGCTTGTAGAAGCACTCTTCAAAATTGTTTGTTCACTGCTTCTATTTCTTTTCCAGAAATTCTGTCCTCTTAGATGTGTGTCCTGAAATAGATTGCTGCTTCATATAGAAACAAGGGAGATGATAGTTGTTAACAAGAAATCTCTTTTATAAATTTATGAATCTTGCAAGTTAAACAGTCAACACAGATATTGCTGTTCTTTTTCTACAATATACCGCTATTTTAAAAAATCTGTTTACCGTATTTGTCTAGGTATATTGCTATTTTATTTACTGTTTTAAAATAAATAAGAGACGTCCCTGACACTGCCATATGGCGAGGAACCGGACATTAAACTCCTTTTGATTGATTGATTGCTTTAACATTTTAATCATGAAATCCTACTTCAGATTATTTTGTATTAATTGATCTATAATTTTTAACTGTAACTTTGATTCTAGTTTTTAAAGAGTGAACTGATATCTTATAATATGTAATAGATAAGTGGTCTAATCATGTCTAGTTATCATCTTTATGTGTGATCTGTCTTCACCTGATGTTGTTTTATATTTTGTAGGTTTATTTAATAATGTACTATATCAAATACACTCTCTCCACAGTTCTAACATGTATTTGATATAGTGGATCTGTCTGACTAATTGTTCAGCGTGTCATTGTATATAGTGTATTGCTGTTCTTATACGTGATCATAATATTCTCGGACAGTTTATTATTGCATTAATTTCTGGTAGTTGATTTCTAAATGGACAGAATTAAAATCATTTTTGAATAAATGAATATAGACAAATAGTTTTTCACTGATACTAACGCTATCAGCAATGAAGATTACCTGAATAGGCTGACCGAGTCAGTGTGTTGCAAATTAATTACTATAATTATATGCCGAAAATTAGGGGTGTATTTATTGGTACTTTATTGAAATTCAATTTCTATCACATTTTTTTTCAAAAATGATTTTTTACTATTTAATTGTTATTCATTTATTGTATTTTTAAGAAGCAATTAAGGCAATAAAGATAATTATCAGTATATTTTTATGTATGGTTTATTTCAATATCTTCAGTGATATTGATTTGGTACTTTAACTTTCTATTTTATTTTATTTGCTTAGATTTGATTTTTGTTGCTAGTAATACACGTTGATAACTTTTAAAAGCTGAGAGAGATTGATGCGTACATGAAATGTATTGTGCCTATTTCATCAAACTCCTACCTCTATCTGCTGCTGTTGTTGTTTTAGGCTACTTTTCATTTGAACATTCCTTTCTCAGATGCGATATATCTAAGACACTATAAGTGTATTGGTTTTTAACTACTATGATGAGAAATGCAGTTTTACAGAATTAATTTAACAGTTATATATAAAACAATGGATTAATATTAAGATAAATGTAATATGTGACCTAAAATAATTAATGTATGCTATGATGATAAAAATTATATTTTATGTAATAAAATGCCTAAATAAATAGTCTTAGAGCAACAGTTTGAAGCTATGTTGATTGATATTAACATTTGCTAAATTATATTATGTACTTAAATTCTGGATTTGAAGGTGTAATACGATTTTGTAATTTCTCTATAAATTCCGTATGCCGCTCAGCCTACAACACTGCTTTACTCTGAGTCGTATTAACGATTTGCTTTCAGTTACGGCTTAAATTATTTTTAGCTTTATCAAAGGTGAGTTCTAGGGTAATTTAAGTGAAATAAATTTAGTTAATTTTCAAGTTCTCAGGTGACAAGCACAAAAAGATCAACTAATCAATGAACTACTTTAATTATGAAAATGATCAATTACAATTTAATGTGAATAAAACATCTTTTAATTCATGGAGTGAAATTAACGATATATTGATTTGTATATTTATTTATACTGAACTGATTAAATGATGGCTATTTGGTTTGATAGAATGTTTCAATGATTGTGTTTAGTTTCTTCTGGGTTTTTTCTATTTAGTTTTTGTATATTCTGATGAAATGTTTAGTAGTTTTTTGTATTTTGTTTTTCATCATGACTACAATTATTTTTAGGATGACCGTTACTCTTCAATGTTTTAATGTATTGTCTATTTAACTATATTATGATTATAAATTTTTGATATTGAACATCAGTTACTCAGTAGATGTTAGTAGCATAAACTTTATTCTCTCTGCATTGTGAGGAAGTTAGGATTCATTTCTAAATTTGACTAACTGTTACAGTTGTCGATACGTGTTTTGATTAAATATGACAAAGGAGAGTAGACAATTTCCACCGAAAAAATCCTGACTTTAAAACAAATGAGGCTCTGCTTTTTAATCATATACACTGATGTTACTGTGTTGTGTAACGAGAACGAAATCAAAAGTCTTTATTAATCTTTTATAACTTTTAAAATGATTCCTCACAAATTTGATGATTAATAGTTGCGTTATGTGTAGAACTAGTTATATACGAACTTAATAATGACTATAACTATATTTAATGATGAGACTTTAAGTTAACTAATGACTTCATCATTAGGCCTAACATCCAACACTAAAGATTGGATCAAAGGTCTCCCGTACCGATAAAACGTATCCTGTATCTGTAACGCATAATGTAGGAGATATAGCCTCTTTTTCATATTAACTTAAGAGAATATTTCCCCACCCTCTCCAAGTTGGTGAGTCTGCCGCTTAGTAAACGACTCTCCAGCGATGCCCATTTTAGCTAAGACCAGCATAAGTTAAAATTAGAAATACATTATAAAGAATAAAGTAAGTAAATTGCTATGCACTTTTAAGTTCTACAATACGCTTTAAAAAATAAATCACTCATATTTTGCCCCTGAAATAAAATAGTAAGCTTAGCTGCTGATTCTACTCCCCTCCCCTGCTTTCAGTAAGATTTCCTCAAAAAAGGCTCTAGTAGTAATCATAATTTTGATATGTCATCAAAATATATAAATTTATATGATTATATTTGTTATATTATACTGAAACATTTTTGATTAAAAATGTTTAATGATGATTGATTGTTACGCCTTAAGATATTGCAGTCAGTACACTATTATAAATTACTGTAGTTAGTTTGCTTCAATAAACCGAGTTTTCGTTTTAAAATACATTTTGTCGCTTTGTTGTTGTGTAGTTTGGAGGCTATGCAATGAGTAGGCCTACATATGTGAGGCGATCTATTCCACTTATAAAAACTGTTAGGTTTTTATGAGTTGAATTTAAAGGTCAATTGATGGGCTCCTCTTTATAAGACGTCAGATTTACCGGTGAGCCGTTGTACCCGTGAAATCGACAATACCAGTGGATGATCTAAAGGATCGACCTATCAAAGCATCAGTCAGACTAGATAGAATGATGATTCAAATGCATTGAACCTTGTTCCAAACAATCCTGGGAGTATCAATACCAGAGCGAACCGTGCTCAAAACAGTACTGGGACTCCTTAGACCTGGCTCCAATTAATTGATTGCTTTTAACTGTCAAGCCAAACTTTGAAACTATCAAGCCAAACTTTGAATATTATGCTAATTGAAACTGGCAAGCCATTACCCCGATTGATTTTCTCTTGACAATTATTCGATCATAAGTTAAATTTCTGTTTAAAAAAATTAATATTAATTGTATTATGTGTGTTTATATAGCAAATTATACAGTAAATCATTATATTCCGTCTAACTAGTCCAGTGAATATCCAAGTCATTTCTCAGATCAGCGCGGCTGGAATTCGAATCCACGAGGATTCAAAATTGCGTAAAAGTCATGAAGTCACCATTCACTTTACGACGCTACAGCTAATAGTCGTTTTTTTATTTGCATAGTTACACGCATGACATATCGAATGTGCTACATAGGGCCCCTAGTTTCCTTTCTTAGTTTTTGTTTTTGTAGTTTTCGTTATTTCCTCCATTCATCTCCATGGTTATAACATAACATAACATTACAGTCAGGAAGCAATTATATACTTGTTTAAGACTCATCAGTCTCTTAACTAAAACCAATTAATATAAATCAAATCATACAGACTTCATATCAACATGTGAAATTTATACGTAGCCTATGTATAACACTGAACATGCAATTAGCATCTAATTTACATGTTCTTATGTTTATCATATTTATTTTTAAAAGCATTCACTGATTCTGCTTCCACAACTTCGCTTGGCAAACTATTCCAAGCATTTATAACTCTCTGACTAAAGAAAAATTTCCTTAAATCTAGTCTACTTCTAAATTTACTAAGTTTATAAATATGTCCCCTTGTGTTTCTGTTGTTTGATAAATTAAACCAAATACTATGGTTAACTTTGCTGAAGCCTTTGAGTATCTTAAAAACTTCTATTAAATCTCCTATAGTTCTTCTCTCACTTAAAGAGGTTAATCCTACGAATTTTAATCTATTCTCATAACTAAGTTTTGACAGTCAAATACTAGTCTTGTTGCTCTGGCTTGTACCCTTTCTAATTTATCGATATCTTTCTTTAGATATGGGCACCAAGCCTGAACGCAGTATTCAAGTTTGGGCCGTACAAGAGCCTTATATAGCCTTACCACAATATGTTTATTTCAACATGCAATTGTTCTTTTAATCATTCTTAATACACAATTAGCACTATTTACAACTTTATTACAATTTTCACTAAATTTAAAAGAGCTCTTCACATAAACTCCTAAATCCCTCTCACTGTTTGTGGATTTTAGTGTAATATTGTTCAATGTATACTCAATTTCTAAATTATTATTCCCTATATGCATAACTCTACATTTCTCAGCATTGAACTCTATTAGCCAATCCCTAGACCAGTTCTGTAACATTTTTATATCATACTTTAAAATCTCAGCATCTTCAATGTTGTTTACTATCTTTGCTACTTTAGACTCATCTGCAAATTTACTAAATTTAGATACAATATCTATGTCAATGTCATTGATGTAAACTAAAAATAATAGAGGTCCTAAAACAGAGCCCTGTGGCACACCACTCTTCACTGCTGCCCATTCCGAGAACTCGTCCTCGACACACACCCTATGTTTTCTAGTGCTTAACCAATTACCTATCCACTTTAAAAGTTTGCCCGTTATTCCATGTGCTTCCAACTTACTAAGTAATCTTTTATGTGGAACTTTATCAAACTTTATTAGTAATCGTTGCCTTTTGTTGATAAACAATGCATTGAAAACCATGATAAATACCAGAAAAATGATAAAATGTTCCTTAAATTTACATTTATATTGGTATTTAGCCCTCAGCAGCTGATGATTACATACGGCTGCAAAGCATTTTACCATTTAGTAAACGATTATTTTGTGCTTTTAAGATCAAACTCTAGGGTCGACAATGCAAAAGTAGCATTATCAACAAAAACAGTTTGTACCAACAAACTACGTCCGGCCATGTCCGAAACTTACGGTTTGTCTTTAGAAATTTTCTTATTGATCATTATAATTATTGGTATTAGAAAATTATAGATTGGCGAAAAGTGATAAAATGAAATAACGATAACTCTGATTGCTTCTGTAGCCCATTATAGAGATGTTTCATGAACACGTCATTTTTGTTTACATTACAAAGCCGCCATTTTGATGCAGAAAGCTCTATATGATACACGGCTATATATATATATATATATATATATATATATATATATATATATATATATCTATATATATATAATATATATATATATATATATATATCTTTAAGCAGTTTTCATCTTAATTTGGTATAAAATTGTGTCTGGCATATGGACATGGGCTCTTTCTTACAGGTTAATGAACTGCTAATGGATATGATGGTTCTTGAAAGCTTTGTTATACGTAATTTCAGCATTTCTGCCATTTCTGCCAATTAATGCATGGGACAGGCTAATTAGCAGAAGTGGCAGAAATGGCAGAAATTTCGACTCCATGAGTGGAATTAAGGAAAAGGGAACAAAAATCTGTCCGCACGATGTACGTGTTTCTGTTTTATTTTGTACTTATGTATTTAATTTGCAATCGAAATATAAGATAGGCCTATTGTTGGCAAGCTTTAATGGTTTGATGAAATTAGTAATTGCAAAACTTCTGCCATTTCTGCCATTTCCGTAATGCAGATTAAGGTCAAATTTCTCTAAACAGAGTCAAATTATTGGAATATACATAGATCTGTACATTAAAAAATATTGAAAGTTTTGGCCTTTTGCACTAGCCTGTAGTTTAAGACTTAAGGTTTGTATTTGAATCCTTTGCAGTCTTTGTGTATTGAAGCATTACACTACGACTAGACTAGTGTTGCAGGTCCTCAAGACTTACTGAACGAGTATAATTAATTTAAGTTAAGTCTTCAACAATAGAATCCAGCTACATAACGAATCTACAAAGTACGGCGTACCGGTAAGATCGGAGCTCATATGTTTCATACGTAAGTTCATATAACTTCAAGAGGCACACAGGTATACTGTCTGTGTATATTACTAATAAATCGTGCACATTTTTACAAATTGCAATATACGTACTTAGAAATTTTATTTTTTATATGCATATATATCTATACATACGTAATGCTAAAAATCAACAAACGTAATCCAGTATGGATGCCAATGCCGGCAGGTGTCTAAAAGTGGGCGCGGCTAACAGCTGTGAAAGTCATCTATAGAACTTAACAAAACATACATAATGACACACTGGGTCGGCAAGCGCAGATGCTTGTTTAAGGCTCTTGTTTAATTTCCTTCTTCCTCTTCATGGTTATTAGTAATCGGTGTCTTTTGATGGCGCATCAGTTGCAGCCGGCGCAGATTTAAGAATAACCTTCTAGAGTCTGCTTACTTATTTCTTATTGAATATATTGTTCAACCTTGACAATGAATCGTCACACTTTTACGAGGAATTCACCTCAGGATCTGTCATTTTTTTGCAACGGAATGGGAAGCACTGCTTTATTTACGATTAAACCAAAATTTGTAAATATTTACATAAAAATGAAAGTGTAATATAATATTAAGCAATAAACAAGTAAATATAACGGAAGTAAAAATTAAAATATTTATCTTTATAGTATAAACGAGTTATAGGTCATTGACGTTTGAATAAGCCTACTTATCACTGCAGCCATGTCCGAAACTTACGGTTTGTCTTTAGAAATTTTCTTATTGATCATTATAATTATTGGTATTAGAAAATTATAGATTGGCGAAAAGTGATAAAATGAAATAACGATAACTCTGATTGCTTCTGTAGCCCATTATAGAACTTAACAAAACATAACATAACGACACACTGGTCAGCAAGCGCAGATGCTTGTTTAAGGCTCTTGTTTAATTTCCTTCTTCCTCTTCATGGTTATTAGTAATTGGTGTCTTTTGATGGCGGATCAGTTGCAGCCGGCGCAGATTTAAGAATAACCTTCCATCACCCTGGGATTTTTTCCTTCAATGCTGTCAACACTCGCTCTTCCAAGGTAGTCACCCACTACGTACTGACTGGGGCTGATGTTGCTTAACTTCAATTATTGACGCGCAACTAAACCAAGTGCGCTAAATCCCGCCGTCAAACGTGTGTCTAAAAGGCCAACCGAACTCTTTACTCAGGTGTGTTTTGTTGCCAGCAGCAATCAGTGTAAGCTATGAGGTAAGCACCAGAGTCTGGTTTCAGATCTAACCCTAAAAAGCTAATACAAAAATTGTGCAGTTATAAGTAAACATAAGTGACCTGAGCAACAGTCGAACCCAGGACGTCAGGATCTAAAGCCTCACTCTATAACTGCTACACCAAAGATACTTCTGCTCGACTACAGTTTCATTAGTATTTTTAAAGATTTTAATCGTGATACAGCTTCTCATCTCTCTACTAGTATAGTTTAAATAAACCCTCCTAAGTAAGTAGTTCTGTTGCATTTTAAGACACAAGTATTATAACATCACATACTTTTACGGTAAAGTTCAACTCAGCAGTTGAAGTAATGATCAAGCAATATGCATCTAGCGGTGCTACTTGAATATCCTAATTCCAATTTCCGAAGACAATGAATGAATTCAAACTGATATATTTCATATTATGCCATATCTGGCAATTAGCTAATGCAGAAATTTAGAGTCTAGTGTCAAATTGAAGTTCCCATGGAACTGCTATGGGCAAGACAATCAGTGGGTTAAATCTTGGCCCCTGTGTTAAATTTATGGATTATTTACAATATAGATCTTTTCAGTAATAGCTATAAATAGAACATTGTGGACACCAAATATAAACAATGGACTAGAAAAAGTAAACACTGCGTAGAATACTATTTAAATGTACTAGTTCGTCATAAAATTTCTAATACAAGTTTTCTTTAGAAATCTTATTTACTTTACAACCTACTATACATATATTAATTAAGGAATAACTTAACACTTATAGTTTAACTCTTTCTCCCATTATAACGGTATGCATGCATTATAACGAAGTTATAATATAGACCCATTACATTTACATGTAAATTTATGTATCAGATGTCAACATAAACAAACCAGTGTTACCATACAACAAAATATGTTTTCAATTACCAAACTGATCTATTCTTCAGTGAGATACACTTGTAATATTGTTGTTTTGGATAATTATTTAAATGATATGCTTTGTGTATCATTTAAATAATTATCCACAACAACAATATTACAAGTATATCTCATTGAAAAATATACTTTGTGTGCCCCGTGTTGTGCTCGGGTGTGGTTGGACCACTGCAGAATAGGGCAACCGCAAACAATCTTCCGTGTGTACGTAAGAGGCGACTAAAGGCAGGAGCTGAAGATGGCAAGAGGGGACCTACCTCACCATGAAATATTTTCCCCCAGGATTAAATGGTAATTAATCACCTGAGGAAGGCAACGAGAAACTACCTCAGAAGCCATAATTTTCCCAAGCTATAGGCTACATATGGTATGGATAAAGCATAGACTTTGTGAAGGGATTAACTTGTTGACCTAAGGAGTGCTGTTATGGAGCGAGAAAATAGACTTTGAGTATGAATATGTACCTTGAACCTGCCACTTGGCAGTGCACTGAAGAAGATGCTTTGTGTAAAACTGCTTGTCTTTGAAATTGACTTAGTTTTTTCACAGATTCCTGTAACTCTCGATTCTTAGTCTCTTAGGTCTATTGAATTATTATGATAAGCTGTTATAATACTGTTAAAGAAGGTAAAAAGCTGGTAAAGCTAAGGTTAACGTCAGTTTCCTCACTCGAAAGCGATGTCAGTGACGGGCAAGCCCAGGATTTGAACCCCGCACCTACTGATCCGCAGTCGATTCAGTGCGCGAATTGGTGAAGGTACATAACTTATGTTCTAATTGACAGTATAGCTTTGATGTGTTATGTTTTAGACTATCTTTTCAAATTTCTTGTTATTGGAAGTGCTGGCACTGGCAAATCCTGCATTCTGCATCAGTTCATTGAAAATAAATGTAGGAACAAAATTTTACCTTATTTATAAATTTAATAAATAGTATTAAATATCATTGCTTGGATGGATGGATGGTCATTCTCTTTAAATTAGTATTTTAACGAAGAAGTTAATATCGATCTAGAAATTAGCCATATATGCTATTTTAAATTTAAATTAAAGAGGAGGTATGACGTAACAGCTAGAGTGTTCGCCTCGGGTTCAGGTGGCATAAGTACTATTAAATATCATTGCCAGCTTGGCATCTCTCTCTCTCTCTTAGTGCACTGCCTACTGGCAGGTCCATGGTATATAACACCTCCACTCTGAGCACTTTTTTTCAAATCATTGATCGAATCGATTTGTAGTGACATGTGATGGGGAGACATCCCTTACATGGAAAAAAATTAACCATGATACAGAATTTCATGCTGTTAATTGGCATAATTATCTTATTTTGCTTCCAACTCTTGATCGTTAGTTAAAATTCTAGGAATTTGTAATCGATGGATTGAGTTAGTGCTGAAAAAGTGCTTTACTTTCACTTTAAAATATTTACACTTATTGAATTGCTGGCAGTACTTTTATTTTTGATTTTCTGTGTTAAACTAGTGATGAATACGGATATTGATTGCATTACGCTGTCATTGTAACAGTTCGACAGGACTCGAGTCATACAATTGGTGTTGAGTTTGGAAGTAAAGTTGTGAATGTTGGTGGCAAGTCTGTGAAGCTACAGATCTGGGACACTGCAGGGCAGGAGCGATTCAGGTTATTAGCAGAATGCGTTGATGCAGAGTTACATATCCTGTAAAATTGAGTCTAAAAATGCTAAAAACTGCTTGTTAGAACGTTTTGATAAAATATCTATTTCTGTTGTCAGTTTGTAATATTAATATCATTTAGGATAAATTTAGCGCAGGTAATGTAGATATTCTCTATTGTATCCTACATACCAAGAAATAGATCAATCGTAAACAGCACATATCGGAAGAAGCAACTAAGCTAAAACTTGGAAAGACCATGGAAAACTACCTTGTTTCTCATGCTTCATTAAGATTTAGATAGGATATAGCCTTTTACTTGTTAACTAATAAAGTGCTTTTCTCTAACTAACCGTGTGAAAAAGTAAGAGTAGAAATATCTACCTTCCTGTAGTTTAACAGAATATTATAAAGAAAGAGAGAATAACGTTTCGTGAAAAAACATATTTTTACAGGTGAACTTACCCTTGGTTAGCCTTACCATTATGAACTTTTATGCACATGTTGCTAGCTTTGTTTTTTGATTTTTCACCTACTAAATTCTTTGGCCTGTGAAAAAGTTCCTATTACTTGTTTAATTCTGACAAGCCGATTACTTGTTTAATTCTGATATAAAACTAAGTAAATAAACTTCAGAGTGTTAAAAAAAGAAAAATGAATGGTGTAGTTTCTAACTAAATAGTAAAAGCTTTCAAAAGTAAACATGATTTACATAAATTAATAATAATCTCATTAATACTGACCAAGTATGAAACTAAAAATTCTCTCCTAATATTTGAAATATTCGTTGCATTTTTATGACATCTGGCAAATTATTCCACTGTTAAAGTTCATCGTACTGTTCTGCATTTGGTTCGCATATTATTTGTACTCGAGAAAGAAATAATGTATTCATTCAGATTATGAGGTAATAATTATCATAACCTATCAAAGTGCTAGATTTTAAATAGTTGTTACATGCTAGTGTTAGACAATTTTATTTACATTTTAACATAAATAACACTGTGTAGTCATCGCTTTCGAAAGATGAAACTGACGTTAACATCTGCTTTTCAGCTTTTTAGTAATAGTTTAATTCTAACAATTTCAAAATAGTAGATCTTTAAACATAAGGAAAGTATGAGATAACTAGTTACAGTTGCTAATAATTCTAACTGCTCGTTTTTGGCAGATAAATAGTTCTGTTACGACATATATGGATGCACAACCCTACATAATGTTACAGTAAGTCAGTAAGTGAGAATAGATAATACAGGTATATGTTGAACAGAGCTCGCTTGGGCAATTTGATTGTACTGTTGAATTGAATTGAATCGCGTTTATTTCACTTGGGTAAAACTACTATGTGTAGATCTGTGACGAGAAGCTACTACAGAGGAGCTGCTGGTGCTCTGCTGGTCTATGACAGCACCAGGTTGGTAGTCTCCTTCAGATAATATACAGTAATTACTGCTTTTAGTCATCTTAAACACGCTATGATATGATGCAGCATGTCACTGTTTCTGTAGTATGATGCAGTATTGCAATGTGGTTGTGGTATGATACAGTATTGCACTGTGGTTGTGGTATGATGCAGTATTACACTGTGGCTGTGATATAATGCAGGTTTTCACTGTAGCTGTGATATGATGCAGTATTGCACTGTGGCTGTGATATTATGCAGTATTTCACTGTGGCTGTGGTATGATGCAGTATTTCACAGTGGCTGTGATATTATACAACATTTCACCATAGCTGTGACATATAACTCACTAGGTAACTGCTTGATTAATTGAGTGAATGTTTGTTAATTCTACAGAGAGCCTTTTAACTCCCTAGGTGTCTGGTTGATTGATTGATTTATTTATTTATTGGTTGTGAATGCAATAGAAAGACATTTAATTCACTAGGTAACTGGTTAATTGATTAATTGTTTGATTGCTTGATTGATTGATTGTTTGATTGATTGATTGATTAATTGATTGTGAATGCAGTAGAGAGACATTTAACTCGCTAGGTAACTGGTTGATGGATTGTGAATGCAGTAGAGAGACATTTAACTCACTAGGTAACTGGTTGATTGATTGATTGGTTGTGAATGCAATAGAGAGACATTTAACTCGCTAGGTAACTGGTTGATTGATTGGTTGGTTGGTTGCGAATGCAGTAGAGAGACATTTAACTCGCTAGGTAACTAGTTGATTGATTGATTGATTGTGAATACAGTAGAGAGACATTTAACTCGCTAGGTAACTGGTTGATTGGTTGTGAATGCAGTAGAGAGACATTTAACTCGCTAGGTAACTGGTTGAGTGACGCACGCACTCTTGCCAGTGCTAACATTGTGGTGGTGCTGGTGGGCAACAAGAAAGATCTGGAGGCTGAGAGAGAGGTGACGTTCTTAGAGGCCAGTAGATTCGCGCAGGAGAATGGTACGACGCTGCGTTGTTTACATGTTATTAGAAATATTATATATTGCTGAAAATGTCTTATATGATTGCAATATTTAAAACTCCTTCTTCTCCTTCTTTTATAGATATGTATTAAGTATAATAATATTAATGCGATTAATACTAAGAAACCTATCAAAAAATTACTGAAAATGTTTGTCAAGCATGGCAAATGGAGTTGAGTTCCAAAGGGTTAAAGGGTTTGTTTTTAGCCGGCTCCCTATTTTATTTGGAAGCTGTATTTCGGTGGCTGGTGAGAATCTCACTTTTTCAGTGATGATCACTTTGATGATCCACTTTGGCTATTTGAAAGGCCACAGTTAGATTAATTACTCCTTCTTGAAATGATTTGAACTCATTCACAGTATCGCATATTAGATTTGTTCAGTAGAATTTAAATCTACAAGATTTAATCATTTTAATTTTTATTTAGTGGTACGTAGCCCCCGGTACGTGCAAGATTAGGATTGCATGGATGCTACTTGAAAATCAATACATTACTCAATCTAATTATGTGCAGTGTATTACATTTTAATTCAATTGCAATATGCGATATTCCAACACGTATGCCATTACAGTCATAGTTTATTTCAGTGATGGTAGAATTTCATCATTATCCAGTTTTTTAATTGTTAAATTTTTCTTGTGTACCAGATTTAATGTTCCTGGAGACTAGCGCCCTCACTGGAGAGAATGTGGAGGAGACTTTTCTCAAGTGTGCGCGTAGTATTCTCACTAAGATAGAATCTGGTACGTGTAATATGGTAATAGTAGAAAATATCTAACAGAGATCTTAATTGCTCATTAAATATTATTATTAAATGTGTTTAATGTGTTTCTGCTTGTTGTGTTGTGTTATTTTGTAATGTGTGTTCTGTTTATATACCCCCGTATTCTGTTCGGGTTGTTTGAAGAATAGACAAACTGTTGACTGCACGTGTCGTAGAAGGCGGTTTAAGCACTAAGATCAAAACCAACGTCAGAAAGGGCATTCGGTTGGTGAGTGCCTAGCCTCGAGAAATTGCTACAAAATTTTACAAAACGAATAGAAGAGAGTATGGGAGATTAACTGATGATAAAGTATGAGATACTGGAGAGAAGTTGAGAAGGTCTATTCGTATCCCAACCCTAGTTAAACTGGGATTAAAGGGAAAATGATGATGAAGATGTTCTATTTATGTATCCTTTAACTATTGGTATACATATTTACCAATATGCATACCTTTTATATTAAATATTTTATTGAAATCGTTTGATTAATATCTGGCTCACTCACTCGCATTTTTGCAATCATTTTCTCTCTCTCTCTCTCTCTTTCTCTCTCGTTTTGCTTGTTCTTGTGGAATATAACTTAATTAGGTTATGTTTCTTCATTCCAAGACGAACATCGCTTGTTTATAATGATATTAAGACAACGTTTAGCGTCTGTTTAGACACTGCAAGGGTACTCTCAGAGGCTGTGATCAAATTACTGCTCTCAAGGCAAATATCTTGTCAATTCTGCTCTGCTACTAACTATTGGTGTTGCTTTGTGCAGGTGAGATGGATCCAGAGAGGCTTGGCTCTGGAATACAATACGGTAATGCTTCGCTGAGGCGCCTCAATAGACAGAATATGCAACAGCCGCCATCTTGTTCTTGCTGAACCTTATTCCTCTTTCTCTATTGCCCAGATCAGCTTAAAATGCCGCTGAATATGCCGGACCATTTGTGCGTTATATAGTACTAGAGTTTACTTAAAAATCATGACACTGATTTAATTGCTGCTGTTCATTTTATTGAAGTACTAATGCAAAATTTGATTGGCAATACGAGTTTCTAGAATAGTTGTTTTGGAAAACGTTTTTGGAAGTTTCAGTAGAGTTTAGAGTTCTAACAATATTTCATGTTCTTACTTTTAATTTCACTCTGTATTTACTTTGTGAAACTAAATTTTGCCTCCTATTCCTATTAACAGATGATTATTTTAGATAGTTCGTAATTATGTTTTATCTGTAGAGGAGACCTCGAATTTACAAATATTTAAATGTTACAAATTGCGTAGTTTAATGTTACGTGACAAACTTTACTTGTTCGTACCTGAAAATTAATTAATAATTGCATCTGTGGAGTTGTGCTAATTAATTTGCTCTAAATGAACAATATAGATATGAACAAAGTCATTATATAAACGACATCTTTGTTTATTTAATATGTTTAGATGCATAATGAATATATGTAGCTTAATTTTTTCCGGAGTTAGCATGCTGTGGATTTGTGAAACAATACATAGTATATTAAATACAATTTTAATGCACGCATTAGATTGTGTTTACTGGTAACTAGTTACCGTGTTTTATATTGAGAAACAGTGTGCTAGCTATTGCTCGTTACAGTTTTCTTGGTACATTTTCGCATAAATTGTATTTGAATTATTGTCTGGCTTTGTTCAACGGCTATTTTTTACATCTTTTTTTTACATCATGCATCCTAGGTGCGCGATGTATGATTCACTACACTTGCATAAAGAAATGAATTGTTTAAAATTTAGCTATCCTACCATTCGTGTCTGCAACCTGTCTGCTACTCTTCATAGTCTTCATTTGAGTGATCACAAACGATTTGACTAATGGTAAAAGAATTCTCAATTGCTCTCACATTCGTTATTTTCACATATTACTTTGCAGCAGTTTAAATGTTAAAACTTCTTTTCCTTCTCGACGTTTTTGTTTTGTTTTATGAGTGTGACTGATTTTTGTGTTTGTTCTCGAGCCTTGAAATTGATTCATGAGATTATGATTTGTACTTTTTAATTTGTTTGTTTCGGAAGAATTGAAAGTTTTACGTCCTTATCATAGATCTGTTGATTGCAGGTGATTTTGGAACATTGACTAGAATTGAAAGTTTCGACCCTAGCTAAACTGGGATATAAAGGAAGATGATGATGACTAGAATAGAAAACAAATCATACTTATATTTTAGATTATTGATTGTTTTAAATTTGATATTACACCTATGATTATATGAATAAATATTTTGTTAGTAGATTATTGATTGTTTTAAATTCGATATTACATAAACTTTTGATTTTATGAATAAATATTTTGTTATTGATTGATTACGAATATGATTAAGCTTAATTCTTATGTATTTAGCTCTGCTTAAATGTCGATCGAATTTCTTAATCTTACTAACGTAAGAATAAATACTATGTGAGTTTACACAATGTACGTACACTCTCACATATTGTTTGAATCTTGTTTAACCATTTATTGCACGTAATACTTAACAAGAAACTGTCGTGTGCTAAATATTCGCGCTTGATATTTTTGTGATGTGTGCTGTTGGGGACGTCCCTGACATCATCCCTGGATGAGGAAACGGATGTTAAACCTCTATTATTAATATTATTATTATTATTATTATTAGTATTATTATTAAAGTTATTTGTTTTCTTCACAGTGTATAGCGGTAGTTAATAGCAGCTATGTTATTGTTTCTTTTCATTTCTATTACAACATTCCAAAAGATAATGTTTGCTACTTCTATGTATTACAGTAATGCTATTAATTTGATATGTGCTATTATCTACGACATTGTTAAGAGATATTACTGTGGTAGATCGCTTATCACAGCACATCATCAGGTAGATCTTTTCTATTAGTCAATAATTCTATCTATGTGTGTGGTTTGCTTGTTAAGAGCTGCTACTCTTCTAAGGTTTAGTGGAGGCTTTCGGCGGAGTCGCTCAGAAAGAATATATTTTGGAGAAGATATTCACTCGTTAATAGATAAACTAAGTTGAACGAATCTGCCACTAATGTGTCGATAATTTCAGAAATTAGCAAGCTGTGGTTAACAGTTTCAGAAGATGGTTTAGGTTGCCACGTCTCTGACATTTGATCCAGTAATACTGATCTATCTAACCCTTAAGTGGCAACATTGCCTTTAGATTACTTTATAGTTTATATGCTGCAATTCTTAATGATGTAAATTTTCAATCATAGCTGTAGTTTATTTCATTCTGTCACTGCTTGCAACCAGTACGTATAGGATATCTCCTTTCAAACAGTTAGTGAAACTCAAATCAAATATATCATATGCTCTCTGTCTGGATTCTCTCTGTCTTGATTTATTTATCTTTTCAATTTTTTTATCTCACTCCTGCAGCGTAGCAATAGGGTGTTAATTATCAAGGTTTTTTTCATGGCTTATCGTTTTATTTACCAAGTTGCTTGTGATTTTCAATGTAAAAACTGAACCAATCAATTTGACCTCTGTTTTTCTAATTTGGAGAAGCAATTTTACATATTTTCTAATTCATCGAGTATGTTATATATCATTTTATTTGACTCCTTTAATTGTTGGTTAATTAATACCTTTTATGTATTAGTGTGCAATCAGTGAATAACATATGAATAGGCTCACTTGTATAAATTTTCTTCGAAAATGTTTCCTCGATCGAGGAAACATTTTCGGTATGGCCTGGAAGTCTAATCACAATTCTAGATGAGTGCTCATTAATGAGTGAGAACGAAACATTAGTAGAGGATGGCTGAGTTTAAGATTAAGGCAATTTACGATGAATCAAATAATAATTCCTGTTACAAAAGTCATCAATTATTGTGACGTGTTATAGTAGATGTTTTTATAAAATACATACTATTATTTATGTGTTTGATAGAAAAAATACATCATAAGCATTCGCCTATAGATGTGAATAAACAGAGAAAATAAGAAGTTATTTGGTGTGTATAATATTCTTAATCGTAATTGTGTTTTGACAATTTTCTGTATGAATTCCTTCTAAAAGTAATTTCTAATTATGCATAATGTAACAGTTTTCATGAAGTTTCTTTGCGGTTTGAAGAAATTACCTATAGAATGGTCTGAATGTTTTACTAAATAATTTTGAGATGAATTATCAGTGCTTTCAATACTCTTACTTAAACTAATGCTTTGCGTAAATCTAATGCTATTTACGTTTACAGATTTGCTAATATTTGCCATTGTATGCTTTCTTGCCTTCACGCACTTTATTTCATAAGTAAGGCAACTGTAATAGATTCATTCAATGTTCAACGGACTATATCGCAATGCTTCGACAGAACTGATGTTAAATCTTGCTAAGTATTTCTTGTTCGATTTGAATGAGGATCCGCGAGCCATTCATTATATAGCTGACAACAGGAGCATGCAATTGAATGGACAATTTGTCACGTAGCCTATTCATTAAGCATACACTATCGTTAGATAGTGTATGCCAATAGATTCCAAAATATTTGTGTGCTCTTGCGATAGGTTAATATAAAGTGTACTGCTATAGTTCACAAAGTAAAGCGGTTCTTCCGCACAAGATACAACGTTTATTTGGAAGCTGGCTAAGAGAACTTTAGTAACATCTTCACGTCTCGAAACAGTTTTAATTTTTCTGTTTCCTACCTCCATTCTTTAACAGACTTTAATTATTCCACATGCAAGGTTGCTTATTTAAAACTGATGCCAGTTTGCTTATTCAGAACCCAGAAATTCTTTACCATAAAATCTTCTGTTCTGCTCATGCATTGCTGCTTTCTTGAGTCACTCACTGCAGCAGTAATTGTGTTGTTGTATGGAACTTGCACGTAATGTTTTAGATCTCTTTCTCTTCGGTGTAATCCTGTGTACATGAGATCAAGTGGTGTGATGCGCATTGGTTGTTTGATGCTAGCTATAGTCTATAGTCGGCTTGAGACGTCTCTGACATTGCTTCCTTGTGAGGCATGCGGTGCATTAAAGGCTGGTTTAACGTCAGTTTCATGCTCCGAAGCAATGAGTGACGGACGAACTATGAATCGGAGCCCTAATAGGTTAGTTAAATCGTAATTGATCGATTTGTTGGTTGACTAATTTTGTATATTGATAATTTTTGACTAATCAATAGTTAATATTGCAATCTAATCTTATTGTGTCGCTATTAATCTAATATCGAATGCCGGAATATTGAACATAGTCTGTTATGAATTGCTGGCGTGAAATTAGTTTCATATATTGCGTCTAATCTCGTTTTATAGTTTGATTTTAATCATGTTGTCGACATTCCATGCATTGTGCTCGCTAATAACTAGTTCTGCTCCAGTTTAATCGACTGATTGTTGTTATTGTTTTACACAGCTTTTATTTGGTTCCTACAAATTTATGATACAACTGAGAACTAATAGTATTCCGCGTAAAAGCTGGTAAAGCTAAGGTTAACTTCAGTTTCCTCACTCTAAAGCGATGTCAGTGACGGTCGAGCACAGGATTTGAACACGCACACACTGATACGCGGTCTAATTTCTTACCGACGTAACCACTGACTCCAGCCAAATAATAATAGTAACGTAGTAATAGTAATATATAACGTAGTTACTGAAACATATGAATTATACTTTACAATGTATGCCTAGAAATACATTCTAGTCATGCAAGATTCGAATCTATATCGCGGAATATGAGAATATGAAACAGCGAAATAAGTAATTTTATTTGTAAGAGGCGAGTAACGGAGATATTGGTGATACCAACTGATCAAAGTGATCATTTTGTGTCATTAATATTATTATTTATGTACGCAAAAGGTTTATCCTACGAAGCGAATATTTCTTTCGATGAAATGCTGCGCGTTAAAAAGGAACAGATAGAGCTTTATGAAAATTTGTCTATGTCACAAAGAATTTATGATATGGATATGATAAATCAAGGTCGAAGTTGAATGAATATAGGCGATTTATCTATGAATATAGGTGAATAATACACGAGATTTATTAGCCAGCTGCTGCAATCCTCTAACATAGTTTATCGTGAGTGGCTTATTCTTACTAACCTGCGTTGCTGGCCTATTCTAAACATAGGTAAAGTTGCTATAATTCAATAGCCATTAAAGTAAACTATTCTTTATAAGCTGAGGAAAGCAAACGGATCCACCATGTTAATGGCTGGAGCCCCAAGAATAATCTAGGAGACAACAATTAAAAAGAAATGCATGCAACACTTAGAGATTCAACTCCTCCACGCTAATGTTTGAAAACTCACGACGTCTGTTTACCCAATTCAGCATACTAATTCTACATTGTATATCAAAATGAATGTTTTAGATGATTTAAAGATCCACTCCTACCTATGTGGACATGAAATTGAAAACGGAAGATAGACATGAGTGGAGGCGTTATAAACCAAGGACCTGTCAATAGCCAGTGCACTTAGAGAGAGGTTCTTTATAACTATTTAAAAATTCTTTTAGGGCGGAAAGTGTATATTATCTAGACTGTTGAGAGAGATCTCGAGTGAGTGATAGAAGGTTAAAAATAATTAGTTTAAAATAACTCTTAATTCTGACGCTATGTTTCAATTAACAATTTTATTAGACGCATATTGCTAGTACTACCTGAAAGTAAGTTTAAATATCTACGAGACAACAATTAAAAAGAAATGCATGCAACACATAGAGATTCAACTCCTCCACACAAATGTATGAAAACTCACGACGTCTGTTTACCCAATTCAGCATACTAACTCAACATTGCTGCGTTAGGTCTACAAGTACTTTTATTTTAAATGTTTTAAATATTTTATGATGAAGTTTTTAGGAACGGAAGAACGTTTACAGCTTTTAAGAATATTTTTGCGACCTACGTCATAGTGAAAGCGGCAAAATAGTTGGAAAAGGGACGTTGCCTGTAGTTTTTATAATTATGAAAAAAGATGAATCTACAGTACTTGAGCAGACTGCACAGCGACCATCGTACACGACGTTTAGTACACGACGAGGATTAGAAAAGAAGAACAAAATACATCCAGAAATTGTACACGTAAGCCTTTAGACTTCAAAGACAGTCAACGATTTGTCACACAACTGAACATAATAGAGGTAGGCTATATTGGTACTCACTATACAGTTCTACACATATACACGATACATTGCCAGTGTGTAATCACAATGCATCACACGTCTAAATATTGTTATCTATTGCACATGCTTATCACACATTACGTTGAGTATATCACGGTATCCCAGAAATTGTTTTTTACAACGGAGTTTGTACGAGGATCGAAACAAAGCAATAATTAAGTATTGCAATTGGAAACTACTTCAGAAATCATATTTTCAAGGCAAAGACAGATGTAAGATTTACTAATGTACTACAGTATGCTTTCGCGCTCACTAAGGAGCACTCTGGAAATCAGTCAATCAGCAAATCTATTCCACCACAAAGTTAATACTTTTATTGAATCCTAATGTAGCGTTAATTAGTAAGAATGTGGTTCCCAATTGCTTTCCCAGGCTCAAAGACTGACTAAGCTCACCTACCCATGTGCACTACACTCTGCGTCATGGTCACAGAAACAATACAGCAGATGTACATGGCATTGTACACTCCCCCAAATGAATTAATTATCAGGTACAACTAATTATATTCAATCGTATCACAAGATATAAATAATTTACGATCTATGAGTCTCAGAAAAATTACAACGTTAACATGTGAGAGTCATATTTATAACAAATATTTTAAAATCATTTTTTTTAATTAGCAAAAGGTTAAAGGTAGTGCAATACCGCTGCGTACAGTTTGCAGCATTATGGATCCAAGAAAAAAGCGACTGATTCAGATTTATATCCCCAGATAGATAGCATACGAACAAATTAAATCGAACATGCGAACATAATTACAATGCATACATGGCAATAGCATGGTTATACAAACACAAATAATGTAGTTTAAACTTACTGTGGTTTAAATTTGCTATAGCTTAGTAGCGTCACTTATGCGAGTTATAAAAGTTTGTACTACTCAAGGAGCTGCGCTAAGTTGGTTGTATTTAACTTCCTTTAACGTATTTTCGTGTTTGATACTAATGTTGGTTAAGTGGGGGCAAAAGCTGAGCCAGAAAGAAATAATAATAATAACCTCCGACAATTTCTATAGCGGTGGAATGAACGGTGTCCGGTCTTCGAGACCGCATTACTGGTTCCTGACAGGTTATTAGTAATCCTTTCCATGGTCAATCATATCTTTGCTATGGATAGCGCCAATCGGCAGCAAGCTCCGTTACAAGATTAACTTTCCTTGGGCCCAAGAGGATATCCATCATTACTTGACTGACCTGGGCTTTGAACCACTTGTATCCGAGGCGAACACTCTAACTGTTCCGCCATATCCCCTCCCCATAAGTGGTCGGAAATACAACAGACTACCCTAAATAGCTTGCTGTCAGCTGATACGCAAAAATCCTCAAACCTTAGCTGAGCTCATTGATACTCAATTCAGCCCTTTTAGCACAATAGAGCGACGAAAAATAAAGGCTAATCTAGAACATCAACAAAGAATAGATGCCCCTGTAATAAGCAGTAGCGTTGAGCTCTTGTTGAAACAAATATCAACAATACAATAGAAAAGAATATGCTTCATTCAGCCCTGTTATACAAAAAATGCCAGAGTAGCTCAAAAGCTACTATTTACTAAATATTATTTTTTTAAGATAAAGAAGATTCACACGTAAAGCGTCAGTCAATAAAAGTTTCATACAGCATCGCCTAGAGCTATATGCTTAGACGGAAATGATGCTGTAGTAACACAAACACAATATTTGTCCCTGAAACGTAAGTACTCTATGAATGATTTACAATGCCACAGCGATTATGATACAACTGCCAAAGGTACAGCTTGAAGAATTTATGGCGCTAATAACTAGAGATAAACCCTGCATGTGTTTGGGTTCCAATCTCCAAAGACGCAGCCGGGAGCAGTTAGGGTTTCACACCAGTAGAGTCTGCAGTACAATGTTACCACATCTTCCCTCATTGGAGAGGATCTGAGGCAGACCCTCCTCGCGTGGATCGCCATGGCAGCTTAAGTTGAGATGTGAGGGGTTGATGAATCTGAACTCAGCACAAAGCAATCAGAACTTTAATATTAGGCCTTTATATCCGAATAACGGAGGAAAAGCAGTTAGATTTTCTGGCCCCTGTACTGCGAGAATAAGGTCGGTATTTCTTTCAAAAAGAAACATTCTAGAAGAATGAGGAAATCAGAAAGTCGGTTATCTGTTCGGGAGAACAACTAGAACAACCTCGATGATAAAAGAAATGATTTGCTAATTCAGTCAACACTCAGGATGACATTTTGTTGACGTGATTGTCACTGTCTTCACTCGGATCCATTCCACTATCGATATAGGATCCTGAACACTCGCTCTCTGTCTCTCTGTCTCTCCTTCCTCTTCTAGAGCCTCCCATCTGAAACAAACAAACAATCAATCAATCAGTTATCTAGTTTTTAGTCCGCCAATCAGTCGGTCATTGACACACTTACTTTATTGAGCTCTTGAAACTCTTGGTCCCTCAATCTATCTTTCTATCAATACCATAATAAATTAATAAGTCAATCAACCAGTCAATCAATCAATAAATCGGTTTACTAAAATATCAAAGTCTTATTCAAAAATAAATATAATTTTATTCCATAAAGATATAAACCAGGAATGGAACCCTACATATCAATAAGCCTAATATCATTAACAGAAGTTGTGCGGAGATAGAATCGATAATCAATAAAGCGAGAGAGATCGACATAGATAGCTCCCAACAGGAAAACTTAACAAGTTTAAAAGACGTGTATATTATATTGCATGTAGAATTCAATGAGTCATGCAATACTATCTTGCCGCTAACATCCTCCCTAATGGCCGGCGAAACCATACCACTAAATAATAAATGATATCTAATCATTATCATCAACGTCATCATCATCATCTTCTCTGGAATCCCAGTTTACCTAGGGTCGGGATACTAATAAACCTTCTTTTATTTTGGCTTAGAAATATTTTAGCATTTTCTGAAACCTAGGCGCTCACCAAACGAATGCCCCTTGTGACGCAGGTTATGATCTTGTTGCTCTGTCGCCTTTTACGACACGTGCAGTTCTCGGTTGGTTTATTCTTCAGCAAACCGTGCACAACAAAGGTACGGAAACAACACGGGTGAATAAATGATATGTAATCCTAAGAATAATATACACCAATTGCAAAAACACTAAATTTAAAAATAATATTAAAATTATACGTAAGAACGTTCTCAACATGATAGAAAACATCGATGAAATTATGAGAATTGGATAAACTTTTTAGATGACCTTATATTGTGCCTAATAAAATATAAGTAGGCCTAAACTCTGATCAGACTCTGTCTAAACTAAATATTTCCGTTTTTGATCCATTCGCGACACTGATTCTCAAGATCTGCATCAAGTCAAGATTTATTTTGGTAAAACTAACGCCAAAATGCTGGAGGCATAAATCTAAAACAAAAATTACAATCCTTTAACATGTGTATCTAATTATAGTTATAATATAGAAATTAAAACTTTAAAGGGCTAAACATGTGTTCATTTAAGGCAGAGCTAAACAGGCTAAACATACGTTCATTAAAGAAGCTCTGACATACCTCCATATCAGAGCGATAACCTCGATCTCCTGCTCTCCTCCTAGAATGCCTCAGACCCCCTGATGATGAGCGAGGGAACCTTCCCCTCCCAGGTCCCCTCCTGCTGCCCCCTGAATGATGTCGGTGTCGACATCGACAGTGGACCTGAGGCAGGCTTCGGGCCGGAGAGAGATGCATCTCCCTTCCTGAGCGCATGGAGGAGGATCGAGAGGGCGAGAGAAGGGTGGAGTACTCTGGGGCCGGCGCCCTACTCGTCTCGCCCTGACGACGAGCCGTGCCGCAGGCGCTGCCACTTCCTCCGCACCCAGACGTGCTCTGACCGCTCTTTCTACTCGAGAATGAGCCCCGACTCGTTCTGCCCTCCTACAAATATATTAATGGTCAAATAATTTATCCGTTAATTCATTTATCCGTTATTTACAACCATTACAAAATATGAAGTTAGAATAAAATATCGTCAAAATTGAATTGAATTTTCAACATTAAATTTTTATGTAGTACAGCATAATATTACAGTACATGTAATTAAGTGCTCTATTAAATTGTGAATATTCCATAAGTTAAATACTGTTAACGATGACTAATTAATTACTAATGACAGATGCTTTTATATATTAATCAATGTATTTCTATTCACTTATTTGATACAAACATAAATCATTAGTAATATAAATACTGGAATCGATAGAGAATATAAATGAACAGCAGTCTACCTCATCACGCCGCTGATCTTTCTTTGAGCAACCGTTCTTGAGCATCACATCGTCGATATCAGAGTCATCGTCTCGATCAGTCCCAGAGTGAATCCCACAATCCGGTGAGGCGTATTTTTCTTTGCGGACTGATCCCGTGTAACTGCCGCCACCTAACGAATGCCCATCCCTCCAGGAGTGACAGCTCCTCATGCTTCCAAACCCGCTCCCATTGCCCCAATCCCTTCTCTTCTCTCTACGTCGTCTCCGTCTCGCCATGATCAGAGCCACGACCACAACGATCACTACGATCAGCAGAACGACGAAGAAAGAAGAAGCGATGCCAGCGATGATCATCATCTTTTCACCTTCACCAAGCTTTCCATCCGATCCTCTCGGATTTTCAAGAGACAGGATAGCGCTTGCATCTATAGTTGAGTTAATCGTAACTATGAGATCAAAAGCTGTAGTTAACTCTGGTACTCCGCGATCCCTAACAGTAATTACAAGGTGATAAGACTTAGGAATGATCGACTGAACTTTAATGCCATCATTATTTGTGTCTTGAACCTCTCCAAGAGGTTTAGCGACGGTTACTGCACCAGTATGATGATCAATATTAAACATGCCGAGCTCGTTACCATTGCTAATGTTATAGATCAGCCAGGCGTTCACTCCAGCGTCTAAATCCACGGCGTCTACTCTGGTCACGAGAGTTCCCACTCCCGCCCTGACGTGAATTTGAACCTCTGAACCCGTGGGAGCTCTAATCAGTGGCGCGTTGTCGTTCACGTCCTCTATCTCCACTGAAACATTCGCAGATTTCTCCACACGAGGGGCTCCGAGGACTTGAGGCTCGTTGTAAGCGATCACTATAAAATCGAATCTGCTCGCCTCCTCGCGGTCGATAGGGCGAGAGGTGGAAATCACCCCCGTGTGCTGGTCGATCACCAGGGAACCTGCCGCAGCCCCCCAACTCGTCTGGGGTCGAATTTCGAAGAAAACTCGCTTAAATTCCGCAGATAGATCATCATCAGAGGCTGGAATTCTTCCCACAGTAGTTCCTGCCGGAAGACCTTCTTGAGTTTTGAAGTAGAAGGCCGCGCGATCGAATCTTGGAACACAGTCGTTAGTATCCTTGACCCGAACGATGAGTGTCGCAGTGGTTGACTTGGTTTGTTGACCCTCGGCTTCTCCGTTGTCTGACACTGTCAGGGTATATCTATGTAAAACATATAAATGTTGTCTGACACTGTCAGGGCATATCTATGAAAGACATATAAAGGTTGTCTGACACTGTCAGGGTATATCTATGTACAACATATAAACGTTGTCTGACACTGTCAGAGTATATCTATGTAAAACATATAAACGTTGCCTGTCACTGTCAGGGTATATCTATGCAAAACATAAACATTGCCTGTCACTGTCAGTATATTCGTATAAAACACATTTAATTGTCTGACACTGACAGGCTTTTCCTGTAAGCAATAAGTATCATTGTATTGCACTGTCAGGATCTCTCTTATCATACACTAGTATTATAATAATAGAGTCTCTATTTTTGTTTGGTCAAAGAAGCTCATCTATGATATACCTTTCACATATTTTGTTTTTAGGATATCTTCTTGGCACTCTATAGATTAACCAGTTGTTCCAGTTGAGAAGGCCTGTCTTCTGTGAATTTAATGCCGCCTGAAAAATATCATTTCAGAGATGATTGCTCATTCCTTTCCTCCGTATCGATCGACATTTAAGACAGGCGGAGAAATAAATTGAGAATTAAGTAATTCAGACGCATTATTTCTACTTCCTAAGCCTTTTACGCAATAGGGGTAATGCGGGTTCTTTGCGAAAGAAGCTTAGAATATGGAAATGACGTTTTTGTATGCTTTGTAGACTTTGAGAAGGCCTTTGACAGGATTGATTGGATAACGATGATGAATATCTTAAAAAGAATAGGAATAAAAAGAAAAAGAATAAAATAAGGAATATAAGGAATAAAAAGAATAAGAATAAAAAGGAAAAGAGATAGAAGACTAATTTTGAACTTGTACATGAATTAAAGAGCAGTAATCAAAATTCAACAAGAATACTCAGAAGAAGGTGAAATAGGACGTGGAGTAAGACAAGGTTGTAGCATTTCGCCGCTGCTGTTTAACATTTACGCTGAGGCAATGATGGATGAAGCCATGGAAGACCTTGAAGAAGGAATAAAAGTAGGAGGGAATTTGTTACAAGATGTACGATTTGCAGATGACCAAGGAATGGTAGCAGGCAGCGAGATTGGATTGCAGAAGATAATGGATAGGCTGAATGATACGGCCCTGAGATTTGGCATGAAGATTAATATAAAAAAGACCAAGGTTATGAGAGTGTTCAATAATAATGCTAATATCACAATAAATGGTACGAAATTGGAACAGGTAAGGAGTTTCAAATATTTGGGTCATACTATAACCGATGATGGGAAATGTGAGACGAAAATATGCAGTAGGATTGCACAAGCAAAAGCGGCCTTTGGTGGTAGAAAAGAACTATTAACAAAAAGTCTAAAGAAAGACACAAAGATAAAGATAGTGAAAACTTTGGTTTGGACCACGCTGTTATATAGATGTCAAACATGGACCTTAAGGAAGGAAGATATTAGGAAACTGGAGGCATTGGAAATGTGGATTTGGAGAAGATTGGAGAGGATTAGCTGGACTCAAAAGTTTACAAATGATCAAATCCTGGAGAGAGTTGGCACAGATAGACAGTTGATGAATGTATTAAGAAAGAGGAAGAAGAGATGGATAGGACACATTCTAAGGGGGAAGGTCTATTAAAAGAGGTCATAGAAGGTAGAATGGAAGGAAAAAGAGACAGGGGCAGGGCAGGCCGAGATTAGGTATGTTAGATGATTTAAGACCCACTCATATGTGGAAATGAAGAGGAAGGCCGAAGACAGAGAAGAGTGGAGGCGTTATGTAAGATGGACCTGCCAGTAGGCAGTGCACTAAGAGAGAGAAGCCTTTTACTTGAAGATTGGTGGTTAATATTATATGTTATAGGATTTTATATCTTACATTCTAAAACGGATGCTTGTGTGCTAAACTATAACACTTTTAAAATACTAAGTAATAAAATCTTAACCCAACCTAATTATACACTACTGCAATTTTTTTCAATGTAGATAAACTAAAGTGTAGTAAAGGTTAGCTCCTGATTTCACTTTTAACTCTAACCAGCCTCAAGTAACATTTTCCAGTACATTTTGATTGGAATACAGACCTTTAAAATCGTAGTATTATTAAGAATTTCTGCAAAAATATTTTCAAAAGGGAAATATCTTAGTCGTTATTTCTACAAGAAAAGGAAAATATTCTTTGAAAAAGTGAATACAAAGTAATTACTAACATTAGTATATGAGACTCGAAGATTTTTCAATATATACATGTAGTAGAACAATTCCATTGCTACATTTGAAAATAGATAAAGATAGTGAAAACCTTGGTTTGGACCACGCTATTGTATGGAAGTGAAACATAGACCTTAAGGAAGGAAGATATTAGGAAACTGGAGGCATTGGAAATGTGGATTTAGAGAAGAATGGAGGATTAGCTGGACTCGAAAGGCTACAAATGAGGAAGTTCTGGAGAGAGTTGGTACAGATAGACAGCTGATAAAAGTATTAAGAAATAGGAAGAAGAGTTGGATAGGACACATTCTAAGGGGGGAAAGTCTATTAACAGAGATCGGAGAAGGTAGAGTGGAAGGAGAAAAAGGCAGAGACATACCGAGATTAGGTATGTTAGATGATTTAAAGACCCACTCATATGTGAACATGAAGAGGAAAGCGGAAGTTAGAGAAGAGTGGACGCGTTATATACCATGGACCTGCCAGTAGGCAGTGCACCAAGAGAGAGAGAGAGAGCAGTTCGTTTGTATCATTGACTACATAGTTCAGTTTCGCTAACAGAGAGAAACAAAATACTTGCCGATATTCTTGTTGCTTTTCATAATCGAACGCCACTCCAGCATACAGTCTACCCGTGCTTCTATCAATCCTCACAGCCCCAGCTGACTCCTCGTTCAATGGATCTAGATAGTAAGCCAACGCCCCATTCTGTCCTGCATCAGCATCGCTCGCATTGATCGCTCCAATAAGCTGACCCTCAGAGTTACCCTCCAACTGTTCGATGATCACCGGATCTCTGGAATGGACTACCGGCGGGTTGTCGTTCTCGTCCAGCACATTGACAAGGATAGACAGCTCTGAGGTTCTTGGTAGAGTTCCTTTATCAGCACAGCTGAGGAAGACGTTGTACCGCGAGGTCATCTCACGATCAAATGTGATTCGCGTTGTGAGCTTGAATTCCGTCTCGTAGAAAGGTTCAAGGCGGAAGATGGAAGCGAGAGAGGGGTCCAGGACACAGTCGACCTGACCGTTCTTGTCGCTGTCAGCGTCCTTGACGGACACGTAGGCGACGAAGGCTCCCGGCTCAGAGTTCTCAACGACCTCCACCAGCCCAGTGGAGGTGAGAGCGTTGAGAGTGATGAGAGGGGAGTTGTCGTTGGCATCGAGGACGCTGATGGTGACCTTAGCGAAAGCTGGCATTGCGCCAGGTCCCTGGTCCGTGGCAACTACGGTTAACTGATACAGAGGTTGTACCTCAAAGTCCAGCTGTCGCTTTAGGAATAGTTCTCCGGTTGTGGAATGAATACCAAAAATCAATCCAAAGGAGGATTCAGTGTAGTCAGTGAATCCGTACTGCACTTCTCCATTTGGTCCTTCGTCGACATCGGCTGCGTGAACTCTTGCTATGGTGGTTCCCACTGGAACACTTTCCAGTACTTCCAATTCATAGGAAGGCTGATCAAACTGAGGCATATTATCATTTGAGTCTGTGACTACTACGTCTATATCTAAAGAGCCAGATTTAGCCGGTTCACCGCCGTCAATAGCCCTAACTGTCAGCCTATATTTACTACTAGTTTCCCTATCCAAGTTCTTCAAGAGACTTAATCTTATTTCTTTTGTACCATCGAATAGACTTGTAAGTACAAGTTTAAACATATCGGGGTTATCAGAATCCAGTGTATAGGTTTGAATTCCCAGCGCTCCGCTATCCGCATCAGTGGCTGATGGAAGACTGAAAGTACTTCCAACTGGAGAGTTCTCCGGGATCTCCACGGTGACTCTGGCTACCGGAAAGGTTGGCGAATTATCATTAGCGTCCAGTACTCGCACGATTACCTTCATGATCTGGAAGTATTGGTTGGGAGTGACAGTAACGTCGAGGGGAATGAGGCAGTGGTCTCCCAAGCCTGAGCTGCTGACCGTGGTAGACAGGGGCTGACCGGGGCAGAGCTTCTCCCGATCCAGTCGTCGAGAGGTTCGCATTAGGCCGGTCGTCTGATCGAGACTGAAGTACCGGTAGAAAGAGTCAGTCTGACGAAACGAGAAGCGAAGGGATGCCAGGACTTCATCCGGGTACTGGGAGCTCAAGTCCGAGCTGTCTCGAATGCTTCCCACGATGTTTCCAGGAGGAAGCTCCTCTTGGATGCTGAACTCTATGGGCTTGGCTGCAACACTTAATCCAATGAGGTGACTGACTATGCCGAAACTCAGCGAGAGAGATATGCTGTGTAAAAATTTCATTGTGACAGCGGGCACTTCTCGCGCTTCTTAGAATTTGTCTAAAATAAAATCTTGCGTTAATGCCAGTAGGCCTAATTTCCTATTGCATATGATATGCGCACATAATACCACAAGTGTCAGTGGCTCCTCGCAAGCTTATTAACTTAACTCTCGTTCAATTACATGAAGAATTTATTGATTGGCGCACGTTCATTAGACTGGATGTTCATCTTCAGAAGTTGAAGCTATATCCGTTCTTTATCCGTGTGTTCTTTGTTCTGTGTATATTCACAATTAGTTTTCTCAATTGCCGTCACACCTACTTCAACACCGTGAAATGTATAAATCTACAGTGTAGCTACATCTTCGACACACCTGCAACAGAAGAAAAGGCAATACTCATTTAGAAATATTAAAATGTGACGCATGCTGCATGAATGAGTGAAGTGTGCGATGATTGCTAAATAAACTAATTAAACTTAGTCATTAAATAATTTCAGTAAAATTGAAAGTATGTATGATTAAAGAAGTAAAAAGAAAGTCATAAGAAAATACTAGTTCAGAAATTTCTCTCATATCATAAATTTCTTATGATATGTCCATCATATATATTCTTAGCATGTAACTAAAATATATGACTTTTCATTCGTATAACATTTTTCATTTTTTCCCAATGTCTCCTTCAGCTGTTATTTAGCCGCCTCTTGTGGCACACGTTGTAAACAGTTGATCTATTCTACAGTGATTCGGACACTATACAGACTTATAGACTGATAAACAAATTAGACCAGCAGACATATTTGATTGTATAAACACATATATGTTATATACAAATGTATATGTATATGTACATGAATATAAAAGCCGTATAATTAAAGCATGTCAGAATAAAATCGTGAACTTTTAATTCCACGCACAATTTCTTCAGCTATCCACACATGTGTAGAGTTTAAGCGTTGCACGTACAGACATCGAACTTATCTCTATTTAGCAAACACTGCGCTACACATCATTAATGCTTCACCTGTTGCTCGTCAATCCGAAAGATTATTTTTATAGATTACGACGCTTCTTATTTTTACAAATTATCTAAAACAGATTTGCCAGCAACCTCGTGTGAAGTCCGGGTCACTGCGCTATGATGAGGATAAATTATAAAAGAGAATTGCGCGGAGTCAAGAGTATAGACTTATGTCCTTTATTACTCATTAAGTGATGCCATAAATATTCAAATGATATCATGTAATATCGTATACGTGGAATATTCGTGTAATACATACAAATAAATACATACCAAGTCAGTGATGATTCCAATTCCCAAAAAAGCCAATGCTGTGGAGTGTTCGGATTACAGAACAATCAGCTTAATACCTCATGCATCGAAGATCTTATTAAAGATAGTAAATAATCGCACTCAGTCGAAAGCAGAGATGATACTGACACAATTTGGTTTTAGGAAAGGATGCGGCATATGAGAAGCAATAGGAGTAATGCGGATTCTTTGCGAAAGAAGCTTAGAATATGGAAATGACGTCTTTGTATGCTTTGTAGACTTCGAGAAGGCCTTTGACAGGATTGATTGGATAACGATAAAGCTAAAAGCTAACGTTAACGTCAGTTTCCTCACTCGAAAGCGATGTCAGTGACGGGCGAGCCCAGGAATTGAATCCGCATCTACTGATCCGCGGTCGAGTATCTTACCGACTTCGCCACTCCCTCCAGCCAACGATGATGAATATCTTAAAAAGAATAGGAATTGACTGGAGAGAGAAGACTAATTTTGAACTTGTACATGAATCAAAGAGCAGTAATCAAAATCCAACAAGAATACTCAGAAGAAGGTGAAATAGGACGTGGAGTAAGACAAGGTTGTAGCATTTCGCCGCTGCTGTTTAACATTTACGATGAGGCAATGATGGATGGAGCCATGGAAGACTTGGAAGAAAGAATAAAAGTAGGAGGGAATTTGTTACAAGATGTACGATTTGCAGATGACCAAGGAATGGTAGCGGGCAGCGAGATTGGATTGCAGAAGATAATGGATAAGCTGAATGATACGGCCCTAAGATTTGGCATGAAGATTAATATAAAAAAGACCAAGGTTATGAGAGTGTCCAATAATAATGGTGAAGTTAATATCAACATAAATGGTACGAAATTGGAACAGGTAAGGAGTTTCAAACATTTGGGTCATACTATAACCGATGATGGGAAATGTGAGACGGAAATATGCAGAAGGATTGCACAAGCAAAAGCGGCCTTTGGTAGTAGAAAAGAACTATTAACAAAAAGTCTAAAGAAAGACACAAAGATAAAGTTAGTGAAAACTTTGGTTTGGACCACGCTATTGTATGGATGTGAAACATGGACCTTAAGGAAGGAAGATATTAGGAAACTGGAGGCATTGGAAATGTGGATTTGGAGAAGATTGGAGAGGATTAGCTGGACTCAAAAGGTTACAAATGAGGAAGTCCTGGAGAGAGTTGGCACAGATAGACAGTTGATAAATGTATTAAGAAAGAGAAAGAAGAGATGGATAGGACACATTCTGAGGGGGGAAGGTCTATTAAAAGAGGTCATAGAAGGTAGAATGGAAGGAAAAAGAGGCAGGGCAGGCCGAGATTAGGTATGTTAGATGATTTAAGACCCACTCATATGTGGTAATGAAGAGGAAGGCCGAAGATAGAGCAGAGTGGAGGCGTTATGTACCATGGATCTGCCAGTAGGCGGTGCACTAAGAGAGAGAGACATACATTTATAGAGAATAAGGAGGCTAGTATATGCAACAAGAAGAAGAAGAAGAAGAAGAAGAAGAAGAAGAAGAAGGAAATATGTTTTATTTCACAAAATTGAAGAGTAATCACATCAATGAACGTGTGACAAATAAAATTAACTAAGCATTGTCAGAATCTAAGTAATAAGTGCAACGTCTTATAAGTGCAAAATAAAAAAAATGCATCGCTTTAACTGGCAGCCTCAAAAAATAGTTTAAAATGTAGTTTCTACTGCATATAGGCATCTATGTTTTGTACTATCAGTTCTAATGTGCTCTTAAAAATCCGTGAGTTTTCGGCTAATTGATTCTTAAGTTTTATTTATCCAATACTGAAATTTTGAATAAGCGTTACATTAACATTTAATTAAAAATTGATTGCACAATCATATGTCGCATACGAAGGCCTCAATGCTCTTACGAGTCATCGGTTTTGGCTTTCTCAAACATCTAATCAATCAAGGAAGCGTCAGATTTTCACCCACTCATGTCATATATATTACAAGTTCAAACTAATAAGCAGAAAAGACAAAAAAGACTACAAGCAGAAGCTTAAGAATCTTGACAATATTTGTTTGCATAAAATTTGACTATATGTCTAAATATCTGATTCTAAATAGAAATTTAGAACCGATCAGCATTGTCAAACCGTATCAGCATTGCCATACCTTAGTAGACCAACCAAAAGCCAGTCACGGGGCTTTTGCTAATTGGCAGGGCCTACATAAGATTTATATAAGAAAATTATGATTTCTGAGTAGATTGTGGGCTGGCTTCCTCAATGCCCATAATATCACCAATAGTGACTTAATTATGTATAAAAGTCATATTTTAACTGTTCCATGCGTACAGACTTGATACCGGTAGGATGATCGAAGGGACAGCAAACTTGCCTGAGAAGCACGAGGATATCGAATACCAGTCTCTGACAGTATCCATTTGAATATAGAAACAGACGTTAAAATTAGCATAAGCCCTTTTTAATATTTCTAGAGCCGCTGCCACTCCCATGATTACCTCAAGACAATATGATTGCTAATTCAAGGCCTCGCTTTAAGTTAACACAGATTCCGGACAGAATAGTCCTTGTTAATATTTATTGAATAGGTTCGGATTTCATTGAGTGCTGTATGAAATTGCCTTGATTAACAATGGCAGGCCTATAATGTTTAATACAAATGAAGGAGTTATGTGTTATAGGCCAATAGAAGAGCAATGTACCAGAAATAACTGCTTTTGTGACAAACTAAATAGTTATAGTAGCACTTATATCCAGTACTTGGACAAATTGCCTTCAACTCTGTATTCTGTTTACTTATACTGGGTTAAGCTGCACTCTCAACAGGACCTATCCGTCACTTATGAATCTTTAGAGAGACGAAAGAGACCTCTATACCGCCTTACTTTGCTTAGTTTCAATTAGAACTTGCAGTATCTCAGAATGGGATTGCCCTTTCAAGACCTCTGGTGTACACGTAGCAAAACTTCTCCACCCCATTTAAACCGTTAGGCAATTTAGACCATTTTCCGTATAACCAGTCCAGTGAATGTCCGAGATTTTACTCTCAGATCAGCGCGGCTGGGACTTATAGGTATAACATTTCCCGTTTTTCATTCTGCCCTAAATAACCTTCAGAAGCATTTTCGTTGTATGAAAATTAATTTAGCCTAATAGTTCCATTGTTTGAATGTTCTCTTAGTTCTGTTAGTTCCTTCCTTGGATATTGGTAAGTAAACAGAATTTTTTCAGTCTAATTTGAGAATTTTTCTATGAACATATTGTTGCCATAGATTGGCAAAAAATTTTACAGTTTCTTAAGTCTTCCTCTCCTTCCTTAATTAACTCAGTTGAAATTCCGTCTTCACCCGGTGACTTACCATTGACGAGTTCACGTAAAGCCTCCCACATTTCTCCTACTATCACCAGTCGTTCCAGCTTAAGCTCTCTTTCTATAAACTCTGCTGTGATATCCTTGACTCTCTTATATTTTTCTTCATTCATAATAACTTTGACGTTCTTAACACTAGACTTCTTAAAGCTTGAAACCCACCAACTAGCTCGATAATTTTCTTAGACAAGTCTCTAGTTTTTCCAGTTTTGCACCATTCTCAAGATAATCGCAAAACTTCTTTAAAATCCTTCATGGAGCTTTGTTTTAGTTTTATGGCTAATATTTAATTGGTTGCATAGTCATCTCGGAACTTTTCCAGTTTAACCAGCAAATAAATAATTATGATATCTGCTGCGATTTCTTTCCCAACTTCATTTCAAACAATTAAGTAATAATAAACCTTCAGAATTCAGTCCTAATTAAAAACTTATAATTAAAAGCTCCGTCATTGAATATACTATAGTTGGTGCTGAAATAAGTAAAGATATAACCAGATGTGTAGGAATAAAACAACGAAATTTGGATAATATAGCATTTTCCATGAAGACTGCATAGCAATTTACCAGAAACTTGTACCGAAACATGTTTCACAGCTTCTTGTCTATGATATTTTGATGTTAGTTTACTGCTATAACCAGTTGCTTATAATTGCCATTATCACATATAGTTAGCCTACCAAATAGTGAGTCAGTTAAGTTAATAATGAGTTAAATTTAATTAATAGCTAGTAAGATATTCATTTCATCATATTGCTACAGTCTGCTAATTATAAATATCATTTTATTACATATAGTAAACTGAATAAGTAAAAAATAACATAATAAGATAGCCATTAAAATCGCTGTACTACTCACAGGTACGAGTGCATCGCATAATCAGCTCTAATTATAAGTCGTAGTCTATTGCTTAGCTCTCAACTGCAACACTATCACCTCTACCGCAACACGCCTGTGACGCAAGCATGCACAACATTACAGCCCGCTACAGCTTCGACAAGCCGGGCTAACAATACTACAATAGTATAGGCTTGACTACTGAACAACAAGTCAGTGAATGCCTCAACAGCAATCACAATAGACTGAGTTACTTCGCTTGATGGAGCCCGAGGAATGCCATTAACCAGCGCGAGGTGTCTTAAAGTCTCACTGAATGAGAGACTGTCGGGTAAATGCTATATGGGAAAATTAAGCAGATAGACATAGCAATTGGGCTTTTGCCATTCTTGAATATTTTTAAATGTATAGAGAATTAGAGTCATTTTTCAGATTATGTGAAAACTCAGAGAACTTTATTTTACTTCTAGTATACTAAAATGATGGCAACTAAAGCGGTTAATCTGTTTTTCACAAGACTAAATCTCAGTCTAATGTATCGTTTCTGCCTGGAAAGCATATCAATGACGGAATGAGCACTGAATTTGAACCCATCCACAATACTTATCCGCAGTTTGACTCATTCCCGTTATACTAGGCCTACTGTTTCACTTCAGTCGTATACTTTTTGTAATAAAGCCAAATTCACATTTCATAAGGGTAACCATTTATAAGGGTAACCATAAAGTTTATCTACTTTTTATCTTTATTTATGAAGTAATTTAAATTAACTACATATTTGTAATTACACATCACTGCATACTATAACGATTTATATAATTAGTTGCCACTATCGTATAGATTTTATTATATAGACTAGTATAACAGACGATTTATTCTGAGTGTAAACATATTTATCGCTCATGGTGTGATAGAAAGCACAATGTCGCAGAGTGGCGCTCCAAGCAACATATCTCAGTAACACGTACTCCTGTGGCAAAGCAATAATGCCCGCTCCAATAAATTACCGTAAGGAAATCATACCGAACATAACTTTGTTATGATTCTTAAAGAGAGAGAGAGAGAGAGAGATTGAGTGAGTGAGTGAGTGAGAGGGAGGGAGCGAGCGAGTGAGCGAGTGAGAGAGTGAGTGAGTGAATGAGTGAGAGATAAATTAAAGAAAGAGTCTACTGAGCAAGAGTAGGCTAGAGCGCGACAAAGTTTTAGGAACGAAAACATGTACACACCGCAAAGCTGGCTTTATAGGTCTACAGCTTTCGCATTTTAATTAAATGTTAGTCATTGTTCAAAGGTAATCTAACTCTTAATAAAGCTAAGATTATGGCTTATTTAATGTACCAATAATTAATGGCGAAATTGATTTGACGCCTTTGAAAAATGTAGACCCATTAAAGTTAAGTTAACTGTTTATTAGGGCTACAATTTTAAGCGGAGGGCTTTTGATTCTGAATAATCTTTGCTGTCGTTAGTTTAGTCATTTAACCGAGTGACCTTTATTCAGTCATTGATTATGCGTAGGCCTACGGCTTGGCTAAATTAAAGTTAATTAAAATATTGCTTACCGCTACGCCATTAAAGCAAATTTATGGCTCTTATGTCGTCGCTTCGAAATAACTCATGGTCACAAAACAACGGAAATTAACAAAAGTTGTTATAAAGAAAAAGTTTAAAAAACGAACGGAAAGACTGGAAGAATGACCGAAACGAAAGTTGCGGGGCGTATATTTATGAACATTGATTTTCGAAGACTATTGTAACTTATAGATCTTATTTAAAATGCAATACATGCAGAAGAAAGAACGAAAGGAGTAAACCCAACAATGATTAGCTAAAGGAGAGCAATGATTAGTTAGATTAGAGCAATGATTAGTTAGATTAGAGCAATGATTAATTAGAGAAGAAATATGATTAATTGGAGGAGAGAGAGAAATGATTAATTAGACGAGTGCAATGATTAATTAGAAGAGAGCAATGATTAATTAGAGGAGAGCAATGATTAATTAGAAGAGAACAATGATTAATTAGAGGAGAGCAACGATTAATTAGAGGAGAGCAATGATTAATTAGAAGGGAACAATGATTAATTAGAGGAGAGAAACGATTAATTAGAGGAGAGCAATGAATAATTACATGACAGCATTGATTAATTAGATGAGAGCAATCGTTAATTAAAGCAGAGCAATGATTAATTGGAGGAGGATCCAGAAAAGGAATGTTAAATCATTTTTTAACTTATTCTATAAAAATAATGATGAGAACTGAGGATGAGCGATGAAAAAGCAACTAAATGCAACAAACTAAATGCAAATGCATGAGAGAAGTTATCCAGTTTATTTTAGTTTTAGGAATATTTATAGACAATTTGGCTAGCTGTAGAAAACATTTATTGCATTCTGTTAGATGAAAGTTCCGAAGCAATCGCTTTACTACAGTTGTATAAGGAATGCAACACTAGTGAAACTGTATCTTCTTTAAGCCTAATGTGTCCAAACTGCACATTGTGAAGCTAATCTCAAAAATCAAATAAACTTGAGGAATGAAGGTTTGCCCTAAAGCGGTGTACTAAAGAAAACATTGATATTCTTAGATGTAGAGAAGTTATTTAAAGTTAATGAAATATAATATTATCTCTCGTCAGCACGGAAACAAAGGAGTCAAATAAAAAAGACAAACTTAAATATGCTATGCACTGTATGCAGCACAGTTTTACCGGAAGTAGACCCTCTATATTTTCTTAGTAGCCAATAGCTTATAGGCCCATACATTGTGAAATTCGCACCTGTTAATTTATTCCATTTCTTATTAATTCTTGACCTGTTCATATTGATTAATCATATCGTTTCGAATTAAAAAATTTTCAGCTAATCGATGAATCAAGAGGCTTCTTTATTAGCTGGTTCCATTGTGCAGGTGCAAAATTTAATGTCGCTGGGTGAATATGCCAAACTTAATATCGCTAAATAACAATATAAAATCCTCGACATGTAACCAGATATCTCAGTCACTTTAATTTACAGTTGCAGTCTGCTCCTCCATATATCTCAAATCTAAGCACTAACTGTCTCAGAGCCTTCAATGGTATAATTATAGCTCCAGGAGATTGACACTGAAGACCCTTGTAGCCAGTGATCAGGAAAAGAATTGATTATTTAGCACTGAGGAGTCAATAATTCGCACGGCAGGCAAAACATTGCGATACGGATAGAAATTCTTCGCCCGATATCGCCCTGATGGTCAACTATCAGATACGAGTTGTCACCAATACGATGATGAAAAGAATTAACTATAATGAAGTACCTTAACTGTATTGTCAGTATATCGTTACTAGCGACGCTTATCAGTGGTTGTTGTAGTGACCACATTTGGATGAATTTTTTAAATTTATCTTTCAGTCAAAGTTAATGTATCGCCCGATACTTAATCCAATACGAGTTCAAGTTCGCCAATAAGGCTTTTAGAGATATGTCGATCTGGAGAATTCATAAGTCAAAATTATGAATTAGTAGTAAGGAAAAAAATGAGGCAGCTTAGGTTTGCTAAACAGGTCTCAAATTTTGCTTGCAACCTAAGCAAGCTATATTTGTTGGCAATTCTTAACAATGCACAAATTTTAGAATTGAGAGAAAACAACAAGAACAGACTGGCTTGAATCTTTTTGAAAACAATGGTGAACAATTTCTTAAGATATTTATAACCAATCAATACAAATAAGGTGCTACTCTCATCCATGACTATATCTAGCACTTATAAATCCGATTCAGACGGCGAAATTTTAGTTGCTATTAAAGAAAGACTTTCTTCACTTCGTAGAATACGATATTTCATTGTTAACTTCATTCCAATAATGTTAGCAAAGCTGAGAGGGCTACGCTTACAGATCATAAATCACGCATGAGTACAGTTATACCCGTCAAAACCAACGACAAATTGCTCAATCATCAACATCATTGCTGAATAGTGAAGATCGTCAGGGCTATTAAATATTCACTCAACTGTTATCATAGAAACCCATGTCCATTGTGTACACAATTCTTTGATTCGGCTTTCGAAGCTAGCTTATGATAGCGGAGATAGCAATCCAATATAATTAGTGGAAGACAATTTTATAACAAAAATGGTAAGATATTCAGACAGTTGGGTTATCGTAAGCGATTATTTAGTCTTTTAAATAACGATATTAATTACACAACATGCAAGAGCATTTAAAACTCATTAGTAACGCATTCTTAGCAACGCACAAATGGACCACGCTATTGTGTAAATCATACGTGAAACATGGACCTTAAGGAAGGAAGATGTCAGGAAACAAGAGACATTGGAAATGTGGATATGAAGAAGGGTGCATTCAATACATTGAAAGGATTAGCTGGACACAAAAGGATAAGACTGGGGAAGTTCTGGAGGGAGTTGGTACAGATAGACAGTTGATAAATGCATTAAGAAATAGGAAGAAGAGTTGGATAGGACACATTCTAAGGGGAAAAGTCTACTAAAAGAGATAATAGAAGGCAGAATGGAAGGCTATAGAGGCAGAGACAGGCCGAGATTAGTAATGTTAGATGATTTAAAGATCCACTCATATGTGGACATCAAGAGGAAAGCGGACGACTGAGAAGAGTGGAGGAGTTATATGCCATAGACCTGACAGTAGGCAGTGCACTGAGAGAGAGAGAGAGACAGACAAAGACAGAGAGAGAGAGAGAGAGAGAGAGAGAGAGAGAGAGAGAGAAAGTAACGCATTCTTTTAACCGATTGATTTGACGAAGGACCTCAGATTCACTCGTTCGCTATTCGATTCCAGAACTAATAAATCAGAGTAAAATATCGGATGTCCAACCAAGTCCACTATCGCTTTGTGAATAGATCGAGAACAATTTTATAATGTTACTTGTAATTACGATACGTACAATCTAAATAAATAAAAGTAAGTAGAATTATACGGTAGATATTGTTGCATTATTTGCATACGTTGTTGGCACTTAGAGTAAAGCCCAAATGTACCCCAGTATGTTGCTTTTAACAGTTAAAAGTGCAAAATTCTAAATTTTCTCATATTTCGTTAAAACTCCTTTGTAATGCAACGATATTTCCTTTGTAGATGCCGCCACTTTCAGTCCTTATAATAATTCTTCGCGAATAAAAGAAATTGAGGACATTGAGCGGATAAAGATTGATGTGAGAATGATTAAGTGAAGAATTGACCCGGGAGTCACTCGTCTGACCTACACTACGCTGTAACTTACATGTTTAAGATATTAATAACTTCAGGACAGAAGCTTTGATCAATCAATCAGTCTGTCAATCGACATACAGGCCAAGCTAAACTCGAAGATTTGCACCGTGGAGCAACTGAAAAAGTCAGTTCTAAATCTGCATGTAGTACCACACGTGTACGCTGTGTTACTGTATAGCTGGCAGCATAAATTCATTGTGAACCTATTTCACGTCGCATAGACCGATGGTATATTACCTCAGATCTTCTGTCAAGTCAAACTCACATTTCAACGTTTTGCTTTTTATTCCATTTCCTATTCCATTTTTATATACCAATTTTGAATTTATATTCCAGTTAAAATGAGATAAGTAGGCCTAATTAAGGTAAACAACTAGTAAATTGCTTACCTTGATTGCATACCTTAAGCAAAACATGCTAAAGTAATTTCTGAAATGTTCGTTTGTTTCCAAAATTAAGAAACAGAAGAGTGTGCTGAGTTGGTAGCATTATTGGTTATTTGTCTGATTTCGCACCGGTACCAGGTTCAAATCAGGCACTCGGCCCGTCATTTCAATGTAAAAACACAATATAGTCAAACGATTACTATATTCGTTTAAATGATTAGTTATGTACGTTTAATTTCTCTCAATTATTATTATATTATATTATTTATCTATCGTTGTGTCATATGTCATATATCAACCGTCAGGCATTTCAGTCTATTTTCCATTTTCATGTTCTGAGAATGTCTCAGAATCCTGATCTGCTCGTTTGTTCATTAGAATATCGTGAAGCTGTCTGGCGCTCTGCATGCCAAGATGTGTGTCATTAAGATCTATGGCTTCAAATTAATTATCAATGAAGCTGCCTTTCCTTGCAGCATCAACACCTGGGCATCTTCAAATTATCAATGTAGCTGCCTTTCATTGCAGCATCTACACCTGGGCAGCTTCAAATTTTCGTTTAAGCTCATCTGACTACTTGGTCAACTGCGACTGAAAAGAAACCGCACAGACTAGATTGGTTGTTGAACTGAACGAGTGGCAAAAGCTAAAGGTCAACATCAGTTAACGTTTAACGTCAGTTTTCTCACTCGAAAACGATGTCAGTGAGGGGCGAGCCCAGGATCTATTTGAATCCCGCACATACTGATCCGCGGTCGACTATCTTACCGATATCGCCAATGGCTCAAGCCAATGGCGATGTCTAACCTAATAGTAGCATCCAATTCATGTTTCTGCTTTACTGATTGTCAATTAGGCAATCAAACTGACATTTAATTCAGCTTATTCCCGATATTTCATAATAAGCTATATATAGAGGTGCTGGTGAGAACATTTATATATCGTGAAAATCTCATATTCACGGTGTCAAGGCGCCACAATGAATTGGAATTTCTCTCCGAAGCATTAAAATTACAATGACCTGCTGTGCTAGGGTTAACAGTTGCTTGCAAATTACCGTGTGAAGTTTATCACCAAACTTATAACAAATCCCTTCCCTTAAAGTCCAGTACGGTAAAAACATCAAACAGCTGCGTTGATGTTATATTAACCAGATGGATTGCCTTCATGAATCGATTAATAATAATAACAACAATTAGTGTGCTACAGTCATCAATGACAACATCGAACACTATTGAGAAAAAATTAAGCTGGCGAGCAAAAAGAAGGTTAAAAACAGTGCAAAACTCCAAAATCCAGAGAATCAGTCCAAATTGTATTAAACTCAAAGTAAAAATGCAACATGTTTAGCAATTAGCAGTTTGGTCAATTATTCAGGTTACCAGTCCTGTGAATGTCTGAGATTTTACTGACTGATCGGCTTTACCGCGAATTGATCACAGGATCTCAGAAACAGTTATTTAATAATTCATAACTCACCTAAATACTGAGCCATTTAGGCATTCTGAGTCAATATAGTTAATAGCTCAGAATGTCTAAAAAGACCTAATGCATTCTGAGTTATTTAGACATAAAAACAATTAACCTAAACTTACAAGTTTGAAACTTTGTGCTTTTATAGTTTTGTAGTTTAATATTTAAATACATTTATACATTATAATAAAAATTATATTTTTTATTTTAAAAGTTTCAGACTTCGATGTAACTTAACTCTAAGTTTCAGAATTATTCAACAGTAGACTGAACCGCAGTAAAGATTGAGTAAAAACCGGAATAAAATCTCAGCAAATCTGCAATTCACGTAATGCGTAGACATAGTATGAGTATATAGGATGACGAAACCGTATCTTTCTTCACCGCAGTATATAATTGTAATTTACATCTACGTTCATTTTGTGAAAATGTCTTGTGGTCTATAATTGATTACGGATATGAAACGTAGACATAAAAAATGAGGATACCTTGAAACTAGAGGCCTTGCATTTGTGGTTATAAAGAGAATAGAAATAGAAGTATGCTGAAGATGAGTTGAATTCTGCAGAACATTACAAATGAAAATGTTAGCAGGTAGTGATAGTCTGCTAATAGCAGTAATTGCGATAAGTAGTAATATAAGACAGAGCCGGACATGACATATCATTAGTGTGGGGGGCTGCTGAACGATGAAATAAGAGTAGAAGAATGAACGTATGGGAAAATAGTTCTAATTCGTCTCACCGAGAAATACTAACAATGAATTATAACTCATAACGTATACTCATATATAAATTATAACGGTTTTTACTCAATCTTTACTGCGGTTCAGTCTACTGTTGAATAATTCTGAAACTTAGAGTTAAGTTACATCGAAGTCTGAAACTTTTTAACAACACAGTGGTGCATAAAATTTAGCATTGGCATGCATTCTGTTAAAATTTTAATGCTACTTTAAAAATTGTCTATTTAATTTAATGCACAGTATGTGAAAATTTAGACGGGCTTTTATTAGGTTCAATTTTTGTATGTTAGGTTGTTGGTGTCACGAGTTGAAATGTAATATTTGTGTACATGTGTGCTTTTCTATAATGAAAATGGTGAATAAAGACTATATAAAGCTAAAAGTGATGGCAATACATTGAAGGGAGATAATTGCAATGTAAGAGGTTTTAAGCTTGAAAAAAGCGAGTTCGACTACATGCTTCTATTTTTCAAGCTATGGCTCCAACTAATTAAAGTTGATAGAAGAGTTTCGCAATGAATAACTTTGAATGAATAAAATTAAATACACCAGCGCGCTCCGTGCAGTTAATATTATTTAAAGCCATTACTGAACCAATACCCTCTATTTGCTAGTAGCTCTCAACTCAACTTTAAACAGACAAAATACTATTTTGAAATAAATTAATAATAATGATGAGAATAACAATAGTAACAACAAATGAGCAAAACCTATAATTAATAACAACTATAATGTTGCTGTCTTTTTAGCAACATTATCTACAGGGCGAATCCTACCAATGAATTCGTGCACAGTTGAAAAAATTAAGGACACGCGGGATAACATTTTTTTCACATTCCGGTCAATGATTACTCCAAGAATCTTCGAAAGAAATATTTAGTTAATTAAAGTTGACCGGACGATCGTGCTGAACTGCAAAAAAATTAGTTACTGTTTAAAATAAATAATTATTCAAACCATTAAAACTTCATAAATCCTTAATTAGTATACCAGACCTCGCTTGAAAACCTCATATTGCAACCAACTTAAGATTGCATATACATCTTCTTGAAAAGGTAATTTATACCCGTTTATGCACTCATCTTGATTCTTTCCCTTCTCTCTCTCATTATCAATCTGCCTATAGAAAACCCCATTCTACTGAAACCGCTAATAATCTTAGCTTGGCCATGAGTAGTAAACAGGTTTCTGCCTTGGTTCTTCTAGATCTCTTGCTGCCTTGACCCATTGATTGGCCATTAATAATAGGCTTAATCTTGTTTTGGCATATCTGATTCTGCTTTTTCCCTTTCACATCATATTCTCTCATCTCAGCACACAATCTGTTGTTATTGGCTCCCTGTTAATCAACGCATAAAATATAAAATAGCTCTATTAACTTTCAAAACTCTGCGATTTGGCAAGCCTTCTTATATCTGAAATTCTTCTTCCCTATCGTCCCTCACGTGCACTTCGCTCCACTGATGCCAATCTTCTCTCAGTTCCAAATATTCTCACGTCATTGGGCAGGCGTTCATTTTCTTACGCAGCACCCACAATCTGGAACTCTTTACCTGCTAATCTTCGCAACACTTGTTCTTCTCTTTCAGCATTCTCTAGCAAGCTTAAAACTCACCTTTTCCTACCATAGACATAATCAATCTACCTTGACCATTTTTTGATCACCGGACTGGCTTTCGTTTAGGACCTTACTTCTCCTCAGCACATTTCTTTCGCAGATTGGTCTGGGTGAAATGATCTGTAGTGATATGTGCTGTTGGGGACGTCCCTGACATCATCCGTGGATGAGGAAACGGACGTTAAACCTTTATTTAATTATTTATTTTACATGTATGCACTCTCGGTGGCTAAGTGACTACAATAATTTATATCATTAAAGACGTATAGACGAAGAGATGAAGTGTATTTAATTATCACAGGGCGTATAAAGGAAACCCACAATCTGAAATATCTCCGTAAACCTTTTAATTGCAAGAACACAAGGAAAGCAGCTCTTTTGTAATTTTTCAGACTTCTGAGGTCGTTTTCCCTTACATTCATCTGCTAGTTAACTCAATAGCCTCATATGACACCGCAGCAAGAGTTTGCAAATTCTGCAGAAAGTTAACCAAAACACTTCAGATATGATCAAGCAGACTTCAAAGTTAAAAAAGAAACCTTTACAATGAATCAGAAAACTATAGTCCTATAAACAGTATTTTAATGATAAACGTTTAGAATGCTCTCACATCTCGTAAGGAAGTATATATTTGTCATATGGTGAATGGAATCTTACTATTAATTATTATTATTAATAGTCCAGTTATAAACATCGGTCAAAAGCCTTTTCCCCGTTTGTCTGTCTATCTGTCTGTCTGTCCGTCTGTCCGTCCGTCCGTCCGTCCATTCATCCATCCATCCATCAATCAATCATTAAGAATTTAATGTTCGGTTCCTCGCCATAAGGCAATGTCAGAGACGTCTCTTGAAGACGTTGCACAAACAGGCGGCAAAACACCACACGATGACGACTGAGTACACATACATGTAGACCACAAGAGAAAAAGGGGTCAAAACAGTGAAAGTCCAATAACCAAGGCAAGCGGGGGGGTACCTGAAAATGAAACTTATTGGAGTATCGTACTATGGTACGGGACATTAGCTTAGATTGCACATAGTATAGTACATTGGGTTTTTATTTTATATTTTATTTCGCTAGTAATTTGCAAGCTCAAGTTAAATATTTGCTTTTATAATACACGTGCAGCTATTTGTCTTCTCGATTGCTCACGATTCAATAAGGGACAAGTAACACATATGCAATATCATTAGACTCTTTGTAGAAATTCTCTAATAAAGCATTTCTTATTCTGATATTGACTATGAAACTTGCCGTCAAGGGCCAATTTGTGGAAGGGGATCGGGGGGTACGCGCCCTTCATCGTTACGTGCCCCCTCCTTAGACGTCTGTGCCCCCCTCAAAATCTATTCGAACAAGCAGAAAGTGATCAGATAGATGGCTGCACGGTTAAAATAATTTGACTTCATTTTTAAAGGGACAAATCTGAAAAAGTTTCTAAGAACCAAGGCAAGTAATCTTAGTAAAGCCTCTTGGTCCAAAATATATTTTGTGCCCCCTCTTAAAATTGCTCGATCTAATCCTGCCGTCATACTTATATTGATTGCATTGTACACGTATAGATGGCATTGTACATTTTCTGCTGCAAGCATCTGATAGTGTGAATGGAGTTCTGAATAAGCTTTTCATACACCTCAACATGTGCATGCAGAATAAGGCTATTGTATTATATATTTAACTGTTAGATCGTATTCTGTGCATAATACAGTGCAAAGCGTTTAGTATATTTCAACAATAGCTTTGGTATTAGTCACTAGAACTTTCAAATTTATTGTAAAATAATAAGACGGACTAATGAGAAAAATCCATAGATTAAATGAAAGATTAATGGTTAACTTTAGTTTCATGTGAAAGTCTGTTCGGGAACGGGATAGAACTGGAATTGAACTCATAACCTACTGATCCGCAATCGGAGGCTTAACCGATCATGAATTGGCTATGTTTGATAGTTAAAATACTTAATTTCAATATTTAATGTTAGCACGACTTAGTTTAATAACGAGAGTACTAACTGGAGTCTCATTTAACATTTATTTCAACTGATTTGTGATTTAAATTTGTCATTGTCATCTAGTCACCGAACAAAAGCTCTATAATTGGCAGCATTGATATAAATATGCTTCCTATGGATTCTGGATCGCCAGCAGCTTCAAATAGATTGCAGTGGACTAGTGGCGCGCGATGTTATGTGTATAAACTAATACGGCTTCATACTGCCTCTCCATTTATATCATAAGCCATTAGCTGGTCATCATATCGTCCGCACTGACCTCCCGTGGTCAAGCTTTTCCGTTTATTATTTACAATCTTTTAGTCAAGGCCCGTCAGCCAACGGGCAGCCGGAGTCATCTAGAGTGTTACCTAAACTAGTTTCACTCAGCTTTATTTTGTAGGTATGTAATTCAGTGTGTTAGGCCAAAATAAGTGGATACACTGTATAACAAAGTCTATGTACAGCAAGAATCTATCGTAGTTTAGCAGTATAATGTCCTCCACTTGAAATTTCCCATTCAGTCAGTCCTTTTGCAAATTTAAATCTAAAAATTTCTGAATTGATATATTTTACGAATTGGAAAAATTTTCGAATCCAGATAGAAAGACATGCAGAGAGAATAAACGAAATATCACACACAGTTTTTACATGCAATTTATTCTATGATGATATACTGATTCCAATAAGTGTAAATATTTAAACATTTAGATTGAAATATTTATCTATAGTTTGAGTACCTGAAGATATATTAGTGGCATATAGCATCCACTATAAGCAAACCTCGTCTGTGTTACTTATGAAAATCTCTATCCGGGGCCCTCAGTATAGGACTTTTGATACTCAATGATACAACAGAAAAAGTAAGCTTTCGACAATAAAACTACACCTAGCCGATAAATTGACATATTGCGAGGACAAAGTTCAGTTGCTCTGGTGCGAGCTTGAGGTGTCAAATTCATCACGGGTCCCAGAGGTCCGGGTTCCTTAGGGACTCTTCTGATCCGGGACTCATGAGATCTCCTTCAGAGCTGAAGAGATAGAGTCAGGGAATAAATCAAGAGATGTGTAGAAGTACCAGTGCTTGTAGCCTCGTATAGTACATTGCGGGGAGGTCTTAAAACTTACCCTGTCTAAAGCAGATAAATTCATGACTGACTCATGTTAGTGCGGGTTTAAACTGCATTGACCACTATCAATAGGTTCACAGTTAGAAGTCTGCGCTCTGTCGTAGCTGCTATAGATGAAAGTTTTGATTCCAATAATTCTGACTCGAAGACAAAATTCCACTAACCTGAATAACTTTTGCGGTGACTGCTGGAATTATCATCTGATGGCAAATGAGACGCTACAGAAAGAATTTATAATTACGTCAATATTGTGGACTATTGCAGTGATAATCGTTATATTGTGAACACCACAACCAGCTTGATATAATTAAGTATAGGTATTTCATCCAACTGCCTTGAGAACATATATTTTTATATTTTCAGAAACCCTACCACACAAGTTTTCGCTTTGGCATGCTGGACTCTATTTTCCTATTCCGATCACAAAGGGATTTTTTTGTGACAAATACGAAATTTGAATCCAAATTTGAATCCAAATTTGATTGATTGATATTTCCGCATACTGCCCTTAGCTACAATAATTGTAGAGTAAGTCCACAGAATTGCACTTAGGGCGATTCATTGTGCAGATTACCTGGCAGCATTGAAGGTAAACAGGTCACAGTTCCGAATCTCCGCACGACCGGAGATTCGGCCGACGGACTTAGTACTTCAGCTTTTAAGAGGACTCTGACGTTAATGCTGAGTTTGCGATTGCTAAGTTGTGTTTGTATATAGTCAACTTTCTTTATTCGGCTCACTATTATTTTACTCGATTACTTTTAAGTCTAAAATTTAAGTTTAAGTTTTAAGCCTTACACTAGAGAGAGCGCAATGCGCAGCAACAGAAGCAGATTTAATAATTCTGCTCTTGATCTGAAATCTGCATAGGTTTTTTATTTCAGCTTATCTGGTACTTTATGTCAGACCAGTAAATTCTGAGACAAACATCATAACCTATATGTTGGAACTCAGTGTATCGTCGAATCTTTGGTTTTAATCGCTGGGATTCTGTCAGGGTATTTGTTGCGGGATTAGGCCGAATGGATTTTGCTTCAATTCGTGCTTATTTATGTTTGAAATTTTACATAGAAGGAATAAAGTCATGTAATTTAGTTTTTTTAGGCGTATTAAGACGGTCGATCTTTTCAAAAGACTTGAGAACTCTATGTATAATTGTAAATTTAGAATTAAATTACCAATCTTTAATCGAAATAACGTTACGCAATATGAAACAAAATGTCTATAACAATTTTTGTGGAGGCGCTCTAGTGTAAGATTGTTTAGTTATTGCACTTGTATTTTGTATTCTGCACTGTTTCGGTCTTTGTACGACACTTGTTAATTTTCTTAGTTGTCAAATTTGACGAATAAAAGATCTTCATAACCGTTAAGCTAACCATCATCTTCCCCGCTGCTTTTTTGAAATTAACTATTTTTAAATATCTCCTATTGCGCTAAAATGACAAGCAAAAGAGTTTAAAGAATGAGTTTATCTGAAACGAAAGGAATCAAGTCCTTTTGGAGTAGATATGAGTCATCCTAAAGTTTTATCATTCACAAGTATTATCGTGAGATTTCTGCATCACCCCTGTAGATTTGAAGATAATGGACTCTGAAGTAATTTAAAATTTATGTGCAAATCGATTGGTTTCAAGAAATTATCGACGCGAGGAGGGAGGTAAATTGTTCCCCGGGGTGAGTGAATGCATGTCAGGGTGACATACGTCCCGCTGAGTCCAACACTGTCTGTAGAGTTCCCTGCCTTATGTATCCCCTGCCTTAGTTATCCCCTGCCTTAAAATAGGGGATACATAAGGCAGGGAACTCTACAGACAGTGTTGGACTCAGCGGGACGTATATCCCCTGCCTTAGATATCCCCTGCCTTAGATATCCCCTCGCCTTGCTTTAAGTTCTTTCTCTCACTGCACTGTGCTGTTGAACTAATTTCATATTAAAACTTTCCTAAAATGTTTATTTTCTTTAGCTTTAGGTTGTGCTCAACATGCAAGATCCTCTGCTTAGTCTACGGTAGAGCTACTCTAGTTAGCCTTTGATCTTTTTTACTTAGATTATGTTTCTATCTCTGTCTCTTTATTTCTCTCTGTCTCTCTTCTCTCTCTCTCTCAGTCTCTTTCTCTCTCTCTCTCTCTCTTTCTTTCTCTCCATCTCTCTCTCTTTCTCTCTCTCTCTCTCTCTCTCTCTCTCTCTCTCTCTCTACTCTACGAATTTGAACACCCTATTTTAGTGTATTGAGAGGCGGGGGAGGGTCCCCCAGCAGTTCATCGAAATACTGACCCATTGTACTGTCTTAATGGCGCTCAGGGACTCGGATAATGAATAAATAAATTTAATTAGATAACTTTTTCACTTGAATTACAAGTATTGGCCTAGTCGCTTAACTGTAAAATACAAATAAATTTTAAGCAACAAAATTCTTTCTTTAGTTTCAGAAGGAAATTCCGGCCCTTAGAGCTTTTGATTTTGAGGAGAGTCATTTCCAGCATGTCTCCGACATTACATGACATTACATTAAATTTGCTTCTAATCTGGTAATACGTCCTATGCTCTATGTTATGTCTGTATTTCTATCACTCTCGTCTCTAATTCCATTAATTTAGCTCTGTTTGTATATTTATATTAATCTATCTCACTATTTGCATTAATATCTGTGACTCCAACACGTCTAATTTACATTAAATACATATAAATGGTACATTTAAACACTTGTTGAAATTTTGCAATTAACAAAGATTTTGATTTTGCTACAGAAATTTCTGGTCAATTTTTAAGCGATGCTAATGAGAATCTGCGGATTTGCTAGTGCTTGATTACAGAAATATTACAGCACTTATTATTATGAAAATTATATAAAATTACAGCACTAGCAATCCGCAGATTTGAACTGCGCAACAGCAAATCCCGACCCGAGACGGCTAGCAGATGCGCAACCATGCACTGGAGCAAGCTGGGAGTCAAGTATCACTCGACCTATCAGCGGAACTGATCAGATATCCGGAGAGATTAGATCACGACTGGGCTCCCAGTCCAGATCTGCTCAACGCCCTCTGCAATTACTGCGCAGTCCACTGGGAGCCGTGTCTGTGTGTAAGCCTGTCTAAAGTCAACGCACTTAACCTTATCGGAGCAAGCAGAGGGCTGAATGAAAGAATGAATGACATTACATTGAATTAATTGAATGAAGTGAAATATTTTCATCAATTTTTCAGATTTAATTATAGAAAGCTTACAAAGTTACAAAGTTTAATGTAGTGTCAACTTATAGTATCAGAAGCATAAAGATATGCACTTTTTCATGCATAATATACATTCATATTCTACTTAAATTGCTAAAATTGGAAATTTTTCAGTTGTTATTGCTAGAATGGAACTCTCATTAATTTGCAATGTATATCATGAGTGTAAAAATGAAAATTAAAAAAATTAAAATTAAAAATATTTTCATGAAATATTTTTCCCCCAGGATTAATTGGCAATTAATCCATCTAACTGAGGACGGCAACGGGAACCACCTCAGAAGCCATACTTTTCCCAAGCTATAAGCTACATAAAGTATGGATAAGGCATAGCCTTTGTGAAGGGACTAACTTGTTGATCTAAGGAGTGAGAAAGCAGACATTGAGTATGAATATGTACTTTGAACCTGCCACTTGGCAGTGCACTGAAGAATTTTTTTTCACATATCACACAGCACGACAGTCAACATATTTCGAATAACATAAAGGTACAAAGTAAAAAAGCAAAGACAGGCCCACTAATACATGCAAAAAACCAGGCCATCAATGAGGGAGCATAACACCCTGAAGAAGAGATAGAGAGATCATAAGTATTTAAAAACTATGGCATCACTGGCATGAAACATGTCAGCCTGTGTCAGGGCATGAATTCATGGATTTATAAAGATTTATTCTATCTATTCAACGTAACTACAATATAAAATGGACATCTGTCCCCTTCCTTCTAAATCACTAAACCACAGATCTGCATCCATTAATCCGTAAACATTAAATGTGTAATGATACAAATACAATTTATATCTTTGCTATTCCCTTGAACAAACAGAGAAAGTGAATAAACTATTTCAAATTTTTGACTCAAATTCCCCTCTCTGTGAAGATCTGGTTATGCTTCAAAATCTCTCCCTCTCCTCATTGCTATTCCACCCAATCAATCAATGAGGACTTAACGTCCGGTTCCTCATCTTCATGTGATGCTCGAGACATGGAGAGTTGTTTCTCATCAAATAAGGAAGTAAGAAGAAGAATGCGAAAGCGGTTTATCGTCTCTTACAGAATAATTATTCGATGCAAAATTAAATGTCAAATTCCATCGTATAAAATAAATAGAATAACAAAACTCTTTTCAATCTTAAACCCAGGCGACATATGTGATTTACCAATTAACTCTCTCTCCCTCTCTCTCTCTCTTAGTGCACTGCCATCTGGCAGGTCTATGGTATACAACGCCTCCACTCGTTTCTGTCTTCCGTTTTCCTCTTCATGTCCAGATATGAGTGGAACTTTAAATCATCTAGCAATGCTCAATCTTGTTGTCATATGCCATTTTCTTGGGGATTCTGCTTATGACGAGGTGGACCTCCTTTACCCTCCCTCAGCTTCGACTATCATTTACTGAGGAAGACATAGGATCAATTAACCAATTAAGCGATATTGAAAATTAATAAGTGCTATGAATTTGAAGAGAAAATGGCTTCTTCCGGTTGTAAAATCAATTGCGAATTGGGCATCTTTAGAAATGTTCCGTAGAAGTCAAGGAACTCCGCAACAATGTCCACAAATTTATTGACCTCGGAAGGATGAAGTGTTATCTTGGCTTAGCTACTTGTACTTATATATTCATTTCCACTGAAGTCTTAAAATTCTGGAAATATTGTGTTGCAAGAGCAATGCAAGTATCTAAGCTTTCCAGGTTCAGATTGATTGAATGCGATTAGTTTAATTTTGATTTAATTTTCTTTATTGTTCCTTGTTCCTTCAACATCATCATCTTCACTTGAATTCAAGTTTAATCAGGGTCGGGATTAGAATTTTTTGTAATTTTTGGAGCCTAGGCCAACCGAATGCCCTTTTAGTGTTTTATCGCCTTTTACGACACGTGCAGGCTACAGTTTCTCTATTCTTCAGGAACCCGGTTACAGCATGGGTAGCACGGTGTTCCTGGTTCCTTATATTTAGTCAATTAATGGACACCAATAATTACTATCAGATATTCATAAGTGTAATTTTGTGCTATGCATTATTTATAATGATTCTCATAGAGTTACAAAACACCTTTGGCGTATTAAATTATTTAATACAATTACATGAATATTAATAAAGAATCTAGTCTCTCTGAAGATCGATGAATAAATGTACACATAATCTCTTTAATTCACAATTTCTTGGTAGAAAACACACACAGATGCAATTACATTGCAAGACGTGACACAACGGCATACATATAAAAAGTGCAGACAAAAGTTTAAAAAATTTCAATATTTTCACAAACTGTGCAATAGTTAAAATAGAGCATTTTTAAAATGGCGCCAAAATTTGTAACGAATACTCAACAAAGAGTCATTGCTAATTTGCTATCTATTGCAAATTTACTTTTAATGTGTAAATAATCTTGTCTAAGACTAAAAGAGCTATTGACTTACCGCTTTCACCACCTCTCAGTGAACAGAAGATTAATATACACATTGATTAGTCGCCTGTTCATCAGTTGAATCCAAGTCGAAAGAAGCACAAATTAGTTTTCTTTTCATGAATTATATAATGAAAATATATTTTTGTTCTCCGTAATGTCTTAATAACTGTTCCTTTATTGGCATATCCTTATAATGTGCTATAGAAAAATATTTAAATATTATTACTACCAATTGTTGGTATTATTAGTATTCTACAAGTATATCGTACATGCGCAGCTGTACATGCAAATGGATAATCTTGAATTATGCGATACTGAAACATGAAAATCTAAAATAAAGTTACTGTCGAGTCTTTCGTCATTAACATTTTTACAAGAGAACCAGTTTAATGAGTCATTGGTAGAAAATTAAAATGATCAAGTAAAGATTGAAATGTCACTATTAAATTTAATCGTCGTATTGGATTTGACCAGTAGTTCTCGAACTGTTTGGCCATCTGACCACCGCGCCCCTTTACGACATGATTTAAGCCACAGTTCCCTTTTGTTATATTCTACCAAACATTATTAACATTATTTTTCAATATTAGTCCATTTTAATCATTATTTATCATTGATTAAAATAACGCTAAAATAATGTTTAAAATTAAAAGCCGATTTCGCCACTGGCTCCAGCCAGTAGCGAAGTCGGTAAGATACTCGACCGCGGATCAGTATGTGCGGGGTTCAAACCCTGGTCTCGCCCGTCACTGACATCGCTTTCGAGTGAGGAAACTGACGTTAACCCTAGTTTTACCAGCTTTTTATCGATAATAGAGGCGATGATTTTTCTGCTACTCAATTCTCTAGCAACTGTTAAGTTGAATAATATAAGAATGCCTATAAGCACAATATCAAACATTTATCGTATTATTAATAATTGAATTCTGTGCCTGTTTTTTTCTTGTGTCTTTCAGCACAATGGTGTCATATTATGGTAATTAAAAATCATATGTTATATATATAGGCCTATATATATATATATATATATATATATATATATATATATATATATATATATATATATATATACAGACTGGGGCAAAAAATAATAGTCCCCTAGCGAAATCTCAATAACTTTAAGAAAACTCAAAATATCTCCACGAAATTTTCGGAGCTTCTAGGGGAGGAATTTCTGCGTATATCCTGGAAATTTGATGAAACTATTTTTATTAGTTACGAAATTATAGCATTTCTACGAGAAAAGTGCTAAAATCAATTTTAACTAGGCTTTTCGAAATGTCAGTCGTTCCTTTTAAAGAAAATAACGAGCCTGAAAAGGGCCGTTTACTTAAGTAGTGGAGTTTAAGCCTGCACTACCTTGTTAGCCACTCCAATAAAAGATGCTTAAAATTCGTTCTTCTGTTAAAATTATTCCTAAATTTTGAAGAAAATGTCCTGTACTTTTGTTTAAAAAAGCCTTGTTAAAATTCATTTTAACATTTTTTTAGAAGAAACGCTGTATTTTTGTAACTTCTGAATATATTTTCACCAAATTTGCACGATAAGTGTAGAAATTCCTCCTCTGAAGGCTCTGAAAATTTTGTAAAACTATTTTGAGTTTTGTCCAAGTTATTAAGACTTTTGGCAAAAAAAGCCTTGTTAACACTGATTTTGTAATTTTTTCGTAGAAACGCTGTAATATTTTTCCTGCTCAATAGATTTTCATCAAATTTTCAGGATATACGCAGAAATTCCTCTCCTAGACGCTCCGCAAATTTCGTAGAGAAATTTTGAGTTTTCTTAAAGTTATTGAGATCTCGCTAGGGGATTTTTTTTCCCCAGTCTGTATATATATATATATATATATATGTATATAATATATATATATATATATATATATATATATATATATATATATATATATATATATATATATATATATATAATATATATATATAGCCCCTGTTCAGCCATCTCATCGTCAAACATCTCTATGAAGCAGTCTCGGACCCCTGAAAGCTCCCCTCCTCGTGATATCGTCAAATAAAATATTCTTCAGAATAACAGTTAAGAATCATTTGTTTAGTATAACATTTAATAATCCCATAACAAAAGCTTATAACACTACATAGAGTAACATAGCATAAAATAACATAACATAATAATTCTGGGTCAGAAGCACAATTGCTTGTTTAAGACCCACATAAAATTATAACTTAAAACCTAACTACACAGCTAACACAAAATTTCAACATAAATTATAACTATTTACTAAACTTAGATTTTATTTACTAAACTTCTGAAATTAGACCTACTTTTGAATAAATGACGCATATATATTATAACCAGTCTTCTTTATAAAGCTAGAATGTGTCTTGTCGTCCATATCGAAGCTTTGTGTTTCTAAATGCTCAACCTTTAATTTAAGCAAGCGTATTGACATTTATTTCTAAATCAAGAGCATTATTATCATCAAGTAGCAGATAACTCAACACTACCACACTCGACCCGATGTACCAGACAATTAACATCGTCCGTATCATTGACTCAGCATCGTCATATCTGCAAGCTCTTCAAGCAGTCTATACATGTATACTCCTTTCCCTCTCTGTCTCTCTCGATTTCTCTCTCTCTCTCTCTTCTATTCTCTCTCTCTCTCTCTCTCTCTCTCTCTCTCTCTCTCTCTCTCTCTCTCTCTCTCTCTATATATATATATATATATATATATATATATATATCTTCATAGTTGTAAATAAATGCTGATCTTAAATGACAATTAAGTTTCTTCTAACTGTCCGCTCTCATGCTCATAAAGGAGAACATAAAGAAGCACTTAACCCAACAAAAGTTAGGCCTAATTCTTTCTTGGTCTTTCAATAATCTTGTTTGATACCAATTAACTTTCATTTGTAGCTTTTATTTGTTTAAGCATAGAAGCTCTACGTGGACTTTTCACCATGCAGCTATTAGCTAACTAGTTTCGTCAGATATCAATTTTATTTTTTGACCTCAAAGTTGAGCGAAAAGGAGGTTAAATCTTTATTCCTAATTTTTATTGCTTAATTCTTAATTTTTAATACAATTTCTTTTAGTGCTTTCTCACTATTTGTTAAATACCAATAATATACCAATAAGAATTTAGCTTAACTGCACCTACCAGAGTTCTGATGATTGACTGCGTAAGGATGTGCCTACTGTTGATCATTATAATGTGCCAGCTATAAGATTACAACTTACGCTGCTTTTGCATACGTCCGTAGGCCTATACATTAGGAAGAGACATGTCATGCTATTCTCATCAATAAATTAGTCTACGTTATTTGATTTTAACATTCCAGAAGCACAGTCAAGCACTAGTTCTCTTTATTTCCTTCTTTTCCTACTTCATTATTAATTCGTACTTTCTTTCGTGCCAATCTGTTTCTTTAATTTTTCATTCATTAATTAAGATGAATAAAATAGAACCAAACTTAGAATAAATTTGGTTATATTCAATTTTTTACAGGCTGTGCGAGGCCTATGTTGTCTTAATTTTACTTTCACGCAGCTTTTACTCTTTAGTTTTTTCATTCTTCTGTACGTCAAATATTCATTCAAATAAATGCACATCTTTGCAGATTGTTCTCTCAAAATTTTATAATCTTTCAGTCATCATGTTCCAGTCGTTTATCTGACTGCTATCCATTGATCTGCTGTATTAGCAAACAGACTTGTCTAATTATGAAATAATCGTATAGAATTATCTGTAATTTATGAAGATATGGATATATTCAGCTGTCAAGTAATTCTTATAATTGTATGTCTTAGGATTAACTGGTCACGTTTTACTGAACATCATGAAAAGATCATGTGAACTTATTGCAGATGTCTCGTTACAGTCGTATGAGATTTTTTAGAGATTCGACGACATCACATAGAAACATATATATATGCACCCTTAGTAACACAACGAAAAATATGGGCAAACAGTATTTTTTCTCGGGGAATGATGGCCCTGCCTATTAAATGATAGTCGAAGCTGAAGAAGGCATAGGGGTCCCACCTCGTCATAAGCAGAATCCTCCAAGAATAATGATATATCAAAAGGTATGTTATAAATGATTTAAAGATCAACTCGTATGTGGACGTGAAGAGGAAAACCGGAAGATAGAGATGAGTGGCGGCGTTATATACCATGGACCTGCCAGTAGGCAGACCACTAAGAGAGAGAGAGAGAGAGAGAGAGAGAGAGAGTAACACAGAATAGTATCATATTGCCATAATACATATAAAATTATATTTAACAAACTTATTTGTCTGAGTTGATACTATTAATATCATATGAAAGACTTATTGGTCTGGGTTGATATTATTAAAATGATATAGAAAACTTATTGGTCTATGTTGATATTAGTAATATCATATAATAAAACTTTTTGGTCTGGGTTGATAATATAATTAATTAAATCATAATATTTGATTAATTGATGTATAATTATAATATTAATTAAATAAAAATAATACAATTATTATTGATAATAATTTTTATGTTAGTAATTAATTATAATTTAATTACGATTGAGATAGTTATCTATCGCGACATTATATAACTATTGTACATTTTATAGGCTACTTAAGTTTAGATGCAAAATTAAAGTTAGAATAGAGTTGCTGCATGGATAAGTGGTTTGCTTAAGAAATAATGCAAAGAAAATGAATTCGAAGTAGAATTGAATTATGGACATTCGGTTATATTTATAGACCAACTGTGTTGTGATATGAAATGAAATACGGAAGATTGATAAAAGATGAGCTGTTGAAGCTACATGTATATGGATATGCAACTTGCCAGTAGCCTAAATGTGATGGAGAGGGAGCTAAGCTTCGCATTCTGGTATTCATATTGAGTATATCTGATCAATTCTGTATATTTAAGCTTAATCTTTTATCTGATGAATATATAACATACCAATCGTTGTTTTATTTAAAATTGCAACTCCCCATTTTCAATCCCCAGCCTGTATACCAATTACCCATCATGCATAGGCCTATATTCACTAAGATATGAGCATTGCTGCGCAGTGTAATTCTAACAAGAATGATGAATGTGTTGTTTACTAGTAATTCGTTTTAAATCCATTCATTTAATGAACTTAATGGCCTACATATTTCTATATTTTAGCGTATTGTAGGCATATTGTAATTATATAGATTTGCAATGAAATATGGTTACTCTCTTCGATGATAAATTTGGACCAGCTGGTTATTAATTTATTAATTAAAAGAATAAAGCCCAAACATTAATATATACAGATCTTGCATAATGAAACAATATACACGCATATTCACAATACATTAACATGCATAATTACACTAACATCCACACACACGTTCATGCAATAAACCAAAGAAGTGTACTCAGCAATTATGTAATAAATATTGTATTATTTTTCAAATAATTAGTCAGTAAAATTATTAAGATATCTTAATAATCAAGTAAACCCTACATAAGGTACTCAGGTACAAATATTCTACACACGCGCTGGCTATAGAATCTATTGGATTCATCGTCTTTGAATTGCATATCTTTATATCTTTTGGATAAGAGTATGCAGTCAGAGGCTCAGAGTACCTCAATATTTCTCATTTATGTCACAAGATGATTCGTGGAGTCTTCGGATAGCAAACAATAGAATATTTGATATGAAAGTAATTAAGTCCACAAACTATCGTACGGCTTTCAGTTCCAAACCGATGTAATGCACCAAATGGTAATTATATCTTATTGAACTGAGAGCCATACAATAACTATACATGTACATGTAGAATGCCATGTTTGCATAAAATCACATCATTGATTGTCAAGTTGATATTACAATAGTAACGAGCTTGTTTAAAATTAAAACAGTTTATTTCCATTATTCCTGTTATGACATGCATGCGAGAGGTATTTTATGAAAACAGTCAACTAATGGTATGCATTAGCACGCCGCATGACTGCCTCCCACAATGCCGACATTTGGGTACACTGTACTCTCTCACAGCGCGATAGTCACTGCTGTGTTCCTTGTGTGTAGTTGTATGACGCAACTTTTAAACTATACACGATCCAGTCCATACTCAGTATATTTCTTTTAGTAAATATTCATGAAGCACAAAATACCTATTTGATCAACATATGCTTGAAACAGTTAGCACAGGTACACATTTTTATGCTTCTCGTATTTAAAGAGGTAGGTGCATAATGCATATATACTTATTTTGCAGAGCATGACAGCGTCTGCTCTTGCAAATTTCAAGAACTTCGTCAAGCTCGAGATGTTCAATAATGAAACCTGCAAAGATTTCAGGAGCGGCGTGTTAACGCTGAGGCTCAGGGGTCGTCTTTATAAAATACGGAATTGATTGAAATATAGGGCCACTCTGTATTTGTTACAAGCTGTTGCATGCATGGTTTCAAAAGAAATTAATGACTTAAAATTATTAACGAAGGTTATTCCTTAAAAGCCTCTTAATGCAACTATGCTACAACTCTTCGTATGTTGTAGAATAGGAAGGAGGATCTTTCAACGCATGGAAAGATCTGAAATCTTTCCAATATGCAAGAAAGAGTAGAGACAAAAGCAGAAATTTTTAATTGTGTTCCTCAACTCATCATTTGCAGTGAAAGCCTGACTATAAGCTTCTTCCAGCTGGAAGACTGGAACCATTCTTCGAGGATTAATCTCATCGGTAAAAGCTACTCTTTGTAGACCAACCAGTGTTGTATTCACATTCCTAAGAGAATGTCTAGTTTTGTGTACTGTGGATGTTAGGAATTGAAATAATCTAAAAATTGTCATTGCCGATACAGCTATCGCATCGTGTAACATTTTATAGCCTATTTATTAGCAACTTTGCTTTAATTTATTTATTATTTTATGTCCTATTTATGATCTACTTTGCACTGTGATTCCACAGTTATCGCCTGCAGACAACTTGTGGTTACTGTCACGATGGATCCTTCATCTGGATTCTCGGATATTGGATTTGCACGATATTTCATTTTATGGACCTTTTTTGCTTGTCAGTTTAACTTTGATTCCAGTGTATTCGATATATAATGGGCAAGACTGTCTTGAGAGTTGCTCTGTTACTGCTTACTGCTTCTGATGAATGAAATCTCTAGACTTATCTGCTTGTCATTAGGAAGTCATCAACTTAGTAGATAAATTACAGTGTGACTTATGAATACTGAATGCGTTACGGATACTTGAGTTATGAATATTTTCAAAGTGTCCATTAACGACTGGAAGTTGGGAAATTGATTATTTAATGTAATAGAGATGGACGAGAGTGTTTTACTTAGCGTGATATAAATCCGCGGAAGACAAGACTATTAAGTGTATAAGCGCAACGGTTGTCAACTCATCATTAAATTGTGAAACAGAGAGTTGATTTGCTATTGTGGAAAAATTGATAAATTTAATTGTAAAACTTTTATTACTAATCGTAATGGTATGCAGTTTCTCGAGGAAAAGAAAAAAATAAAGAGCGAAAGTGAGTGATTGAGTGAGGGAGTGAGAAAGAAAGAAGATAATCTAAGGCTATTAAGTAGAAAATTTAACTACCCCTCCTTTCCTTCAGATACTTGCCCTGTAACCTAACTCTTAAAACCATGTGATTAAAGATGCACTGCACTCAAGCACAAGCCATTAGAAAGATAAGGTATTTCTCCAGGACACTGGATTAGCAGCAAGTATACTAGAGTTAATTTATGGCCCATACTAGATATGAGCAAGCACACTTCTATCTGCCGTGGACTTGAGCAGAGTGATAATAAAGAGTTCCACACTGCGCTGATCTCCTAGTCAGTAGATTATTAGAAACGAAGTGACCACTGATCAAACGCTCAAAGCGCATTATAACAGTGCAAAAAACAGAGCGAAAAATATATTGAAGAGTAAATCTTAATTGACAAGCATATTAATCAGGCATACCTTTGCGATCCATGGAGAGCAAAGCGCACTTGCAAGTGCATTTAAACCTCAAACTAATGGAGGATCAGCAAGATATTTATAAAATGCTCAAATTGATCGACAGACCTCTGGCCTGATAAGCAGAAGGAATCTCTGAGATTGATTGAGTATATCAGAAATCATCGAATACCTCAGACGTTATATATTGAGATAATCATCCAATATAATAATAATAATAATAATAATAATAACACACATTATAGTGAAATGATCATCTACGTTGATATCTATCACTATTAATACCACATGTTAAATCCGATAGGCAATTTTGTCCATTTTCCGTGTAACCAGTCCAGTGAATACCCGAGATTTTACTCTCAGATCAGCGCGGCTGGGATTCGAACCCACGAGGGTTCAATTCACCTCAGGATCTGTCATTTAAAACTTCATGACGTTATCTACACCTCTAACCATTGCGCTATTGAGACATTCAATATCTCCATATATTTATCGAATCTCGGAATTGAGCTTAAATATTTTGTTCGTAGCTCAAATGTGTATTAATGAGATATAAACGTGGACGATTAGAATAATATTATAAAAATAAATTATGTTGAAAATGTTATAGCGTAACTCAGTCAATTACGCTATATTATAGGCTATTTTACAATAGCAAATTATTGTGTTACTCTTTATCAATTTTCTGTAATAAATGAAAGATTTACATCTCCTTTCAATATTCCTTGTTTTTGCCAGTTATTGGAAAAAAAGATAAAGTAATAGGCCTAAACGTTATTATAATGTCAATATAATATTAAACAATATCATGATCAACATAATTTTGATAGTATTAATCGTATGAGCGATACTGTAATAGTTCACAGCGAGGCAAATAGGTTAATTGCATGTGGAAAACATAGTATATGATAGTAAGAAAAAACAGAAGGTACCGAAAAACTGCTCAGTAAGGTTCAAGATATCAAGCAAGTAAAATCTCTCCTATATTTAGACTATTAAAGTCATATTTTCTCTACATACCAAAGAGGAATTCGTCATTGCTTACTCACAGGCCAGCAATCTTATATGGAAGTGAATGTTGAGGCAAAAAACTGAAAACTGAAGACATCAGAGATGAAGTTCTACAAGAGAAGGTTTGCACATATGATACAGTAGATCACGTTATGTCGAAGAATAAGTTTTACAAAGAATGTAAACTAGTTGTTACCTCTTGAACCGAATGCGGCGCTAGCAGATTAAGTTTTGCTGACATATTATGCGAAATAAAATCATTGAAAAAAGCACAGCGATAGAAAAAATAAATGGCAAACAAAGTAAGAGTCGGCAGCGGATGAAGTTCACTACGAGTTGAAACAAATGGATGCAGATTACGGAAACAGAAATCATCTGAGCCACAATGGACGGAGACATATGGAAGAACCTGACCTTGACCGACCAGGCTTGGAACAGGCCCACTTAAAGATGAAAATGAAGAAGAAGAAGAAGAAGGGGAGGAGGAGAAGAAGAAGAAGACGAAGAAGGAGTAACTAATCACAAATTTTGCGAGATGCAAAATTTAATCAGAATTAATCAGATCCAAAATGACATTTCCAGTAGCCTTTCCGCGTAAACTTTCAAAGCAGTAGTATTAAATTGTACATATGCCTTAAAAGTAGGCCTACGTTCAGAATGTAAGTAGCAATTCTACCAACTATATAGGCACTATATAGAATATCATGGACAAATCAATAGAATTTAAGAGACCCAATCACACAGTATACACGTGTAGAATTTTGTGATTTGAACCTGCCATCACATAACGGAATAACTGGACATTCGTTGAAGAACAAGATAAGCAAATAGATATCGAGTTTCTGTTAAACATCTATTGTACTTGTTAGGCTTTCTGAAACTCTTGACAATAACTTTAGTGTGTTTATTTGTGTGTTTAGGCAATAACCCAGGGAATTTCGCCATCTCCATCAGTACCCCTAGATAATCTCTTCTGTATATTATTGCTGCACTGACAGACAAGACCCTGCTTACTAACAATGCAATACACTGGGGCGGTAGGTATATAACCATTGTTTCTATCAGCTACAATTTAACTCTAAGTCTAGTACTAAAAATAGCTTCAAAGTATTTATAACTTATATTGAGAACTATATTTTTTACTCTTCTCGTAAGTGGACATGAAGAGGAAACGGATGACAGTGAAGAGTGGAAGCGTTGTATATCATGGATCTGCTAGAAGGCAGGTTTAAGAGAGAGAGAGAGAGAGAGAGAGAGAGAGAGAGGGAGAGATAGAGAGAGGGAGAGAGATATTAAGAACTAACGATTATTCGTAGTCATGAATTTCTTGTGTTGCATCAGGCAAAACTGAAAATAGACCAAATGAACACCGCGCGTGTAATTCAAGAGGTGGCTAAAGCACACAGGTTCCGGAGAGAAGTACTGAGAAATCAACACCAAATGTCATAATTTCCAAAATCGTATTGTGTATAAATTTCTGCAAGATATACATGTATTGCATGCTAAATATTTTGCGCATTATTCAGATATTTTAGTCGATTACTCTGAACATTTATCCAGCTAATTCACAATAAAAAAGTAAAATAAAAGTATTATGCTTACATTTAATATCAAATTTTGGCATCATTGAATAAAGTTTAACTTAATCGTACTCTCATACATTGTCGGGCAGACATTTGGAATAGGTCTAAAAATTGCTACTCCTAAGTCCGATTCTGGTACCATGCTCTCAAAGGAGTAGTTCTCTGATAAACTGCAAAACACTATGCAAAAAGCCATTGTTTTGTCACATAAATTACGACTTTTGCCTTTCGAAGTTGAATTCTCTAGAGTGTTTTAGTTACAGTTCAAAAGCATACTCCACCAATTTGTTTCCATTAAATAAATTCCATGTAGGTTTTGACTGGACTATTCTAAATTAATCTCATTGAAGATGGAAAAATTACATTAAAGTCGGAGAATAATCGAAAATCTAAGGGCTCGAGTTTAGGAGATTAAATGAAAAATTTTAATCAAAGACTATATACAATTGTACATGTAAGTATCCCGTCAATTGACATTGCGACAGACTATGAGTAAAAGATATTGTCACATCAAAAATACTATATATTTATTGTATCAACATATAAAATTCGCGAACAGGGGATTTCTTTTAAACCATTGCCCTAGGATATCTCTGTATCCGGGATATCTATCTTACACAGATTTCTAATCGTTCCACATTTACTAACAACAACAATCTACAGTTGCGCGGGAACCGGGGGATTCTTTAAACAGCCGCCGGTCCACACGCAGAAAAACAGACCACCGACATTTAAAAGTCTTTGATGGGTTTGATAAACTTTACAGTAAAACTCACAGAATGAGTTCTATTTAATGCATTCTAAGTTTTATTTGCACGAGACATTGAATGAACCGAATTCAGCTTTAAATTGCTGACTTTGATAAATAAACTTTAATTTTAAGAAAAACAAAAATATTGGTCGAATGTTGATGTATGTGTATTGATTGGGTGAAAGGTTGATTGGCTTATTGAGTGAAAAATAACCTGAAGCCTAGACCCAGTGATATAGCCAATTATTTTTATTTCAGGTTGTTTTATTCAGTGGTTTGTAAGCCTTTCACTTTTAATTACTGAGAGCATACGGATCAAGGTTTTGATATAGGTTTTGTACATTTGTATTAGTTTCAGGCCTAATGGTTTCTTAGATTTGAGCACTTAACTAGTATTTATCAACAGACTGAGGCAGATAACGTGCTAGAACGGATAACGAAATTGGCCAAGTATATACGTGTAAATAACGCCATAACCATGGAAGTATTAATAACATATTATACTTAAATATTAATAAATTCATTATAAGTAGGCTATCTCTCTCTTAGTGCACTGCCCACTGGCAGCTCCGTGGCATATAGCGCCTCCACTCATCTCTATCTTCCGTTTTCCTCTTCAAATCCACATTCGAGTTTATCTTTAAAAGAAGAATGGCATATTAAGTAGGCTACATAATTATGTAAGTATAAGAATTATAACTTCTTATATATCTTATATATATATATATACAGTATATATATATATATATATATATATATATATAATTATATATATATATATATATATATATATATATATATATATATATATATATCTTATATAGTAAATACAGGGTTGTCCAGAATAAATGAAACTACTTTGAAGGCTAATAACTTTGACAATTTTTTATCCAAACGTCCTACTTTATATTTTATATTAAAGACAATTCTATTTTCTACTAATTTGCTAAATATCTAATAGATACCATTACACATGTTTGAGAAATTATTGTTAGTAGCCGATATGTAATTTTCATGTTTTTCATGTCATATGATCTCCTGTATAAAAGTAAATCTGCCAGAGTTTATTGAACCGTAGAACTGGGAACCTAACAGCCCCCCCCCCCCCCGATTTGAAACCGATTTACTAATCGATCGTTTGCTATTGTCTTCAGCAATTAGTCTATCGTGAAGCAATTCACGACGTTGAACATTTGAAACAAGTCAATGTACTCCGCTGGACCCAGAGATCAGTCAAGCACTCGTGGACTCCGCAAATTGGTCAGTGGTCCCAGCGGGTGAATGCAGTAATTCGGGCACATGGTGGGCACATTGAACATTAGTTCAATTAATTCTCAATTCATTTAGGACATGGATAGAAACTGCAATGCGCTTTCTGAAATATTTGAGGCATAATGCACATAATGCTTAATTCTTTATTTTCATATCTTCAGTTTTCACGCAATTTTATTGAAAATTACATATCGGCGACTAATAATAATTTCTCAAATATGTGTAGTAGTATCTCTTAGATATTTAGAAAGTGAATAGAAAAGAGAATTGTCTTTAATGTATAAAGTAAGATATTTAATAAAAATTGTCTAAGTTATTAGCCTTCAAAGTAGTTTTATTTATTCTGGACCACCCTATATATATGGCCGCTACTATCTACATGTATATATACCCTGATACATAACTATCTATAACTGCATTAGGTGCAGCCTGATGAGAGCCAAACCTGCAGTAAAACCCTGATCCGTGTTCTCTCAGTAATTAAATGTACATGGCCAACAAACTGCTGTAGTAAATTAACCTTAAAAAAATAAAAAATAAAAATAAAATAAAATAATTGGGCATTTCGCCGCATCCAGGCTTGAAGTTATTTTTCAATCAGTTAGCCAATCAACCATTCAATCGGTAAGTATATTATCAAACAATCAATTTATCAATGCATCAATGAATCAATGAACGAATGAATGCATAAATTAATCAATCGATCTCTTTATGTCGGCTCTTATACATCATCGACGTCCCTGACATCACCCTTGGATGAGGGAACGGACGCTAAACCTTTATTGTTGTTATTATTATTATTGTTATTATTATTATTATTAATTATTATTAGTATTTGAAAATTGCCACTTTATAATATTCATTTGATTCATAAATTGACTTATTCGTACTTAGCATTCACTGCAGTTATGAGCTGAACACTGCGACTACGCTTACAGCAGATAGGAGTGTGACAATTGCTCTAAACATTGAGCACAGGATACAGTAACACGGCCGCTAGCGTACTAAAGAGGATACCTTCAGGAAGTTCGAATGTTTTCATACGGGACGGTAAACCTAATAGCAACATTCAACTGAGCTTCCATCAACTGACCTCTGCTTTGCGTTCATCCTCGAACTCCTGAAGGTCTCCCATCTCTTTCTCTCTTTCTCCCCTTTCCCTCTCTCTCTCTCTCTCTCTCTCTCTCTCTCTTACTTTCTCTCCATATATCCATCCGTCCGTCTGTTCTTCCGTCCGCCCCTACATACATACATGCATACATACATACGTACATACATATATACATACATACATACAAACATACATAAATACATACATACATACATACATACATACATGTGTGTGTGTATGTATGTATGTATGTATGTATGTATGTATGTATGTATGTATGTATGTATGTATGTATGTATGTATGTATGTATGTATGTATGTATGTATGTATGTATGTATGTATGTATGTATGTATGTATGTATGTATGTATGTATGTATGTATGTATGTATGTATGTTTCCGTCGTACATGTACATACGTACATATAAATACATACCGACATACATACAAACATACATAAATACAGTACATACAGATATACATACATACATCATGTGTGTGTTGTGTATGTATGTGTATGTGTGTATGTATGTATGTATGTATGTATGTATGTATGTATGTATGTATGTATGTATGTATGTATGTATGTATGTATGTATGTATGTATGTATGTATGTATGTATGTATGTATGTATGTATGTATGTATGTATGTATGTATGTATGTATGTATGTACGTACGCACGCACGCACGCACACACACACACACACACACACACACACACACATACATACATACATACATACATACAACCGTCCATCCATTCAGAGAGCGAAAAGATAGAATGAGAGGAGAGATTTAAGAATGGAATTTGATGTATAATAGAGCGATTACTAGTTGATGTTTTGATAGAGAAGCCTAGCAGTCGTATCATATCCGTCATCAACATCGTTATCCTCAGACTGCTGGAACTGCTGCTTTCACACAAATGTGCCGCTTCACTAAATTAGTCACTTCAGTGCATTGTTAAAAACCTTCTTATAAACGTCCAGTTTCTAAGTAGCAGTCGATGTCAAATTCCTCTAAACTAAAACAAATTAATCATTGCTAGCATATCTTCTTAATAATAATCACTCTCTCTTCATCTCTCTCTCTCTCTCTCTCTCTCTCTCTCTCTCTCACTCTATGCCTAGGGAAAGATTCATGGCATATAACTATTAATTCAAATCTATCTTCAGCCCTCTTTTACTTAAATGTAAAATCGCCTAGCATCTTATCTATTGGTTTAGCTTCTTTCCCTTTCATTGTTCCTTCTAGAACCACTTTCTTGTACATTAACTGAGACCAACACGTAAACCTCCATCCACTAGTACTCTTCCTCGGACTGACTTCCCGAATTTTGGCTTGGACCGTTTTGGACCCGACACTCTGCTCATCGGATTGGATTTGGTACCATAGCGCTCAATGTTGTCATAGACGACAGTAGCATTCTAATTCTATTGTTGTTGTTTCTAAAACCTATTTCTAATAGCATTCGTTCTTATAAAATGCCCTATTCAAAATTTATTGGTATTCCTTATCACATGTTGACAAATAGGAATCTTCTTTAGACTAATAAAAATGTGTTGAGAGAAAATTCAGGCGCGGGTTATTATTACGTTACAGTACAAAGAATGCGTAGGGAAAAAGGAAATAAAATAAGAGTTATATTACAAAAGACGAATGAAATTAAATATAGCAGTCGAACAATAAGGGCTGCCAAACACTATTATGTCGTAAAAGTATAATAACTTAGAAAAAGTTATAAAACAATGAATAGCGTATAAGAATACTAAATATAATAACAAGTCGGATAATTAAAGCGAGTAAAACTAAACAAATACAGCTAACTATTCGTGCAAGCACTATTTTAATTAATTTAGCACGAGTTTAATTAATTTAGAGTATCATCAAGGAATAAAGATGCCAAAATTACTACTTTTACCAAAACATTCCCTAAAAATTATGATATATTATGTTATATCTATATTTTATAAGATACACCCGTGTGCAAAAATGCACACATCTAGGAAAAACGGTCACATTTAACTAAACCTGAATATAAATCCACACCTATCAATCCTAAAGCGGATGTTCTAATAGTAAAAATAGACGTCATACACATGCCAAGAAATCATTATCTAAAAATTTCTTATACCTTATATCTTTGTTCTATTTGGGAATTAAAATTATAACGCTGCGATTCAATTTATACTCGTCATATATTTATACTAGCCATATGACAGTGCTCTAATAGAGTTGCTATTTAGGAAGTATATGCGGCGATTTAGGAAATATGATGCGGCGATTAAATTTATACTCACCAGACGACAACACTGTAATAAGCGTTACTTTAGACAGACAGACAGAACTGGCTCATTATACTTGTATTTATTAGTTTATCTGCTAAGTGTAGCTTAGCGTCATTATCGGAAGTCACGGATTCTGTCCAAGACGACTCTCTCTCACTCTGTTCTATCTACCGCACAAAAATATAGTGTAAGTTACTGAAAATATTACCACTCATGAGACTCGTGGACTTGAATAAGGAAGGAGTTCTCGCAGTGTACCCCTGTATGGATCAGCTCTCGATCAGGAGTCTTTCATCAAATCTATAATGATCCCAATTCCCGAAAATACGGTCTTCTTGTTATTCTTCTTTTTTTCTTCTTCTATTTCTTCGCGTATGTCGCATTCGTTCAACCATCGTTTAATAACATCATCAAAGGTTGTCAATGGCTGTGAGGATAGTGGTGAGAGCGACAGAGAGCATTCTGGAGGCTTAAACGTGGAGGTAGTACCTTTGGTTGTTTCGAGAACTTCAAAAGATCTCCAGGAAGCTGGTTAATGATGATGAAGGTCTTGAAAGGTTTGATTTTTAAATGTTTGCGGTTTATGCGACGCGAAAAATGATGCGCAATTGCTTTCTCCGAAAAATATGTAATATTTACTTGGCAAATCTTTCTTAATCAAGATACCCCCCCCCCCAATGTACCATGGGCGAGTAAGCCTTTCTCTGCCATTTAGGCAGTCAGAGCATGCAAACAAGGAAAGAGAGAGAGAGAGAGAGAGAGAGAGAGAGAGAGAGAGAGAAAGAGAGAGAGAGAAAAGAATTAACGGTCTAATAAACACATCAGCGGCATTAGCTCATGTGAGATAAAGTCTAACCGATTGATGATATCGGTCTAATGTGTAGGTATGAATGATTGTTTGAATTGAAGGTTTCCAGTTACCACAGGTTACCTAAACAATCTTCAATCACTTCAACCACCGCTCGCTACCTCGTCGGGGACTGCAACATTCAACCCCAGTACTATAGAGTTTCACCTCTGTACTATCGTTGCAGATGTTGTCGGGTATTAATGATTCTCTGTTATAAGCACTTAAGTAAACTTCAAAATCTTGCTGAAAACTCATAAAAATAATGAATGATTTTTGGGCTACGGGCACGAGCCTTCAAAATCAAGCGAGTAATATGTCGCCTTACTAGAATTACTAGAATTTACTAGAAATGGTACCATCTTTCGTTATTCCAATCCTTCTTCAAACTTAGCTAGCAGGAAACAGGGAAGAAAGCTAAGGCTTATTTCAATCCCCAATCATACATGATTACAACATCCAGCTTGTTTTTGAAACTATTAACCGACTCCGCATTAACAATATTTATTTTAAGATATTATATACTGGTTGGTGAAGTTTTATCCCACATTTAACAAAATTCCTTGAATTTTGACATTTAGTATCACACAGAAGAAAAGTGAATAGCCCATTACAAGTTTCTAGCGCTCTTTCGACTTTCGTATTGTTTGAATCTTCTGCCTAACATCATGAGAAACGCGAACCACTATAATTATTAAATTTTCCCCCCATTAGCAAGGAACGAAGATTAACATTAGCCATGCCATAAGCCTCAATGTAATCGATCTGAGTCATAAAACACTATTTAGTTAGTCTTTAATTCAACCTGTTAAATACTTTTAAAGTTCATCAAATAACGCAAGCGCATGACTATAGCTAATATAGCATCAGTGTATTTTTCAGGTTATAGTTTATTTATGCTCAGCGGTCATTCTCTTCCTGTGATCACAGATATGTTATACTGTAGTTTCAATGATCATGAAGTGTGGCATTCTACTAGCGTTACTAATGTTACTATTGTTGATAGTTAAGGACCTGCCAACTCTTTAAAAGAGACCATGTTCCCTCTTGTTACGTACAGGTACAACCTATAAAAACCTCTTTTGGAAGAGTCTTAAACTAATTCCAAAACGTTTAACCTCTATATAATATACATGTACATAGGCGCCGGCACCGGTACGGCAGGTACGGAAATTGCCGAATCACTTTTTAATAACAATAATAACAACAATTAGAGTGCTACAGTTATCAATGACAACATCGAGCACTATGCAGACAAAATCAAGCCGGCGAGCAAAAAGAAGGTCCAAAAACGGTGCAAATTCCAAAATCCAGATAATCAGTCCAAAGTAAAGGGAATTAAAGAAAAGGAGGTTTAGTCGCAAAAAACTTCACCTCACCTCACTTCACCTCAGGATCTGTCATTTAGAAGTTCATGACGTTATTTTTTGTGTGTACACCATACATGTGCCAACATTCATGCCTAATCCTTATTAATAAAGTTTTTGGTGCTGTTACGTATTTAATGTGACAAAATGCAGAGACATCGCTTACTTAACTATACAAATAGCAACTTTCTTTGCGGCAGCATTAGATATAGCTAACGAATTCTTCTTATCAAACACGTAATTTGGTATAGATAGTTTTTAAGTTTCTTCATTTTTCATCAGATAAATGGCGCTGTATGCTGATTGTTCAGGTTCATCAATTTCTTATGATCATTTGTCTATTTAGGCCTATTTATCTGGATTTCAGGCACCGTAAGAGTATCTCTTGCGAAACTGATGGTAAAAAACACATTTATAGTGAAATGATCAACTATGTCGATATCTATTACTTTTTAACACTACATGTTTATTCCGTTAGGCAATTTAATCCATTTTCCGTATAACCAGTCCAGTGAATGTCCGAGATTTTATTCTCAGATCAGCGCGGCCGGGATTCGAACCCACGAAGGTTCAATTCACCTCAGGATCTGTCATTTAAAAGTTCATGACGTTATCCATTGCACTATTGAGACATTCATAGAGATAGATAACATAGAGATACGCTGCAGCTTTAAATTCTCTATCTTTTTCAATTTTCTCCATTAAACTGCGCGGCGATTATTTATCCTAAGAATGATCCAATAGTTCGACTCCCAGCATGACTTTTCTCAACACAACCGAAAATTTACAATATGCTGATGAAAGATTCTAATGCCCTGGCAAGATATTGCACATCCCTACACCCTATAACTCCAGGCCTGCAAGATATTCCTCCTCCCTACACCCTATAACTCGCTGTCCATTGTTCTGAGCAGGTCTGGACACCTGACGGGTGAATGACAGTTGAGCGGAGTGGAGTCCCTGTGTAAATATCACGTGATGAGCGTCAGGTTCCAGGGCGTCAATCAAGCTGCAAGTCTCTGTGGAAATCATGGAATAAGCTGAGCCACTATGATGAGCTACTTGACGGTATTATTAGCTTTGGCTCATGATATTTGATGTCATTCATTGATTCAGAATTATTGATGAGACCACGTGATGTCAAACTGTTCCCATCATCATTCCAGCCGCATTCAAAAGCAAGTGAAATGAACGCAAAATATAAACGAGCATAGGCCTAAATACAGGTCCTAAATTAGAATTTAAAATATCAATAATGTAATGCTAAGGTAACATCCTTTTAAAATATTGTCAAAATTCATACCGGACACTTTTGAGTCTTGATGATAAATTGTAAATTTTCTTTGGATGGATACTAGTCCATATAGTCAGGGTTATCGAACTCTACATTTACGCTTAAATGTTTATTTATTAGAAACTGCCAGTTTTTATAAAAAGTTAAATCTATGATAGTTTATTCTTTACTAATACTAAAGGACAAAATCCATAAAACCACTGATAGTAGGCCTATAGTAAGATATTTTTTGTCGAAAGAGCTATATTACATAATTCATAGTTGAGCAAAAGCAGCTGAAAGGCTAAAGAAAGACATTAAGATATAGATAGTGAAAATCTTGGTTTGGACAACTCTATTTTATATGGAAGTGAAAAATAGACCTTAAGGAAGGATGATATCAGGAAAATAGAGGCATTGGAAACATGGAAATTTTGGATATTGAGAAGAATGGAAAGAATTAGCTGGACTCAAAAGGTTACAAATGAGGAAGTTCTGGAGAGAGTTGGTACAGAGAGATAGTTGATAAATGTTTCAAGAAATAGGAAGAAGAGTTAGATAGGACTCATTCTAAGGGGGAGAGTCTATTAAAAGAGGTCGTAGTAGGTAGAATGGAAGGGAATAGAGGCAGAAGCAGGCCGAGATTAGGTATATTAGATGATTTAAAGACCCACTCATATTATATGTGGACATGGAGAGGAAAACGGAAGACAGAGAAGAGTGGATCGAGGCGTTATATACCATGGACCTGCCAGTCGGCAGTGCACTAAGAGAGAGTGAGAGATAGAGATAGAGTGAGAGGGAGAGAGAGAGAGAGAGAGAGAGAGAGAGAGAGAGAGAGTTGAGCAAACTGATTTTCCAAAAATATGCATGTAACAGTCCATTTACAATCAGTGTGCGTTTCTGCAGAGTGTACGTCGATCTGTAGTATTATACTTATCCGTCGATTAGTTGATTGATTGATGTTAGGCTGTGCACATGATGAAATGTTCCCTGGGAGTTCGTCGTCCACCTTGGGCCTCCTATAGACTAGAAGTCCTTTCTTCAGTTTGTAGGACTACACTATAAATTCCTTCCCTCTCGCTTCAGTTAGAATGTTGTGGTTACGCCCTTGAGTGCCCTAGTTGACTGTTTAACATTTTAATTCACGATACAGATCTAGCCCATACGGATAAGTTAACTTAAGCCTATTGAAATTAATAGACTACAAAGAAGGAAACAGATAAGGAATAGTTCCAAGAGAAAGAAATTTGCAACGGATTTTTGAGTTTGAGTTTGCAATCTTCTACCAAAAAGAATTTATGAGATTGTCCATGCATAGACCATGCCACATTTATGACGAATCAATGTTCCAGATGCTGTAGGAATAAGTATTGTTGCATCTTAGCCTAGTTTGAAACTAATGAATGAATTCTTCACCGTCTATGAACAGAGTTCGCGTCTGAGACCTACTTCTTTCCTCCATAGGTCAACATTCTGCCAATTTAACTCGATCTTGGACTTGCCCTGTTTTGATCTCGATTTATCTTGCGGTCTTTGTAGACCTAATCGATCATCATCGTATGGTGCGTTAGTGTCTGTGGAATCAGAGTCTGCTCGAGATATCCCTGACCTTCCCTTATGACGAGGATAAAGATTTCAACTTCTTTTTGATTGATGACTGATTGAGAATAATACGTATTTTATTTTCCGCTAGTACCCTTCCTTGGACTGCAATCCTGCGGATCATGGTTCGCACCTTTTATTGACCCCACACACTGCCGGTCCATTTTGTTCCATTGGTTCCATTTTGTCATGGACAACACTAGCACTGTAATTCCCTTGTTGTTGTTACCATTTGCATACATTAATTGATCACGCTAAAAAATAAGAAGTCCAAGAAAATTTTGAGCATACTTGAACGTTTCGATTGCTTTTGTTTATTTACATGTATTATCGCAGTTAAACAAAAATATCAATTCTCTCGCACAAGTATTCTGCTTATATTTCAAGGCGCAGCTTAACAGAATGGGGAGAGGTAAATTGAATGTTATTCTAAGTAATCAGTTGAAATGAATTGCATGATTATTTGAGAAAGTCACTCTTTTATTCTTTGGTGACACCACCACATGGATTATCCCTAAAGAGTACATGACCATATTATATATGACGGACATATGTGTCAAGAAACTAAATTATTGTGGGGAATATTATTATTGAATAGGATATTCAGTTTGTAATAAATTTGGCTGTCAGACGTATTATATCCTACCATATATCTGCTCACATTTTCCTAGAAGTAAAGAGAGAGCACTAGTTGTACAGGAAAACGAAACACTAAATGCGATAATAGTGTGATAATATATAAATGAGTGGATTGATGTTAAATATTTCTCTTCGAGGGCAGGGCTAATGTTCTTAGCATTTGTTGCACTCTTTCTAACAGTTTTTGTTTAGACATAATATTAATACAGGTTTAACGTCCGATTCCTCATACAAGGATGATGCCAGGGACGTCAGGATGATGTCAGGGACGTCAGGATGATGCCAGGGACGTCAGGATGTTGTCAGGGACGTCAGGATGATGTCAGGGACGTCATTTCCAATTTTTTTGTTTGTCCATCTTCCATTTGTTTGTCAATGTGTTTCCAGTTGTTGCTGAAACTAGAATTGCCGAGATTATGTAACTAAGTACTTATCTTAGGTAAACATTTGTACCTTTCCGTTCTCCAAATCCAATATCAACCTTCTCGTAAGCTTCGTTATTCCGTTGGGGAAACTACTCAAAATTACTAATATTTTAATTTTTTTTTCACTTCCTTAGGTGGACGTTCGTTTCCTTTTTCAGCTCCATCTGTTTGGAACTTTCTGCCTCATGATCTTCGCTGATGTTCTACTACTTCCACTTTCCGTTATAAGTTGCAAACACATCTCTTCCCGCCATAGATTTTTTTCATCCTGCCTGTTTTTTTTATCACCAGACCGGCACCATTTAGGATCTTTTTTATATTCAGCACTTGTTTTTTTCAGATTGTTTGGCGTGAATCGATTTGTAGTGACATGTGATGGGGAGCGTCCCTGACATCAACCAAAAAAAAAAAAAAAACGTCAAGCCTATATTATTATTATAATTGTTATTATTATTAACATAGGTTAATTATCAGTCTATTATTATTAATAAGCCAGTGTCGATGTTGGTAAGACTCTCGATCGCAGGATCTGTGTGTGCGACATTCAATTCCTGGGCTCACCCGTTACCGACATCGCTTTCGAGTGAGGAAACTAACGTTAACATTAGCTTTGCCAGCTTTTAAGCTATGAAATTTAGTCGATTGGTAATTCAATTCTGCCGACAATATACATGTTTTTTGAAGTGAAGTATTTTGCCTGAGTAAGTCCTGAGTTATGTACATTGAATCTATGCTCACTTTGAGTAGGTTGCATGTTGACGGACCTGGCATTTGAATGCAGGCCACTTCATCTGAGTCGAACACTCTAATTGATAAGTCATATCACCTCTTCCGGTCACAGTGACACTCACGCTATAACAGTTTATATGCATATTACAGTTTAAGCTGTTATAGCGTGAGTCATTGTGACCTGAGGAGGGGGATATGACTTAATGGTTAGAGTGTTCTCCTCGGATTCAAATGGCCTGCGTTCAAGGCTAATTAGTTACTGTATAATGCTATTGTGAATGTAAGTTCTTTACTGACGAAATTTGTAAAGTTACAGTTTGCATTAATATCTACATCCCTGTAGAGGTCTCATGCGATCATAACTAAGAGTCCTTACATGTAGATATTATGAGCTATTGGGCTGATATTATTTCACTACAGGTCGCAAGAAGTCACACAAGGGTGGTCACCGACATTTTACTAATGAAGATGATATTCAGTTGGAAGCTGAGAAGTTAAAGAAAGAGCAAGAATGGAGGGTAAGTTTCTTTGCTTTAATCAGTTGTTAGTCAGTGTTAATCAAAATATAACTTCATTTTGCAGAGGCCTCAAGTGAAGAGATAAAGTATGAACTAGAAATGATCTAAATATAATTTTATAAGATTTGGAGGCACACTGACATTACTAGAGGCAAGTAGCATTAAAAGCAGTAACTCAACAGTAACATTGAATATTCTATGAACATCTTCAAAACTATATTGGTTCTTTTTTTATCCAGACACTATCTGCATTGCCTTTGTTTTGTTGACAAGTGCTCGGTAAGAAAGTGCTAGTAATTTAATTGTACCTGTGTTACTGTGGTTCAAACACTATTCAGTGGTATTTCTTGGGGGTGATTGAAATCTTTACTCACATGATATCTTAAGTTTTCTGACAAGATATTGATGCTTTTTACTGATATTCACAATATTTTTTAAAGGTGTTTGATTGTGTCTCCTAGGTGCTGTGTTTCACTTCTGAAGCATTTGATTGTTAATAGAAAACAATTATCAAGCTTTCATTAAAAATGTAAAATTGCTTTTATTTTGTGTCATAATAATAAAATACTTATGATTTATTGACTTACAGTTCACATAATGTATCTTTTTATTGCTTGATTTTAAATTTTATTGATTTGATTGCGTTGTTTGATTGAGCAGAAGATGAAGGGCATAGAGAGTGATGAGGAGGAGGAAGATGGAGAGAAGGACGAGGAGGAGGGCGGAGCCAGGGCCGCTGCCGTCAAGAAACCTCCTAAAGAGAAGCCAGTAGTGACAGGACAGCCCGGGGAGCTTCCACCCAGTGATAGCGAGGAAGATAGTGAGGATGAAGATGATGATGAACCGGTAAGTAGAAAATCTGTAAAGCTAAGTTTAATGCCTGTGTCCGTATCACAAGTTTTACTGTCAGAGACGGTATGGTTGGAATTCAAACCGATAGCCTCCCGTTTCTCAGACATGCTTGCTATCTGTTCTGTCATTCAACTGGTAAAAGTGTAATTATTAAAATAAAACTAAGTAGCAATATTACTAATATTAATAATAATGTTATTACTTATAAGTACTACTAGGATTGGCTGAGCTAGTCATTTAATCAGTTAGGTTTTTGACTGTTAGCCAGATTGTATGGGGTTCTATTTCTAGGCTTGTCTGTTACTGATAGACAAGAGAGATGAAACTGACATTAGATTCGTCCTGAGCATGTTTTAGCTTTTTGAATTCTACTTCACTTTGTACCAAATGAATATTACTAAAAGTACTGTATTGCTATTTTTTACTGCTGGTCTTTACCAGCAGTAAAAAATAGCAATACAGTACTTTTGTGAACGTTAACTAATGTTAAAGTCAGTTTCCTCACTCGAAAGCCATGTCAGTGACGGGCGAGCCCAGGATTTGAACCCTACACCTACTGATCCGCGGTCGAGTATCTTACCGACATCACCACTGGGTTGAGCCAGTGGTGATGCTCTAATGATACTGCTGTGTCATTAGAGCATCATCACTGGCTCCACCCAGTGGTGATGCTCTAATGATACTACTGTGTCATTAGAGCATTACCACTGGCTCAACCCGGTGGTGATGCTCTACTGATACTGCTGTGTCATTAAAACTTGTGTTTCCTTGTACCTGATGAATATTATTAGAGAAACGTAAAAACTATATTGTTATTGTTTACTGCTTTCAATCAATAATAATTTAATGTCCTTTTCTAGCTATAAAGCAATGTCAGGGACGTCTCTTGCAGCCTTCTTACAGACGCCTCTACACTGCATAATGATAACTGAGCATACGAAGACCACAAAGAAACCGAGATCAAAAGAGTGCAAGTCCGAGATCCAAGTCAAGAGGGTCAAAATTTTTAACAGTTTGTGGCTGAAAGAGATGGTTTATACTGTTAGAATTTGTAGTTTTTTGTACCTGATTAATATTAATTATTATAAGTACTGTATTTTTGCTATTTACAGTTATACTATTGAAAATGGTGGTTGTTTGAACCTGATAAATATGATTAGTTGTACTGTATTGTTATTGTTTGTTGCTATACTGTTATGTGGTTGTTTGTACCTGATTAATATTATAAGAAGTACTGTATTGTTACTGTTTATTGTTACACTTTTAGAATTTGTGGTAGTCAGGTATTTCAAAGCTAGCATCTCATATCTGTACTATTGGCGTTTAATCCTCTAATATTTACTATATTCTAAAATTTGTATTCAACATGAATAACATTTTTCGACACAGTAAGACCATGCTGCCTGACTGATGATGTGTCTAGGACAAGCCCAAGGGTGTTTCTCATCTGATAGAGATAGAGAACCCAAACAGAGTGAAGGCCAAGCCTCAGAAGGTGACTGATCTAGCGGTGGATAAGGGAGCTCAGAGTGCGTCGCTCTCCAGGAGAGAGAGGTGAGCTCTGTTGTACTTATAAAATAAAAATAGAAAGAGTTAATTTCTGTTTTCATATCACAAGGGATAATGTCAGAGACGATCAAGCTGGGTTTTGAACCAATGGCTTCCTGCTTATCAAGCAAGCTTGCTGTTCATTCTGCAAGCCAACTGGTACATAATGTGTATTGATATAATGACACTAGCACCCTATGTTGATCTCAGCAACTCTCTATATACATGTATATAAGCTCTAATTATATAATTCGATAATTTGTTTGACAATAAGCTCTAGAAGGATGATATTTGTCAATCTTTGCTTCTCTCAATATATAATAAATATATATAAATAACTCTTTTAATGGTGATGATGCTTAGAATTGTGGTTGCGAAATGAAAGCAGAAGGAGTATCATAATCAGAAATTAAAAGAAGAATTTCTCCAGCAGTCCTGAGCAACATTTAGCAAGTTGAAGAAAATCATGAGAAGCCTTGATGTCAAACTTGAGATTAAAATAAGAATTTTTAACTTCTGCGTGATACCTGTACCATTCTACGGATGTGAATCGAGGGAATTAACAAAGGCAATGGAAAAGAATTTGAATGCCACCAAAGAAATGGTTGAGGAGAATAGTAAGAATCAGTTACACAGAGCACTTAAGAAATTAATAAATGGTAATCAAAATCATAAGGAAAAGAAAAATGAAATGGACAAGACATGTGCTGTGCATGAAAGAAAACTGAAACCCTCGAAAGTTATTTAACTACAAAGCAGATGGTAAAGGAACAGTGGAAAAACTTGTGGTGGGACATCATAGAGAAATATTTGTCTGGAACCAGCCCTAGGATTATCACATGACACGACTGATTGATTTAGAAAGAACAAATGCAACAAATTCTAATTTCTATAGATGAATGGCTAGCTAAATCCCAGGGACGAGATGAAAAATAATTCAATTGATTGATTAATACAGTGTGTAGATAAGGCAGACTGCAGGGGATTGCTGTGAAACCCTCGATTGCAACAGGTAAAGTGGGCGATGAATGTTTGTTTGATTGCATGATAGATGCAGGAATGTTCTATGAGAATTCCTAGGTAATGATTGTTAAGCTACAAGCAAGGATAAGGGTGATGCTTGAATGAGTGAATGATGACTTGATTAATTGACTGATTGGTGCAGGGAGGAGTTAGAGAAGCAAGCAGCCAAGGACCGCTATGATAAGCTGCATCAAGCGGGTAAGACGGATGAGGCGCGAGCAGATCTGGCACGTCTTGCGTTGATTAGGAAGCAGAGAGAAGAAGCAGCCAAGAAACGAGAGGAGGAGAGAAAAGGTATGTTTGATCGATTTACGACCTATCAGTTGTTTGAATGTTACTGGACCTTTCTAGTATTGTCCGAGTACTGATGATTACCAATATTTTCACTGAATCCTTCATAGTCACGGGTTGAAGTTAGTGAAGTAATATTGGATTTTTTGCTCTGGCCTGGGTGGCAATGTTGTTAGTTGTGTGAGATTTTGATTATGTATGTAGTCAACAGAGTAAAGTATTGGCGTATAGTTTGTCAATCGATCCATGAATCCTCTCGCAGCAATTAGTGCATGGTATAGGACTGCTTTTGAATGTAATCACATATTCAATGTTTGATCGTAAAGATTGAAAGGTGGGTGGCCTGGCGACGTGCTAGAGTAATGCCAACTGCCACATGTGTGCTCAACGCTCGCAAGAAGTGAAATCACGGTTGGAGAGGAACAGTGCTGAATATGGGAGTCGGTGTTAACATATAGTGTGCAGTGGCTTTACATTTTGTGTAGGTCGTGCGTGTAATGTTCAGATTTGCTGCCTGTGTGGCTGCAGTTTTCAACAAACTCTTTTCTATCCATTGCTAAACGTCGAGTTCATTGTGAGCCGATTTTGAACAAAACACACATTGAAGTCATTACGTATAAGTTTATTTGATAGTTAGATAGATAATAGATTCTTAATAGAGATATAAGGGCTTTAACGATAATTTTAATTACTCAATTATTCATTTTATGTAATATGTATACTATTTGTAGCCCAAGAAGATGCCAAGATTGCAGCTGAGAAGAAATTAATTGAGAAAAAGAAAGCAGCGAGCTAACAACTAAGATTAGTTTAACTGTGAAATACTAACAGGTTCTAGGCGCTTGCTATTTTATGGTGACTTAAGATTTGTCGTACGCTTACTCGTAATTAAATATAATATTAAATTAGAATTAAATACAACGTTGGTTTAGCAGTAGCAGAACGAAGTTGACTGTACACTGTTGACTGTTGTGTTGCCATGTTTCAAAGATTTTCAATCCAAATGTGAACACTTTGTATAATGTATAGACAGGTTGTTACACTGTTGTATGGCTCTCTATAGACAGGTTGTTACACTGTTGTATGGCTCTCTATAGACAGGTTGTTACACTGTTGTATGGCTCTCTATTGACCGGGTGTATTTCAGGATTTAATTCTCCAGCCTGGTTTCAAGTATTGTTTGATTCGTATACATGAGCTCATGCTGAAAAAGCTTTTTGGTGTCTATGTATTTCGTGTATGTAGGCCATATAACGAGGCAGTGTAAGCTTTGGTGTAAGTCAATGGAGAGGCAGTGTACACTAAGGTTCAAGTTTTTGATGCAAGCAAAATTGTCTGAAGCTTCGTTCAATCTTTTATTTTTTGGCAGATATTATGCTCTGTTTGACTTCGTGCTCTCGCATATTTGTAGACTATGACTCCATAAACTGACATAAATAATATAATTGTTTAGGTTTTGACTGAGTCGGTGGCTAGTTGGCGTGTTGTTTTACAGCAGAACAGTAAATGGAGGGTTAGAATTCAGTGCTCTTCCGTCACTGACAAGCAATCGATCAGGAAATTTACGTCAAGCTTGTCTTCTTTAGCTTTATGTTACATATAGCATTTACATTTGAACATTTTTCGAATGTATTTATGTATTATTGGTTTTATGGTACGTAATAATTTACTGCACGACTACAAGAGGGATGATGCAACTAAAAGGAATATGCTTATTTCACTAGAGTGGCCTTTCTCTTAAGTTAATGTGTGGTGATGGAGTCCTTCCATGATATCTCTATGTAAAGATACATACAGTATAGAATAGAGATGTGTGCTGCTCGTGCACCGGAGTATGTTTTCTAGTAGCTGAGAAAGAATAAACTGTAAAGACTTGAATTGCTAAGTAATAAAATTAAGCATAAGTTGTTTCAGCTCGGTACCGTAGCTTTAGGTCTGAAAATGTATTCTTGTACTTTGCTGGCTTTCCTGTCTTTGATGTGCCTTTTTACGGCAACTGATGGCAAGCTTTAGCTTTTTAATATAGTGATTGTGTGTTTGTGAAAGTGCATATATACTGCATTAATAATAATAATAATAATAATAAAGGTTTAACACCCGTTTCCTCATCCAGGGATGATGTCAGGGACGTCAATAATAGCAATATGTTAGTAATAGATACAGTTTATATTCTATAGATGATTAAATAAGTACAGCTCCTCTTCATATGCAGTTTTAAGGTAGTTGAATCTGTTTTAGTCTCGACTTCCATTTCATTACAATCCGGTAACAGAATTTTTCAAATCATAGTTTAAGTGCCGGATTGATTTTCTTGGTTAAATATTAATTATTGGCGATCCACCAGTTTGTGATTCGTACATGCTAATAAAATTTATCATAAACTCTATGATGAAGTATTTATTAAAGTATTTACCAGATTGAAGCAATAAAGTTAGTACACTGTTACTATTAAGAATCATCATCATCTTCCCTTAAATCCCAGTTTAACCAGGGTTGGGATATGTTACTATTAAGAATAACATTTAATATCTACATGTAACTGCCTAATGCTGTGGAGATATTGCGAGGCAAGACAGTTAATCATCCACTGCTCCATAGATCCTGTTTCAAAACATACACCCTTCATTTTACTTCCACCACTGAAAATAAATTTGACTGATGCAAAGCTATGGTTGCAAACTCACTAGTCAGGCAGGTCTTAGTAACGAACGATCTGACCTTTTCTTTTTGTCAGTTTGTCGTCAAAAGAGGTCTTGATTTCTACATTGTAATCATCACAGTCGAGCTGTTTTTATCGCCTAGATTTCTCTTTAAAAAATTCAATAACACAAATGAAAACATATATCTAATATATAGATCTAATACGCTTTTTGTATTAAAAACATAAAAACGATAGAGCCAAGCTCTCATGTACCACAACAAATGGTAATGAGAGCATGAGTGTATTCATGAGAACATAAATGTACCTGCAGCCAGACGCATTCTGGATGAGAACCGAATCTGGTGATAGCATATCTGTTACTAAGTATGCTATAAACCTCACTATCCCTCAGTGCTTTACTTAACATATTTTATTTTAACCAATTATGCCAAACACACAAACACAACAACATGCAAAGTAGTCATCTTAACTTCAAACTTCTAAACTAGCATAATAGAAACAGTAACAAGAAAACAAGATCTTAACTAAGCAATTAAGAAGTCGTTAAAAACATGAACATTAATATGATAGGAATGGCATAAAATCATAGATAGAAACCACAAATGAATAACCTTTAAATGTTCTTATTGTAAAATAAGTATTTTTACATGTAAAGATTTTAGTATGGTTATTATAAATTTAATATATCCCGTCCCTAGTTAAACTGGGATTCAAGAGAAGATGATGATGATGTTATTAATTTAATATCCTATGCCAAAAAAGATTTCCTTCTCTGACTAAGGTATAAACATGTACAGTGTATGTACTATTAGCATTATATTACGCTACAAGGATTTAATTGATAGCCGAGTTAATGATTTAAATTTGATTCAGGCTTTAAATGATTTGGACCTGATGTCTTCTTTCTAGGACGTTAACTTGTGAGATTAAGATTATTCATTTAATAAACATCATACACAGATGATACAAACATTATTTCCATGCGTTAGTCTAGACTAAACAAATATCAAAATCAACAAATTAAAAACAAAATAAGAACTAATGCTTTGCCTCACTACTAGGCTGAAGCCTAGTAAGGTTGGTTGGTTTTAATCGCTTAAGGTCCTTTTAACGTCATTTCCTGTATCGAAATCAAGTCAGTGACAAGGCATGCTCTACATTTTACCTGGCACCTACTGATCGGCAATCGGACAACTTTCCTAAAGCCCACCAGCTCAGCCCGAACTATATACTAGAAAAACTCACGGTTAATGAAAATGAAAGTAATGTAACTTGAAATAAAAAAGACATTTTACAGTAATACTGTTTGTTAATAATGATAGAGAAATTAATGCTGGTAAATTTTACGCATAGATTACTATACATCAGTTGATGCCAGCATTATCAAATCTAACAGAACATAACAAAGTACAAAACAAATACAAAATTAAAGCAAAGCACTAGCACCAAAACATGACTAACGACATTTTCTTCACATAATCATTAATACTGACCCCTATTGTCCAATAATTATCATTAAATAATACTGCAAAAGATCCGAACGTGAACTAATCTATTAAGATGTCTTCACTCTATCTTAACTACACAGTTGGTCCCGACAGAGTGTTATGGCTCAGGACAATTCACTACACTACAGTGTAACAACTACGTATGTTAAGTTCACTTACATGCTTGAAATAGATTATATGACCAAATGTCATTGCTATATGCTAAGGTTATCAACTGCTCACACTGTCTAATTGTCTGTGTACTTAATAGTACACTAATACATTAATGTCCCCTAACCTACAATGTCGTTCTTACAGCTTCCTAGTAAGAACGACATTGATCCATAATTAACAAAGCACTGCTTTGTAATTATGTTAAAGAATGACCCTTTTTAGGCCTATCTTAAATAAAAAAAAGCTATCATCTTTAATACAAATGATATTAATGATATAATGTTATTGATGTTGTACATTTTCTATTTAAAACATTTCTCCTTTCAAATATAACGCTAAATTAATGTAGTCACTCTGATAGATTTAGACAACAGTGTATATATATATATATATATATATATATATATATATATATATATATATATATATATATATATATTGTGTATAATGCGAGTGCATACATTTAGCAATAATTCAAAAACCAGAAACGACCACCATTATTAACAGAACTCATTTAAACATACATCAAATTTTACAATGTATAGCTGCTATTAAGTCTTACACTACTAAGCAACAAGTCATTGGACATGCTATTTATACAGCATAAGGTTTCTCATCATCAAAATCATCTTGAATATCACTGCCACACAGTTTCTCTGTCTGCGGTACTGCTGTACATCTTCTACCAGGAGAAACACGGTTGTTCATGGAACCAAAGACTGCATAATTCTGAAAGTTGGGTTTTCCTGCTGAATCAGAAAGGCGAGGAGACAGGCGATTAGACTCAGCAGCAGACCTGCCGAAATCTGAGCAAACATTGCGGCCATTGACACCTGTATCCATGAACCTTGGCGATACACTATGTCCTGTTGCACCAAAATTACCAAAGGGTGAAGAAGTGTTACGTGAACCACCAGTAGAGCTGCCGGGACCAGGTGAAGCTTGACTAACAGTAGAACCGCTGGCATTTGGTGGAGAGGAGTCGAGAATAAATGTAGCGACCACTTTAGGCGCCCAGACGTCAGCTCTGTAGACCGTGCTGCTCTGACCCGTGGCTGCATTGACCTCCGTGCACCTAATCTTGTGCAGTCCTCTTTCGTCTGACTTGACCGTTAGAGATTTCTCTGATGTATTACATATGCCACGGCCACCAGCACCAAAGCTGTCACAGTCCGATGAAGTCTTGATACGCTGCAAAAAGCACCATGACAAAACATTCCATTGTATGTTGTCAGATACAAGTATCGACTCGGGTGATAACGAAGAATTTGTCTGTTGCCGTAAGAGGTGATTGGTAAAAAATTCTTTAAAAACTTGTTAGATTGTACAATTTACAGAGTGAAAAAATAACACAGAATAAATATATAATTGTATATGCTACCAATTATGCATCTTAAGCTGCGGATCTATTAGCCGTACAGTAAACTGACTTATTAAACAAAAACAAATGTGTGGAAGACGCTGATGCCTGCAATCACGTTATCAAGAGTTTCACCACTGTCTACAAAAAGTCTCATGCCAACAATATCATATTGACTGAAATCTATGAATTATCTGCATTTATTCAAAATGTTGATGTATTTATAAAATACAACGAAATTGTGAATAAATGCACATAATTATGTTTGAGCATAACAAGAAACTTGTACCTTAGTAACACAGAGTGCTTCATTCATAGACGAGGCAGTAGAGTCAGTGTCTGTATCAAACTGAGCACAACCGTAGCTAGACACAGATCTGTTGTCTCTAAGAGAACTGCTGGCCACTGAATCAGTCAATCAATCAATCAATCAATCAATCATTCAATCAGAGTATATCTAGTTTCAAACATTCAAGTCTAAAAGAGACAATTCTAAACTTTTTCTGTATATCAATAAACAGAAAGAATCACAATTCCTTTCTTGACTCTTTTTTATATGAAAGCAGCTTATCTTCAAAGTTTAATGGTAATACATTGTGAAACCAGAGAACTAGTAATTTCTAGATGGACTTAGTTCATTTAATACAGTGAATTCAGTCGAACAATTCTTGTGCAACACTGCAGAACATATCGTTACATCAAAATTTATAAAAACAATCCACCAAAACAAGTTGGTTAGTGTCTGCATGTAATTTAATACGTTTTACAAGGATGATTTAGTCAAACCGATTATAAAAAAAGTTAACATATACTCACATATACACAGGCAGATAGATATAATTACATGGTTACAATGTTAATTATACAATACTGTAATTTACACGGGGATAGTGGGATATAGCCATTAATCTTCCATCTTACTTTTACAAACTTATAACACTGATATATACATGTACAAGTACACATGTAGGCTATATGATACACCTATACAGAAATAAGTTTAATTAAAAATTTTACCTGCCCCTCACTTTAAACATTCATAACTAAAATAGCTAAGACATTAGAATTCATTGTGTAAATAGGAGTGAACCTCATCATCAAGAATTCATATGACATATCAATTCTTGTAATTCTTCTTACAAGATGGTTTACATTTGAACATTATAGGAGATATATAAAATTCTTAGCATTATATATCTAGAAACTAATTTTTAATTCCTGTAAGCACAACATTGTATAATTAGAGCAATCTTCAGAGATTATCAAAGGATAGGAAATGCAATAATATAACATAAATGAGTCACACAAATTGGCCTACTTAAAAATGAAGTCTACTAGCTACTAACAACTACACTAGACTAATTTCAACATCTAGTAAAACATTATACTTACACATGTTACCTAATAACGTAACTTACTAGATTTCTTCTTGCTGGTGTCATGTAGAGAATCAGCAAAACTGACAGAGGAGCGACTAGACGACTTAGACAAGGCAAGTTTATCCCTCCTGCTTCCAGTAAGCTTCCCACCTCCACCTAGAGTTCTGTTTCCTCCATTGACCAGCATGCTGGCTGCATTTCTTCCTTCTCCTAACAACTTTTTACGCTTCCCAGATTCGACAAGCTTTTCTTTTCTCTCTTTGATGAGCTTCTCTCTTGTTAAAGCACTCTTTGGTCTTTCAGTTCTTGTTCGGTCACTTTCAGAATACCTAACTCCACCACTCATTTCTCCTGATTGTTTAGAGATGCCTCTACCATTCCTACTGCCTCTACCACTCCTCATATTTCTATCCACTGCGCCTGACTGATTGAACATATTTCTTCCGCCATTCACATTTCTACCGTTGCTCAACGACCCCATGGACTCGTTCGCCCTGTTACCACCACTGAAGTGGTAAACCAGACTGGACACGTTGCCGCTGGGAAAGGTGTACTCTGGGTCTCTCGTCAAAGATTCTGAGGATGATACAAGTATCGAGACAGAACCGTTCAAATCATGAGTCGCAGAGGCTCCAGGAGGAGCAGAAGATTTCCCTCGCGGGGTTAGATCATCACCCGAAGAATCTTTAATGTACAGACCACTGGTGTGTCTGATTGACTGGCCCATGCCACCTGTGCAAAATATGGCGTATGGTATCGAAGGAATTTACAGGTTCTATTACTACCTCGCTGAGACAGTAGTGTCCTGCTATGTTGTTTGACAGCAGATCAATAAATGCAAGGCTCAAATTCAGTCTTCTCCAATCAGTGTCAAAATTTAGTCAGGAAATGGAATTCAAACTAAGCTTCAGTTGTTTTAGCTTTTAAAGTATAGGCAATATATGAGCATAATTTAGTATTGCAATAGCACATATGAAAAATAAGACAGTATTACACAATCAGTGACAAGCCCAAAATAGTTAGCAACGACATGGAATGTTCAATGCTCTAAAGTCAACATTCAGTCACAGAATCTAAGGCAGATCTAAATTTCTTTTTCTCCCTGCTCTTGGAAACAAACTATTTAAACAAAATTTCAAATTAAACATAGAGTTCAGAGTATGTTTGTTGATAAGCAGTGGAAAGATCAACATTCTATCTGTTTTTAGTATTACATAACAATATTTATATGTACTGTGTATTTCATACTGTGTTATATGTGTATTTCCTACTTAACTGTTATTTTGCAAAATTGTAGGCTTCCACAATATAAAAATTTATTTTTACATCAAACCCAATCAGGACTGAAAATGGAAATTAGACTAAAGACAGACCTGACTCGTATATTCCAGTGCTGTGTAGCTGCAGATGAGAAAGTCTGTTGTTGGCCACGTCTGAACCGCAAAGATCATCGTCATAATAACCGTCCTTAATTGACGAAGCACTGCTACTGATCCCAGAAAGGTTGTCCACGGTCTTCTTCGATTAAGAAATCAATTAGTCATTTAATTAATAAATGAATCGATAAATGAATCAAAGTCTTCAACAAATTTAAAACATTTGATTGGTGAACTGATTCCTGAGAGGCTATCTGTGTGCTCATCTATTAACCAATTAATTAACCAATCGATCAATAAAAATCAATCAGTAACAAATTCTGAACATTTGTTGGATGAAACAGAGGTAAAATATTGTACAAGACTGTGCAATGATTTCTTCAATCAATCAATCAATAAATCAATCAATCAATGGATAAGAGAAACTTACCAAGATCTACTATTGATCCCTGAGTGTCATTGATCCATCACTGATAATATTTGTCAACCTTGATAGTTAGTTAATCAGTGATATTATTAATTTGTCTAGTGTCCTTATCAATCAATAATTCAATCAATCAACCAAACAATAAACCAGTTAGTCAGCGAGTCAATTACTTAACAAAACTCAACCAATCGCTTAATCCAATCCAACCAACTCTCCTACTACACTATTGTGTTCTCTATTCCCCATTTGTTGCCAATAACAAATTGTTATGTAAAGTGCATAAAATGTGCAGTTTACTTTCTTATCTACAAAAGATCGTGCATATGAAAAACCTAGAAACTTTGATAGACAAATACAACTAAATACAGCCACAGCACATAGTTGAGGTAGACAGCAAGAAACAATCTCAAATTTTCATCTTCACCTCCTGAAAGCTCATTTTATAAAATATGCAAAAATATGAGTGCAACATTTCAAATACACTCGATGTCAATAATTTTTTTATTTTGATAAAGATCAAGCAGATGACCTTCATAACATGAATTCAAACCTCATTATCATCATCATCATGTCCATCAGCTCTACTACTCCTCAGCCTCTCACGACTGAAGCTCCTCTCTCTGCCAGCCTCCTGCCTATCAGAGCTCTTAGCTCTCTCCTGTCTTATCCAGCCTGGTGGTGGTGGTGGGTAGACCAAATTAGACAAAGAGGTACTGGCTGATAGATCATAGCGGCCATGTTTCTTAATGCTCACATCAGACGTTAAACTATTGGACGACACTGCTCCTAAACAATGCATTAACGTACAATATTTTATACATTTGAAATCTAAGCGTAGTTTTGCATCAGCTCAATTTAATTAAAGGGAAATTTAAAAACAATTGGGACTATTGAATAAGACAGCGTTTTATTAGATCTCTGTAAAATCTGATTCAAATTACAGCACCATAAAAAAACTGGTTAAATATCATGAGTGACCTGGAATATGAGAAATACAAAACTTGGAGCATGTTAAAGCTAGACAATATACAATGATAAAATTACGCAAAACATAAAGATAATTAAGTGCACAGACCTGAAAGAACTCTGGCTGTAGAGACTTTTCTAGATTGCTCTTCATTACGCCTTGGTGACTTAGCATCATCGATGTCTGCATAGAGGTTGGACTCGGATTTGCTGGACTGATGACTTAGCTGTACTACCGTACCAAGTTGTTTTAGCTTTTGGTTAACTCGAGTCCCATCAAACCTTTCAGAGCTTTGTTTTTCTGCTCTATTATCAAAGATCTGTCTCAGCTCCTTCGTACTTAATTGTCTTGTAGGTTGTTCAATCTGGTCAACATCTTTAACGAAATCAATTTCGTTATTCTGACCATCACCCGCTCTAGAACTTGCCCGATCTGTGTTATCATCGAAGCCACTCAATTGTCTATGAATTTCACTAGACATGCCCTGAGACTGGTTTACTGTGCCAATTTGGTTACGCAGAACTCTATGGCCGGCATAACCACTATCACTCAAGACTTGCTGGATGTTCCGTACAGTGTGAGGCTCTGGAACCCTGGCTGGACAATTGAATTCACCAGGTTGCTGTGGCAGACTGATTCCGAGTGACGAAGGGTCAGCGAGATAGGAGTTATCTATAGAGCGAGGAGTGTCAAGTGAAGAAAGGGGAGAGGTCCATCCCTCTCTCTCGTCCAGCACTTCATGAAGACCTTTCATGATAGACTCCCTTACAAATCTACTTGCTTCTACACTCATAAATAAATACAAATGTACATGTGTGAACACATATGTAGAGGGAGATAGGAAAGTCCTAAAAAAATCTCAATGGCTTTGCCCAAAATCAAAACTATTTTTAAAGTAATGCAGCACAGATTTTTACTATTTTTTCTGACAAATGTGCCGTTTAAACAAATTAATCAAATTTATGTGCAATCCTATGAAGCTTCGATCAGAGCGATATCGTCGCCGAAAGTCGCTTTTGCATACTATGAACGAGATGTCGCTCGGCATCTGAGCTGATTTCAGCTACATGTGAGGAACTATCTCTTGTCGAGATCGGGCGGATAATGTCACCGTTAGATTAAAACAAAGTCGTCGCCAGGAGGCTGACTTTCAACCGTCGCAGGTGGCTCCAGCCAGTAGGAGAGCGCGAAATCCGCGCAAACGTTTTGAATTCTTGGAAATATAACATAACAGGCTCAAGATAAAGTTGAGAATAGAAAAGTTTCATAAGATGCAAGAAGCAGATTTTTAGTTATCTCGGGGATAAAGTCAAATGGTAGAGATTGATATCGGCGAGAATATCTTTCCGTTTATAAAATCGGGTATTAGTCTCTAATTTAGATTGTGAGATACTGATTGACAATAAATCTTCAGAATTCATATGAAGAGATATTTTAAACTATCTTAAAGCTTACAAAAACGCCCCTACAAACTTCAATGGAAATCTTAAATATCAATCAATCAATAAGAATTTAATGTCTGGTTCCTCGCCATAAGGCAATATCAGGGACGTCTTATATCTAACTATCTCATACAACACACTAAATATCTCATCCATATGTAGAATATCTGAAGAAACTTTATTACATCATCGAGCAGTTTAAGAAGTCAACTACACCACAAACATCAATTAATGATCACATTTCTCCAACCGTAGTTCTCAGCAAGAACTGCATCAGGTGGATTGTGATCAGAAGGGCTAAGCCTAAATGTACTCTGGCATGTAAATATTATTAGCAGATGACTTTGCTACTAAATATCTACATTAACTTTTACAGAACTTGCACAGGAAGAGAAGATGTGAAGAGCTACTTTAACTGCAAAAATAGGCAAAGAAAAGCTTGGATTAGTACCAAATGAAAATTTAGGGAGCAAAGACTTTAGATATTTTAGATCTGAAGAAATTGATATTGGGATTACCAGAGGAAGTGCGAGATGGTATTTCCTGTTTTCTGCTCTTCTCATTACCCACTGGCTTCAACATCAACTGAGCGCTGTACCCATCCATCAAGCCAGGTATTATAATTAAATCAATTGTAAAATTATTGAGGTAAAAATGAATTTGCTTAATGTTCATAATTAATATTTAAATAAATTAAATAAATTATACTGATTCCATCTCAATGCTTCAAAGTAATTGACGAATACTGTTCAACACATAGTCGATGGTAGCACTGGAAGGAATGTACCAAAATCAGTCCAATTGAGTGCAAATAACTTGTCTTTAACTTGTCTTGTCTATTTACCAAATTCATAAAATCAGCCAAACGTGTACTGAAATATGTGCTGAAGTGAAGAATAGATCAGGCCTACATCAGGCCTGCAATACACATATATATATGTATATTATGAAATAAAATGTAGAATTGCATAGGCAAAGAGGCTTTTGGAAAAAGAAAAGAACTACTAACAAAAGGCATTGGGAAAAACACAAAGATAAAGATTGTGAAAATGTTGATGGGGTCGACACTTCTGTACGGATGAGAAATGTGGACATGTGAAAGAAAGAAGATATGAGGAAACTAGAGGCTTTCGAAAAGTGGTTATAGATAAGGATGGAAAAGATTAGTTGGACTGACAAAATTACAAATGAAGAAGTTCTTGAAAGAATCGGTACAGATAGACAGTCAATAAATGTGATAAGAAATTTAAAGAAGCTGGATAAGACATTTTATAACGGGGGGTGGTGGTGGTTTGCTAAAGGTATAACAGAGGGAGGAATGCAAGGGAAAAGAGTTAGAGGAAGACCAAGACATGGGATGCTGGGAGATCTGATATCAAATCCATACATAGAGACGAAAAGGAAGGCCGAGGATAGAAATGGTTGGAAGAGTTATGGACCTGCCATTCGACAGTGCACTAGAAGAGGAAGATGGTATATTTTATTTATTTATTTGCAGATGACAGTCATTACCAAAATAGATAAAATAGGCTTCACTTACAGGAAGCAAAGGGCTGATCTAAGGAATAATTACAAAAGAGAATAGAAGAGAATTTCAGGGATGTGCAGTAATCTCTGGATAGCAGGAGAAAGCGTTAGCAGCTTGAAGAATGTTAGTTATCTCAATGACTATTTAACTTCACGGTTCACGGTTAAAGGTTCACGGCTATTTTAAAAGCTAAAGATACAAAACTTTTCATCTCCAATCATTTGAGATATTGCAAGAAAAGATGATAATGAACTTCATGTTACTAATAACGATAATACTAATAATGAACGTAGTTAAAAATTAATGTATTTTTCAACTTCTATAGTTAAGACTTTGCAAATCATTTAGAGCAATCAATTGGATTCTACACTGCTATGTACTCATTCATGATATATACAAAATATTATAAATATATGATAGATAATTATTACTACATGAAACTACATAACACCAGATAGCAATCAATAAGATACTGATCTACAGAAATTTTATAATAACATCTGACATCGCTTTCGAGTGAGGAAACTGACGTTAACATTAGTTTTACCAGCTTTTACTTGCCTCGATTTACAAGCCTGAAGATCACTTAGATCTCCCATTGCATTCCTAACTCCACCTCCTACCATACCTTCCTGTTTTACTTCCTCAGTAACAGGAAGCTTGCTTCTTGAAACTCTTTTCTTACCCGCTTCACCTCCAAATCCCTCCACATACCGCCTGTAAGCATCCGCTCCCCCGCCACCTGGGACAAATAGATCCCATGGAACTGGAGATTTCTCGTTGATTTGAAGACTGCTGCACTGGTTTCGTAGAGCGTCTGTCACAAACTATCGTACAGAAAAAGTTAAAAAGAAAATAAAAAAAGATAAATTAGATGATAAACTAAATAGACAGTCTCTCTCTCTCTCTCTCTTAGTGTACTGCCTATAAGTAGATCCATGACATAACGCCTCCAATCGTCTCTGTCTTCCAATTTCATCTTCTTGTGGATGCCAAGTCTACATGTGAGTGGACTTTTAAATCATCTAACATTCCTAATCTCAGTGTGCTTCTGCTTCGCTTTCCTTCCATTCTAACTTCTATAGACTCTTTTAGTGAACTGTCTCTTCTTATAATGTTTCCTATCCAGCACTTCTTCCTTTTCTTAATGCATTTATAAACTGTCTATCTGAACCAACTCTCTCCAGCGCTTCTCTATCTGTAACTTTTGGATCCAGATGCTCTTTTCTAGTCTCCATACCCACGTTCCAATGCTGCTAGTTTCTAACTGGTGCCTTCCCTAGCTTCAAGTGTTCCTGGCTTCTTCCACTTGTAGCGCCTTCACTTTTCATGTGTGACCCAAATGCTTGTTACCACTAATCTCATTCTGCTGCAGAAATCTACCAGTTTTTGTCCTCTCTTATTTCTCTTTCACACACAAAATTCTCCAATTTCATTTCCCTCTCTTCCTTCACCAACCACTTCGTTGTAATCCTCCATACCTAGCACCAGATTTGTTGTTTCTCCTGTTAATCATTTCTTCTAATTTTTCATATATCACTTCAAGTTCCTCATCCTCTGAAGCTGATGTAGGTATATAGACATGGATAGGCTAAAGCTGGATCTGCTTTGATCTGCACTACTATCTGTCTGTCGCCCCTCATACGAACCTCTGCTACGCTTTCATTTAAAGTTCTATCTAATATTATCACCACACCCTTCTCTCTTTTCTCACCTTCAGAGTATATGACACTCTACCAATCACTTATAAAATCTCCAGCGCCCAACTCATCCCTAACATATGTATTTTCCATTTATTCATTTCCCTCTTTACATCATCTAACTTCACATTTTCAAATTCCATGCTCCCACATTTATCCTTCTGGAATCATGGAATGTCCTCCGTAAGGTATATCCATGAGGCAACCTTGGTGCCGACTGGATGCACAGTTCTTAACACACAGTGCCTCCCCATTTATAGGGTGCACGGGACTGGTGGCTTTCATTAGTGATGTGAAGCACCATTATACTCAGGGGGTTACTCTTTTGACGAGGTGGGCCTCTATGCCTTCTTCAAATAACACATTACAAATGTTGGCATTAATGAGCCATCAAATGCACAGATATGAGAGAGGGCCATATTCTGCTTTATTTCACAAAGCAAAAATGGATTCACTAAACTCTGCGTTTAAATGATTATTTTAAACTATTAATTAATTGAACCAAACTAATTTTATAAATGAATGATAGATATTATCAAATTATTATGGTACACGATCTCAAAGGTTAAGTTGAAGGCTGACTACTTTTAATATTTGCCTTTAAGTTCTTTCTGCTATTTCATCAGTGATCTGATGACAAAACATAGAGAACAATAATTTAAGAATGATTGTTCTACCAAATAAAATCTCTCTCTCTCTCTCGCTCCCTCTCTCTAGTGTTCTGTAATGTTGAAGGTCCAAGTTTTTCATTCTCCGAGAAGGTTGTCACGCTCCATAAAGAGCACACCATAGATCAACAAGTTAAACTATCCACAAACAGCAAAACCTTATCCATACCTTATGCAGCTTAAAGTTTAAAAAAATTGGGACTTCTTAGATCATTTTGCCTTTAACAGTTCTTGTTTAGTCGCCTATTACATTGTGTGCAATTAACTGTTGATCTATTCTTCAAAGTACTGGACACAAGACAGGAAATACTATACTACAGAATCCTATAATTACAAATAATTAATTACTACTTTCAAATACTACATACATTATATAGTTGAAAAAAATCCTTAAGCAGCTTATCATGCTCAAAAATCAAAAAGATATATTATACTGACGTAACACAGTTTGGTGTTGCCCGTAGAGTTTTCAATAGCTCGAGTTCTTGTTTCACCAGCAGGCACGGTTGTAGTCGCAGCTGTTAGCAAGCTGTCACCCACTCTCCACAGGTTGCTCTTAATACCTGATGCACCTAGCGAGTTATCAGCAGATGCCAAGGGAAAGCTAATGTTCACCCCCAAGCTTGAACCCTCAGTGAGGCTAACATGTTCTCTTGTTGCTTGACGACTAGACTTCAACGTCAGAATTGATTGCCTGAGCTTATGCTAAACACAACGCAATACAATTAAACAATCTAATACGATGCTGTATATAATAAGATCGAGTTTAGTCCTAAACTGCACATGTTGACTAAGAGCAAGAACTAAGAAAGTCAACGAGAAACCACCAGAGAAGCTATATTATTTAAAAGATTTACATTTAGGTGTGGATAAGGTATAACCATTTTTGACGAATTAACTCGTCAATCGATAGTGATCATCATAGAGCAGATGGTGATAGGAATATGTAACTGGGACCGACTATTTTGGTAGCACTCAAAAGGGAGAGAGAGAAGATAAAGTTGACTATTAAACAACAATAATATATAACATATCACAGTAGAAAGGAAAGAACAACAGAGAAATACAAAACGCAAAAAGACAGACCCAAAACATCTAATTACAAATTAAATAGCAGCAGAAAATGAGGACAAGAAAGCCGTGATAAACAGTATAAAGTACAAAAATGAGTCAAAAAATACAGCGCAAATAAAGAGGAAACGCTACGCTTAAGACACGCAGGCTAATTAAAACTAAACTGACATCCTATTAGCTGACATGTTTTTGAGACCTAAACTGATGCTAAATTAGGTGTAAGTGCTTTAGTTCCCTAGATAAACTTAACTATAATTTTTCATTAGTAAATTGTTAAATTAATGTTTTAATAATATTCAAACCTATAAAAAGAGCGTAGTCATTGCTGTTTTTCATAATAAATTAAGATACAGTCTAAACATTCAGATACTACCTATTCCATTATTCTAAGTCCTGTGATACCTTAATGAAATATTTCTATAGGTATTTAGACTAAAATAACATAACGGCACACTGGGTCAGGAAGCACAGATGCTTGTTCAAGGCCCATTTCCTTTTTCCTCTCCATGGCTATTAGTAATCGTTAATAGTTAATAATTGACCCAGATTTTACTCTCACACAACAAAAATCTAGTATATTAAAGCTTACATTAAGCAATTACACTACATGTAGTTTTACATATAAATCTAAAATAGGTTTATTATGAGATCTGAGCAATAGTCAAACCTCCTCAGCTCTGCTCTGATAAGACTTGACAAGCTCTTTGATGCTGACATCACCCTTCATGCCTGTCGTTGTTTTGTCGAGGTCAATGGATGCAGTGGTTGTGTTAGCTGAGGCAGGGTGGGAGGACCCGGGTGGTGGAGTAGATCTAGCTGGGGGGTGATTAAAGCCTTCACTAGCACACAGAGTGTTCTGATGACTGTATGTCACGGGCATCAGTCGTTCTGTGCCATCACTCTCTAGTATAGAGTCCGATCTATAGTCACTCAATCAATCAATCAACTTCATAATACTAATAATACATATTTCATAATATAAATTTCATAATAACTTTGTATTAACTTCATAATAAATTAGCACGCCGGGTGCTTTGATGGAAGTTGATAGTATTAGTAGTTCAGTGTCATCTTTCTTCAGTAGAATTCTAGTCATGTTATTCATTCAATAGTACACCTTTATCTAATCATGTGCTCAACAGAATTATTACCAGTACAACCTTTATCTAATCATGTCTAATCATGTGTCTAATCATGTGATCAACAGAATTATCACTAGTACACCTTTATCTAATCATGTGATCAACAGAATTATCACAAGTACAACCTTTATCTAATCATGTGCTCAACAGAATTATCACTAGTACAACCTTTATCTAATCATGTGCTCAACAGAATTGTCACTAGTACAACCTTTATCTAATCATGTGCTCAACAGAGTTATCACTAGCACAACCTTTATCTAATCACGTGCTCAACAGAATTGTCACTAGTACAACCTTTATCTAATCATGTGCTCGACAGAGTTATCACTAGCACAACCTTTATCTAATCATGTCTAATCATGTGTCTAATCATGCGATCAACAGAATTACCTCTTGTACAACTGTTTTCTAATCATGCGATCTATAATTATAATAATGATAATTATTATAATAATAATAAATAATAATAATTATCACAAACTGTACAACCTGTATCTAATCATATGACCAATTGAGATATCACTAGTACAATCGTCCAAACATACAACCCCTAATCTAATCATGCTCAACATAATTACCAGTAATAGAGCCAGCATCTAATAACATGATCAACAGAAGTAATAGTAGTAGTAGTATCCTATCATATTTAAATACAAAGCAGACAACAAAACAACAGAGGGAAGATCTAAAAACAGATGAAACTCTGCCTCGAAGAAGACAAAAGAATAAATATCGAGGAAATGGCAAAGAATTTGAGTTTTATGACAGAACATCATAGAGAAATCTTTGGCTGGAACCAGTCCTAGGATGACCACATGACATTACAACCTGTATCTAATCATTTGATCAGCAGAGTTATTGTGTTTCTGTAGCTCCACTCTTCTATCTCTAACAGAGGTTCTGTAAGCAGCCACTGGACCCCTACCCAGACCCCCCAACAAGCTCAGAGCCTCATCCTGGCCCACCTGTACACTCATGTCCCCAACCTGCCCCACCGTGGAGTCATCCACCACAGTGGGGGTACTGTAGGACAGTGGGCTGATCATGTGACTCAGTATAGGAGCGGTGGAGGGAGAGAGAAGAGAGGGAGGTGGGTGGTTAGGTAAAGGTGGGGGGATGGCTGCCGGTGAGAGACACTGCGAGGCATTCAGCGGCGAGGCTGTTCTTCTGATCAATCAATCAAATCAACATTCATTTAATAATTTATTAGTTAGAATTCTGTAAACATATTAACATTTCCTTATTATCGATTAGTTATCAAATCATCCAGCATCCTCTCAGTCTTCCTCTAACTTTCCTTCCTTGGTAAGTTTCATGACGACCCAAAAATTAAATAAGTTTCATGATGACACAAAAATTAACACTCAAATGGAATAATGAAAGCATGACTCATGATGACTATAAAAAAGCTTACACTCACAAAGACTAATGACAGGTTGATTCATGACGACTAGACACAAAGCTTACACTCACATGGACTAAAGAAAGTATGGCTTATAATGACTATAGACAAAGCCTACACTCACAAGGACTAATGAAAGCATGACTCTTGATGACAATATGGACAACTTACTTATGATGACTAAAGACAAAGCTTACACTCATAAGGACTAATGACTGCATGAATCATGATGACTACACACAAAGTTTACACTGAAATGGACTAATGAAAGCATGATGACTGGAGCCAGTGCCGATGTTGGTTAGTAATTCGACCTCGGATCAGTATGTTCGGGGTTCAAATCCAGGGCTGGCCCCTCATTGACATCTTTTTTGGCTGAGGAAACTGACGTTAACATTAGCTTTAGCTTTATTCATGATGCCTATAGACAAAGTTAGCACGTACATAGACTTGTGGAAACACGGCTCATGATGACTGGCAGGTTTGACACTCAACACAAATCCTCTCGTTTGCTTCTCAGTTCTCAGCTGATCAGCACTGCGAGCAACCTCTCTATCCAAGCTCTGAGCTCTTCTCTCTCTCCTCATCAAATCCACTGAAGCTCCTGAGCCTGATGGTAATCTTACACCAGTAACTACTAGATTAGCTTCACAAAGTCTTGCTTTCTCCATAGTTATGCTTTCTCTCTGTTCTGCTGTACATGTACTTACATCTTGCCCATGCCGCAGCGCAGCTCTGGTTCCAACTCCTAATCCGGTAGCTCCCCTCAGAGTTCCTGGCTCTAAGGTTTTTCTACTCTCTCTCTGCCCTGCTGCAGTAGTTCTTGAATCAGCCACCAGTTGTACCTCTCCAACAGTTTGTCCTCTAAGTCCTCTTCCATCATGATCACACTGCAAACTGCAAGAGGGAATATACTCTGTCATACGCCTGTGACTGACCTTCTCTTTCCAGTCCAATGTATTGAGCAACTCATCAACCTTCAATGGTTGAGTCAGGGATACATTGAATGCTCTTTTAGAACTTATTTGACCATCAGCACTAATTCTCTGTATAAGATCATCATGACCTAGCTGTGTTTTATTAGCAGACATATTCCTAGAACAGGTTAGTATGTTACTCCACCATGGCTGTTGAGATTGCACTTTACTCTCAGATCCAGCCTGCACCTCAAATGAATTTCTACTGCTACCATTGGCAATTCTAGTACCAGTTGACATTGTTGCGCTCGAGTTGTTACAGATCCTTTCTGGCAATTTCAATGAATCAGTATTTGAACCAGTTTCCACATATTTTGTCTGCACACTGGCATCGCATGAAATTTTAGTCCTACCACCAACACACGCTGATGCAGGGAAACCCTCGTCCTTTCTGAGAGTCTTGTAGCTTTGAAAAGTACGAGTATCTGGGAATATTGTATCTCTAAACTTATCATTGCTGGTCTGAATTACTGTATTAGCTTTAGTATTATCTTGTGCTCTTCCACCCACACACAGAGACAAATTCTTACTCCTCACTCGTGCCACTTCAAATTCATTGTCAATGTTCACTTCGCTATCCCGCTCATTAGATTCGCGAGCATGCTTATTGCTCCAGATATTCGCTGGCAGTGTAACATTACCATTTTGCTTTTTAAAACTTCCACCAGATACTGCAGGTCGTATGGTAAATGTTCCAGCTGGGAGAGTTTTTGAAGAAGTACGTTTAGGTGGCACGGGAGAGTTTGTATGGAATACCAAAGACAGTGCAAGATTAGAGGGTTGATGAACTAGGTCAACAGAACCCGGTCCTGATTGAATCAGTTGTTGATGTGAATGTGATGCGCTGGATGATACACGTGACGCCACATTTCTAGCACTTGATTTGTCCTCTGAATCTGAATGGCTGCAGACAATACAATGATGCATCAGATAGATTTTTTTCATACTCTCATATAATACTATCATTATTGCTCATTAAAGGTATTTAACATTTGAATTCACTTATTTTCAAGAGTACATAGCAAGGATAATAATATATTCAAAAAACTTAAACATGATTAGCCTACAACTAGTTATGATGCAGTAGATATCCTTAGAAGTAAATGTTCATTTTTGTTACCCACTACATACTAATTGTAGAAATACTAATCCATTTTAAAGAGATATTTAATATTTTCTTATTTCACGAACGACTCTATAACTGCCAAGAGGTGGATTAAAAGGCCATTACAAATATTGCTATAGTAACTGAATCCTACTGAAACAGAAATATTACACGAAACAGTTTCGTATGGTCAGAACACTGCTGCACATTCAAATTTCAAAGAGATTCTTTCTCTAGTAGCAGTGTAAACCAGTAAATACAAAACTTAAAACTCTTCTAATAAACTCTTAATCAAAAAATCTAATTTCCATATTACTAAGCCCGCCTTGATCAGCAAATTACTTACACCTCGGAGGAGAGTTAAACTAACGATCAGAAATTTTGATATTCACCAACAAATGTTGCGTGTTTATGAACTACAAGGTCACTCATAAAATTATTACCGCTCATCCAATGACAGCGCTGTCCTTCAGGCTGATCAGTTAATTAGCTTACTATGCAAAGAAAACTAGAACATTACTTCTTATTCGGCAGTTTAGCTAATTCGCAATGTAAACCTCCATAAAGAGAGGTGCAGCTACGCATCACCTTAAACCACGATTCAAGCTTACAGAATACCAAATTGCGACTAATCCGTAGTTTGCACTATTGTCGAGGTTTAAACAGCAGCAGCCACAAGTATTCCTGAAGAGTAGTCACAACAACAGAAGGGTACAAGATTTTAGCAGAAAAATCGAAGTAGTTAGAGCACAGAGCACATAACCATCATAAAGGAAGTTAAGCAGCATTGGGCTCAGTTAGTACTAAAATAGACAATCATTTTCAAAAACTGAGTGCTGACAGAATTGAATAAAAATTTCAGAGTGTTGGACGATTATTTTTAATTCGCGCTGCCTGCTTTTACTACACTGCAATGCACTGGTTATATAGTCAAAGATAAAACTATTACTATAATCTAGGATAGAAGAAAATAATGAAAACTTCCAAAATAGAAAGCAAAAACGTAAGCAAGGAAACTGCATCATATAAAAATGTCTCACAGGTAACCAAAAGAAAATAAAAAAAGTTAGATACCGTTGAATAGATTGAGTAGATTTATCTCTGACAGCCGCCTTTAGTTCAGTGAGCGAAGCACCAAACCTTGCCCTGCTCTCATTTAGCTCCTGCTCCTGTCTGCTCATCTCTCTAACATTAGTGGTATTGCAATCAGATCCAAACACATCTCCGCTCCTTCCATCTCTCGCTGCTGCTCGACTTAAACTGTCCTGCTTGATGGCAGAATGGATGCTAGATTTTCTGTTTCCAAAGATTTGATTCCCTCTGTTAGAGAAAGTCTCAGAAATGTTATCCGCGGCTAATGTACCAACATGTGGCTTATTCGAGTCGGTAGCAGACTGGTGGCTGATATTAGCGTCATGAGCATTGTGCTGCTCATTTCCTGACATTGAACCAGTATTGCTTCTACTCTCTAAAGCTGCCTTACTACTCCCACTCTTCTCTAGATTCTTGTCAGCTTCTTCTGCTCTGGAGACATGCGAGCTAGAGCCAGTTGAAATAGTTGATCCTTTCTTGTCTACAGATCTGTGGTACAGAAGAAATCAATCAAATAAGAAATCCACTGTCATATATACCTAAAATGTTAAAAATTGATGAAAAGATTTAATACCAGAAATATTGATATTCAGATATAGCAAATCAATTGTAGGTAGAAACACTAAATTATTGGAGAATACATGTACACACTACTTACTAATAAAGTATAAAGATGCAACCAGTTAAATATTGAAAATATTTAAAATATTTATATACCTACAGCAGTGTATGTATAGAAACGTATTAGGACGTGATACATTTAGCAGTAATTAGATAAGCAAACAAGCAATATTAAAGTGGTAACCATAAAAATAGCTGCCATGCAGGTAATATTCAGCAAAACTCAACTCAAGTCTGAATTAAGCAAATTTCTATAACATTAGCCTACTGAGTACCATAAAACCGTTGGTAGCCATACAATAGGTAATTTTCAAATCAAGAACTACTCTAATGGCCAGACACTGGTAAGTAAAAACTCAAAATTAAAGAAAACTTTAGTGTGTGGAAAAAGAAAAAGACTCATATGTAGTATCTAATTAAATAGTACAATTGATCATTGTATTTAATTGTAAGAAATTAATTTGATTAAAATAAATCTATAGTGGACTGATTAATATTGACTAAGTATAAAACTAATAGTCTGCCCCATACAGTTTAAAAGCAGAAAGGTCCTTAAGCTATGAGAAGTATAGATAACTAGGTACAATTATAAATAATTCTAACTGCAAGGCTTTGAAGGATCAATAGCTCATTTAGAATAGAGCTGATGTATTCAGAAATTATAATTAATAAATACACTTGCTTACCAACAGCGTATCTCACAATAGCAAATTCTTTCAATAATAATCACAATAAAAATCATCTTTCAACATGGCATTCAATTAAAAGTTAGCACCCCAGCTTAATATAAAACATGAATAATAAAGCAAATGATCTATAAGCTTGCGAGTAGCAAATGCAGGCTAGTTATATAGATGCCTAAAACTGTAATGCTGTGCTATAAACTAAAGAAATTTGATAACTAACTATAGATGCAGTGTTGTAGGGTTTGATGGATAGAGTGATATATAATGAAACCTTTATAATAATAAATGATGAATACTCTTAGAGCATGGTACACTACACAAGCTAGATAATTACCTCTATGTAATATTCATATAAGCTTTGGTATAGAAGTTGAGCAGGGATTTGTATTAGCTAGATTATAATTATTAGCTCTACAAAATATTCTTATAAACATTAGCATAGAAGTTGGGCATGGATTTTATAAGTAGCTAGCTAATAACCTGTACGTATTATCTTATATGCATTGGCATAGAAGTTAAGCAGGGATTTTTTAAGTAGCTAGATAATAACCTGTACGTAATATTCTTATAAGCATTGGCATAGAAGTTGGGTAGGGATTTTTTAAGTGTTGCACGCTGAAAGTTGACACTATGATCTCGTGAATCAGACTGCAAAGACTTCTCAGCGCTCCCTCCAATGAACAGCTCCGACTCTCTCTGAAGCTCCTCAGCGAATGGCGAGAGACACTGAGGCATCAGCCCTACATCACACTCATCCCAACCTGGGTCTTTGTTTGCAGTGTCCAACTCTTTACTACATAAATATGACAAAAAGTTCAGGTTTCGACTTCTACTGAAGGTACACATTACATGGTTAACAATCTTATTCTATCCCAATTGTCTCTTATATTTCTTAAAATTTAATCAAATGTGTCTATTTCATATTATACAATATCATCCATTCGTATTAATTCTACCCTAACAGTGTTCTACAAACTACTCTCTATAAGTCAGAAATGAAACAAATAAAAATATATTTGTTTGCAGTTAACGTGTAGCACGTACACAATGTAGCTTACCAAAATTACCTGATAATTATTCAACCAAAATGAAACTTTCACACAATGATTTTCTTCAATTACATATCTTTACTTGATCATGACTAGCAAATCGAGAACCTACCTTCCTCTTTCTGGACTCTCAGGCTCAGCCACAAGTACACTCTCCCTACGCCGCTGTGGGGACAGGAAGTTCTTCAACATCTGTCTAGTAGTGGTATCATGAGCCTTTCTCCCTCCTCTGCTACCATTAGTTCCTCCATCACCACCTTCACTGTATCTTCCTTTGACTACGACAGTAGAATCACTATCTGTCACTGAAGCCATCAGTTCATTCTGCTTGACAGGAGATACTAGTTCCTCAAAGAAAGCTTTCTTCCTGGGATTTCTAATGAAATCATACACCCCACTACTGCTGCTCTTACCATCGTCTTCCCCCTTACTCTCTGAGTTATCGCTTAGTTTGCTGTTGGCAATAGCTTGGTTGGAAATAGACACTGTGAGACAATGTGGCTCTATAGGCTCCAACCTAAGGAGTCGCTGATTTGAGAAATCTATTGTTACATTCTGCTGATTACTAGCTCTAGATATCCCATCTCTAGAACTTTCACTAGAATCTCTGTCAGATCGTTTGGTTTTCTCTAATTCACGATATCTACGAGGCTCAACAGTCACTGCTTTATTGTCTGTTGCTTTACTCTGCAAATCTCTCTCAAATATCTCACCTTCTGATTTTCCAGTAAAATTTTGACTTAATTTTGGACTTTCTAGGGATAGTAGTGATTTCTTAGAGGCCTGGCCTCCATGGTTAACTGACACACAATCCTTTTCATTGAACCTAACGCCCAGAACAGACGTCTGACTGTGTGATTCTTGTAGGGAAGATTTCTCTGTTGATTCAGATGATTTTGTAGCAGATAACTGGCAGTCTTTGTGAGATCTATCTGAGCTGTCACTAGTTTTAAACAACTTGTCGACAGATATCTGAGAAGTCCTGTCAGACTTGAATGATTTGTCACCACGAGACATACAAGAGTTAGAGTCAGATGACTTCTCACCAGACACTTCAGAATTACAGCCAGTGTGAGATGATTTATCAGCGGATCTAGAGGTGCCTGAGTTTGATTGACTGGACTCCCTGGCAGTAGAGACCGCTGAAGAACTGGATTGTTCTGGAATACTGATATTCATCTTATTACCATGCGATTCTCCTTTAGTCATAACAACTTCATGAGCCGGAGCAGTTTCAGGAGCTGTAGGTGCAATAGGGGAAGAGGTTGGAGTATTTCTTTTGCGGGGAACTGGAACAGTAGCATTATGTCTACAAACAGAAAAATGAGATATGTTAATCAATGCTAGTCCACCGCCTAGTAATTAGGTTTTACATACTATAAGACAGAATCGAATCACATAACGATCTTCTTCTAGTGTACTGCCTAATGGAAGGTTCATAACCTATAACTCCTCCAACCAATTCTATCCTCAGCCTTCCTTTTCATCTCTATATATGAATTTGTGGTAAGCAAAAGACAGAGAAGAGTGGAGGCATTATAAACCATGGCAGTGCATTAAGAGAGATATGAATTTTTTATCAGATCATCCAGCATCCCATGTCTCGGTCTTCCGCTAACTAGTTAGTGGTGAGATACAACATTCCTGTTTCACCCCCGTCCTATTTAACCCTCCTCAGAAAACTCTTGCTGGATTTTGACTACTGCTTTCTGATTCATGTACAAATTTAAAATCAATCTTTTATCTCTCTAGTCAATTCCAATCCTCCTCAAATGTTTAACATCATTAGCCAGTCTATTCTATCAAAGGCATTTTCAAAATCTACAAAACATATGAAGACATCATTTCTATGTTCCAAGCTACATTCACATATAACTCTCATAACTGCTATAGCTTCTCTAGTACCACTTCCTTTTCAAAAGCCAAATTGCGAGCTACTCAATATTGAATCTGACTTTGACTGAATACGATTATTTAATAACTTTAATAAGATTCAAATAATCGTATCTAATTTTACTAAGAATTAAATAATCATATTCACATAACTACAAAATGTGCAATTTTTACATACAGCTAAGTAAATAATTTTTTGTGTGTATTTAACTTTATAAAAGACACAGATGACACCGTATACTCCACTACATAACCAAGAAACATTTAAAGCGGATAGCTAAGTAAATAACTTTTTTGTGTGTATTTAAATTTATAAAATAAATAGATCACCACTTCAAAGTATACTCTACTATATATTCACCAGCATAACCAAGAAATATTTAAAGTGGATAATAACGCAATGAGTGGAACAAAATAAGCAATAAGTAATGAAAGTCCTCGTAATAAAGTGTAACATAATATATGAACACAATGCGTCGTCAAAAGATTCCCAGCAGTTTAAGTAAAGTTTTAGCAAACACGTTAACACCAAAGTTATCACTTTTAAGCATTAAGAGATAAAATATTAATAATTTGAGCATCAAAGCATAATGTTCATAATCAAACAATAAATTTCTCATACTGAAAGGCAGCTACCACTTAAATGCTTTAGCAGCATTTGCCTGATAAGAAAGAGGGCACTGGCTGAAATCTCATTTGGATCAAGCCTTGAATGTGTCCACAAGAAAGAGAAACAGATATTAAACTTAGCTTTATCACTTTATGCTTTAGAATTAACATTTATTTCCACTTTCAAACAAGTCAGTATTTTATTTTTAGGCTCAAAAGTCTTTGTCCTCGACTGACATAAATTATCTGTTCTGCTTTTAATAAAGAACCCGCACTGTTTACAATCATTCTCTCAATTCAACAAATATTTTAGCAAATCATTAAATGAATCACTTCAGAGCTTAATTGTCACTGAAGGGACCTTCCTTACATGATCACTTCTGTGACAACGGTTGTTAAATGTTGATTATTATAAGTAATATCATACCTAGCTATATCATCCAGCTCAATGCTTTCAGATCTTGGAGTGACATCAGTCAGGTCCCCCACATCCACAATACCTGGATGTTCTTCCACATCATCCTCCGATACAAAATCACTCCCTTCAACTAAAACTTTCACACCAGTCTCTTCGGTAAAATCCAACATTCTTGAATCACCGCCTCCCTTAACAGGGTTGAATTTCACTGCCCTAGTGGAATACAAATCATATTTATAGTCCATTTTAATATTATTGATTTTCAGAGAAGATTTTGCTGAGACGTATCCTGACCGGAAATAACTGAGGGCTTGTTATTAGCAAACACGTTTTAAGTAGGTGCTTTTAAAATTGTCTCCCTCAGCAATCTCCACAAGTCAGTTTATGAAACAAGCATTTTAGTTTGCATATTCTTAAACGTTCTTTAACCAACACTGTCAGGGATTTATGCCCTGATATTTTGTATAGTATGGTTAATTATATTATTTATATATATTGAAAGTTCTATAGTATTATGTTTACCTATATTAGCATTTTTATTATTAAGGAGTTTAGAGGTTAGTTAAGCTTATGGTTAGCCTGACGTCACGAGAGTGGGCGGAGCTAAGGTTGTTTTTGGTTTTTATACAAGAGAAAGGTGAAGGTCACGAGAGGAAGTGGTAGATGAGATTCCACGTGTTAGTTTGGAAAGAGGATTAGAAGGATCGAAAGAATTAGAATAGACCGTTACAGAACAGTGTTGGATAGTCATTAGGTGATATCCAAGTATAGATTGATCAATAGTTGATCAGAGGAAAGAGTTCCCGAAGTAATTCAAGCATACTAACGCAGTTATTGAGGAAATAATCAGTGAGCATTTTCACAGTGGAATTTATGTTTCGAAGCATTAATTAGATAGAGCTAGGTATTGTATTTTCGTTGATTTTATACCATGTAAAGTCGTTTTAGTGCTACGAGTTAAACGTGTATGTGAATATTTCGGATTCATCATAAGGAGTCAATTTGAACTTACTTTAATATCAACTTTTCGTTGATATTTGGATATTTTCTAAATGGATATTTCTTTATTTTCTTGATCTGTATTAAATTTGCTTTTTAGTTTACATTAAAATAATTTAATTTTAACTACAGTTAGTAAATCCAAAAAAGGTCGGGGTCTTTAGACTAATGTAGTTTAATTACGAGGTCAGATGCAAAATCCATTGAATTAGTACATTTAAGGATTTAGCGTCTGTTTCAGGCGTAGTCAGCCTGTTGAGGTAGGACAAACCAGCCCTGACAAAGACTAAAATATCATAATATCTTAGCATGAATACTTTGTAGTTGAAAATGAATGAAAACTGATCTTTAAGATAAGCTGTTGATTTTTATTAAGACTTACACAGAACTCTTAAACTGTTTCTATTTATAAAGCTACAAGATTTGTTATAAAATTATGTTACACATTCTTGCTTCTAAGAACTTTGCAGGTGCTAGTAATGCAGAATACGATATCTAGCAAACTGAACATCATAGTAATGTAAATGCAATATTAGCTAGTGCCTTATATGAAAATATTAAACTGAAAAACAAAACAAAAAAAACTAACAAACCTTGGAGTGTCAAGCACAGACAAATCATTATCATTCACATCAGAGGTCGCCACATCATATCTAGTACTTGTGTTTCCAGCATTAGAACTATTGACACCATCAACAGCACCGGAAACAAACCCTCGTAGCATGTCACGAAACTGTTCAAGAGAGATTTGTCGCTCAGCTGGAGAGCGACTCAATCCATACTGGAGGAGGACATCAAACGGGTGGCCGATCTCCCAGAGCCTGCTGGACCCAGGGAAGAATGTGCGGAGGTTAGCACCAGTAGAGACAGCGTGCTGGGTTAACAGCATCACTGGATCTACACTATCATCTGACAGCATCTGCTTCTGTATGCTATCAGATGTCTCATTGTACCAAGGCATACAACCTGTACACACACACACAAGTTCACACTTCTGTATGCTATCAGATGTCTCATTGTACCAAGGCACACAACACACAATTTCATACTTCTGTATGCTATCAGATGTCTCATTGTACCAAGGCATACAACCTGTACACACACACACAAGTTCACACTTCTGTATGCTATCAGATGTCTCATTGTACCAAGGCACACAACACACAATTTCATATTTCTGTATTTTCTCATTGCACTACGACATACACTCTGTGGATACTAATGTCCACACTGTTATATTCTCCTATGGTACTACAACATACAATCTGTATATACAGTTATACACATTACCACTTCTATATGCTCTCATTGTCTCATTGCAGCAGAGTATATAAATAAAACCAACCTATCCATTCAAATTATACACATTCACACTATCGTTTTAACTTATAAATGCAACAAGACATAGATACAGGGTACGAACATAATACTATACACACGTATATACATGATTACACAGGCATACACTAAATTAACTACAGATAAATATATGAATGCATGGGTTTCACAGCAGAACAGGACACTTTTTAACCATGCCGCTCTTCACACAAAACATATCCAAGACAACATCAGGTCTCTCTGGGCACAGAATGCTTCAGTCAAAAGCTCAAGTATAGTAAATGACTATTATGCGATGCATCCTACCATGCAGCACTTCCCACAGCACACAGCTGATGGAGTAGACATCAGATCTCTCTGATGGAACTCCCCCAGCCAGTACCTCTGGTGCTAACCAGTTGTACACGGCGTTGATATACTTGTTATCCAGCAGTCGACTAGTCTGACTGCAGCCAGCTCCAAGGCTCCCGCTAACAACCGAGCGGTTTGTTAGTATAGATCTGTCAAACAGGGGCATGCTACCAGCTGTGGGTAGAGATGTGGGCTTCCTGCCAATAACCAATCAATCAAGCAATCATTCATTGATAGAATCACATAAAATGAACCACTTGCAACTGCTTCCAACTTTGTGCACTGACCAACCTAACAAACAAAGACCCACTTACTGACAGGTCAAACAACATAACAATCAACTTACCGATCAATCAACCAATCAAATGAGAGATCATTAGCAATGCTCCTCACTACAAATAATGACGCTGATCCTTAGAATGATCATAGTAATGATGACATAAACACGACAAGCTTCTAAAACACCTGATTAAATAACAATTATACAGTTATACAGATATAAAAATCAGTGGCAGAGATAATGATCACTGGTATTGATAATGATCACTGGTAGTGATAATGATCACTGGTAGTGATAATGATCACTGGTAGTGATAATGATCACTGGTAGTGATAATGATCACTGGTAGTGATAATGATCACTGGTAGTGATAATGACAACTGGTAGTGATAATGATCACTGGTAGTGATAATGATCACTGGTAGTGATAATGACAACTGTTAGTGATAAGTTCAATGACTAGTTGGTGATTCAACCTATGTAACATAATTGTAAGGAAACCGAGAGAGAGAGAGGGAAATACAGGTAGAGAGAGGGTGCAAGAGAGACATAGGGAGAAAGAGGGGGGGGAGAGAAAGGGGTAGGGAGAGAGAGAGAAGTGAGAGGAAGGAGTACTCACAGTTCCACCATGTACTCGAAGGAGCAGAGCTTGGCGACGTCGTGTGAGATGAGTTGTATAGAATGCGAGGACACGGAGCAATGAATCAAGTGATGTCTGTGTAGATACAGCAGAGCATTCGATATCTGATACAGTATCACACTGGCTGTAGTCTGATCAATAGCATCCATCTATTAACAATCAATCAATCACTAAATCAAGTGGTATCTCAGTACACATATCAGTTTGTTCTTTATCTAATAATTGTCACAGCAGACACACCAGTTCGTTCTCTATCTGATATATCACAATAGTCTGATCAATCTGATAGGAATCAATCAATCAGTCAATCAATTGCCTAAGAGAACTATTACAAGCTTTATCATTAGATTACATTGAAATTTAGATTACATATAACCTACTCCCTGGCCGAGGCTTAGCTAAGAACAAGCCTTTGTCATGAGATCACTTTGACTCTCACAGGATTGGTTAGTGCATTGGAAGGCAACTGTGGGCAGAAGTACTGCTATTGAAACTACCATTTAGCAGAAAAGCCAGAATAATGTAAATGAAAATATTTAATAGAGTACACTATGAAAATTTCTTCTATACTTCTCTAAACTTGCAAAAATTGCATGCCAGTAGCATGCAATGTTTGCAAAGAAATGATATAAAACAAAATACAAATAGTAATACAAACCATAGCTTTAGACAAATATCGTCATAGATTAATAGGCACTGAGAGAGAGACAATACTGCATGGCAGATGCTTAAAGTAGGCGTAACTAGAAAGATCTATATAATATGATATATAGGCTAGATATGTCTATAGAACGATATAGGCAGGTAGACAGAGACCAAGAGGTATATACATATATATATAGAGAGAGAGAGAGGGAGATAGCAAAAGAGAATAAGGGAGATAGGAAAAGAGATTAAGAGAGGCAAAGAGAGAGAGAGAGAGACAGAAACAATGAGACATATAGACGGCGGGATTAGCACACTTGATTTAGTTGCGCGTCAATTAACGAAGTTAAGCTGCATCGACCTCGGTTAGTAATTTGTGGGTGAACACCTTGGAAGACCGAGTGTTGGTAAAAGCTTAGGAAGGAAAAAATCCCAGGGTGATGGAAGGTTATTCTTAAATCCGCGCCGGCTGCAATTGATGCGCCATCAAAAGGCAACGATTACTAATAACTATGGAGAGGAAGGAGGAAATGGGTCTTAAACAAGCATCTGTGCTTCCTGACCCAGAGTGCCGTTATGTTTATGCTATGTTACATAAGTATTTAGTCACTTACCCTTTGATAGAGAGAAGTAAAGAGAGAACCAAGAGAAATTCTTTCATAGACAAGAGCTAAGCCCTCCAGCTGATCTGTTCTACATACACCCATCATCAGCAACACTGACGGGTGCCTCAGTCGTCTAAACAAGAATGATAACCATATTGTTTTATATATAGCATTGCTATTTGTATTTTTAAAATTATTATTAAAATTGTTATTCAGATTCAAAAGTTTTGAACACTCTGGGTCCATCTGCCAGTCTACAATGCAAGTTTTTAGATTTAAAAAAATTAGAATCCAGCAGATCAATGAATCAAACAATATGCTACCTCAATCATTGAAAGGAGTTGTTATTTAGAACATCAAAACATAATATAATCCTTCTCAGTCATGTTTCAGTTAGAAATGAGAATCTAAAAATTATTGGGGCTCAGATTTTGTTCCGCTACTTTGAAATGAAAGTTCAAATGGACTTAGGCTACAAAATAAAAATTTGAGAGCTTGGTTCAGTTCGTCTTCCACTTGGAAAGAATTTAAGTTTGATTCAGAGTTCAGGCTGATAAAATAATTTGGTTTGGTTAATGATAACCATATTGTTTTATATATAGCATTGCTATTTGTATTTTTAAAATTATTATTAAAATTGTTATTCAGATTCAAAAGTTTTGAACACGTTAATGCTGCATTTTCACAAATGCGATAAGAACAATATAGTTAAAATTGGGAAGTTAAGTTAAATTACAAACTGCATAAAATGGACAAATTACACCTATTGAAATCTAAGTGAATCTTATCAAAACTTTATATAATCCAAAAGTGTAAGTGGCATCTCTCCCACAGGAGAGCTGCCTATCTCAAATAGTGTGTGTAAAAAAGCCATAACATATAAATAGATCTTCATATAGCACACATAAAATAAATCACATATAACTTCTAAATTGCTATAGCCATAACGCATATTATAACAATATGTTTAAATCTGGTTAATATAATGTTAAGATAGTACTCTGGAATCAAAGACGGAGTGAAAAATAGAATTAAAATTGATCGTCACAATAAGTTCATATCTAGTTATTAATTATCATCCAAACTCTGTCCATAAGTTAGAACAAAATATAATAATGCGACTAAAGCAAAACATAAAGTCCACTAGATTAAGTTGATCAATTTGTTAAGTAAATGAATGTATTAATTTTGTAGTGTAAATTTTACTAAACTCAACAAGGCATTCCATAAACTTAACTACGAAAAAAAGGAATTTGGTTCTGCTTGAACTTTCCAGCATCAGGGTATGGGTTCTGTCAAGCATGAGACTTACCTTCATTTAAGCACAAATGCAAAGTTTTAGGGTTCACTTTGGCTTATTCCCTTCTCTACTCTCAATAAAGAACAATAAGATTTTGACAGCCTCTGCATGCAGTGCATATCTTTCTCTAAAAAAACACAATTAAATAGAAATAAGCTAAATACAGAGTGCCATACAGAGTATGCCATTTACTAACGACATATAGGAATGTTCTTTAATAAGTATATCCACTGTGCCTCCAGCCACCCGATAACTGTGCAAACGCTTCACTGTCACTGGCTCTTTGTTCCACAACATTCTGCATGTGAACACAAAACAGATTTATCTAATTCCATGCTTCATCAAGTAAATCAATTATTATTCTTGTCAACAACGAAAATTTCTACAGTAGCGTCGTGATCGATATTGTTCTTAGTCATTGAAGTACTGTACAAGGAGAGCCTGAATATTAACAGAATTAAAAATTTAAAAAAATAAAATTTAAACTAGTCATATATGATTATATATATGATCATAGCTATATGGGATAGAGTTAGCTCCCATATAGCTTTGACGTCAAGCATAAATAAAATGAATTGAAACGTTAGAAACATGAACAAAGTGAATTCATTGAGGACCAAGGGTGGTTAATTTGAATTTTAGTCAATGTCAACTAGAAGAAATTTCAAGATATTTGCTAAATACACACAAGGTGATTTAAAATTATCACAATAAATTAAGTGACTGAAACAAGATTACCCTTCCATCACGAAGAAGGGTCCATTGTCATAAGTGTACCCATAGGTGTCGTGTTTCAGCTGACTCTCCAACACCAGTGGCACACAGCCAAATGTTCCTACCACATCTCCTTCTCCAACGCACAGCTGTAGATATCGCAACATCAATCAATACAGATCACAATTATATTTCAGCTAACTCTAATGTTCTCATTACACAATAACATCTTCACTCAACACATTATTAGATCAAAGTACAATAATATAAACCAGTAGAAACTTCATGTAATTATTCTGTGAATATAGTCCTAATTAGGAAACTAACTATTTAGCAAAAGCAACATAACTGCATACACATATATTCTATGTCACAGAATGACATATATTTATACTCAGATATATAAACATGTATTTGTATGGCAGCATATCCTGTACAAATATCAAGCATATATACATATTAGCTAGATGTAAGAGGAATGTGTACATGGAAACGAATGCTATACAAAACCTACTGTGGATGCATTGACCTGATACCGCTAAATTTAGCTATGCTGAGGCTACATACAGCTGGTAATTCGGATATTTTCCAACCCCCCGCTAGGAAGTCCTAAAACATTTGAGCCTCTCTCATTATGTAGTAAGTATTTTGTCACTTTTTCCCTGGATAAACACAATGATTTTGCAAGAGTTACTTATATATACTGTCCTTTTATAAACAATATGAATTTCTGACACTGGTATCAACTATGCAAACCTTTCCATATCCGTCACTATGAACAGTGGTAGACAGAAGATTCTTAGTCTTCAACTTTCTATTCTGAGTTCCCAGGGTTCTTGCTAGGAAGCTCTTACTACTAAAAAACCAATCAGTAAAAGTGATCATAATATACTCTATATATATATATATATTTTTTTATATACAATATATATATATATATCCACACATCCATGGAAAACTAATAACATATAATAATGGACTATATTACTTCATAACATGTATACATATATATATATATATATATATATATATATATATATATATATATATATATATATATATATGGCAATCATTTTTAATATCGAAAGTAAAAATTGATATTTCAAAATTTACCTCAAAGAAGAATATCATAGGACTAAATGATGACTATTTGATTAAGCATACAAGAATAACCTAGTTGATATCGTACTGGTTATGCTTTTATAGAGTATATATTGACAACTTAATTAATGATTACACGAATATTTGATTGCGTTAGTTAATGACTTCATGGCGATGACTTGAAGTAGCAAATACTGATATCCTAATTAACTGAATTAATAGTGATGGCTGATTAAGCATAAATAAATAACCAAGTTAACGATTAACGATGATGAATAGAATGAGCGTATGCTCATTCATTTTTGATAACCTAGTTATCAAAAAATGTAATGAATACCTCTGTAGATTCGTGTAAGAAAAGGCTTAACGAAACTGATCTTAGCAAATTTATGAGAAAATGCTACGCGCTTTGACATTATAATTTAACCTATTATTGTTCTCGTTCAATTTTTAGCTAAGTGCGTTATTCTGTAACAAAATGGCGTAGTGTTTTCAACTCTTTCAGCCAATCAACTCCAGTCGTAGTAGTCGCCACATAGTGACTCGAAAGCGACGTCAGTGACGGGCGAGCCCAGGACTCGAACCCCGCACACACCGATCCGCAGTCGAATATGTTGTTGATGATGGTTGATTGAAGTGCGATTCTTCACCACCCAGGGAGGTAGACCTGCCCTAAGATTCCTCTCCCATCTCGCTCTACTCCAACTCCGATATCATAGAAAATTGCTCCCCACCAATCAGCTGATTGCTGCGCATCTGCCTCATTCCCGCTGCACCAGGCTGCTGTTGATGTAGCAGTGGCGGACCAAACAGCTGCTGATCAGATCTCGTGGGAGCAGACTGAGCTCTACCGAGAGGCTGCTTCAGAGCATTGATCTCCAGACTGGACGGACGGTATACATCGAAAGGTGAGAGCAGGTCAGCCGTGGGTTGAGCGTTGCCATCCTGCGGCGGCTGAGAGGTGGAGGTGTCAGGACGCAGATGAACCTGAGGGGTCAACCCAGCTGGTGAGCAAATCAGGTTCTGCGGCGGGTGTCCCATGAACTTGGAGCGCCTCACAGCGGAGTCACCGCTCGCAGTGGCCAGGCTCGAGAGCCGAGGCCCTGCCCCTTGCAGAGGTTTGTTTGTCGATGAGTGCGGTGGAGGCAGGGAGCCAATAAGAATTATTTATTACACTAATGATTGTAATAAATTATTCAATGATCTTTATTATATTGAGCCTGTTAATGATTACATGATGTTTGAACAACTTGATTGAACATACGCTTATAATTCAGAGAATAGTTCAATGATGATGATTGATTGAGCAAATGCTGATAACCTATAGTTGACAACTTAAAGATGATGATGACTTTCAACCGTAGATCAGTATGTGCGGGATTCAAATCCTGGGCTTTCATGTTACTGCTATAGCTATCGAGATATGAAACTGACGTTAATGTAGTGATAAGGTATGACAAACCAATTCGCAATTTTTATGAAGAGTCATATTACCAGTGGATTTAGGGGTCTTATCTATATTGAACAGTCTTTTGTATACATTCAGGGAGCTTTCTTGCCTAACCTTCAACCAACCTCTAACTTCATTAACCTACAGCTAACCTTTAACTTCGTCAACCTTCAACTAACCTTTAGCTTTGTTAACCTTCAGCCGACCTTTAGCTTTGATAACCTTCAGCCAACCTTAAACTTGGTTAAACTTCAATATACTTCTAGCTCTGTTAGAAGTATAACCTTAAATAACCTCTAAGCTTCGTAACCTCTAAGTTACCAATCGTTGTTAATCACCTTCAGACAAGCTCGAGGGTATTATCAGAAGTCACATTTAGTTGATAGTTTATCATTACCATTTTAGGGATTTTAGAAGAGTACATAAACAAAGGAGTTAAATCAACAGGTAGGTAGATGGGTCGACAGTTCAGAATAAACCTTAGTTTCTAAACGTTAATATTAGGGACTGCAACTTTAATAAGGCAAGTCGAAATTAATTAATTAGCCTTAGTTAATGTTTAAGGACTTTCGTTTTAAATGAGCTTTTGGTTAAAATAACGTTTCTGTAGTGATATATAAAGTGTTCATTGAAAAGTATTGAAACTCGCTAATAATTGTTTAAATTTTGTTCAAGTTAATAAATTACATTAAAATTAGACACTCAATAGTTCCTCTCGGTTGGCTATTTAGCTAGATCACGAATTAGTATCATAACCTTCTTCTTCCCAAAGAGAGGCAAATAACCTCCAATCCTAAAGATTCGATCCCCGGAAAGGTGAATAAACAAATATAACAACACCGTACCACTACATGGTGGAGAACCGGGGTACACTGTACCAACACTGTACCACTACATTAACATTGGCTTTATATAGTTTTTTTATATTACAATTATAACTAGGTAAATCTGAATCCGGTTCCAGGCGGGTTTGTGTATGAAATCCGGTTCTGTCGGATTTCAAAAAATCAAATGCCATACACCCCAAATAGTAATAATAACAATAATAATTATTAATATTATTGTAAAGGCTTAACATGTTTCCTCATCCAAGGATGATGTCAGGGAAATGGTCATATATATGTATGTATGTATTCTTTTTTTTTTTTTTATATTTAACCCTGACAGAAAAATGATAAGTAGACACAAAATATTGCAGGTATTAATAGAGTTACCACGTCCAAGATTACAATTATAATCATGTCATGTCATGTGATCATCACAGGGTTGGCTTAACAAGCAAATTGATAAAATTTGAAGAACTAGATATTACCGTGCAAGTTCCAGCAAGCAAAATAAATTTTCTAACAAAATATATTCCAAACAAATTTAAATTTCTTTTAAAAACCTACTATCTCTAAGGCTACAGAAGATTAATAAGTGCTCCCAGGACAGTAGCATACAAATATTAGAAGGTTGAGACCAGTACCACTATGGACATCAGGTCTTGAACTGAGTTCTATATCTAATCTTCTAATTAGTCACCGATCACTCTTCAACCAATGAAGGCAATGACAACTCTTAATCCTTAAATTCAGTTTCGACATTCAATTTACAGAAAATCAATGACAGGAGAAGAGATTTAAAGTCAAACATATTCGTTTATCAGAAACTAATAAACCTGCTGACTGTACTAGTATCCATCTCGCCACTCTGCGTTCCTGTGCTAAGAACAGAGAGGTTGAGAGCCGTCAGTTTGGTTCTCTCTACAAAATCCAAAGCTGCACGACGTCTCTTAGAACTCTTTTGATGCCTGATCCAGTCTACGCTCGTCTGATTTGCGTTATCATGAAGTCTGAGGTCACCACCCGCTGCCAGCAATAGTGCCAGAACCTTAGTGCTGCAGCCTATGCCCGCATGGTGCACAGGAGTTGAACCATCAGCACAGCGACTATATTGATTAATCAATCAATCTATCAAATATCAAAAACCTTAGTGCTGCAACAGATAGCAGCATCTCATAGCCATAGAACTAAAAACAGCAACAATCATCGTATCAATCAATCAACAAATTATGACACTTACATAGTAGATAAATAGTATATTCATAAAATATTGCTCTATTTATGGCCCACTGAAACACAGTCATCATAATATCTTTAAAACATAATTAGAAAAGCAAAACTAATTAGATAATTTGCTTATTCACAATACATGTACTTGGGCATTATTATACTATTCTATAAAGGTAACGCATATAAGATTTAGACTTAAACAAGTGATTAACTCAATTTTACTATCAGCACTCTCATTTATAATGTAAAGAAAGGCTAAAGAAATTAACAGCTGGTTCATTTTAAATGGATATCAGAAACACCCTAGCCTTAACTTAAAAGTATGTGTCTAATTCTGTAATAACATATTAAATAATTTTAGAAATGTAATTGATTTCAGTTGTACGCTTGATTAATGCATCTCCTACATCGTACATCTCCCAGATATCACACATTTCCAGTATTCATATTAATCAGAACATTAAAAGAACAACACAAAACTAACTGATTAGGATCGGCACCATAGTGCAACAGACACTTCACAAGTGCCACACGTTCCAACATCGCTGCGTGTACCAATGCAGTCTCTCCCTTCAGATTAACATAATCCACATTGAATCCTGCACATAGATACCACCAGTTCAACTAGGCCTAGAACAATAGGACTGGAATTTAACTAAAAATAGATTGCAATAGTCTATCTTATATAAACCGACATTAATTAATCAAATCTACATGGGGTTGAGTCAGTGGTATGCTCGATTATCGATCCTACTCGGGGGCCCAACCAGAAAAATGCTGAGAAGGGCTCAAATATGTCATTACTGCCTGCGGCTCCTTGAACCTTGCCCTACCAGCTGTATGCCCCCCACCCTCCATCTATACCCACACAACAGGGGCATAGGCAAAACTTTTAGAGGGGGAAGCTATAGCTTTGTGATGGGTGAAAAATAGGGCAGTGAATGGGGTAGGGTTCAAGGGGAGGGGCTATTGCACCCTCTCCCTAAAGAGGACATTTGTGAAATTAGCGAGAAAAACCAGTGAATTTTCGGAGCACCTCACAAGAATATAGTGAATTATTGTTTTTAAATTTGTCATTAATAAGCCTTTCAATTAAGTCTACACATCATTATGATGTCAGCCTTAAATAATATAAATAGTTGCAATAGTAACAAATTAAGACGGAATTTTTAACCTTTCAACTGTTTTGAAAAATAAAATACAGCAGCTCAGTGGCCTGAATCCAACTATGATGCCCTATAAGAGATATTAAATTACTAATTTAGCCTTACCTAAAAATCTATAATTTGCTAAAAATTATTTTTATCGGTTACACATAAAATGACCCATTAGGCTGAGATTTTGTTAAACTGAAGAGCCTGTTGATGTCTGTAACAGTTTATATCTTACTTCAGATTTAGAGAAATCTGAAATACTTTCTTTGTATAATTTTATGCCCACTTCTTAGCACATAGGTACAACTTGTACTGGAAATAACAAGTATTAAGGCTTCAGTTCATGAAAAATACTTCACTCCTTCCAGTACAAGTTATTTGAAATATCTACCATCCTGGGTACAACTAGAATATTCTTGCAATACTGCTACAGATACATTTTGGAATTATTTATATTTATAAGTAGCAAACAAACAATAGAATAAGATTATTCTTGAAAATATCTTATTTACTTGTCTATTAATTTATTAAAAAGTTCTTCAGAAAATAATTATACCATACACAATAGATGATAAGCAATGGCAAAATACTAAATACTTATGTAGTATGCCTGAATCAGAAAGAGATTTAAATCAAAGGAAAAAATTAACAATGATGGAATTTAATAAATATAAATCTAAACTAAGAAATAAAAAACTAAGCTTGAAAATAAGAATTAAAATATATATATATATATATATATATCTATATATATATATATATATATATATATATATATATATATATATATATATATATATATATATATCAAACCTATCTTTATATATAATAGTAAATTATAGATAATAACTAAAAGCATGGAAAGTAATATAGATATATTTCAAAGAAAACTACTGAGAATCATATTAAACATAAAATACCCATACATAATTAGCAATACGGATCTATATGACAGAACACAAGAAAAATCATGGAGTGAATTAATAAAATTCAAAAGACTCAGTTGGATAGGACATATGCTAAGATTGGATGAAAATACTCCTGTAAGAAAAGCTCTAAACTATAGAATAACAAATAATAAAATGAAACTAGGTACGGGAAATAAATATACTTTAATTAAACAATATAATAAAGATATAAAACAAATAGATACTAAATATAACCTAGCACAGAGTGATGTCTATGATCTTGCCCAGGACCGGTATCAGTGGAGACGGAAGGTAAAAGAGGCTGCTCTGGTGTCCACAAAGTGACGTCACTCAGAGAAAAGAAGAGAAAAAATTCTTCAGTACATAAGCTAGTACTTTTTACCATTATTCTCACATTATTTCAATTTCTCCTATGTATAAATTCATTTTCTTCTTCGTGAACATTATGGTTCACCATTGTCAATAAAATTATCATTAACATTTGTGTGCAATTGATTTTGCACAGGTCTAAGTGAACAGCACAGGGTTATACTGCCCTTTAGATATTATATAATTAATTCAATAATAAACTTTTAAATTTACTGATAAATTATTTTATACATAATTGTAATTATTTATTAATTTACAATATTAATATTCATTAAGTAATTTTTTTATAAATTTACAAATGAATAGATAGAAATTTAAAAAGAATACCTGCTTTAATTAGTTTCTTAATGGTGGTTTTGTCGCCTCTCTCTGCAGCTTTGAACCACAGAACATCTCTTTCATCAACACCACTCTGTGTAGACATATTGGCCAAAGAAGTAGATCCTGATCGTCTAGAACGTAGCGAGGTACTACCCAATTTAAATGGCATCTTTAAAACCCTACTATATCAATTATTGAGAGTTCAATATTTAAAACATACATACATATAGTATTCCTAAATAAAAGTACTACATCCATTACAAGTACAGTATATTCAGGCAATATCTTAGAATATCAAGTCCTATTCTAAATTAGTTGTGAATCAAACTACATGTAGAGTTGGTTGCTGCATTTAAATCCTAGTCCGTCAATCTTAGCGAACCATTCAAAAGATTAAAAGGATATTAAATTTAACTTTTAAATAAATTGTTTTACTATTACTCTGTTAATTTATGTTACATTTACTTGCTACTACAGTGCCCTCTACTTATAAGTACATTAGATATAGGCAAGTTCCGCTTTTACTATGTCTTCCTTATCCCAATTATTTCAAGCTATTTCAATTGTAGGTAATTTCATCTATACGTACCATTGACATAAACACATTTCGTATTAAACAAGTTTGCCTGAAGATCTTTTAGTATGCATCACTTCAGACACAAGCAGTTTCACACGCCGCAGTCAGTTATTGCGTGTTAGTTAAGCTAAGCTACTGCCACGGGCGTCCATCCCCCTTAGATCAAAGATGTATCCACTCGCCAAATGCAAAATGCGTAATTTTTTTAATTTCCCCTCTCTTTTTAGAACCCCGTTTCTTTTCCCACTCCCACTTTTTGCCAACGATGCAACTTATGCCACAGACTGTTACTGACTGTTATGTTCTGCATGACCCAAGTTTACATCATCAGCAGCAGCAAACAATTGACATGCACACAATAACTACAGTAGAGAGAAAGCAGCAAAGTACTGCTGCTGTACAGCTAAGCTTTGACAGTAACTTTGTCAACTGTCTAGACATGCTACAGTGATAATTCATGAATGCTAATTATCTAGGTCATAAAACCGTGTACATTTACATGTATTTAAGTTAGGTAGGCCTACTGTATACGTATATAATTATCTGAAAACTAAGCATAATGATCTACTGGACTTCTTGTATTATTTCTTGAACAAAGGTTGAAAAATAACAAGAGATTCGAGGAAGAAATCATTTCCAACTATTGCGCAAGCGCCATGGCCTGTGTGACAGGGTTAAGTTGACAAATGTTGCTTAAAAAGTTACAATTTTAATTTTTTTAACTATCCGTTATCCTTTACCCTATCCCTTACCCTTTACCCTAACCCTAACTATATGCCTAAGCAACTAATAAAATTTCATAACACTTAAAAAATAAGTATTCATCCCCGTGTTGTGTCCGGGATGTTTGAAGAATTGGTCAACCGGTGGCTGCACGTGTCGTACAAGGCGACTAAAGCACTAAGATCCACACCAACGTCTGAAAGGGCATTCGGTTGGTGAGCGCCTAGGCTCCAGAAATTGCTACAAAATTTAAGCGAATGGAAAAGTCTCAAATAGGGGATTGACTGAGGGATGATATGATGTAGGACAGAGCAAATTTGAGACAGTCTATTTGTGTCCCGACCCTAGTTAAACTGGGATTCAAGGGAAGATGATGATGATGATGATGATGATGTATACTTAAAAAAATAAAATTGACTCGAGCTACAATCGAACCCATAACCTTAAGATCTAAAGCCTAGCTCTATACCCCTTGCCACCGAGGCTTCCGTTGGAACCCAGTTGAATAAATGATGTCAACACGTATCATACTAGAATATCGTAATCCTATATAAACAACTTCTTACAACAATTCTTGTGCGCATGCGTAATAGTTGGAAATGATTCCTTCCTCGAACCGCTGGTGGAAAATAGGCTAGTGTTTTAAAGTTCTTAGTCGAAACTTTTATATGACATCTGCTAGCAAGACTTCTTTTAAAGACTTCTTTTCCTAAATGTAAGTTATTTATGTTTATGATTCAAAGTTGCTGTACAGAATTGAACAGCTTCATAGGCAGTTAAAAGATTTTCTCTTTGACCTCCTCTAACCATTCAGGTCACAAAATTGGGAGCAACAAGTAAACCTCCATTCGACTACTACCCTTTCTTGGACTGAATTCCCGGACTTTGGTTTGCTTCATTTTTGGACCCCACACTCTCATTGGATCAGATTAAGTACCATAGTGCTCAGTGCCATCGTGGACGACAGTAGCACTCTAATAATACTGTTATTGTTGTTGTTGCTGAACACTGCATTGATGAGCATATATGTACTTGCACTTGTATTACTGGTAATAAACTACTACATATTGACACATGAACAATTTACATGTATTTCAATAGCCATAGGCTCAGTTTCTCTAATAAGCATGCTCCCCTTACAAGAAAGATGTATTTAGGTCCTGCGGCTGTGCGTATAAGCGGATTTCACTGCTTATTTATTAAACATAGAGCGTTTGCAGAAATGATAGAATTGAGGTGAAAGAAATAAAAATCAATTAATGCTACGATCATCCATTAAATATGGAAAGTCGTTAAAGAAAATCTAAGCTGATTAAAAAATTCATTACAAATTTCATAAAAAACCAAAACAAAAAAGACATGTACTTGTTCTCATTGTGAACAAAATACTCAAATATTACGAAATTAATATTTTCAGTGAACATTAAAACTGAAAACATTTAGCTAATACACAGAATATACCCAGTGCGAACAATGTGTGTGTGTCAAACGAACTATTATATCAACATTTTAAATGCTTATTTCAAGATATATCTAATTTCTATATGCAACTTGCAATGATTTATTTATTTATTTTACCAAACAAAATGAAGAAAAACATTAAAAAACAAGCGCCAAAGACCATGGCATAAGACTACAGCCCTACCATCCTTCGTTTTTATTTTGGTAACTTTGGTTATGATATGGTTACATGACACATATGACGCACTAAAAAGTGTTATAAACGGGGGCTCAGCGAGATAGAGACTGATAATATCCAAGTACTTTTATCAAAACGCAAGTAACCAACAATTTATATAAAATATCAGCCTAGCTATGGATTTTTCCACTATTATAGTCTATTTTCTTACTGATCAAAATTACGGTTAGACAAAGCTATTCTTATTTCTTAATTACCACAGTATCAATTAACTAGAATGCCACTGATCAGTCTCTGACAACAGAGTGTACTATTGAGACAAATCCAATCCGGTGAGCAAAAAGAAGGTCCGAATTAAACGGTGCAAATTCTAAAATCCAGAAAACCAGTTCCAAGAAAAAAGGAATTAAAGAAAGGGAGGTTTACGAGCTAAAAGAAGATATAATTAGATGCTGCTCCTCGATTCAGTTCAACTTTTTTTGAACGAAATCAGATTGTTTTCTGTTTAATTTCTATTTTAGTTCAATAAAGTATCTCTGGTTGTTATTACATAAGATCTTCCAGAAAGACTAAACTATCATTCAACTTGATATCACTAAAGCTTCAACTCGCCAGATGCAGACTGCATACTCAACCCGCATTCACATGCCTCGATCTGTTATTATAGCAATTAATTTCTGAATGAAAATTATACAAAACAGGCCTAACTGTCCGATTTCAAAACTCGTATATATTTCTGATTTTCTGTGTTTAAAAATCTAAAATACAGTGAGCTATATAATTATCAGTCAAGATTACTTGAACATTACGCTCAAGTCAGAAATTTGTGAGTATAAAAGGTTAAGCTCAGGCTTAAAGTTTTATGCTCATCCATTTTCGTTATCATCTAAACGCTCTTCTTTGATGGATAGTGGATAAGAATTACATAATTAGAATGTTTAATAAGATCCTACTATGTAAGTGTTTAACTTTGACTATTTGCTTGTTTATACTGCTTCTTAATCGAACTTTCTGTTTGCTTTTTATTCTATGTAAAACATAACAAAACAGTAGGCCCACGTACAGATCATGCCAAGCAAAAAGACTCACAAAAAACTTAACTAAACCAAACACATCTGGTAGCTCAGTGAGATAGAAAATGACATAATTCATTTACTTTATAGAAGTAGGGCCTACATTTATCAAAACGCAACTAACAAGCTTAACGATTAATTTATATAAAATGTGTAAACTTATACTTCTATTTAGGCCTATATGGTGCCATAAACCTGTACATTTATATGTTTGTACTTTGCAGGTCTAAGTAATTTGTGGTAGGCCTATATCAGATTTCATTTAAGAATTTTAAAAAGTAAACACGCATTATAGTGAAATGATCAACTCTGTTGATATCTATTACTTTTATAACGTAGATATATATATATACATGTATATATATACATGTATATATATATATATATATATATATATATATATATATATATATAGGCTACACAATGTACAAGTATTATATATATATATATATATATATATATATATATATATATATATATATAAATATACATGTATATAAGAATTTTAAAAAGTAAACACGCATTATAGTGAAATGATCAACTATGTTGATATCTATTACTTTATAACGTAGATATATGTATATATACATACATATATATATAGATATATATAATATATATTATATATATACATGTGTATATATATATATACTATTTCTACTACCAAAGGCCGCTTTTGCTTGTGAATCCTACTGCATATTTCTGTCTCACATTTCCCATCATCGGTTATAGTATGACCCAAATATTTGAAACTCCTTACCTGTTCCAATTTCGTACCATTTATTGTGATATTAACTTCACCTTTATTATTGGACACTCTCATACCCTTGGTCTTTTTTATATTAATCTTCATGCCATATCTTAGGGCCGTATCATTCAGCCTATCCATTATCTTCTGCAATCCAATCTCGCTGCCCGCTACCATTCCTTGGTCATCTACAATCGTACATCTTGTAACAAATTCCCTCCTACTTTTATTCCTTCTTCCAAGTCTTCCATGGCTTCCTCCATCATTGCCTCAGCGTAAATGTTAAACAGCAGAGGCGAAATGCTACAACCTTGTCTTACTCCACGTCATATTTCACTTTCTTCTGAGTATTCTTGTTGCATTTTCATTACTGGTCTTTGATTCATGTAAAAGTTCAAAATTAGCATTCTATCTCTCCAGTCAATTCCTATTCTTTTAAGATATCCATCATCGTTATCCAATCAATCCTGTCAAAGGCCTTCTCGAAGTCTACAAAATATACAAAAACGTAATTTCCATATTCTAAGCTTCTTTCGCAAAGAACCCGCATTACTCCTATTGCTTCTCTTGTGCCGCATCCTTTCCTAAAACCAAATTGTGTCTTGCTCAGTATCATCTCTGCTTTCGACTGAATGCGATTATTTACTATCTTTAATAAGATCTTCGATGCATGAGGTATTAAGCTGATTGTTCTGTAATCCGAACACTCCACACCATTGGCTTTTTTGGGAATTGGAATCATCACTGACTTGGTAAAGTCGTCTGGCCAAATACCTGTATTGTGCACTTCCATACATACCTCCATTAACTTTTTGAGTGTTTCTCCTTCCAACATTTTCAAGAATTCTGCTGGGATTTCATCTATTCCGGCTGCCTTCCCCTTCTTCATACTGTTAATTGCAGAATAAATTTCATCCTTCATTAAATCGGGGCCCCTTTTATAATCTTCTATGATATTTTCTTATTCTATTTTAAAATCCTCTTGAACTGGTTTCCCAGCCTTATCATACAATTCCTCTACATATTCTCTCCATCTTTCTTTTACTTCTTCCAGCTCTGTCTTCAATTCCCCATCTTTGCCCATTATACTAATGTTCTTTGCATCTCCTTTCTTTTTCTTATCGGTTCTTGTTAATATCCTCACTTCCTGGTATAATAGATCCGACCTTCCTCGTCTATCATATTCAGCAAAATCATCACACTTTTCACTCCACCAATGATCTTTTGCTTTGTCTGTAATTCTTCTAAGTTCACTGTTTAAGCTTCTATATTTCCTTCGGCCATGACTGGTGTCAATACTTTTCCATTTCCTCCTTTCATCCATTTTGTCAAGCATCTCGCTTGTGATCCAAGGTTTTTTTAGCTGTATTTGCTTTAAGAAAGCCACAAACTTCTTTTGCACCTATTTTAATTGCTTCCTTTAGCTGCACAATCTTTCATTTACCCCTGTTCTTTCGTAGTCCTTCATTTCCTTAACTTTTCTTTCCACTGCTTCCTGAAACTGACTCCTTTTCTCGTTCAATCCGTTCAAATTCCATCTCTTACTGCTTCTTTATATATATATATATATATATATATATATATATATATATATATATATATATATATATATAGGCTACACAATGTACAAGTATTATATATATAGGCTACACAATGTACAAGTATTATATATATATATATATATATATATACACATGTATATATATATATATATATATATATATATAGGCCTATATAGGCTGTATATAGGCTATATATATAAAGCTGGTAAAGCTAAGGTTAACGTCAGTTTCCTCACTCGAAAGCGATACTTAAAGACTACTGTATATATATATATATATATATATATATATATAGTGCACAAGAAATAACACGGGCACTACTTGTGTATATAACTATGGAATAACTATAGGCTCTCGGAATACTTTTAGTTACAGGCCTACTTTTTGTATTTCGTAGGCTCATTTATGGATGACACAAGATCACTTGAAAACATTTTTAAAAAGTAAACACGCATTATAGTGAAATGATCAACTACATGTATGTCGATATCTGTCACTTTTAATACCACATGTTGAAACAGTTAGGAAATTTAGTCCATTTTCCGTATAACCAGTCCAGTGACTGTCTGAGATTTTACTCTCAGATCAAATTTGAAAACTTAAAAAATTACATTTAAAACTTGAGCATGACATCTGCTCTAGGATCTCTTTAGAAGTACTCAGACTGGAGTAAGCTGATCGCGTTCAGAAGATAAAATAAAGAAGATTGCAGATATATAGGAGAAAGAAGAGCTAGAGAAGATAGATGATTGTATTCATGATAAATGTAAAGTTTCTAAGCTGCGCGACGCCTAACTTGTTCATGTTCAATCGATTGAAGGATCGAATGACTCGAGCAAGTTTTGTATTCGTGGCAGTATATACACTACACGAAGATTTGTTCTACATGTAAATCGGACGAAATTTAACTACATTCAAGACTCGTATTGAAGGTCCAGTCTTCAGTGCTATGTCACGTGAAGACTGGTGTCTGAAGCATCCTAGCGGCAGTAATTTCCTGACGTCGGAAACTATTTTTGTCGTCAAATGATTAATTAATAAAATTATATGCGAGGAGTATATTGAAGCCAATTAATTGTGAATCCCATTGGTTTTATTTTATATAACAAATGTAAACACCTACCCTTAACTAATTGATTATGGAAGATTGAACCTTATTTAATTTTCTGCGGGTCTAATTTTTACATAGCATATTGTTAAATATTCCAATTGCAGTTGAAATATGTAGGCCTGCCCTTTGCGTAGCAGAACCATAGAGAGAGAGAGATGTAGAGAGAGAGAGAGAGAGAGAGAGATTGAGAGAGAGAAAGAGAGAGAGAGGTAGATAATGATTTTGGGCAGCAAATATGAATTTGAGTACAAATAAGAATCACTATTAAAAGTTGTAAACTCGAAGCATTTAAATAACAGTAAGCCTGAACTACAAGAGTCCAGTTCAGTTACAACATAATTGAGCATACTGTACATGTCATTTTAACACGGAAATACTCTTATTAGTATATGAAATGAAAATGATTGCATAAGTCAATAATAGTTAAGACACTTATTCTTTACTGCTGTATTGATCTCTAGAATGGGTTTTTGATTCTTCATCCGTCCACTGCAATTAATAGCAGATAAGTTAATTTCTTGAGCTCCATCGTGTTGTGATCTCTGACATGTTTAGATGTCACCCAGTAACTGTGTACTTATACCAAAAAAGTTTGGCAAAATCAATGCAGAAATTATTGATAGATGTCGTCATATTCATCAAGAAAGAAATCGTAAAACATTACTGGTACGATTAACTGTGATGGAACTTTAGAGCAGTTTCTAGTGGCAGCCTTGAAGCGTTATCGTCATCAAGGGCTGGGTTGCAGTGCCACAACTGTATGACGAAGTCTTAAAATGTTACCACTAGATTACCAAGCCCCACTTTGTTGTCAACAGTGTAACCACTAATCTCTGCATCATCAGGATAAACAATACTGCCACAAAATCATCTAGCCTTGTAATGTTACCATTAGATCATCAAGCCCTGTTGTGCTACCGCTACGCTATTAATTCCTGTTTTGCTACCACTGCACTACTAAGCTCTGTTTTAAAGCCTATGCACTATCAAGCCATGCAGAGGTGGAACTCATAGGTTACAGTAACCCATATGCACGTCCAACTCAATTCTGTCTTTACATTGCCTTCCACATCTCAAACAATTCAACTCTTCTTTGAGTCCATCTATAAAAGAACAAAACAATTTAAATAAAAAATTTCAAGTAAAAAAATCTAAAATCTAATCATTATCATCATCATCTTCTTCACATTCCCTGGAATTCCAGTTTAGATAGAGTCGGGATACGAATAGACCTTCACTCTTACATTCGTAATGATTCGTTTCAGAAAATGTTGCGCCAATTTCTGGAGCCTAGACGCTCACCATCAGAATTCTCTTTCTGACATAGGTTTGGCTCTTAGTGATTTGCTGCCTTGTACGACGCGTGCAGCGTATCGTAAGTTTATTGACTCTACTCTTCAGCAATTAACCCGAATACAACACGGGTAAGAAATTCAAAGGTAAATAAATCTAAATATATATAAATCTAAATATATATATAACATTAAGATATATAAACTAAACATAATTATAAATGCATACTCAATCAAATGTGTTCCGAATTTTATGATTTGGTATACTATAAAATTATTAAACAAGTACTTAAATAAAATGTCCTAATAGCGTAGGGGCAACGTCATGAAGTTTTAAGTGACAGATCCTGAAGGTTAATTGAACCCTCGTGGGTTCGAATCCCAGCCGCGATGATTTGAGAATAAAATCTCGGACATTCACTAGACTGGTTATACGGAAAATGGTCAAAATTGCCTAAAGGTTTAAACATGTGGTATTAAAAGTGACATATATCAATATAGTTGATCATTTGACCATATTGCATATTTTTTAAATATTATATACATGTACATTATAATGCAGTTACAGGATATCAGAAGAACATGTCTAAAATTAAAATGATCAGAGTCATAGTCTACATTCCGCTAAAATTTCCCACTGACCTCCCTCACTCGTCTCCTGCGAAGCACTAGGCCTATATCATGCCAATATCGATAACCTATATATCATTCCTTGAGAAGCGTAATATAAATATAGACTAGAGCTTACATGCAGTGCTGGAATTGTTCTCGTTGACAATCCTCCCTATTATTCCGCCTCTCTGCCTACCTCTCCCACCACTCTGCTGCCTCAATGCTCTGGGGGGTCGACCCACGACAAACTCCCCGGGCTCTGAGCCGCTGCTGCTGCCAGGTCGAGTCTCACTGTCCCTAGAGGCGGAGTCTAACGAGCGCTCAGTCGTCCTAGTGGCACCTCTCCTGCACAATCCACAGCAAAATACATCAAGCAATCGATTAATCAATGATTTATTAATCGATTAATCAATCGATTAATCAATCAATTAAACAATCGATTATTCAATCAATCATTCATTAATTATATCATTTAATTCATCAATCAATCAATCAAACACACAATCATTAAATAATATTTAATCAATGAAACCTAATTTAATAGCAGCTTTATATAGAAACCTCTGTTCTTGTTTTTATTTTTCCGTTTCTTTCCACTTCAGCCGTGATCCAAGGTTTCTTAGAAATGCTTTTGAAAACTATATATCTCTTTAGCACCTATTTATATCGCCTCCTTCAAATGATTCCATATTTTATTTTCCCTCTAATTTGGCGAAATTTGTCTTTTTCAATTTTTCTTTCTGCATTCTGAAACTACACCTTAGACATATAGGTATACAGGGTGAGTAAAAAAAAGTGATAACACCTGCAAAAAGTTTGAATATCTCAGGCTATTGCTAATATATTCAAAGCAAACTTTTACCAATTATTAAAGAAATAATTTTTGATGGGGTGCTCACTGCAACATTCATGCATTATTTGGCATTTGCTTTAGTCCACTCATTGAAAGCACGAGAGTGGGATTTCGTTTCTATTTTACAAATTTCGCAGAACTAAATATGAAATAATTACCCAATCCAAATGCATTCAACATTCATTCAATTGAGCAACTCTATATCGGAATATCATCAAGCTAAATTAAATGTCTAATAATGAGATTGGTTGTAAAGCTGTCAAACTTAATTTAACGTCTGTATCGGTACCATAGGGAGCTGTCAGAGACGGTCCGGTTGGAATTCAAACCGATGATTGATGCTTATCAAGTAAGCGCTCTAAGCCTATCTATTCGGTCATCTAACCAGTACTTCTGGATGGCCAAGTCACTGAGTCAAACCAATCAGGTTGTAAAATATACGTAAGTAGGATAGATTTATGTAGACAATCATCCTTAGTATACTCTTAGTACCCTCTTTATAAAACTATCATTGAAATAGCGCATAATCTCTTTAATTTGTTATGCTGTGTAGAATATTTAATTTTTTAATTTTTTTATATTTTACATTTTCATTATTCTAAATGAGCATAAAAGAGTGGAATAAATATATTTTCTGCACTCTACATAGGAATACAAAGGAAGACCTTGTACAGTAGCACGTCACTTGAACGAAAGTTTGGGGGGTCGAAACTACGTTGGTTTTATAGACCTACCAACAGAACTGCCAGCCTCAAAGTGTAACGTCACATGAAATAAGGACATATACGTACTTGGGAATAAGTAGAGAAATAAGTTTAATTTATACCTTTCTGATTCATCGTATTTCCACAGTTGTATAGGATTGTGATTCAGCCTTTCTTTACTACTGGACTGCTGATAGCCTGGACTCCCCCATGTTTGAACACCAGACTCTATGTTAAAGTCTCCGTACTGATGCTGAAAACCATTTCTATTAGAAAATTTATCTTCCGTATCACAGAGCGGAAGGTTGCGATCCCGAGGAGGTTTTTCTTGAATCGCAAAGTTATTAATATTAGAACAGTTGCTCTTTGCCCATCGTTGAATCGGAGATTTAACATTAATATCTACATCTGTCAGACAATTGTTAGCAGACACCCCATCCAGCCTGACCGGGTCTTGAACACCAAACCATGAGTTACTGATCCTGCTCTGATTAGGATGACCATTGGTACGTGAGACTTGGGAAAGCTTGAGAATGGAATTCTGTAGTTTTTTGTTCTCATCATTAAGCAGACTGATCCTCAGAGTGTTCGCTGAGACTTGTCTGCTCATGTCATTCATCAGTGACGTCTCGTCTGAGCAAACACACATCTATCTCTGTCTACTTTGTTTCTTATTTAAATGATTTCATATGTTAAATACACATACAGTATATACCAGCATCTTCATCATCGTCATCATCATAATCATTATCATCATTATCATCATCGTCTTCATCATTCATCATCATCGTCATAGTCATCGTCATCATCATCATCATCATCATCATCATCAGCATCATCATCGTCTTCTTCCATTGAATCCCACTTTAGTAAGGGTCGGGCTAAGCTTTCAATTCGTTTTAGAAATACTGTGGCAATGTCTGGAGCCTAAAGGCTCCCCAACCGAATGCCCCTTCTGACGTTGGTTTGAATCTTAGTGCCTTGCCGCCTTTTACGACACGTGAAGTCCACGGCTAGTCTATTCTTCATCAACCAGGATACAACACGATGACATACAGTAGTCTTATATATCTAGCGTTATTATTGTGTTAATTTTGTGCATTTTTATTTCTCTATTTGTGCATATATTTTCATGGCAGTTTCTACTGCTGATTACTTGTATATCATTAAGCTGAAGGCCCAGGACGACTAGTGCATTCACATACATAATCATTCACGGGTTAGTTATCTGCTACAAGGTGATCACAATCTCGTTAATAGATATTAACATTTGAGTTAGTCGTTTCTAAAGAATGCACTTGAACTTTAAGTGTGTAATAGAAATCTACTTTCCATTCCTGGGCTCTAACATCAGGAGTTGAGACAAACACATCAGCCTTTAGGTAACAATATGAAGGTATGAATATAAGCTTACCTAATAGCTTCGTGGTGTTGTTGTCAATGTATCTAACGATGCAGCCGTTGACAAGCAGATTGTCTGGTAGCTGATGTATGTGTGGATAGTCTACCAGCAGTCTCTCTCTCTCAGCTGCTTCACTCAGCAGCCACTGTAGCTGCAGCAGCTGTGCATCACTGCTGTCATTATCGGTTAAACTTCGCTCAGCCGACTCATTCTGACGAAATAGTAATATACACATGAACATTAATTCAGCATTATGTTGGTACGTCTACTCACTATTGTTTACAAAATTGAAATTAATCATGGAAACTCAAATGACAAAACAATGTCCCAGTGTCAGTAGCGGAAATACGCAGGTGTCATTTATTGTTGGTGCATTAGCGGATGTATGATAAATAATTCATTGTATAACTCAACTCCAAATTCACTGATGATCAATTCTTAGTGTAAGTTTGCAAGAATATTTTACCAATAGGCCTATTATTATTGATTTTAATTTCACCAACCGAATGATAATCATATATAATTACAAACAAAAACAATAATCAACAGAAAACCGTACAATTATGAAAAAACCTGATTATATAGGCCAGTCCGCACCCAGTCATCGTTGCTTAATAATATAGAGTTGTATAATGTTGCTCACGTTATAATTTTACACATTTAGTTCAATAACATAAAATTTAATGCTTATAACAAGTAAGCCTACAATCTAATTTTAAATTTAAATTTAGTAACCATATAAATCTGGAATTTATTTAGCATGCTTAATTTTGTCCAGTTTACTCTTTGATCAGAAAGTACATTGTCAGATATTTAATTAACAAAACTGGATAACGGTTTAAACATGTGGCATTAAATTGGACAGAAGTTGGTAATTTTGTCTAAATACTTTGAAACACATTGTTAGAGCTAATTTCTATTTAATTGTGTAAGGATGAACTATTGCAACATTAAGCAGAATATAACGACCCCTATTATGTAGTTGTTTGCGTCGAGTATAATTGAAGAAGACATCTTTATATTGCGTATCACGCAATGCTAACTCTCGAATTGATTATGGTTTCAGTAAAGAAAAAGGCCTCTCTGATCATGACCAAAGACATTGCATTGATAGGAATAGCTGTGATCAGCCTAATAGTGACAATTAATAAAATCAGCTCCAGTGATGGTGTTGGGTACAATATATCGATAGGGCAGCTCTTGGTACTTCTTCTTGAAATCACTTTTATTTCTTAACAGCAACAATGCACCCAGTATATAAACGTAGCTCTAACACGTGACTATTTGTCATTGACATAAATCATGTACTTTATTATTTTAATTTTTTTAATTATAAATACTGGTCTAGGATCCACAGATTCCGATCTATTAGCATACCTCTGCTGTTTCTTTTTGAAGTAAAAGTTTTGCTCTTGTTTCATAGCCTACAGTGATTCCTCAATGTCTTAACTTCAACTTAATTAAGTTATCATCTATAAGCATACCTCTGCTGTTTCCTTTTGAAATAGAAGTTTCGCTCTTTTTTGTTTCATAGCTTCCAGTGCTTCCTCAAGTTCCAATATCTTTCCTTTGAGATCTTCATTCTCTTGATCCATCTCCTCAACACGCTTGATTAGAGTAGTCTGGCGGCTCTGTATTGTCTGATTAAAAATAAATATACTAATCAATCATACATTTAACAAGTCTCAGTTCAGATACTGATGAGCCTCTTGTCGTGATTATGAAAGGATTAGGATTAAGGATGGAGTCAAGGACGCATTGGTTAGGCATATTCCTTCGATTCCATATATAGATATATTCCATATATAGATTCCATTTATACTCTGTATAATTGCTCTATACGATTCCTTTGCAATTAGCAGTCACTAATACAATTTATGAGCCATAAGTGATGTATACACATGATACTGTATTATTTAGAGGGCGTTGAACTGTCTAAGTCACTAATCAGCAGCATTTAAAATGCCTCCACACAGGTCTATTCTAAATAATTTCATACGTTTGATAAAAATATTATAGAACAATTTGCTCTATAATATTCTTAATACCTTGATCTAAGAAAGGTCAATACTGCGTGGGACAATTGCCTGCTGAACTAGAAATTGCAAATTGAAGATTAATTTCTTATTTAATAAAATTTCAATTGGTAATACTTAGATCTACTACAAAATTATTGATTACAGACATGAGAATTTAAAAAAAAGCAAACTAATGACTGAGTACAATTGTTTTAAAACGGGTTGTAATGTAGCAGAGCTATCCAAAGTAAACTGAAACTTTTATTTGCGTCCTTTCTTTTAAAGTACTCAATGGAATAAAATATAAAATAAATGTACAATAGCTGAAAAAGTTGAAGAAAACATCTTTAATTTATTTATTTGTTTATCACATTTCTTTTGCGGGAACAGTTCAGTTGTGTTTTTTGTTTCTTGCTCAATACCTCTGTCAGGGTTCGTGCTTCTAGTTATGGAAGTTTACTTGAGCAATTAAATGAGTATTTAATGGAGTATGTTTTATATTACTTTATTGCTGTATTTGTAAAATATTGAGATTTTTTTTTAATGATCAGATATTATGTCACTGGTGTCCAACACTGACGATTAGTTGTAGTGTTAGAATTACAATATCGAAATGAAGTTGTGTCCATTGTGGATTGTGTTGTAGAGTCAGTCTGTTGTACTTTTTGTTGATATTGATTGATTAGGTTGTAATTACAATATATTGCGCTTTCTAGAAGTTCTTTATTTGCAATGTGACTATAAAACGTTCCATAAGATTTTGAATTAATGATTATGTACTGACTTATGAACTGAGAAAGAAGTTAGATTGTCGAAGTAGATTATTTGCAGTTGTTGTAGAGGATACAGCCGATTGCTAGTTAATTTCTGTGTACGGGTGTTGATACATTGTGTGAGTTTTCATTAGTAAGTTTTGTTGTGTTTCACAAATTAGTATTACATTGTATTTGCCAAGTATTTGTATAGAGACTACAGTGCAGCAATATATGGTTTTATTAGTAAGCAAAGTGAAGGGATTAAATTAAATATTTGATTTTGCTGCAAATTTTAAGTCAGAATGTTTTTTTGAGTATTTCTAAGTAATGTTAATTTCTTGGAATATAGCTGTTGACACAATGGTCAATGATTGATTTTGCTTTGTTTAAAGTTATGTATTTAATTTTGTATATTTATTAGAAGTGCTGTAAGATGTAATGAGTACTGCAAGATGCGATGTTATTGTATACCAGAGACTGAAGTCAGATGGATAACAATCTGAATTTTGAAAAAGATGGTACGTCATATGATTTGTATTCTAGTTCTTGTACGTTTTGTTATATTAACTGTAAGAGTGAACTGTTATGCAGATTTATGATTAAATTATGTGTTACATTGAAGTTTTAAAAGTTAATTGCACCGTAGAAGTATTTGAATTGATCTGGTTCATTTGTATACGGTGTGTTGCATAACTTTGTGATGTGTTTATGCTAAAGTTGAATTGTTAAGCAATGAACCCTATGTTATTGTCAGATATGCTTTGAGTTTTATTTTTGCCTTAAAAGCTAGGGGAGGTTTTAAGGGTTCGAAGTGAACTATTATGAGAAACTTAAGTTGTTGTTTGGCGCGATTGCTATGAAGCAGCGAACCCTTTGTTATCGCTTTCTTCATCAAAAAATATTTTTAGTTCTATTTTTGTCTAAAAAGCTAGGAGAGGTGTCAGGGCTCGTGCTTCTAGTTATGGTAGTTTACTTGAGCAATTAAAATGTTATATTGAATTGATGTATTGTTGTTGCTGTCGCGCGTAGTGGCGAAGAAGACGAGGAAGTTTGTTGTGAGCGATGTTAGGGGACTTGGGGTTTTGATGTTGTGCAGAATAGTTAGATTTAGTTTTGAGGTGGTTTTCCAAGTCAATTATTGAGTTATAGACGATAGTACCAGGATACTTGTAGTAGATATTTTAGTTTATAGTACCAGGATACTATTGGTATAGTTATAGCCGTGTGGCTCTGAGTTTTATAGGTCTAGGAGCCTGTAGTATTATAGAAGGAATTATATTAGTAGCTAGTTTAGGATTAGCACGTTAGTTTTAGTTCTAATTTCACTATACCACTAGGCTGCATAGTTTAGTTCTAATCTAGTCGTCTAGTTCACAAATTAGTTATAGCGGTTGTTTTAGGTGTGGTTCATTTAAGTTATAGTTTAGCTAGTTTGTATTGAGTAAAGGGTTATGTGTTGAAGGTTATCTAAATATATTGATATATATTTTCGTGGTTAAAGTAATTTATTAAGTTCTGTTCTATGTTTGTTCTGGTTTAATTATACCATAAGTCATGTATTGGTGTTCTTATTTTAAATGTATTAAATACTTTTTATTCTTCATTTTTTAAACAATGATTTAGGTGTTTTTTTTTTAGTTAGTATACTGAAGTTATCGAGGCCTGAATAGGTTTAACGTTCGTGTCTGATATTTTCTGACACGGGCTTGGATCCTGTTCTGATAACCTCTTAGGCTTCATTTCTTTGAACATAAAGTCTATTAACATTGGCACTGTATACTTTATATTGTGCATTTATATGTGCTACAATATATTTGATGAAATAAAAGATGTATATAAAACATTAATCTTGCCAGACAAAATGTTCATGTTGTTAATATTTCCTATGTTCTTCTTAAAAACTACCACGCAAATACAGTCAGTACATTAAAACTTAATGCCATCGTATAAAAGAACTCACTTAACAGCCATCATTTAAATAGACCAATATAGTTTAATATAGAACATCAAATTCCGTAGACAGCTACAGGTGAAAATTTAATAAGACATTCTCAGCTGATACATCAAATAGGCTTAATTTAAAACGTTCATTCTCCAAAGTTGCACTAGAATGCAAAGCACAAGTTATTCACCCACCTCGCTGTGCTTGGATGCACTCGCTGCTCTGCATTTCTCTTTACTCAGCTCAACGCTAAATTCTGACAGTTTATCTTCTTTCAGTTTTAGTTCTTCTTCTAGTTTCAATATGCGCTGGTTTAATAAGTCAGTTTTCTTAGTATACTGCTTCTGCATCCGCTTCTCTAATTCCTGAATCTGTTCTTTCTTTGAGTTTTCTATTTACAAATACAAAACAAGATCGTAACTGAGAAGAAACTACACGATAGCCTCAAATCTAATTTAACTGTTCTGTGGTATAGATTGGCAGTGCAACAAGAAGCAGGGATTCTCATTATATATAGATGTATATATATGTATATATACATGTATATATATATATACCCATATACCTGCCGTTAGGCAGTGCACTAGAAGAAGCAGATATGATACTGATGAGCTGAGCCGACGGCTTATTGAAACGTTGTGCGATCAATAGATGCAGGACTAAAATCTAGTGCTCTACCTGTCATTGGCATTTTATAGAGAAGGAAAATTAAATTAAATTTGTCTTTAGATTTTTATATCTGGAAGTGAGTAAGCACTTAGATACTTACTGCAAGCACTTATCGTTTTATGAAGTATTTATGCGAGAGCTTTTCTCATTAAATAAAGGGGAAACAAAATTAATAATAATAATAATAGTAACAACAATTAGAGAGCTACAGTCATCAATGACAACATCGAGCACTAATGAAACAAAATCAAGCCGGCGAGCAAAAAGAAGGTCCAAAAACGGTGCAATTTCCAAAATCCAGATAATCAGTCCAAAGTAAAGGGAATTAAAGAAAAGGAGGGAAATTACAGAAGGATCCATGCTTAGAATTCATTAATTAATGCATTTTGTATAGATGTAATGAGAAAAGTTGCTTAGCCATGTGCCATGTGCATTTCATTTTGGCAGTATTATTAGCACATGATGAGAGAGATAGTAGTGTGTACGAGTGTCAGAAAGAGATATTTATAATTCGAAAACTCACCTACAAAACATTGTAATTTGTGTTTGTAGTTTGACATTGTCATTAGTTTATTATCTGCAACATTTGTTTTACTAAAATATTCTTTATGATAGGCTAAATGCAAATGGTTATACATGTAGGTTGGCTGAACGACTGAAATAACTTAAGTTAGCTTGATAAATAGCTTAGCTGCAGACTAGTGCATCAATATTTACCCAATTGTTTTCTGCTTTCCACGTTCCTCTTCAGCTCAGAAGTAACATTTGAGAGCTCTGTCTCTAGCTGAGACTTCTTTGTGTTCCATTGTTGCAGTTCTCTCTCTGTGGACTCCTTAGCCAAAACCTTCAATCTTTCCAGTTCCTTATCAAATAAACGGAAAATAGACTAATGCAAGGTGTAAGATGCAACTGAAATAAAAAAGTAATAGATCTCTTGCAAAAATAACCCAATCAATAATAAATGTTTCATATTCATAGTAAGCTCTTATTAGTATTCTTATAATAAAACTAAAATTAACATTTGTTATGTTCTAAATATTAATTTGCAATCATAAAACAATAACTGTGTTCTTGAGCTATTCATTTGAAGCATTCTGACTTAATATCTCTTGCACTTATTACAATGTATTCTACTAGCAAAGTAGTTTGTTGGCAAAATCAGCATACTATTTTTTTTAAACTACAAACTGAAGGTCATACTACGCAGGAAGCAATACTTCATATACAACATATCTGATTTATTCAGAAAGTAGTTGATATTAAATGAATCACTTTGCGCGTTAATGATTTTACCAAAGTGGACTGTTATCGGTTATCTAGCCCTTGATTGGTCTTCTAGATATTATCGATAATTAATTAATTAAATAATCAATTTAAAAGAAAATCAATACTTGTATATGAGCATGATACTGCTTGTGGGCTACACTTAGATTTTCCTTCTCGTCTAGTATCTGTTTTTTACTCTCTGACAGCTGCTTGACTAGCTGCTTATTTTTATTCTGCTGTTTACTGAGCTGCGATTTTATCGTCTCCATGGTTCGCTGTAATTCTGTAATAGATTCAGCAATCAGCTTCTGATCTTTGTTCTGCTCCTGAACCCATCTCAAAACATCTCTTCCTGAGAATTAATATCAAATAAACACTACAGAATCAATGATCTGCATTTCAGCATTTTTATAATGACTATCTTATTTGAGGTCTTATGATATGTTTTAAAGTAATCAAGACAAGCACTAATTTAGTATTCTGAATATATTTTTTATTATAATAAAGAGTTTCAATTAATTAGTTTTTAGTCATATAATTTGTTAAAGCATGTAATGTTATATAACTAATTAATCGTTATTAAAATTGTGTCATAATGTATTTGACATACGTTATGACATCGCAAAGATATAAATAATGAATAAATTAAAATAGCTAAACCGAATTACTTTTAGTCATATAAGTTATTTAAGACATCAGAATTTATGTATCAGTATCTTCTTACATAAACGATTAGTGTGGTCCAGTGGATAGCATGCTTGTTTGTAAACAGTCAACACCAATCCGTAGTATCAAAAATAATAGTTCAGTCAAAGATAAGAGCAATTAATAGTTCAGTCAAAGATAAGAGCAAATAACAGTTCAGTCAAAGATAAGAGCAATTAATAGTTCAGTCAAAGATAAGAGCAAATAACAGTTCAGTCAAATATAATAGCAAATAATAGTTCAGTCAAAGATAAGAGCAAATAACAGTTCAGTCAAAGATAAGAGCAAATAACAGTTCAGTCAAAGATAAGAGCAAATAATACTTCAAAGATAAAAGCAAATATTAATTCAGTCAAATACAAGAGCTTGACAGTGCGGATAAATCAAAGCAACAAGCAGTGAAACCGGTGCTCATAAAGACTACGAATAAAAAAACGTTACCAGCATTACTGACCTGATAGCCAAGCCAATCCAGTTACAGAATCTCGATGTTTCTGTAAATGAGATTCTATGTCGAGAGTCTTGCAGACCTGCACTACACTGTCAGCCACCTCTTTGAGGCAGTTCTGCGTGACGTCACAAGAGTCGCAGGCGCAGAACATCGTGTCAACAGTCTGGCTAGCCTTGCTGCGTTCATTCACTCCAGGTGGTAGTGGAAACGGAGGAGCACTCATGACTCTGGATGGATGCTTGGGTAAGACTTGAGAATTTACAGACGATTCTTTTTGATGTAAAGCTTTAGCAGCCAAACTCGATTCAATGATATCAGCGTTTGGTTTAGAATTCTGTGCATGAAATAACAAAACTTAAGTATAAATTATAATATGTGAAATAATAGAATCTTTTATTCGTTTTAAATTTTAGACATTTAAAATATAGGAGAAAGAATACATAAAAACATAGAATAAAACATAAGAAACATAAGAAGACAATCTAGAAGCAAATCCAAAATGAGTGTCATATTTGTGGTTTTATCAATACTCTAAAAATGGGTTGAATCCTGCAATTTGAACTGAGAATCAATGCGATTCAGAGAAGTAAATATTTTAATGTTGTAAGGACTCAGCTAATCTAAAGCAACTTAAATTGTTTCAGCATGATTTACTCTACATCACAGAGAGAGAACTTATAAATTAGTAGCTTAACATTCCAAATTATTTAGATTCATATCTATAAATAATGTATGCTAGCATGATGACACTGCTTCATGAAAAAGAAAATTTCTGATATAGCATTGATATATTAAAGTAAAGCTTGATTCAAGAGGCTGGATGTGTCTGTAATGTGATTAATTTGTAGTTAAATATACATAATTCTGCTCTTTATAAATATCATAAAATTATTTAATGGAATCACTGACGACCTGAATTATCAGTAAAGTAGCACTGCAATATGCCAACAATCGACCCAGGCATCTTCGCACCGTGGGACCCACTGATGAAGAATTTGTCCCCGACCCAACAACATTGCTCAAAGGTCTAACAGATGAATAAATTTGTCTGCCATCTTGTTTTTGTTGCATTAGTTCAATATACTGGCCAATGCCTTGAAGTAGAAGAACCAATCTGTGAAATTATACAAAAAGATTGAAAAGTTTTTTAATACAAGAAAATGCAGGGTTTAAATGCTGAAATGAACATTGAATTGATGCAGCAATGTTAGCTTATAATATGCATATATGCAATATACAGGTACGGCATTGATAACTAGCAAGACACCTATACTATGATTACCTGTACGGCAGCAGATAAATCATTTTATGAGACTCAGACAATGCAACATTATGATGTCATTTGAGTCGTAGAAACAACAGTAAAGAATACAATCTGTAAAGGTACAGTACAGTCTGAGTGTAAATATTTAGTTTAGGCTTTAAAAAACTAGGGCAAACATCTTAGTAGAGAAAAGCTCAGGAGTGCATCTCTCTCTCTCTCTTTCTCTGTCTCTCTCTAGGCTTGTCTGTCACATTCAGGACGTTACTACTCAAGAGATGGCGTGTCTGTCTTCCAATCCACATGCAGACTTTCACCAGGAACCTTACCACTCACGAGAGGGCACGTCTTTCAAGTCATATGTAGGTTTTGATCAGGAACGTCGTACTCCCTTCCTTTTAGTTTATTTCAAAATGTTTGCCGTACTTCATTTCAATTTTCTTAACGAACAAATTCATTTTTCTTATAATCACACTTGCAGTGCTATAACTTTTCACAATTACATTACAGTTCATTGCATTACTCACTTGTGTGGATACATTTAAAGACGACAGATAAAAACAGTTAGAATTGTTTATGTTACGAGTACAGTTCAAAATGTGAGGCAAGTGCTAAATTTAACTCCTGAGTTTACAGCTGCATATCCTTATTTATTAAGCTAAACAGCTGCTGCCTTATAAATATCTTAGTGCACTGCCTACTGGCAGGTCCATTCTATATAAGGCCTCCACTCTTCTCTGTCTTCTGTTTTCCTCTTCATGTCCACATGCGATTACATCTAACAATCCTAATCTTGGTCTGCCTCTTGCCTCTATTTCCTTCCATTCTGCCTTCTATGACCTCATTTAGTAAACTATCTCCCCTTAGATTGTGTCCTATCCAATTCTTCTTTCTATTTCTTATTGCATTTATCAACTGTCTCTCTGTACCAATTAACTCTCTCCAGAACTTCCTCATTTGAAGAGAGCGGGCACAGACAGCCAGCAGATAAATGCTAAAAGAATATATATGTATATATACATATGAGAAATCTTAACAGAATACAACAACGCGAATTGCAAAAACATAAAATGCTCTAATTAAGAGTAGTTAATTAATTATATGGGTCATGCAAAATGGTTAACAAGGGAATTTAAACTAGAATTTTTAATCTAATCTAAACTCAGCAATATATTTCACTTTTAAAATAACTCTTGCATCTGCTTTGGATATATCCAGTGAGAGAACTGACATTGAGGACAAATAAAAGGGGCCTTAACTGCTTAATTAACAGATGTTAAGATTCAATCGCTTTAAGATACTGTATAAACAAATATATATACCTATCAATTACCATCTCCAGCAGCACAACATGAGCAATCTGCCTTTCCTCTTCCTCCTGTATTCCATCTTCCACATAATCATACCTCTCCAAGAGCTCTTCCACGTCCACCTCCACAGCTTTACAATCAGGATACTTCCAGGACACATGGCTTACTGATCCTACGTGTGAAAGGATCTCGATGACGGATGAATGAATATCGGCCACGTCTCTTCTTAGACTTTTAATACATAATTTTCCTCCCAACAGTTGAGCCATCCTAGATGGCTAGACATAGGCTTTAAACAGCTATTAAGACAATCGTCTAAATTCTACAAAAAATTTATTTCATTAATTATAATGCTATGAATTTACATAGAACTTCTTCTACTTCTATAGTGCTAGATAAATTGTTAGCTATTTTTATTGAACATGTTCAATATTGGAAATTTAAATAGAGAAAAATACAAATATTCGACAATCAAACTGCTATATTTTTGACTCATTTTTACTTAATATCTCATTTTTAATCTTTTTTACGAAAGGTTTAGATTCATGGTATATAATAAGGGTTACGAAATGAGAGTGATGCATTCTTCAAACCTCTTTTAATAGTGAAACCTTCTGCAACTTTCAACTTAAAGTAGTTAATTTTTTAGTTATAACTTTTAGCTAAATAGTTTATCTAACTCTTTGAAAAAGTTAAAGAGTTTTTAGCTTTTTATTTTTTGGAAGTAGTAAAAATGTGTAAAATACATATAAAATGCTAGTGAACAACCCAAATATCGTCTTCTTCAGTGCACTGCCAAGTGGCAGGTTCAAGGTACATATTCATACTCAAAGTCTGTTTTCTCGCTCCATAAGAGCACTCCTTAGATCAACATATTAATCCCTTCACAAAGTCTATGCCTTATCCATACCTTATGAAGCCTATATCTTGGGAAAAATATGTCTTCTGAGGTGGTTTCCTGTTGCCTTCCTCAGTTAGGTGGATTAATTACCATTTAATCCTGGGGGAACAATATTTCATGCTGAGGTGGGTCCCCTCTTGCCATCCTCAGCTCCTGCCTTTAGTCGCCTCTTACGTGCACGCGGCAGATTGTTTGCGGTTGCCCAATTCTGCAGTGGTCCAACCACACCCGAGCACAACACGAGGACCAAATATCGTAATATAATGATAATCACAACCTTAACAACGATACAGATAATTCCTTCCAAAACTTTAAGCAAGTCAGTACATTTGTATTTTTAATAAATTTATATTTGTATACTGTAATTATAATTTATATTTATTAATAAAAACCTCTTGACAACCTGCAATATCACTGTAACATTACTGTTGAATCTGTTATGTAATACTTAAGATAGACTGACCTGAGAACTATGTAACTTTCAAAGCTTTGCAGCATTACAACAGTCAAGCTTATAGGAGATTCATTTTAAAGCGGCTACTTCCATACTTCTTTTTAGTGCTGCAATATTTGTCTTTTTAGTCAAATAGTAATTCTAGGTAGAAAAGTTTTATCAGAAAGTTTGTGAGAATTTGTTGTTAGTAGAGTTACCAATCATCAATTTAAATTTCTTCATAGTTCTTCCAACTGACCTAAGAACTAAAATTTACTATAGATCATAAAATGAATGCATTTACAGTGGTGACAATGTGCACATGTTCAACCATTATACAAACATTAGAGCAAATAATTAAGCAATGACTCTAATAGATTTTCTTATTTTTAAATGATACCAGAAAACGCAATTCAGATGAAAAGCCGACAGAATAGTAGAAGCTTAGATTAAAATTAGTTCATGCAAGCCAATTCCAAAAAAGTTAATTTATAAAATTCAATTTTTGGAAATTATTCACGACTAATTAAATGTCAAGATAAATTATGGTGACTTTCAAAAATTATATTTAGAAAGTTATCTAAAATTTACTATAAGTTAATAAAAGTACTTAAACTTTCAATTAACTTTAATTACAAAAATTACATATTTTAGAATTTCAACTCACCTTTTGACATAACTGTTTCCGTAATTAAACTTTTAATTATAACTAGGTCGATTTTTAAACTAAAACTTAAAATTTTGACTTTATTTTGCACAATTATTTTAAGCCAAAACTATAACATGAGCTTAACTCATAATCAACAAAAACAATTTGAGTGCCCTTTTCGTCAAGAACAGCTTTGAGCAACCAATTAAGAAACCGAAGCCAAGCTGATTAACACTAATAATAATAAAAGTTAAAAAAAAAGGATATCCAGATATGGAATATCCAGAAAACCAGTGCAAACATTTCAAACACATTAAAAAGGACTGGTTCGAAGTACATACATTAAAGGCTATCTATATAAAGTCTTTAAAAATATGAAATTTACATCTATAACTTTACTTAAAATTTTAAACATATCTAAATTTAAAAATCTTAACTTTGAAGTATATTACTGGAAGTCAAAATTTCCAATGCTTCTTATTATAAAATGGCAAAGTTTTCAAATAATAATTATGTTATTTCTACCCCCTCCACCTCCCTGTTCCACGAGAACTGGGCACACCCCCGGCGCCACCTTCGGGGGTTCTTAGCCCCCCGCAGGGAAGGTTCGGAGGCCATCAAATTTTAGAAAGAGCAGATTCATGGAGCTATGGCTCCACCTAAGCCGCACAAACGTCACTTCTTCATCCACGTGCTGCTCAACGTGTCACCCAGTGAAGACTACGTCATGCTGAAGGTCACGTAGGACACGAGAACCATAGAGGCTGTGCAACAGGTGCTCATCAAGTCCGGTAGGGCGGAAGAGAAACTGGAGAACAACATGCTGGTGATGGAGACTCAGAAGGGATGGGATCACAGGGACTCTGACAAGGAAGCAGTCATCCAGAGCAGAGGATACTGGACATGGATGAGAAGGTGCTTCATGTTCAGAACAAGTGGAGAGGAAGTGCAAGGTTCATTCTTAGGAAAAACAGTAACATCAAGAGGGAGGGGTCACTGATGTTGGATGTGGGAGCAGACTGGGACTCTCTAATTACAATTTAATAAAATTTTATTTATTTATTATTATTTATTTTTTATTTTTTTATTTTTTTAAATAATATAAATTTATTAATTATATTAACTATTTATTATCATATTATGTTATAATATAACATTACAGAGTCAGGAAGCAATTATATGCTTGTTTAAATAGATGAAAAAAAAAGCATAGATGAAAAAACGTTTTTTTACGTTTTTTATTTTTTATAAAATAAAAAACGTAAACCATGGTTTGACGGGGACTGCACATAAATATTGAGAAATTGCCGTTAGTTTCGTGCCATAAACATCACTATATAAAAGGTAATTCATTACATTTTTTATTTTCCTAGTTAGGCAGATGTTCTAATTTTTAAGACATTGTCCATTCTTAATTTCTTACGGATTTAAATTTTCTTGTATTGATAATTATGAACAACTGACAGTGTGGCTGAATGTGACCTGAAAGTATTTGTTTAGATTTGTATGGAGTCTATGGACATACTTTAGAACTTTTGAACTTTAGATCAAGTCTAGTTATAATAGAATTGTTTAGTGTTATGTAATGACAGCATGGTAATATATATGCAAGCTACATGTACGCTACTAACGTTTTTTTCAACGTTTTTTTACGTTTTTTCTTTTTAAAAAAAACGCGTTTTTTAACGTTTTTTATTTTTGGTAAGAACGTTTTTTTCATCTATGTGTTCAAGACTCAGCAGGCTCTTACCTAAAACCAATTAATATAAATCAAATCATACAGACTTCATGTTAACATGTGAAATTTATACATAGCCCTTAGTATAACACTGAACATGCAATTAGCATCTAATTTACATGTTCTTATGTTTATCATATCTATTTTTAAAAGCATTCACTGATTCTGCTTCCACAACTTCGCTTGGCAAACTATTCCAAGCATTTATAACTCTCTGCCTAAAGAAAAATTTCCTTAAATCTAGTCTACTTCTAAATTTACTAAGTTAATAAATATGTCCCCTTGTGTTTCTGTTGTTTGATAAATTAAACCAAATACTATGGTTAACTTTGATGAAGCCTTTGAGTATCTTAAAAACTTTGATTAAATCTCCTCTAGTTCTTCTCTCACTTAAAGAAGTTAATCCTACAAATTTTAATCTATTCTCATAACTAAGTTTTTGACAGTCAAATACCAGCCTTGTTGCTCTGGCTTGTACCCTTTCTAATTTATCGATATCTTTCTTAAGATATGGGCACCAAGCCTGAACGCAGTATTCAAGTTTGGGCCGTACAAGAGCCTTATATAGCCTTACCACAATATCTTTATTTCAACATGCAATTGTTCTTTTAATCATTCTTAATACACAATTAGCACTATTTACAACTTCATTACAATTTTCACTAAATTTAAAAGAGCTATCCACAAAGACTCCTAAATCCCTCTCACTGTTAGTGGATTTTAGTTTAATATTGTTCAATGTATACTCAATTTCTAAATTATTATTCCCTATATGCATAACTCTACATTTCTCAGCATTGAACTCCATTAGCCAATCCCTAGACCAGTTCTGTAACATTTTATATCATACATATATCATAACATAATTAGAACTCAAATTAATGAATTACCAAAAATCTCATTTAAAGAGCAATATTTAAATATTCTATATTTTGTGTTAATAATGTTTATTGTTAATGAATATTATTCCTAGGTAATCTATACAAATAAGCATAAGTATCATAGTTACTTTAATTATAAACATCCCCATTGTGAATGTCTTAATAGCGTAGGGGTAACGTCATGACGTTTTAAATGACAGATCCTGAGGTGAATTGAACCCTCGTTGGTTCGAATCCCAGCCGCGCTGATCTGAGAGTCAAATCTCGGACATTCACTGAACTGGTTAAACGGAAAACTGATGAAATTGCCTGACGGTGTAAACATGAACGTACGTGGTATTAAAAGTGATAGATATCAACACAGTTGATCATTTCACTGTACTGCGTGTTTATAATACTTGAATGTGGGAGATCGACGAAAGTTCAATTCCTACTCGATCAGTATATATCTTACTAACGGTTGAATAACTAAATTGGCAGAATGAATGATATAACAGGATTAAATCTCAGCCCTCTCAGTTAGAGCTGGTCAGTAATTAAATATTAAACACATTAAAAGACATTAATGAAAAAAATGCCGGTAAAAATATTAGCTAAAATTGTCTCAGTATAAAATATGTGATATTAACCGTATAAATGTGATCAAGTACTGCCATTTAAATATAATGTGCGTTTAACCTAGGAGGATTGATTGTGAATATATGCTCTCAGTGATTAACATTTGAAATAAAAATGTATCAATTTTATTTATATTTTATTTACATTTTGTTGCTAAGGTTGCCGTTGGTAAGACGAAAATCAGTGTTACCCCAAGTTGAAAAAATTAGAATTAGCGCAGACTGCATTGCATGGTACTACTTATTAGCCTAGTTGCTAGCAGTAGGGCTGCGGTTAGTAAGAAAATACAATTTATTAACAAATAGAACAATAATAATAACAACAATTAGAGTGCTACAGTCATCAATGACAACATCGAGCACTATTGAGACAAAATCAAGCCGGTGAGCAAAAAAAGAAGGTCCAAAAACGGTGCAAATTCCAAAATCCAGAAATTCAGTCCAAAGTAAAGGGAGTTAGAAATCAGTGAAAAGCAATTATATATCAGAAGTTTTTAGAAATTTGAACTTGTACATTTGGATTTTGGTGTTATCAATCACTAATTTAAAATCGGCTATAGGGAATTTCATTAAGCTCTCTACCACTGCTTCCATTAGGCTATAGAATAGTAAGACAAGCAATCAGTTAATTTTTCAATTTCGTAATTATAATTATAACGCTGCGATTAAATTTGCATGCGCCATAAAATTTATACTCGCCAGTTGATAGCGCTGAAATCAGCGTTACTTCAGAGAGGCAAAGAGGCAGAACCATAGAATTAATAATTACTTATTTTATATCTTATTTATATCTTATTATATATCTTATTTGAATGTCTCAATAGCGCAATTTTTAAGGGTGTGGATAACGTCATGAAGTTTTAAATGACAGACCCTGAGGTGAATTGAACTCTCGTGGGTTCGAATCCCAGCCGCGCTGATCTGAGAGTAAAATTTCGGACATTCACTGGACTGGCAACACGGAAAATGGACTAAATTGCCTAATGGATATAACATGTGGTATTAAAAGTGATAGATATCAACATAGTTGATCAATTCACTATAATGTGTGTTATTATTATCTTTGGGCAGAACTGGCTTATTATATGCATAGTCAATCCCATGCAATTAAGAATTCCTTACTACTTATACTTCGTCAATCGATCCAAGCGAGCAATATTGTTAAATATCGCTGTACATTATCATAGTAGATTTTTGAATTTGTGGCTATAAATCCGCTGATATTGCACTGGAAACCATTGCTATAAACATCGTAATAATGTTACTTTTTAAAAATAATTCTGGCCCTGGAAAGACGAGTTATTTCTTATCGGAAGCCTGTTGCTGAGTTATAAGCCTAATCACCTGATTGTTGATGAGTCCAGTTTTTTATATTTTCAGTTTTAGGTAAGAAAGTACTGATTTCTTATAGCATTTGCCTAATTTTCTAATTCTGAGTGAAAAGTTAGTCATTTGATGTTCAAAACTGTCAAGATATGACGTTCGAATATATCGCTCGTATTGATTTATGGTTATTTAAGTAATATATTAATATATTTTATTAATATTTTTGTGTCATAACAACTGCCGTCCCTGACAACATCGAGCACTAGTAAATTAAAAGTTAAATACACAATATAGCGAAATTATCATCTATGACGATATCTATTTCTTTAATACCCCATGTCTAGCCATTAGGTCGGTTAGTTATCCATGTTTCTAACTTTCTACTCCTATCGTGATGCAAAGGCTTGCCTACATCAATCCTGTCAGTCGATATCGCCCTAGATATATACCAATTTCTTGGCGCTCAATCCATCTAAGACTGAGATCGTGCTGTTTGGAACACCTCAACAACTTACAAAACTAAGCAAGGTGTCCCTAGCTCTCTCTTCCAATGTTACAGTTACACCAGTTAATCTTCTGTGAAGAATCATGATGTTGTCCTTGACTACTACCTTACATTCCATGAACACATCACCAAAACATCATCATCCTCCCTTAAATCCCAGTTTAACCAGGGTCAGGATACAAATAGACTGTCGTAAATCCTCTCTGTCCTATACCACACCACCAGCCAATCCTTTTATTTGAGACTTTTCCATTCGTTTGAATTTTGTGGCAATTTCTGGAGCATGGGCGCTCACCAACTGAATGCCCTTTCTGATGTTGGTATGGATCTTAGTGCTATAGTCACCTTCTATGACACGTGCAGTCACCGGTTGGTCAATTCTTCCAACAATCTGGACACAACATGGGGGAGACATCACCAAAACATCAAAAAGTAAAAAATACGTAACCTTGGTGTAACTTTTGATTCAAATCTAAACTTTAAAACTCATATTTCAGTAGTCTGTCATTCTTCTTTTTCCATATCTGTAAATTACGTAAAATTCGTAAGTCTCTTGATATTAATTCCGCCATTGTATTAGCTAATGCGCTTGTCCATTCTAAACTTGATTACTGCAACTCCCTGCTTATCTCCCGAAAACCTCTCTAATTCGTTTAGAGAGGATCTCTCTAAAAGATCTGGAACTCTCTTCCCTCCACTCTGCGAACCGCCACATCTCCTGATTTGCCTTTCCTACTTTGCGAATAGTTTCATAGGCGGCTAAAGACTTTCCTGTTCGACGTTTCCTATCCACCTAATGTCACTACGGTAGTAGTCTGCTATAATTAAAATGACCCAGTGAGTATTGTTTAAAAATCATAGCTAGCCATTTTATGCAATCAGGGGTTAAAGTGGCTTTTAGTTTTAACATTTTGTAGCTTATACATTTGTATTTTTTTGCAGACTTTGTACACTGTTCTTGTCATGCTTTCTGGTAAAGATGACCACAAAAGTATATTCCTCGAAGAGGAAACTCTGTCTGAACCCATACCATTTGTTTATGGGCTGGTTTGGATGGCAATGTCAACGCTTGCCTTCCACATACTCAATAGGATATTGATAGCCCGGGGCCCCCCGAAAGTTTTGGCGTCTGCTGACGAAGTGGAGAAATGGAAGTGGAGAAACCTGATGGTTTCCTGGATTCATGCTCTACTTATAGCTGCTTGGGACATCAGCTGGTGAGTTCTAATGTTCATTAATTTATTGGAATTTATTTCTTTGACTTTGTTCTAAGATGTTGTTGATGTGACTGAGTAGGACTTAACTGTGGGCCTTTTACTGTAAGCCTTGATTTACTTTGATGCTTAGCTCTCATTGATCAAATCTCTAAGAAAATATTTGTAATTGATAGTCTATACCTCTCAGGAAATCCTGATGCAGTTTTGCAAAGCTTGTTTTCTTAAAAATTGCATCAACTCTTCTAATAAGATGTAAATTGGCCCTACCATTCAACTTGGCTGTATGAGCTGAGCTTTGTCAAGCTTCATCATGAAGAAAACCTCCATGTTCTCCTGCTTTGAAATCTTTTGATTGTCATTCTGGGAAGAAATGAGAAGTTACAGAAGTCTAAGCCTGAAGCCACCAGATGTCAACCAATGAAGACTTGTTACTGTATCTTTAAATATAATGTGCTACCCCAGGCTTCTATCAGTACATTTATCTTTATATATATTGAGCTACCCCAAGCTTCTATCGGTAAGGCACTATGTACTTTTCTGTAAAGATTGTAGTCATGCATATGGTTGAACATAGACACTTCTCAAAGTTACTTCTTTGGAATTGTTAAAATAAAAAAATCAAATCCTCCTTTCTAGTTCAAACAAATTATATATTCATTTAAAGTGTATCTAATTGAGAAATTTAGTATTGAAAGGTCACTATGTAAAAACTTATAACTCGACTTGTATTTTGAAAGTCACAATCTTAAGCGCCTCCTCTCTTTGCTGTCGTCTGTTTTCTTCTTCATGTCCACATCTGAGTAGATGTTTAAATTATCTAAAATTCCTAAACCCGACCTACATTTGCTTCTCTTTCCTTCCACTCTACCTTCTATGACTTCTTTCAGTAAGCTATCCCCCTGAGAATATTTCCTATCCAGCTATATTTCCCATATTTCCTATATTGCCCATTTCTTAAGGCACTTATCAACTGTTACCAACTCTCATCAGAACTTCTTCATTTGTAACCTTTTGAATCCAGCAAATCCTTTCCATTCTTCTCCTTATCCACATTTCCAACGCCTCTAGTTTCCTAATATCTTCCTTCCTTAAGGTCCATGTTTCACATCCATATAATAGCGTGGTCCATACCAAAGTTTTCACTGTCTTTATTCTTTGTGTCTTTCTTTAGCCTTTTTGTTAAGAGTTCTTTTCTACCGCCAAAGGCCGCTTTTGCTTGTGCAATCCTACTGCATATTTCAAACCCACATTTCCCATCATCTGTTATAGTATGATCTTAGATATTTGAAACTTTTCTTAGATATTTGAAACTTTTTACCTGTTCCAATTTCCTAACATTTATCACTGAAATTTACATTGCAGACATCAGGTTTTCTCATGTCATGATGTCATGTCATGATGTCATGATGTCATGTCATATGATTCATTCAAAATTTTCTTTTAGGGTTCCATTATATAATGTATATATATATATATATATATATATATATATATATATATATATATATATATATATATAACGCTATTGGGCGATTAAGTGGCCGTGCAAGAAAAGTCACGACTAAAGGGCCCAATTTTTAATGTCGAATTTGGTACACTTACTAATGTCTAAATGATTTAATTTTTTTATACAACATTCATTTTTGAATTAGAAATCAATTCCTACATATTACAAGTGTGTATCTGCAGTACTTAAAAATATAGGAAAATGACGCGGCCCTTTTAACTTTCTTTGTCACATTGCAGGTTTAGTGGGCTGTCCCTTTAGCAGCACACATTTTCTAATGCAGAAATTTATGAGAAAAGAGGGCCTTCAAGAACATATATATATATATATATATATATATATATATATATACGGCCCTTTTCCGTGAATTATTTTATAATGCAAAAATTTATGAGAAAAAAGGGCCTTAAAGAACATATATAACCAAAGTGCAACAAGTCATGTAGTAAAAGGGCTGTATTTATAAATATATGTACAAGTAGTCAAATATAGTTTAATAATAAATAAATTCGGAAATAATAATTAAATTCATTTATTTCAGAGATACATTCAAACAATGCTCATACATCAATTACTAATTTCAATCATTTCAATATTTAGAAACATTGCTAAAGCAAAATCCAATTTAACGACTGTTTCCTGCTCGATAGCATGACAGTTAGTGACAAGATTTGTTACTAGCTAGTGTACACGATTTGAACCCTGCACCTATTAATCCACTGTGGAACTTTATTTATTCAAATATTTGAAATTTCGACTTAGCACATCAACACCACATAGTCTAATTACAAAATAGAACATGCATAATTATGCGAGGTCAATGATCCATCTCAGGCACTGGGCACTTACGAGGATCCTTTTTAGTAGAACATACAGTAAATGTTAAGATCAATAGAGTGCATTGCATAATAAAATCCGATTTAAACTGTAGAAAATTATAGAAGCATGTCATAAAATAGAAATAGTTAATCACCTAAAATGAGCATTGTGATAAAGACATTAATTAAAAACATAACAAAATCGTATATAGGCCTAAACACTAAGACCCTAAAAAAGATAACTTATTTCTAATGTAAGGCTACAATAATTAAATCTCTTTGAATACTAAAAAGCCAGATAAATCTACTGAAGTTGTACTACTCTTAAAAGATATAAGTGACTTGGCAATTATGAATGTTTAGAGTTACGCAAATTTATTAGGAAAAAAAACGTTGAGCATATTACTATTAGATACCATGTTAGTGACAAGGAAAGTACACGATATGAACATAGCACCTATTGATATGGTGTCGAACTAGCAAACAATCCACTGTCTCGGTCCATAGATACACAAGTAAGCTATACATGTGTGTGTATATATATATAAACATTTAAATGACACATATTTATACGAAAAACGGGCCTTTGAGATAAAAGGGCCGCACATATTTAAATATATATGTGGCCCTTTTCTCATTATATAACTGTACAATGTATGAGTTGATGTAGTAAAAGGGCAGCCCTTTTATCACATCAACTCATGCATTGTATAGTTGCTTAGAGATAAAAGGGCCGCAACTATATTTATAGAGGCTATATATCAACATGTATGCAAACTTAGTCTAAAAATTAACTTCTTTTATTTCAAAGATGCATATATAGAATGCATATACACACAATTATTTAATTATTTAATTATTTAATTATACGCTCAATCTGCAGATATATTGTTAAAGCTAAAGCCAAGTTTAATGTCAGTATCCTGCTTGATAGCAAGTTATTGACAAGGAGTGCATACATTTGAACTCTGCATCTATCGATCGTTTGTCGAACTTACCAAAAAGCCACTGGCTCAATTCACAGAAATACGGGTAGGCAATACACACTAAAGTTACACACATTTATTAGAAAAAGAGCCCTTGAGCATATTACTATTAGATACCATGTTAGTGACAAGGAAAGTACACGATATGAACCCTACACCTATTGATCTGGTGTTGAAAGTGCAAATAATCCACTGTCTCGGTCCATAGATACACAGCTAAGCTATACACGTGTGCATATATAATAGAATGACACACATTTAAATGAAAAACGGGCCTTTGAGATAAAAGGGCTGCGTATATTTAAAAATATATGTGGCCGTTTATCCTTCTAGATAACTATACAATGCATGAACTCATGTAGTTAAAGGGCTGTAAATATAGAGCCCTTTAACTAGATCAGTTCATGCATTGTATAGTTATCAGGAAGGAAAAGGGCCGCATATATATTTAAATATATTCACATGTAGACAAACATGTCTTAACTTTATCTTAAACTTAGTCTAAAAATGAACTTTTTTTCAAAGATGCATACAAAGAGTGCACATAGACGCAATTACTTAATTATTTAAACACCCTCAATCTCTAGATATATTGTTAAAGCTAAAGCCAAGTTTAATGTCAGTTTCCTGCTTAATAGCATGTTAGTGACAAGGAGTGCACACATTTGAACTCTGCACCTGTCGATCATTTGTTAAACTTAACAAAAAGCCACTGGCTCAATTCACAGATACACAGGTAGGCTATATACATTAAAGTTACACGACTTTTTTAGAAAAAGAGCCTTTGAGCAAATTATTATTAGATAGCATGTTAGTGACGAGGATAGTGTATCATCATTATCTTCATCATCATAATCTTCCCTTAAATCCCAGTTTAACATGGGTCTCGGGATACAAATAGACCTTCTCCAATCCTCTCTGTCCCATACAGTCAATCCTTTCCATTTCGTTAAAATTGTTGTAGCAATTTCTGGAGCCTATGCGCTCACCAACCAACAGCCCTTTCTGATGTTGATTTGGATCTCAGTGATTTTGATGTCTGCCAATCATGTGATACCTAACGGGTCTTTATTGCAAGCTGTTCGTATTGAACTAGAAACTGTTACTCCGTCTAACAATCTCGGAGAAAGATAGTCTTCAACAATCTATAATAGAACTATATAAAACACTGTAGACGTTATCCTCTGAACAATCACAAATTTTTATATTGCTCTAAACCTCAAAGCCCAATTTACGAGATCCTTAAGAAGACAACAAAGGCAAAGACAACAGTGACAAAGGCAACAGTGTGACATACACTGTAAATAAAGGGCTTTGAATTACGTGACACACCTGATTTAGCACAGCTACTGTCGCTAGCTAAACTAAAGATATGATATCGGTGAATTTGTATTACTTTATTCTTATTCTCCTACTATTAAAAGTTTATTAGTTAGTAAAAATTTGGCGACATAGATATTAACACAGTTTTCAAAAAGTAACGAGACTTTTTCACTTCAACGGCTAAAAGTAAAAGTAAAAAGTACTATAAAAATTACTTCGTTACAAGTGAAAAGTACTCAGACAAATTGGGTACTTCGTTACAAGTAAAGGTATCGATTGAGTACTTTTTACTTGTAACAAAGTATTTTTACTTTGTTACTTCACAACACTGGAAATAAAAGCCGGATAGGACATATTATAAAGCCGGATGGCTAAAAGGTCCAAAAACGATGCAAATTCCAAAATCCAGAAACTCAATCCAAAGATAAAGGGAATTAAAGAAAAGGAGGTTTAGGCACTGATCGCAAATCATGGACAATGGATGCAAAAGAGAGATTGAAAAGATAGGCCTTCAACCGCCTATGGAACTGTTCATAGGAAAGCAAAGGCTGATGTGATTCAAATGAAGACTTCCGAAGATTGGATGTAAGAGAATGCCAGATCTGCGAAATAGATATGCTGAAATGATCAAACATGTCGATATCTGTAGCTTTTAACACTACACGCTAAATCCGTTAGGAAATTAATTCCAATTTCCATGTAGCTAATCCAGAGAATGTCCGCGATTTGGCTGTTATATCAGTGATCAATTAAAACAAAAACAAAATCAAAATTAAAATTGAAAATTAGAACTTTTCCTGAAACTAATGGATAACAACTGACGATAGAAAGTACATTAGACGCCAAGTATTTTATGTAGTAAATATATTTAATACTGAAAAGTTAATACTTCCAGAAAGTTCACTTTTAGCGCATAAATTCATAACGAATTTAACGCAACGATGCCTATAAGATGGCGTCCAAGATGGAAGTTTTGTTTGTCAAGTTTGTCGTGAGCCTGCTGCTAGGCTATAGCCTACTAGTACTGAGACCTTTAAATATATACAAATAAGAGTGTCAAAAAAACGAAAAATCAATATCTTCTTAAAAAACATGATAAAAGTTATTATCGTAGGGGGAATGATAGATATATAAATAAACTTGTTATGGTTTAAGGATAATGTATATATACGGCTCTATTTCGATCGTAAATATTTATATGCGTTAAAGCCTTTTTTTGGTATAAATTTAATCACTGTAGAATATGAGGTCCGGTTTTCTAAAGCGTAAAAAAATGAGAAAAACTACACGGAAATTTCCCAAATTGAAACCATGTCTAGTTGCCACTCAGTTAATAAAATTTGGCTCTTAAAACAGCCCATTTCAAGCCTTCTTGTATTTTTAAAGTGCTCTCAAAGTTAAAAGGGCTGCAATTTCAGCCCTTTAAACTCGAAGTCCCTCTAAGTGGTAATATTTCTGAACGAGAAGTCCCTTTATTCGCCCAATAGTCAAATATATATATATATATATATATATATATATATATGTATGATATATATGTTTATATATATATATATGCTTTGATATATATGTGTATATATATATATATATATATATATATATATATATATATATATATATATATATATATATATATATATACAGACTGGGGCAAAAAAAATAATCCCCTAGCGAAATCTCAATAACTTCAAAAAACTCAAAATATCTTTACAAAATTTTCGGAGCTTCTAGGGGAGGAATTTCTGCGTATACCCTGCAAATTTAGTGAAAATATTTTCAGTAGTTACGAAATTACAGCGTATCTACCTAAAGCGTTCAAAAATCAATTTCAACAAGGCTTTTCGAAATGTTATTCGTTCCTTTTTAAGAAAATAACGACACTGAACAGGGCCATTTACTTAAGTAGTGGAGTATAAGCCTACACTGCCTTGTTAGCAACTCCAATATAAGATGCTTAAAATTCGTTCTTCTGTTAAAACTATTCCTAAATTTTGAAGAAAATTTCCGGTACTTTTGTTTAAATAAGCCTTGTTAAAATTGATTTTCACATTTTTTCTGAAGAAACGCTGTATATTTGTTACTTCTGAATATATTTTCACCAAATTTGCAGGATATATGCAGAAATTCCTTCTATGGAAACTCAGAAAATTTTGTCATACTATTTTGAGTTTTGTCCATGCTATTAAGACTTTTGGTAAAAAAAGTCTTGTTAAAATTGATTTTTGAAATTTTTTCGTAGAAACGCTGTAATTTTTTTACTGCTCAATTTGTTTTTATCAAATTTTCTGATAATATTCAGAAATTCCTCCTGTAGAAGCTCCAAAAATTTTGTGCAAATATTTTGTGTCTTGTTGAAGGTTTTGAGATTTTGCTAGGGGATTATTATTTTTTTGCCCCAGTCTGTATATATATATATATATATATATATATATATATATATATATATATATATATATATATATATTGTGCAATACACTAATAAATGTGTATATTAAATATTAATTCTATCGTTAATCTTTGTCCATAATTTTAATGTCATATTAATCTCTCTTATATTATTGTCATCTTATAATATTTCCTTTACAGTCTACTCTTAAGCACAAAATATATATAAGAAGTTATTGGAAGTTGACTTCCATAGGTGGTTCTGAAGGTGCTTATTATTTTTCATATGTACACAAACTGAAATTTGTGAGAATTTGTAAACAAAAATATTTAAGTTTCAGCTTTTATACAACTTGTAACATTGTGAGTTCGCCATGAATGGTTTTTATAAGGATCTTTTGTATCTATTATTCTAACATACAAAATTTGGAATTTTCTTTTATTGCAGTTTCTACTATTATCCTGACCTAACCTCTGACCTTATTGGATATTACAATGTCTACATTTATATAATGGTGGCAGTTTCAGCTGGTTAGTCATTTATTTCTATTCTACAGTATTCCAATTTAAATATCAGCTAGTAAGTAGTTAGTCTGGACGCTTGCCAGATCTGCGGTGTGAAGTTTAAGTGGCATAAGTGAATCTTTTCTTTCTATTATGTATTGTATTGTATTATGCAATATTGTATTGTTTTGTTTCTCTAGTTGCAATAATATATTGAATAAATCGGCTAATTTGACTGAGCTGACAAGATTACATCATTTAGAGTCCTACTGCTGGCCCATTTTAACCTATGCCACTGTTAGAATTTTACTTAGAAGCGATCAAATTCATGATTTAAATGTTCCCTGGAACAGTGTTTATAGAAACCTATTTAACTATCATAGATGGGAATCTGTTAAGCCAATTATAATAGGTTTTGGTAAGATGGATTTTAAGTATATTAGAGCTAAACTTACGTTTAATTTCTTTAGAAGCAGCCTATATAGAGTCAGTAGAAATATAATTTTAAAGCACTTCGTAACTAGATATGTACTGAGGGGGGGAAACTAGATAGACTCTGTGATTGCCTATAAATTGTTCGATGGTTCTGGACAATGGAGTGTCTTCCTGTCTGTTGATCTTGTCTGTTTCTGACGAATAAAGAAATGAATATATTGTATTGTAATATGTTGTGGATTGTGTAATTGTATCAGTGTAAGTGCGTGTGTGTTCACATTCCTACACATTTTGGTGGTCCTTATTTTTGAAGTTTGGAATTTTAATTGTCTGACCCTGTTATTTGTTTCCAATATATATATATATATATATATATATATATATATATATATATATATATATATGTGTTTATATATAATTATATATACAAATATATATCTATATTATATATATATCTATATTATATATATATATATATATATGTATATACGTATATATATTATATATATACATGTATATATATATATATATATATATATATATATTATGGTGATGACAAAATTTTTTTTTAATGAAACCACTTGCAATCGAGGAAACTTTATGAGTAATTTTAGAATATAAGTTGTATTTTTGATTTTCTGTAAAAAAGTTCCCCCCCCCCTTCGAAGGAAAAATTTGAAGAAAAAAATTTTCCCCGAAAAGGACATGATGTTTTTTTCTGTATTCAAAAGAGTAATAGTAATAAGTAAGCAACTTTTATTAACAAATAAGATGCAGAACAGTTTGTATTCTGTAAAAAAATATGTACAAGAAATGTTTACAAATTATTTTTTCCTATGAACTTTAGATTCAAAAATTCAATTTTTTCGATTTTGCATGCAGTTCCTCCTTCAGTTTTACAGCACGTTCGGCACTTTGGTTTGATCTGGGAATGTCAATTAATGACTCCTCGACCGACCCATTTGTCTCTAAACACTTAATTGCCTTCTTTCACTTTATCTTTGTGAGTGAGGTAAACAGTTAATTGAAGGACGCTTCATTGTAGATTAAAAGTGATTGAAACCAAGCATTTGCCCATTCGTAGCATGCTGGTTCGAGAATGCTACGCCACTCTGGTATAAGAAATAATGCTATCACAGCATATATCACACGTGAGTTTCATCTTGCCTGGTGTAAATTCGGGAGTATCTTCAACCTGATTCGAGGCCAATTTGAAGTTGTTTTGTAATGACGATATGCCTGACAAAGTTCATATAAGAACTTGAAATCATCTCGCCAACCAGGGTTCTCGTTTGTGTTAACATCATCGGTCGCAACGAGGTGGTAATCAGCCTGAAGAGAATCATAGTTTTTTGTTAATTTGTCAATGAAGGAATAGTTCAGTTCTGGTTTGTTCGTTGGCCCTTGAATAAGAAAATTCGTGGCATGCTTCAGAAGGAGGTCGAGTACATGATGCTGACAGCCAATATACTGTGGCTTCTGAAAGCCCTTGGTCAGGACATCATCCTTTATGATCTTTACAATCCCGTGAAAACGACCAGTATTTACTGCGGTCGTGTCGCAGATAATCATGCGAATATTTTCCCAAACATCATATTCATAAAGTAGCTGATGTAGTTCCGTGTGAATGGCTGCAGCAGAACCACTGTCACATTTAAGAATACCGAGTTTGATTTCAGTTGTGATATTTTTCAGCAGCACTACTTGATACTCTTCCCCTTGCAAGCTCTTACCATCAAACTGTAGAAAAGAGGGATCTTTGTCTTGAAGTTTTGGAATTATTTTGTTTTTCATTTTCTTTCCTTCAGAGATTACTTGCCTCCAGACATCCGTCTGACTTGGAACCGGAACATCATGACCCTGTTCAGCAATGATTGCCAGAACGTCATGTGCTTTCTGTGTAGAAATTTTGCTTTTCAGTACAAGTAAACCCTCTGTTCTAGTGCTTGCTCTTTGGTTCTTCGATTTGCACTTAGGCGAAGATGACGTGGAAGAAGAGGCTGACGACACGGGTGAAGAATCAAGGTTTCAGAATCCACATATTCTGAGACAGTACTATGTTTTTGTGTGGGTTGCGACTGAGAAGAGCTGGCTTGAGGTTGAGTTGTTGATAGTCGGATTCGTTTTCTGAGATGGATTGATTCTAAAGGGGCTTGTTTGACCGTTGAATAGCCAATCTTTCCTCCACTCTTAACTTGCCTCTGGTAGAGCTCTTTATCCTCCGTGCTTTTCCATTCTCCATTAACGTTGGTGACATCAAATAACTGAGAAATTAACTGGGAATATGATTAAAAGCAGTCTAGAACGTCATATAAAATTCAGTGTTAAATTGAAACAGATAGTCAAAACGGGGTATATGTGTGAAGAAGAAAAAGTAAAAGGTGGGGGAACTTTTTAAATATTTTTTAAAAATTGGTGTTGCTACTGTCATTTATATGCAATTGTTCTTCGAATGTATGGGGTTTCATTTTTGTAGCGAAAATAATTGTAATAGTCATCACCCTAATATATATACATATATATATATATATATATATATATATATATACAGTATATATATACAGTATATATGTAAACACTACCTGGTTTATAATTTTCAACAAACGGATCAAGACCATCCTAGTACTCATGTGTGTGTTGACTGTATGCAATTAATGTTCAAGCTGATATGATGTAGTATTATGTGCAATGATTTCATCTTTGCTAATTTTATTATTGGTTTCTTTGTAAGTTACCATTGATTTGTGATAACTTAAAATAATTCTTAGGTATAAATTTATGAATAATTTGGATAATAATGTCGTTTCTTATATTTATTGTCTTATTTGCTATGAATTGTTTTCTTGTGAATTTTTCAATGATAAAACTTCTTACGTGCTTACATGATGCAGTAGTACTTCCATGACTGTTATAAAAAAATTGCAAACTTAAACAGATATCTGGTATTCTTAATCTTCCCTAGAGATTGGCATAAATTAAAAAATTTACTTTTCCTCATCAATTTATCAATTTCTTTACGTAATCTGGTTAAGGAGATTTTAAATGAGAAAATATGGTAGTGTGTTCCTTCGGGGATATTTAATACTTCGTCACAGATTCATGTGGTATAGAACTAAGCAATTTCAATCATGTGCCTATACAGCTGAGTTTGAAATAGTTCTCACATGTCCACGACTCGCTGTCTGATGCTCAGAGTATGACAAAACTGAAAATTGTAGTGTCACTTTCTTGTACTTATTGTTTCCATTGATTAATGACTCAGGATATTTTCTGCATGACTCCATGGATCTGATAAGCAGTGGAATGGCTAAAGCTAATTGGGAGATTATGCTTCATCACGTTGCGGTATTTATCATCCATAGATTTATGCACATACAAGTATCACTGCAAAAAATCTGTTAATTTCTTCAGTTATCTGTACCCAGTTTGAAAAGATATGGTTTACAGTTTATTTCCTAGTTACAATTGTTTGATTTCATCCCTTAATATAATAGTTAAATCACTTGCAAAAATATGTTTAGGTTTGATTTTGTAAAGTTCCTGAATCAAAGTTGTATACTAAAATGGTTACATTTAAATTGTTGAATACAAACAATTAGTAAGCTAGTATATTAGCTGGAACAGTTAAAATTGCCATTCCCCACTAGTCAGCTCTAATAAATAATAAGTGTGGCTAATAATGTTGTAACCTCTCCTGGCCAATGCCATATCCTCTTTCAGAACTAGGCAATCCTGATTCCTATAGTGGTCTTCGGTTTAGGTAAAGTAGTATCAATTGTATCAAATTAGTACTATCAGTTGAAAATACAATAAATTATACCATTATGATATTAATAAATTGATGATTGCATATGGTGCTTGATATGGTGATTGCAAATTTTGATTTATTTTATCACCTTTGGTTCAATGATATTTTTATTGTAGTTGGTCAGTATGCTCATCTATAACTTGGCAATTTGCCAATGTATAGCGTACAGTACGATCGCGCTGATGGCTGAAGTCAACACCTCATTTCTACATGCACGCAAACTGCTTCAGATACAGAAAACGCCTTTCTCCAACCCACTGTATCGATTAGTTTGTGTCTTGAACCTTCTCACGTTTGTGTGCTGCCGCTTTCTCTGCTTCGCATGGATCGGCTATGGGATCATGAACTGGTATGATAGAGTGCCATTGATGTATCTGATTGGAATATCTGCCTCACTCTTCATCATGATCATCATTAACGTCATCCTCTTTTCTCGCTTGCTCCACAACGACGTGTTTCGTCAGGTGCATCGTACCCGTGGGAGTAAAAAGCGATTAGCAGAAAACGCAATTATAAATGGAAAACAGAAAGCTGAACAGCCGCAGAATGGAATTTCATCTGACTTAGATGCTGATAACTTCCACTCCAATGTGAGTAAAAGTATATCCAATAATGTTGGAGAAGTGGTTGATGTAGAGTTCAGAAGTACCAATAGCTCTGGATTGATGAGAAAACGTACTGATGGTAATGTGCCAGAATTTGATACTTCTAAAGTGAAAAATGTGTCCGAAAATGGTTATCACGTGATAATGAATGGAAATTGATATTATAGAAATATATAGTACTGTTTTGCTATAATTGTTTTCTATTATATAGCATTAGCCGTTTTACTTACGTATACATACAATATAATTGGCATGAAATTTTCTAATCTTTCTTGACCCTAGTTAAAGTTGGATTTCAAGAGAAGATGATAATGATGATACGTGCACAGCATACTATATATATATATATATATATATATATATATATATATATATATATATATATATATATATATATATATTATATATATATATATATATATATATATATAATATTATATATTATATATATATTCTATATACATAGACATATGTATATACCTGTGTATATATATATACATATTATATATATATATATATATGCTATCACAGCATATATCACACGTGAGTTTCATCTTGCCTGGTGTAAATTCGGGAGTATCTCTTCAACCTGATTCGAGGGCCAATTTGAAGTTGTTTTGTAATGTAGTTGTTTTGTTCGCCAATGTATATACCTATATATATATATATATATATATATATATATATATATTATAATATATATATATATATATATATATATATATATATATACTATATATATATATATATATATATATATATATATATATATAATATATTATATATATATATGTATTGTATATATATATATATATATTTACCTAAACACCCACATATATATGTTTTATGTATATATACAGTATATGTGTATGTGTGTATATATATATATATATATATATATATATATATATATATATATATTTGTTTATATATAAACATGTTGTATATATATATATATATATGATGTGTGTATATGTTGCGCTAACAAAATCATGAGGAGTTATAGATTTAAAAATAAAATTTAAGAAGACCTAAATCAGTAGATGAATTTGAAATTGAATTTTGTTGTATTGATTATGAGTGATGTAATCACTATAATTGGATACTTTATGGCTTAAGCTGCCGATTGATACTGGTGCATCGAGTTACTTTGGTTTTGGGCTGGTAAGATAAGTGGTATTTAGTGAGAGATCTTTAGTTATAAATGAAAATATATTAGCTATTTTGTTTATTGAGTTTTTTTGTTGGTAATTGTAACTGTATTTACGCTTAGATCTGTATATTGCTGCTGTTGGCTTCTTATACTTATGCCTAAACAGCTTTTCCTTGAGCCTCTGACTTGTGAATTGTAATCTTATAATATTTTTGTATTTATAAGTTGATTGATTGATATTGGTTGGTTTGACATTGCTCACGTTTGAACTGCTGTTACTAACGCCGCTGTTGACTTTCTACAATTAGATCTGAGATCTTTTGCGAAGTTTTACTATATTCGTGACACTACTTAATGTTTTAAGTCATATAGGAAGTGTGACAAACGTTCATGTTTACAGGACTGTGCACTTAAGGATCTTATTGATATCTGTACCTCTATGTGGGTGTTGTATGTTGTGAATTGAGATATTTGTCATTAAGTACTAATGTACATGTGCTTATAGATAAAGTTGAAAACCTGTAGATTGAAGAGATTATAGTTTTTCTAATTGCTGTAAATAGTAAGAAGTAAATAGTATTGTTATGTAATGAGGATTACAAAAGACTCAGAACATTTTTGCATTAACTTAAGACATAAATGTCCAGTAACATATTTTCGGACTTATGAACTTCATTAAGCTGCCTAAGCAGCGATATTTGTCGTACATTACCTAACTAAAACTGTCAGTCATGAGTTCACTGAAAACGCCTGTCAGTCATAAGTTATCTGAAAAACGTCAGTCAGTCATGAGTTAACTGATAACGCCTCTCAGTCATGAGATAACTGACAACGCCTGTTAGTCATGAGTTAACTGACAACGCCTGTCAGTCATGAGTTAACTGACTACGCCTGTCAATCGTGAGTTAACTGATAACGCATGTCAGTCATGAGATAACTTACAACGCCTGTCAGTCACGAGTTAACTGACAATGCCTGTTAGTCACGAGTTAACTGACAACGCCTGTTAGTCAGAAGTTAACTGACAACGCCTGTTAGTCATAACTTAACCGACAACGCCTGGCACTCCTGAGTTTTCTAACAAGAGCTGTCGGTTATAGTTGAGATATTTAAAGTCATGATTGAGATATTTTACAGAGTTGTCAGTCATGATTGAGATATTTTACAAAGCTGTCAGTCATGATTGAGATATTTTAAAGTGCTGTCAGTTTTAAGTTACTTGCTTCTTTAGAGTTCACTGTCTTGTTTTAATCCATTAATGCTGTCAATAAATGATTCGTCACATTTTGTTTGATTTAATTTGCTTAGTCCAAGACTGAGTAAACATATTACAAGCTTAAGATTATTTAGTCATTTTATTGCACAATTTATTATTTCTAAAGTAAAAATTGTGCATGTATTGTTACATGTGTTGTGCGAGACAGGTTCGGGTGTTGTCGCTGTGTTAGTGATGCGGCTCATGCAAACATTTGTTAAATCTCTATTTTCTCTGTAAATTGTCACATATTTTGTTTACAATATTCCTCTTTTAAATTTGAAAATGATGCAATGAGGTTTTTAATTTTCTTATTAGCGAGACTAATGTGTCTAATGTTACACAATTTGGTATGTAATTCTATCCATACATTGCTTGAGTGCCAGTATATAATTTGCCGGTCAAATTACAAGGGAGTAAGGAAAGTTTTAGCTACATCTTTGTAGTTTACTAATTTTAACTAATCTGAATTTTTCAAATTTCGTATGCAAAAATTGGTAATATCTTAATCACTGTTGTTTTTGTTCTCTGAATTTACATTCTGTGTGACCCACATCATCAGTGAATTAATTATTCTTGTTGAATGATGGTGGACTTCTGATGTAACTTAAATATACTCTGTGCCACGTCCTAACGTAGTCCTTTGAGAATAGACACTGAATTATTAATTCTTGATACTGTATCATACAATAGTTTATTGCATAGTGCAACTTTTGATAGTAAATTGTAATATGCCATGACCTGTGGCGTTTTGGTATGTTTCTTAATGTTTGGTATGTTTCCTACAGTCATAGAATTTTGATACATGTTTATTTGTCTTTGACATCAATTTAATTTTTCAGAAATCATTTGTTTTGTAAGAGGTAAGATAAATAAAATAAGAATTTAACGTCCGGTTCCTCGCCATAAGGCAATGTCAGGGACGTCAAGTTTGATAAGTTTAAGAATTCCTTTTTTGAAATAATATTTTACTAATTCAGTAAATGATTGTGATTTAGCATATCAGTTTACACTGGTTAATTTGTACCTCTATTAATATGTACAGGTTAGCTGACTTCGTCAATTTCACACTTGTCTAGTAATTGGAATCCATGGGTGTGAATCTAGGCCATATTTGACAGTACTTAACCTGTCGTAGAGAAATCATGTTTTACTTGGACTTTCTATTAGTAAGAATTTGTGCCTTTGGTGTGCTGCTACCTGTAAAATAACTCACAGACTGTATTATCTTATAAGGCTCATTAGTTATTTTTATTAGCCAGTACTCGCTGCTATTATTGCATGCTAGTTAAAAATATTTTTATAAGAATTGCGTAAGGGCATATTCATTGTCTCTGTAGTTATCCTGCATTGTAGTTATCTGCATTGTACTAGCAAACAGAGTTAGTATTGTAACGTTAGTTATAATGATGAACAATAAAGCAAGAGCTAGAATAGTGAATGTTCCAGGTTTTGCCATGTGAGCGTTGTACATGCAGTTTGATTCTCTGGCTGTCGCACAGGCCCTATTGTAGTCTTTGTGCTTCAGCAAAGTTAGAATTCTTAATTCTTTGGTCTTATATGCACCTAATGCTGCTAGGTCCTGGCACATTTATTTGATTTAGTAAATCTTGATGTGCTTTTTTGCAGCTTTTGTATTTTTTTCCTTCTGAGACCCAATATCGTCATCAAATTCCCCTTGTCATTTTATTGTATTTACAGCAACAATTTTAACAAATATTTGTCCAATAGCCCTATATATTTATTAGAAAAGCTCACGTGCCTTTAAGGGTAAATGTTAGACTAGAACCAGCCGTAGGATGATCATAGTAGCTGTCAACTTAGTCCTCACTCCTTGATTGCTTCAAGATTATGTTTTTATGAATTTCTTCTTCAAATGTTGCATGAGTGCATATATACGTTCTTATATTGGATTTCCTTATAAAAAGCCACAAGAAGCAACTTTAACGGTGAATCTCACACTATGCAAAAATTGCGGAAGCGGCCTCTGTAGGGTGTTTATACAGTAATTAGAAATCATTACACTTTCTCTTTCCATTAATACAACCAAAGATAGTTCAGTGCACTCAAAAACTGAGAGATTTGGATACTATCTCCTCTGATGAACAAAACATCAGGAAGCTTTTTAAAATCTGTTAATAACTTTATTAATGCATGTAGTAGTGTGACTTGTTACAGTTTGAATGAATTATTCCACTGTAAGTAGGTGTTACATGTACAATGTGATATGTCGCACATGCAACATTCAAGGAATATGTGCCTGTGAACGCCTGATTTCTGTAATCTGGTGTCGTAATGTTTTTATGGTAAGTAAAATTTTAACGTTAATGTATTACTGACTAATGCATCATCATATTTCTTTGAATCTTAGTTTAACTGGGTTTGGATAATTGACTAATTACGTTGAAATGTTATTTAAATCCAAACTCATAACAATTGACATGATTCAAAGAATTCATCGGTGACAGATATGCCTGAGATTTATCATCAGTAGAACCTATATGTATAATAAATTAAAGTTTCACCGGCTCAACCGTGGTGTGCACCTGTATGATGCAAGAATTTTGTAGAATTCATTTCTTACTTTAATTTGTTTCATTATATAACATTATTTCTAGCAGTCTTGTGTGCTTTGAAGACGGTGTTTGCTCTAACAGTGTGCCTAATGTAAATTGAGTGTGCGAATAAGGTAATTGTTATTAATGAATGATTTGATTAGTCATATTTATTGTTTTTAAAACTTTTAAAGTTAAATTAAGATGGATCTGTAGATTAGAGAACAGAAACCTTATGGCATCTATGAGAGCTCTCAGTAAAATATTGCACATTAATCTGATCGATCATTATAGGATCTTTTATAGATCGATACACTAATTGATTTGATGGTTTATTTAGTATGGTTAAGAGAAGCTATTACTATATTGTAATGGAAAATGTTTCTCTATTTAACAATAATTTTTGTAGCATTTTAACTTTTTGTTGGTTAAAGGCTGCACAAAATATCTACAGCGTTAGTTCGTAGTAGTCTGGCTTATTTGTGGGATTAAGGTGGCTAAAGACATTCTTAAATTTACATATAGCCTGCATATGCCAAAGGTTAAATATAGGCGTTGTCTTAAGATTTAAATCAATATACAGATAAATTATAATTTTTGGGCGATTCTTATAGTCACTTTGAATCTATGAATTTTGCATGTCTTTCCCATATGCTGAGCTTTGGCTTGCTTTTCTATACGTTCATCATTATTTTCCCTTGAATCCCAGTTTAACTATGGTCGGAACACGAACAGACTGTCTCAAATCCTCTCTGCCCTACATCCTATCACCAGCCAATCCCCTATTTGAGACTTTTCCATTCTTTTAAATTTTGTAGCAATTTCTAGAGCCTAGGCGCTCACCAACCGAAGGCCCTTTCTGATGTTGGTATGCATCTTAGTACTTTGGTCGCCTTCTACTACACGTGCATTCACCGGTTGGTCAATTCTTCAAACAACCCGGACACAACACGGGGAACCCGGACACACACGGGGAACCCGGACACAACACAAGGAAAACTTTAAAAAATTGCTTTACGTTACGTTGTGTAATAATGTTAGGCCTTCTGCACTTTATGCGTTCAATGCATACCGGTGTAACAAGAAAACTTTGAAACTGATGTAAACGTTTTGTTGCTCACTATTAATCATGTAAATAGTTCTCTAATTTAGTAATTGTAGCACGGATCGAATTCATTATTTTCTATTAGTCTATCTATTCTTAATTAATTTATTGAATATATAAATTCCCATGAAAAATATACCTAGTCAGTCATTTTACTAATTGATTGTCTATTTGTTGGCGGAATGATACTGTTAAGCTATTGATTCATGTGTAACAAGACATTTTATTAGGGAATACTAAGTGTAGTGCTTTTCACTCGTATCTACGACGTGAGCTTGGCTAGTCTATGTTTTATATTCATTTCTGAGGATCTGCACAGCTTCTTAATTCTACTAGCTTTTGAGATATATTTTCGAAAAGTGATTCTTTTATTGTTTGTTGTTTTTACAAATTATATATAAATGTGCCTAATATAGAATTAGATTTATAGAGTTGAAACTGGTGTGCTCTATTTTTGTGTTGGTGATTTCTAGCTGAGCTATTCAACTTTGCCTTTTCTGTCATTTGCTATTGTTTTTGCAAGCTTTGACTAATGCACTTCTACTATACTTTTTGTCATTTATTGCCATTAAATAAATGGTTACTTGTAGATGTTCACTAAAAGCTTTTAAAGCTTAATTCACATTCATTTTTATTTTATCGAAAAATTTAGCTTGATTTGTGGGGAAATGTCTGTCGGCGCCTTTATATAGGTCTAGCATAAAATGGGAAACCTTCTCAAAAGCTTTTTTGTGATAGACAATGAAATAAGGTTTCTTAACCTTTTATGATAACATTGTTGTTGTGCAGTTGTGCGCCCATTAGTATCCATATGTAATTTATGTTTTTTATACATTAAATAATCGTTCTGGTGGATCAATTATGAATTTGGTAGTGCTAATGTACCGGGCAATTAGTTATTGTGTGATAAATGCATTGAATTTAATGCAAGAAAATATATGCATAAAGAAACCCTGCAAGAAGGGCATAGATAATGAGAGCTGATTAATAGCTAATATTAATATTGCGACATTGATATTGAATTCATATTATCATTCACATTTTTAGACTGGCTGTTTTTTTAATTCTTGTTAACTTTAGATAATTATATATTGAATAATATGCCAAATTATAGCCCCTTATCTGAAGTTATGTCTCTCTCAATTGAGCCTCCGAGTTCGATTCAGTTGAGATCTCAGTGAACATAGCTTCAGAATGTTTTCAATGGGTTCATTTTATTTCGTACCCCATTTTCTATCAGGTTTTGAAAATTTCGATTAGCATGCTAAATCTAATCCTATTAGTTAATAAAAACTTGACAGTTAACAAACTTGAACACTGCACATGAGTAATAAGAAGCAACAGACAGATACACTGAGAAAGGCAATATGGAATTCTCTGGAGCTTAATTTTTTTACAAGCTAGAGTTTACTTTACCAGCAAGTAGACAGCAAAGCTTAGATCGGAATAATAATAAATATTAAATTCTTTATTTATTTATTTTAATAAATTTATTTATTGATAGGGCCTATACGCCTGGTTAAATTTTACTCATAGCACACATTATTCTTGTCGTTTTATTATTTGCTACGTAGTTAGCTTTGCTGGCCGCTTGAATCGGCTGTGTGTAGTTTATGGAGTTTTGCATTTATTCAACACCATTTTTGAAATATTTTCTTGAGTTATATTATTTTTATATTTTTGCTACTTAATAGGCCTACTAATAATAGTCATTTCGTAATAATAAGGTAATGGCTATCTTGAATTTGTTATGCGAAATTGTCATCAGCCGTGGTTTTTCCCTTAATCGAGTGTGAAATTTAAAAAAATTAAAATGTGTGAATAAGAAGGACATATTTTAGCTAAGTAGCCCCATAGCCAATAATTCGTCGATATTTCACAGCTGTGACAATTATATCTGCTATCAAATGGGGCTTTAGATCTGTTGTTTTCTTTTTGTTAATTTTCGGTCATCTACTCAGAAAGCTACTGACGCAGTTTTACTGAATAAACTATTTTTAATGATACTTTGATAGTGTGAATAAAATATATAATCTCAACCTGTGTAATGTATATTGTATATTATTTAACTTCGCAGGGTTTACGGTTTCTCTGAGTAACAGTTTCCTGCTTGCTCTCTCTCTCTCTCTCTCTCTCTCTCTCTCTCTCTCTCACGCACACACTTTCAACGTCCAAGATACCTTCATCATGTACTTTGGTTCGTGTAATTTGACCTAAAGAGCAAAATCGATATACACGTTGATTCAGTGACAGCAATCCCAAAGGCTATGCAATATTAAAAATAATAATAAAGGTTTAGCATCAGTTTCCTCATCGAGGATGATGTCGGGGACCTCCCCTCAGCGCACACCACTACACAGATCGTAGGTGCTATATAAAAGAATAAACTTCTGCCCAATAATGTGAGAATATTTAGAACAAGGAGACTACAATTGACGTACGTGGAATGCGGTAATTAAGAAGGACATGAAAAATGGGGGATTGACTGATGATATGGTGTGGGACAGAGAGGATTAAAGAAGGTCTATTCGTATCTCGACCCTAGCTAAACTGGGATTTAAGGGAAGAAGATGATGATGATGATGATGATTTAGAACAGGCAAAAGAAACTGATAAAGCTAATGTTAACGCCAGTTTCCTCACTCGAAAGCAATGTCAGTGACGGGCGCGCCCAGGATTTGAACTTCGCAAATACTGATCCGGATAGAAGATGTTAATTAAAGATAGTTTTGAGTGTTCTGGAGAGGTTTACAGTAAGTCATAGACAATTTACAGAAAATTGCAATATGATTCAATAATGAAGAGTCTCCATCATCAAGAATTGAGATATTGTCTCGAGAGATAAGCAGATCAAGAATTTGACCAGAGAGGGGCAGTGGAAGACACATTCTGTCTGAAATTAAGACATCCAAGTGTGGGTGAAAGACAGCAGAATAATAGTCACCAGAGTCAAACAATTGGATAGAACACATTCTAAGGGGAGATAGTTTATTACAAGAGGTCATAGAAGGTGGAATGGAAGAAAATAGAATCAGAGGCAGACCGAGACTAGGAATGATAAATGTTTTAAAGTTCCACTCATACGTGAATATTAAGAACAAAACGGAAGACAGAGAAGAGTGAAGGCGAAATATACCATGGACCTTCCGGTAGGAAGTGCACTGAGAGAAGAGAGAGAGAGAGGTGATGAGGCAATGTCCTCAAGAAGCAAGGAAGAATTCTGATATGAAATTGGACTTCCATGTAGAGGGTGGTCTGAAGACAGTCAAAAACAGAGGGGATTTAGATTTACATTCAAGTCGAAACAGCATAACATGCTCAAACGCTGCAAAAGGCGTATCGTTACAAACAGAAAATGAAACGTAGAACTAAAATTAGCCGCGATGTCACCACCATGACCAGTAGAACGACCGATGTGTTGGATAGAATAGTCAGGAGGAGTAAGAGAGTTAAGGAGAGAGGGTGGAGTATCAGGAGAGAGCCATGATTCAGTTAGAAACAGCACATCAATGGACTCTCAAGAATAAACTGCTGAGTTAGTTTAGGTTTGTTGAGATTCTTCGTAATTGTACTGACATATATTGACAGGTTGTGTTGTGCTCCCCGTGTTGTGCTCGGGTGTGGTTGGACCACTGCAGAATAGGGCAACCGCAAACTTCCTGCCGCGTGTATGTAAGAGGCGACTAAAGGCAGGAGCTGAGGATGGCAAGAGGTGACCCACCTCACCATGAAATATTTTCCCCCAGGATTAAATGGTAATTAATCCACCTGAGGAAGGCAACGGGAAACCACCTCAGCAGTCATATTTTTTCCAAGCTATAGGCTACATAAGGTATGGATAAGGTGTAGACTTTGTGAAGGGATTAACTTGTTGATCTAAGGAATTCTCTTATGGAGCGAGAAAGCAGACTTTGAGTATGAATATGTACCTTGAATCAGTCACTTGGCAGTGCAGTAAAGATATATATATATATATATATATATATATATATATATATATACATGTATATATACATACATACATGTGTATATATATAGACTTTGGCATATATATACACATGACATATATATATATATATATATATATATATATATATATATATATATGCACGTATATATATATATATATACATGTACATATACATACATACATACATGTATATATATATATATATATATATATATATATACATATTCCAACTGATAAAATGGCTTTTTTCTAATATGATAAATGCCACTCTTTAGTAAATAAAAGTGCATTTAGTATGGTATTCGTACACTTTTATCTATTACTTATTTATGATTGAAATTCTCGGACTTAAAATTTTATGAGTTAGTCTCATTAAATCAGCTAATAAACAGCTACTTTTAGCAAGTTCATGCCAACTTAGGCTATTTGACAAATAGAATCATATTCGCCTGACACTATGATCCACTATATTTATCTTCTTTTTGGTCATTTTGGCATATCATAATCAAAATTCATTGCTTTTATGGTTTAATCGCAGTATCGAAGATTATGCAACGGTTTTCATTAACAGACCTTTCTGAGAGTCGATACACCTGGAGGGCACGTAGACGAATCCAATGGTGTCCATGCTATGAGTATGAATATGTACCTTGAACCTGCCACTTGGCAGTGCACTGAAGAGAGAGAGATATTAACATGTGAAGTTAATTTAATTCCTGAAATATATGACAGCAATACTTTAACTACATGTATGTGTACAGTACTTCGATAAAGTTCCACATTGAGTAATAATAAACCATCCCACAGGTAAGATAAGCCTCATCACTTTTATTAACTCTACATTTCTGTTATTAGCCATAGCATTTTTATTATAAGCCGCATTACTGTTATTGGCATGAGCAATGTTATTGTAAGCCTCATTAAAAGTTGGTAAAGCTAATGTTAAAATCAGTTTCCTCACTCGAAAGCGATGTCAGTTACGGGAGAGCCTGGGATTTTAACCCCGTACATACTAATCCGCGGTCGAATACCGATAATGTCGGTGATATATTACCGTTATTAGCCGTAGCACTGTCAGTATTAGCCACATTGCTGTGCTGAGCCGGTTACTTATCGGAAGGAGTCCAACAGCGGATCAGTAGGTTCAAGGTTCAAATTAAGTGCTCAATCGTACATGACATGCTTTTGTGACAAGAAAGTGAAGGTAAACTATATCCAAAAACAACTATTACAAGTACAAATCACTGAATATAAGTACTAAGGATCACGATATTTTTTTAATTACATTTTTTATGTTTAAGTAATCCGACGATTTGCAATTAAATTGGTAGCAGTATAGCACACGTATTGCGCGTAAGACTACTTTATCACCATGTTGCTGGCAGGCTGATACCTTGATAAGCCTCACTGGCTGATAACTGATAAACCTCTTATAATACGTCACTGATTAATTTTTGATAACACTCGTGTGTTTACGTGGGTGGACTGGATTCGTCAAGCAGTTTACGTATGGGAAAATGTTCACTGAGTTCTGCACACATACTAGAAAGTTGTAGATACAATAACCTACATACGCAACAGGCGTTAAGACATTCATAAACACAATACATGTACAGACATAAACAGACATAGATACCAGTACTGACATGCAAGCACGCGGAAATCAGTAATTTAGAATTCGTATAAGACTATACAATATCAAGTGCGGTGTAAATCGAAGGCCGAATTTACTAAGTTCTGAATTTAAAATATAAGATCCAGAAATTCATTGGTCAATCCTTTTCAACATATTTTGTACATTGTATTTTTTTAGTATTAAGTTGTTAGAACAGTAATATAATTGCGCATAACATAAAACATTTGATTTTAATTGATTTGAGCATTTTTTTGTAAATACTAAATCAACATTATGAAGAATCATATCGTGGAATATTTCATCTTGGGTCTTTCAATGCTGTATGCTTTACTAACGCTTACGATGGGTGAGAGAGATCGAGAGCTTTACTGCGGAGGTAAGATTTCATTTTATTAGTCGAATTGATATCTATTAGAAATTCAATCGATAATAATAATAATAGTAATAATAATATAATAATAATAATAATAATAATAATAGCTAGAGTTATAAAGATTGAAATTAGAATTAAAATTAGATGATTATTGATTATTTAATGCTTAATAATATTAATAATCATGAATAATGTCTGAATTATAGGGGAGTAGCTGGGGGGGGGGTCTTGGGGAGTCCGGACCCCCAGTCATGGCCTAGACCACTTACACTATTCGTCTAAATTCGAAGAGTTTGTTAATGGGGAGGGGTAGGCTTACTAAGTTAATTTGATTAATGCAAGCCAACAAATGATAGAGAAAAACATTACTTCAGTTTCTCAGTATAGATCGATGTCAGGGTGGTTTATTCGGAGATCATACCCAAAAAATTTCTTAAGAATTTCGGCTAAACGCAGAAATCTGTTACTTGATTTTATGCTAGCTGATTTGCGTGATAAATGTAGGTCTAAGTCTGCTTTTCACAAATCCAACACCTTCGCTTTATAAGTTTTGGTGCTGTGAGATGCAACTTCTAAAAATGTTGGCTACTTTACTTGGAAAATTTCCTTGGAAAAATTGCAAACTTTTCATTTTAATGCGTATTGCCTACTTAGATAGTTTTTAATTTACGAATTTGTACATTATATTTTCAAATATTTTTAAATTTTTTAACTTTTATAAAGCATCATATTATACTATATAATATTATATTATTATATTATACCATATTATATTAGACTGCACTCAGTCCTCTATGCCGCTGTATTTCAATATTCCTAACTGCTGTTTTCGGAATAAAAAATGACGTTTTTTGGCAATTAATGCGATTTAGAGCAGCAATTCTATGATTCTATGATTCACTTTGCCTGCCTTCATTTGCCTTAAGTATCTTTTAGCTCAGCTGTTCTATTTACCGCGTGGCTGGAGATTGAGGTGGTGAGTTCAGTCCCCTAGTTCGATTTTGTCACAACCCACTACTTCAGCTGAAAATTGATGAAAACACTATGGGAGGGCCCTACTCACATCAATTGTTTAATTTAAAATATATAGATAGTTCAAAGGGGATGACTCCTAAGAATAACGTGAATAGTTTTGAATCGTTTCATTTATTGCTCTAAATTTCTGTGCTGAAATAAAGATGTACGCAGGGGCGTAGCTGGTTGGGGGTCTCGAACTCCGGATACTCCAGGCTGGCCTAGGCCACTTGCACGATTCGTCTGAAGTCGAAAAGTTTGTTATAGGCAGGGGGCCAAAGTTAGTTTATTTAATGCAAACCATCAAATGATACAATAAAGATTTAACGTCCGATTTCTCACCATAGAGCGTTGTCAGGTTGGCTTAGTCAGAGATAATACCCGTAAATTTATTTCAGGATCGCTGCTAAATGCAGAAATGCGTTTCCTAATTCTATGTTAGCTGATCTACACGATAAATTAAGGTCTACCGTTCACAAATCGCACGCCTTTTCTTTACAAGTTGTGTGAAGACTGCTATACTGCACTGGATGCAATAATATGCTGTATATTATTTGCATACTCCCAGGCGGAGAGGAAATTAAGGGAGGAATTCAGCTACGGCGAGCAAATGAACTAATTCAACCGACAAGATGGGCAATACCGATGAGGCATTGGCCATTGGTAGCCTATAGTCCTATGCCATGTGACCTGTCGTAAGGCTTTGTAATTTAATTTAATTATTATTTAATACTTTCTTTTTAGTATTTTTACGTTATTGTTATGTTGATTGTTGTCACACATTTCATTGAATTCACTCTGTCATAGCCTGCATAGCCCTGGCGGAAGAGCTTAACTGGCAAACTGGTATCACTGATCCGAGGAAGAAGATAGAAGTCGGGGGTTACAGAATCGATTCCGAGGGCAATCTGCATCAGGAAAAGGTCAGTGTCTTCTTAATTAATGGTCTAATATTCTGCAATTCGTTGATTTGTAGCTTGATCGGTGCTCTAGTCATTTATCCTGTCTATAGATTGTAGAGATGAAGTTAATGATTATTTCATGGTTTTGTCCTCTCTGTAATCGTAGCTTGTGTGATTTAAATTGAGGTAATTTAAGTTGTTTAAGAGTTAATGTGTCCGTTCCTTAGAATGGAGGCAAAGCTTCTCACGTAGCCGCCCATATTTGATGCCTTTGCTGGAAAAAATCTATAGAAGTAGGTTTTAGCTAACATTTGATATTAATAAAGCTAAAGCTAATGTTTAACGTCAGCTTCCTCACTCGAAAGCTTTGTCAGTGACGGGCGATTTGAACCCCGTACATACTGATCCGCGTTGGAGTATCTTCGGTAAGATTATTAATGTGGCGTCTTTTCTTAAATTTAGTGACTAATTTAGTTTTTATTTAGTGACTAATTTAGTTTTTTCTTAAATTTAGTTTTTCTTTAAATTTATTAATTATTAATTCGAAACATAGAGTTTACGTGGTGTTTTTGATTTTCCTGTACGTCTTCCAAAGTCGCATATCCTTTAGGAAAGCCCTGATAAGGTCCTGTACAATGTCTATTTGCGTGCTGCAGGTCCCACTTATAACATCAGAAATACACCTAACAGAGATATTTGAGAGAGTTTGTCGATCAATGTAAGTAGAAATTGAAGTATTGATATTAATAGTTTGATCACTCATCCTACAGTGCATCATTTCTCACTTGTAGTACTGAGCGCCAGCTCAAGAATGAGCCACTTTTGAGTTCATTTGTAATCAATAAAACTTTGGGAAGTTTACAACATTACTACGTTGTGACGGGCTAGTTTAATCCAAAATTAATTTTTTATTTACTAACTCTTTGTTAAACTCAGATTTTTAGTTAGATCATTAGCTTAATTAAGACAATGATTTTTACTAAACTGTAACTTTTGTTCTACTGTTGAGTAACTAACGAATTAATTTGTGAAAGCTACTGTGCATGTCATCACCAGATTCATTGACAAAATGCCAGATGATTGGTTGGTGGCAAAACTGGTCGTCTGCAACGCTATCAACTCCTTGAAGGGGGTTCCCATGCTAGAATCGTCATTATCTGAGCTGGGGTCCTTCTGCAGCCTACCATATGAAGAACCAAGTGTATTACGTTTCGATCAGCGGGTGATCATGTCTAGCGAGGCGGTACAAACAACATGGCGACCGTTTGGGCCCTCTCCTGTTCAGTTTAACTATACACCTATCCAGTCACTATCCTCTACGCTGAAAATGGGCTACATGGATGAAATTACTGTGGACGGGGAGAAGGCTACCGTGGTGAATGATATCTGAAGGCTGACGGTTGCGGGAATGGCTATGGGCTAAGTGTGAACATATGTAAATCTGAGCTGATAACCACTCGCTCTGACAACAGTAATGATGACAGTAACTTTCCTGTCACCAATTCATTCATTCATGTAAAGACAGGTCAAGCTCTGGATTTGGCTCTCAATGCTCAGTGCTTGAAGCTAGAGAGAGCCGCCAGCCGATTAAAGCTCATCTCCGCGCACGAGTCTCCAACGAAATTGTGAAGCTGTGTAGGTTCCTCTAAGCTTATATTCATCTTGCGTGCCTCTCCATGTGCGGGTCATCCAGCAATGCAGGCTTTCGTTTCTATCATGCGAAAGTCCCTCAGTGACATCGTTAATATTAATGTTAACGACACACAATGGATTCAAGCTAGCCTGCCTATCTGCTTCGGAGCATTAGGTATACGCTCTGTCTCGTCGCTGGCATCTTCTGCTTTTTTGGCTTCAGCCGCGGTAACTAGCGTTTTACAGGATTCGATCATTTCCAGTTTCTCTAGATTTCCTGACTTGGTGAGTGCCAGGATTCAGGGCATTTGGGCTGATCTGTCTATAGCTGAAGTATCGGTATGATGGCTAAGAGCTTGAAGGCTTGGGACTCAAAGATCAGTACTGCTTTGCACAGGGAACTCATTGCGAAGCCTCTAATACTAGAAGAAAAGGCGCGGCTGCTAGCAGTGGAGTCGGCCCATCATAGTGGAGACTGGATCAAAGCTGTACCTCTATCATCCTGTGGTCTCCGTCTGGACGACGAGGCAGTCAGAGTCGCGGCCGGTCTCCGTCTGGGCACTACCTTATGTGAGCAAAATAACTGTATCTGAGGTATCTCAGTCAATGCGTTAGGCATTCACTGCTGAATGAATTGATTTGGCGCGCTTTAGTCGAGCTATTATCGCAGCCATTAAAGAGCCACTAGAATAGATTGATCATGGATTGATCTGCACTGATGGGAAGCGTCCGGACGGTATCTCATAGATTCCATGGGCTGAGAGCAAGTGTGTCAGCTGGGATGACACACACTGACAGACACTTTCTCAACAAGAAATCTCGGCCTATCATGCATTGCTGCTGGTTCTGCTCCAGAGGCCGCGGCTAATAGGAAAACTCAGAAATATGCCGACATCTCTAGAAATTACATTTTCATACCAATTTCTTTTGAGACCCTGGGCCCATTAACTTTGTCGCATCAGACTTTATAAAAGAATCAAGGAAGAGGACCAGCGACATTACTGGTGATCAACTTCAGAAAGTTTTTCTTTGGCAGCGACTGTCTATTGCTCATTAACGTTTCAGTGCAGTCTGTGTCCGCGGCACTTAGGCTAATGCGGCTTTTCAGAGTGTAGAGGATTTATTTTAACCGATTCATTTGTTAAACTTTTAATTAAATAAAGTATCTTTTTATCTTATTTTTAGCCCAGGGTTCTCTACAGGCTAGTGCATTTAAAATAACAATAATAATAATAAGAACATTATTGCAGAGCAAACCGGCGATAAGCGAGAGACATCTTTTCTTTGGCAAAGGCTTTCCATGACTTTGCAAAGATTTAATGCAGCCTGCTTCAACAATTCTTTTAAGCCGATTGATGACCTCGAGTAGCCGGGCGGCGATTCAGCACGTATTGCTCGAATCGTTTTTATCAAACCCCAGGTTCTTTACACCGGGGTAAAAATATAAAAAAAAAAAAAAAAAAAAAAAAGAACATTAATGATAATAAGAACACAACAATAATAATAATAATAACAATAATAATAATACAGTCTGCTTCTGCAATTCTTTAGGTAACTGGACGACCTTTAATAGCCCTTATTCAGCACTTATTGATCGAAGAGTTTTTATCCAACCTCGGGTTTTTTACCCGTTGTAAGAAATTTAATTTAAAATAATGATAGGCTAGTCTATTCAGGCGTTGCTTTTTCAGGAAAAGTAGTTCCATATTGTCAAGTTCAGCAGCGTTAGAACAGCTTTTTAGTGCTGTTTCTCAGATACTTACTGTTGTAGAAAGTAAGATTACAGTTGTGGAAAGTCAAATGGCACTTTAGATCAATGCAGTAATTGTTTTGAGTTCACGATGCAGAGGCAATGCTGATGAAGCTCAGCCTGATTAGACTGCGTTGAAAGGAAATATTGAGTAATAAACTCAAAACAAAAAAATAGTTAAGGAATAAACTTCTAAATTGATGTCATCCATGGACCATTAAAGTCTTAAAAGAGTTTCATTTGATAAAAACAATGCGTAAATATTGTATGTTCAAATGAGTTACAAGAAGCTTTACCATTTTTTTCAGTTGAAACTACATGTAACTGTCATGCGCATATATAAGTTACTCATTCGCCAATTAATAAGACTTCCTAAAGTTCAAGATATTTAAAGATGCCATAACTAGTATTAATGGTATAAAATTGATTTCGAACAGAGCAGATCCATGTGATTTTTCACTTTCTTAATATTGCGCCCTAATGGTGGAAAGTCATTTAAACTCGGAGTAGAATATTGTAGAATGGACTTTGTCTTTGACAGGCGATGTTCTCAGCGCAACATCAACGCCCGCAGTTTAGTCATTGCTTTGTAACGCTGATACGATAATGCTCTCTCTTCTACATTCTTGTTCTCCCTATAACCGTTTAAGTTTTGCACCGTTTTTGGAACTTCTTTTTCAGCGTTTTTTATCTTCTTTTCACTCCTTGGCTTGATTTTGTCTCAATAGTGCTCGATGTTGTCAATGATGACTGTAGCATTCTAATTGTTGTTATTGTTATTAGTAACCCACGATTTAATTTGTATAAATTACTAATTAGTTGTTGATACTACACAGGTGGAGTTACGTCAAGTCTATGGAACCAGGTGGTGCAACTACTTTTATACCGAAGCGGTCGAGGGAGGGGGTGCCGATATCTGTGAAATTCTCAGAGGAGTCTGATGAGATGAAGCGGGAGCTACAGCTCATCGTAAGTGAGCTCTTCTGATAATATAGAACCACAAATAAGCCAGTCAGGATGCAAGCATCCTATGTCTGTCGGCGCCAGTACATTTTTTCGCTTTTATAATTCCATAGAACAAAAAATTAGCTAAAAATTATCGTCAGATTCGCTGTCTATTACTATTGTCTATTGTTACTCTATGGGCGCATCCAAGGATTCGAAGTGATCGAGCACAAGTGGAGTTAAAGACTGACTAATATATTAATGTTTCAGATATGGGCGCATATTTAAGCAACTTTAGTGAGCAGTCCATGGGAATGATCAACATTGAAAAATATAACTAATGTTATCGGATAATTTAAATAGGTTATAAGATATCCTCTGTCAAATTCTATATGTACATGTAAATAGGTCCCTACTATAATTATTAGGTTGTTAGTATATAAATTCACAGTATTTGAATGCGATGTCCAAAAAGTGATAAAACCATGAATGAATTTTTTAACAATTACTGAATTAATTTTTAAATCTTCAGCAAGTTCATTTATATATTTTTTGTTTAACATTATTTAAATGTTATAATTTTTTATTTTTATATTTTAACATTTTTATGTGGCAATTATAGACTACGAGTGCATGTATATATATATATATATATATATATATATATATATAGTATATATATATATATATATATATATATAGTTTATATATATATATAGTTTCATACTACTTGACTGAACTGAATGTTGTCATTATTTTGTCTTAAAATGAGAATCCGGATTGTATATCTAACTAATTTGATTGATTTGGTTGATTGATTGATCGATTGAATGAATGAATGATTGAATGATATATTGATTATTTGATTGATTGACTAACTGACTGATTGATTTACTAATTAGATGATTAATTAATTGATTGATATATAGATCATTTGATTTAGATACAGATAAATCGTTTTATTATAACGTGATGGTTACAGTGTGATGCTCTACTGGAGGAGAATGAGGATTGGCTGATGAGGAGATACAAGGCTAAAGATCAGGAAATCGTCGAAAAGCTTTGTGTTGACAGAACAGGTTCGAAACAGCTAAACCGAGCTAGATGACATCAAGATTTTAACTTTTTTTCCTTTGTTTCTCTATTTACGTTATTTTTCTAGTGATCATGAATCTTCATAGATTATCAGAATACGGTCTCCTTTATAAATTACAAAGCGTTCTCTTGACTATTTGGATCGGTAATTTGTTTAGTCATCATCATCATCATCATTTTCCCATTATTTTCAGTTTAAATAGGGCCGGGATACGAATAGACCTTCCCCATTCCTCTCTGTCCCATACGTACCATATCATCAGTCTACAGTTTGCCTCCTTTTCTTTAATTCCCCTTACGTTGGACTGATTATCTGGATTTTGGAATTTGCTCCGCTTTTGGACCTTCTTTATGCTCGCTGGCTTGATTTTATCTCAATAGTGCTCGATGTTGTCATTGATGACTGTAGCACTCTAATTGTTGTTGTGTCATATTATGTTTTAAGTCAATCCCCTATAATCTCTTCCATTCGTTTAAGGAAATTTTGTAGCAATTTCTGGAGCCTAGGCGCTCACGAACCGAATATCCTTTCTGGCGTTAGTGCCTTAGTCGCCTTTTACGACACGTGCAGTCAATGGTTGATCTATTCTTTAAACAACCCGTACGTAAAACGTGTTTTTTATTATTTGTTAGTAATTTAATTTATTTTGGTTGCCATAATATTTAAACATCCTATACGACTTTTTCTAAATATTTTGATGACTAACGAATTAAAGTAATTAATTTAATTTAATTTTGGTAATTTGTTATATGATCTGATATTGTTTGATTAATTTACAAATTTATTACTTTTAATCTGTGTTGGTATACTCACAAAATGATGTGGAGAATGTGTTTGAAATAGCACTTCATTTCACTTTTATGGAATTTTAGTCTCTTGCATATTTTTAACATAGACTACATAAATATGTAAAGCCTCACACTCTCCTCATGTGAATAAAAACACTATTATTATCTTTCAACTCTGTCCTCAGGTTACTGCACTGGGAAGAACGTGACCGATCAGACATGGGCCTATGCAGGGGCCGTCATGCTGGGGTTATCTGAGGGAAATGTACCCCCACCAGTAGATGATGATGATGAGATTGAATGGGAGAAGCTCAAAAACCAATCAAAAACTGCTACAAGTGGAAGTGGAAATGAGGAGGTGGATAATACGAATGAAAATGTTAACAAACCCGTTGACTTACCAGATCAGGGCAATAATAATCAAAAGTCAGAACTTTAGCAACAATGAATTGCTCTTAAGTTGTTCTATATATAGTAATTTTGCAATGAATTTCAATGCGATATAGTGAGTAATTTTATGTAATATATTCTCTGATACTACTCCAAAGATAATTACTGCTACAGTAGTCGTACAAAATTAGTTCTTGTCATTAGTGCTCTTACTCGACCCTTTAATATCCACTTCCAATACACCTGTATTCATCTAAAACTATCACTCCGACAACTATCCACTTGTTTAACTTACATTTAAGTAACTTACCGACCTACGTGTAGATTTTCAAGAATTAAAGAAATTTATTAAAATGTTTAATTAAAGCTTTTCTTTGCTTAACTGCTGTTTTTGCAATTTTCAATATTTCCTCCTTTTCTCGTTGAGTATCGTAATTGTTTCCTATTAGTAGCGCATCGTTTGCAGCTGGCGTTGATTTAAGAATAAACTCTAAACACCTTGAGGTTTTTATTTAATGCTGTCAGCACTCGATCTTCCAAAAAGTGGTCGCCCCCAAATACCTACCCTGCTAGAGGTTGATTAATTTTTTTTGATTAACTCCTTTGAGACCCGCTCTCTATACCCATTCGCTAAACCCGTCCGCTAATAAATTATGTGATACATAAATGTATTTATTTCTAAATGATAAAAATAGAAGGCATTAGCTCTATACATTGAAGTCGTGATATTTATTTCTAAGATTATATTAAGACAATATTAGATAAAGATAGTACATAATAGATGAATACTCCTTACTAAAATATTAATTAAAGCGTTAAAATAATTGTAATTGTAAATGGAATATTCGGTCATTATTTCGACGGCTGTTTTTCTGCAGTGTTGCATTTAATAAACATTTATCTAAATATAGTCTACATAGTGTTAACTTGTTATTCAAACAACGTGATTGGATTTTTTTTCGGATTTTATACTTCCAATAGATGAAGTTTAATCGGTGCTATCAATTAATGGAAACTTGTGGTCCAATGATTCTGTTGACCATTGCCAAGGTGGCTTTCATCTGTGGACCGTTCTTGTTGGCTAAAACACAAATATTAAACACCAACATAATGTGCAGAACAATTATTTACAACTGTAAGTCTTCTGCAATTATATTGAAGTCATAATAATAAAGGTTTAGCGTCCGTTTCCTGGTACAAGTATGATGTCAGGGACGTTAAATAATCCAAAATACGTTAAATACGTAGTCTACCATATGTGCCTTTGTCATTAAAGAAAAATTGAAATTCATTATCATCTTTGGAATTATCCCATGAAATACGAAAACTAAGTATGTAACTTTCTAATGCATTTGTGGATTTGAATAAATCTCAGTAATTGCGTGTTCGAAGAACTCGCGATTATTGAGATTTCTTGGAAATTCTTGAATTCAGTTGAATTCTAAGAATTCAATCCAACTCTTCATTATTTTTAGGCTCTACTCCCATGTTAAAAAGTCTGAAGATCGAAATTAAATACCAAATTTAACTTTAATAGCCTGAGAGATTTGAATTTTATCACAATATTTTATTGAGAGTTCATGCCAATTACATCTGCAGCTCTCGAGGCTCATGGGCCAGTGACATGCAGCTGCGAGTAGGCCTACTAGTACTACTAGCCTATTTTACAAACACTACTCTTTTAGCTAGAGAAAAATTGTAACAAAGTTTTTTGTTAACTTTAACCAATAGTTTAAAATCCACAAATCCAATGTTAACGTCAATTTCATCTCTCGAAAGCGATATATCAGTTTCATCTCTCGAAAAGATATTGTGTTTTACTAATTTCTTTTAGTTATAAGTATTATCTAAAAACGTATTTTTTCGACTAATTAAATTGTTTACAGAAGTCGATGCAAAAATCGATCTTGATTTGAAAGCAATATTTATTCATGTAACCGTATTCGGATAGTTTTGAATTAAAATAAAATTGAAGTAAAAATGAAATAAAATAAAAACAAACAATTTAGACAGTTTTGAATGGTACCCTACAGCATTGTTTTCTTTATATTTTGATGGTAACAAAGCGCGTCTAGTCGCCGGCTGCGTGGAAGACCAATTCCCCGTAAAAAGTGCCATAAAACTGTTGTAAAAGTGCTTGAACAATATAGTCAATAGGAAATAAGCAAATATACACTAAAAGGTCGGGTAAACAGGATAGTTTTCTCAGGGATTGACGCCCCCTTCCCGCTAATTGTCAGTCAAAGCTAAGGAAGGCATAGGGGGCCCACCTCGTCAAAAAGCATATCCCCCAAGAAAATAATGGTATATCACGACAAAAATGAACGTCCCCAGTCCCGTGCACCCCTGAAATGGGAGGGGTTGGTAAGAATCCCACGGCCAGACGGCACCTTGGGTGCCCCACAGATATACCAGGAGTACCATCCATGCGCCCCAAAAGGATAAGTGTGGGCACATGGAATGTGAGAACTATGGGAGAAAGGGGAAAGTTAGAAAATGCAAAGAGGGAAATGGAGAAAGGGAAAATAAATGTCCTAGGGATGAGTGAAGTAAGGTGGTTGGGAACTGGAGATTTTATAAGTGATGGGTACAGGGTTATATACTCCGGAGGAGATAAAATGGAGAAGGGTGTGGCAATAATATTGGATAGAAATTTAAGTGAACGAGTAACAAAGGTTCTTCAGTTCAGTGACAAACTGATGTTAGTGCGGATCAACGCAGATCCAGTGGATTTGGTGTTTATCCAAATCTACATGCCTACATCAGCCTCAGAGGATGAAGAAATTGAAGCGATGTACGAAAAATAGAAGCAATGATTAAAGGAGTAAAAGCCACAGATCAAATGATAGTTATGGGGGATTGGAAAGCGGTGGTGGGTGAAGGAAGAGATGGAAATGAAGTTGGGGAATATGGTCTAGGAAAAAGAAATGAGAGAGGACAGAAATTGGTTGACTTTTGCAATAGAATGAGATTAGTGGTGTCCAACACTTGGTTCAAACATGAGAAGACAAGGCGTTACACATGGAAGAAACCAGGAAGCACCGGAAACGAGGGAAGATACTAGTTAGATATTATGTTAAAGCAATGGTACAGGAATAGTGTGAAGAATTCAAGGGCTTATCCAGGAGACGATATTAACTCAGACCACAATCTAGTAATGGCAAAAGTAGGGCTTCAGTTGAAGAAAATACTTAAGAAGAAAAGCAGTAAGAGATAGAATTTGAACGGATTGAACGAGAAAAGAAGTCAGTTTCAGGAAGCAGTTGAAAGAAAAGTTAAGGAAATGAAGGACTACGAAAGAACAGGGGTAAATGAAAGATGGTGTCAGCTAAAGGAAGATATTAAAATAGGTGCAAAAGAAGTTTATGGCTTTCTTAAATCAAATACAGCTAAAAAAAACCTTGGATCACAAGCGAGATGCTTGACAAAATGGATGAAAGGAGGAAATGGAAAAGTATTGACACCAGTCATGGCCGAAGGAAATATAGAAGCTTAAACAGTGAACTTAGAAGAATTACAGACAAAGCAAAAGATCATTGATGGAGTGAAAAGTGTGATTATTTTGCTGAATATGATAGACGAGGGAGGTCGGATCTATTATACCAGGAAGTCAGGATATTAACAAGAACCGATAAGAAAAAGAAAGGAGATGCAAAGAACATTAGTATAATGGGCAAAGATGGGGAATTGAAGACAGAGCTGGAAGAAGTAAAAGAAAGATGGAGAGAATATGTAGAGGAATTGTATGATAAGGCTGGGAAACCAGTTCAAGAGGATTTTAAAATAGAATAAGAAAATATCATAGAAGATTATAAAAGGGGCCCCGATTTAATGAAGGATGAAATTTATTCTGCAATTAACAGTATGAAGAAGGGGAAGGCAGCCGGAATAGATGAAATCCCAGCAGAATTCTTGAAAATGTTGGAAGGAGAAACACTCAAAAAGTTAATGGAGGTATGTATGGAAGTGTACAATACAGGTATTTGGCCAGACGACTTTACAAAGTGATGATCCCAATTCCCAAAAAAGCCAATGGTGTGGAGTGTTCGGATTACAGAACACATCGCTTAATACCTCATGCATCGAAGATCTTATTAATAGTAAATATCGCATTCAGTCGAAAGCAGAGATGATACTGAGCAAGACACAATTTGGTTTTAGGAAAGGATGCGGCACAAGAGAAGCAATAGGAGTAATGCGGGTTCTTTGCGAAAGAAGCTTAGAATATGGAAATGACGTTCTTGTATGCTTTGTAGACTCCGAGAAGGCCTTTGACAGGATTGATTGGATAACGATGATGGATATCTTAAAAGAATAGGAATTGACTGGAGAGATAGAATGCTAATTTTGAACTTTTACATGAATCAAAGACCAGTAATCAAAATGCAACAAGAATACTCAGAAGAAAGTGAAATATGACGTGGAGTAAGACAAGGTTGTAGCATTTCGCCGCTGCTGTTTAACATTTACGCTGAAGCAATGATGGAGGAAGCCATGGAAGACTTGGAAGAGGGAATAAAAGTAGGAGGGAATTTGTTACAAGATGTACGACTTGCAGATGACCAAGGAATGGTAGCGGGCAGCGAGATTGGATTGCAGAAGATAATGGATAGGCTGAATGATACGGCACTAAGATATGGGCATGAAGATTAATATAAAAAGACCAAGGTTATGAGAGTGTCCAATAATAAAGGTGAAGTTAATATCACAATAAATGGTACGAAATTGGAACAGGTAAGGAGTTTCAAATATTTGGGTCATACTATAACCGATGATGGGAAATGTGAGACGAAATATGCAGTAGGATTGCACAAGCAAAAGCGGCCTTTGGTAGTAGAAAAGAACTATTAACAAAAAGTCTAAAGAAAGACACAAAGATAAAGATAGTGAAAACTTTGGTTTGGACCACACTATTGTATGGATTGAAACATGGACCTTAAGGAAGGAAGATATTAGGAAACTGGAGGCATTGGAAATGTGGATTTGGAGAAGAATGGAGAGGATTAGCTGGACTCAAAAGGTTACAAATGAGGAAGTCCTGGAGAGAGTTGGCACAGATAGACAGTTGATAAATGTATTAAGAAAAAGGAAGAAGAGATGGATAGGACACATTCTAAGGGGGGAAGGTGAGAGAGACATATGTTTATTTCGACAACAAACATCAGTGTGAAGTCACATGTATACAAAGTGTGCAAAAAGAGAAATAAAAGTGCGTGTCTAAAAATAAAAGTGAAGGTCTATTAAAACAGGTCATAGAAGGTAGAATGGAAGGAAAAAGAGGCAGGGGCAGGCCGAGATTAGGTATGTTAGATGATTTAAAGACCCACTCATATGTGGAAATGAAGAGGAATGCGGAAGACAGAGAAGAGTGGAGGCGTTATGTACCATGGACCTGCCAGTAGGCAGTGCACTAAGAGAGAGACACTAAAAGGTGAAGGTCGGACGCAGTTTGTAGTATTAAAAGTAATAAATGTTGCTTGTTTTAAATGTAATAAATGTTGTTTGTTTTAAATGTAATAAATGTTGTTTTGATGTGTCGATCCTTGCCGTTCGATTTTAAATGCACGAAATCATCGTTTACAAGGTGTTTATTTCTTATTAGAAGATAGGAAATTGTAAATTGCTTTGCAGCCGGATGTAATCATCAACTTCTAAATGCCAATATAAGTGTCGATTTAACTAACATTTTTTAAAATTTTCTTGTGTTTATCTCTATGTTCAATGCATTGTTTGGAAACTAACGACTGCCAGCGGTAGCGTCTTTAACATAAACTGTTATTTTTACGGGCCATTGAAATACACCTTATCATCCTACGATTAATTTTAGCTTTATAAGAAGAATTTCGATTTGTTCTCCACGCTTCCGAGATCCGTGTTTTGTGAGAACTATCTTTCGATAGGAAATTAAATATAGTAATGAATTTTAAAAATTTCGTTATTTTTTAGGGTTAGTCTTATTAATAACATGATTGTGCTTTTGAGAAAATTAGCCTAATAAAGTAATCAGAAATGAACAGTTACACTGTGAGGCGGTATTACAATGACACTAAAGAAAATGATGACGGCGGGTTTAGCGCACTTGGTTTAGTTGCGCGTCAATTATCGAAGTTAAGCCGCATCGACCTCGGTTAGTACTTTGTGGGTGACCACCTTGGAAGACCGAGTGTTGGTAAAAGCTTAGGAAGGAAAAATCCCAGGGTGATGGAAGGTTATTCTTAAATCCGCGCCGGCTGCAACTGATGCGCCATCAAAAGGCAACGATTACTAATAACCATGGAGAGGAATGAGGAAATGGGTCTTAAACAAGCATCTGCGCTTCCTGACCCAGTTTGCCGTTATGTATGACGGCAGAAACTTTGTAGTAAGGTGCCGAATATGCCTAAATAGGCTTACGTAATGTAATGGAAAGATTCTAGGACCATACTAATACAAACGAGAGAGAGATTGCGTTGGTAAAATAATGCAATAATGCATCAGAAATAATACAGTAATTCAATAATACATTAATACAATAATACAATAATACAGTGATACAAGGATACAATGATACAATAATACAATAATACATTAATACAATGATACAAAGATGCAACGATACAATAATACATAATACAATAATACAATAATACATGATACACGATAATACAATAATACAACAATACAAAAATACACGATACAATAATGCAATGATACAATAATACAGTAATGCAATGATGCAGTTGGATGTTTTATTGTATTATATAGAGGGTATATAAGAGGGCGCTGCTCAGTAGTTAGGAACAGACAGTGTGTGTGTGTGTTAGTCGAGCTGTGAACTAAGGGGAAAGACAATACGGACTGCTGTCGTCACCCAGGTAGACTATTAATACTCGTCGTAGATATATATATTATTGTTGTTATCTTAGAACAGTTTAGTAGATAATATATGTTGTTTTTATCTTAGAACATTTTAGTAGCGCTGTCTCCTTAGTAAAACGGGACCACTTTAAGCGCAGTGGGTGCGCAGTAATAGAACTGTCTTTGTCTTGTTATCGTCTCTATAGTAATCGGTAATCGGTCTGTAACACTAGGCCGGTCCCTGACTCCATCTAGAATAATAAAGTAAAAGGCTAAGGTTAGCGTTAGTCTCCTCACTCGAGGACGATGTCAGTGACGGGCGAGCCCAGGATTTGAACCCCACACCTACGGGTCCGCGGTCGAGTGTCTTACCGACTTCGCCACTGGCTCCAGCCATATAGCTTCACACGCGAGTTCCTATTGTGCGAGCGAAACATACACTGTAGTAGCGATTAATACAGATATACGGCACGTTAGCGGAGATTAGGAGACGATAGGTCAGAAAGGCGACCCGAGCTCCAGAAACATAGCTTAGGTAACGACCTAATAAGTCGGTCCACACTCGATCCTTAAAGACCTCTCGTTGGACTACGGGTCATCGATAGAGAAATAGAACATAGCCGAGCGGCGCGATAGTACAAGGAGACAAGGGTGACCGTAGTTTGTACATGGTGGAGAACCGGGGTGAGAACTCATGCATATAGGCCTGACCCGGGAAGTGAATATACAGCATATAGCAGTTCAGAATTTGACATGCGAGTCAATGGAATCATGGAAATCGGAATAAACAATTTTCGCATTGTGATTTTGGGATATTTTGAGCAATTTAGCAGTCGATCATTTACGGTGTTATAGTGGTATATGGTGATATACGGAGAATACGGAATATACAGAGCATTTGTACTGATCAGTCGAGTATTGGGGAATTCGCCCAGAGATGTTGATATATAGGGATTTAGGGTTCAAAGTCGGCATAGCGGAGAGGCTTTCGAAGAATTCTATGATTTGTTACTTATTGGAGATTTCGGAATTAAGCTGCTTTGGCGTAATCCGGTTACGGATACCGGGAGTGTACAATGGGGTTAAGAGGCCACGAGGAAATCAGAGTGGCATTCGTACATGAATACGAAATTGCTCGAGGGTATCAGGGCCATCAGAAACTTTCTCAATCGGACGGTATTGTGAGACTATGCAAATACGCGACATGTCATCGGATATTATATGCGAGAAGAAATTACATCCAGAAAACAAAAGTAAATTGTGGGAAATTAACTTTTGTTTTTGGGGTGGCTGTAGAATGTAATGGAGAGATTCTAGAACTATATTAATACAAGAGAGAGAGAGAGAGAGAGATGTATTAATACATGACGTTACGGTAAGATGTATTAATACATGATACATGACGCTGGTACATGTATTAATACAGAATGTATTGATACATCACGCTAGTACATGTATGTAAGCCGCTAGCTATCATGATGGATGGATGATACATGTATATCTAGCTAGCTAGATGGATCATTCATTCGGACTTGCAGCGAAAGAGTCCAGTCGACGTAAGCATTCGCAGTCGAGGACAGTTACATAGCGTGTTGAGAAAACAGTGTAAACTTATCGGGTAGCGGGGTTTGTTACTGGAAGGATGCTACAGGAAAGCGATGGTTAATTGGGAGGCAGGTGCCTGTAGCTACCAGACAGCGTTGAGGATTAAGGCACAACGTTCATGGGCTAGGAGCGCTAACAGTTACGCTCATCGTATTAGTAACTATAACTTAATATAAAATAGAGACTGTTAAAGTGTAGTTTAGAGTATGCATGTTGCTGAGATAAATTATGGACTAATAAAATAGAACATAGCAGGCGCTGTTAATTAACTGTGTTCGTCTCATTATCATTGCAATCTTATCGGTCCTTCATTTCATCAGTGGCCTATCTGGCTGAACAACAGATTGATCCAGTACCGGCTCTACAGCTACGTTCCCAAGTCATCATTATCAGCGCCCACGAACGTTAAATACATCGTCAACTTCTACTTCAAATTATCATCATTTATATTTCCACCGTTCAACATACATAATTCCACCATAATCTTAATAGTAAGAGTCCTTTTGGCTACAATATCAAGTCATAAACAAATTTCCGTAATCTTATTATTGTTAGTCAGTTACAATAAATAATTGGTAAGATTAGGCCTACTAAATAGTTGATTACCTTATTAGTATGTTGGTATTTGGGCTTATTACACTTAAATTTAGTAGCGTTTAGTGCATGTTGTGAATATCTTCCAATTTCAACTATTAATAATGTAGCATTAAAATTAACAAGGGTTTAAGGTCCATTTCCTCATCCAAGGAGTATGTCAAGCACATCTATAGGCCTAATGAGTCATTGCAATTTAAGCGTTGCCATTTAGATATTAAAGGTTATAACTGATATTTACAATATTCAAGCAATAGGCCGAGATACCATCTTGACAGGTGAAACATTTGGTAGAAGTGAAATTTGGTAGGCCTAAATATCTAATATATTGATAGTAATAATTTGAATATAATTGTAGCAATTATGGCCATGAAACTTTAATACTTTTGATACAATTATGTGATAATAATAATAATATTAATAATAATAAAGGTTTAACGTCCATTTCCTCATCCAGGGATGATGTCAGGGACGTCCCCAACAGCACAATAATAAATAATGTAATAACAGAATAAATGTAAAAACAGCACAATAATAATAATGTAATATGAAATGGTAAATAATAAAAAAAGCTAAGTAAGCTTATATATTTTCTATTTTATTTACAACTAGTTCAGTTTAACTGTTTTTTTAGATAAAAACAGTTTAGTTTGACCACATTTGTATTTAATAAAATAGTTTAGTAACTTTACTATAACTACAGTTTTAGTTAAAAGATTTATTTAATTCGACTACTTTCTAATTACAGGGCCATCAATGTCAAGAGCAGTCAGATAGATAGGAAGCACTTTTACCATAGTTAGCATCGTCGTAAGCCCACCAATCCCAGCACCCATTGGGGTTTGAAGAGAGAGTGGGTACGGCCTGTGGATAGAGGATGATGATGTCGTTGAGTTCTGCTACCTCGTTGTAACCAGCATAGCGACCATATTTATCTTCCACTGCATGCCTGAATCAATCAACCTTAACCTTTCAATTCTACTTATCACACTAGCCCTTCAGCAAGCAATAAAACCAATAAATATCGGGTTTCTAATTACTGCAATAAGTAATTTTACCTAGTTGGGTTCTTAAAACGATGAAAAAGAGATCATTGTATGGTAGAGTGTCGAGCTCTTATTCATTCCATATTACAGTTGCTATTAGAACATTTTCTATGATGCTGTTAAATAAAGCACTACAGCACTTAAGTTTCTCGCTATTATGCTCAACTCAGCAAGTTTGCATTTCTAGGAATTTCTACGCTGCCGACCCAACGTGTGCACTGGATGATAGTGGTCTTGCTGTGTATTAGATTTTGTTAACAGAGAGTAAAAGCTCGTACACAAAACCGGAACACTCATAAATTAAAAATTCTTAAATACACACAGTAAAATTCTTATATTTACACACAGAAAATTCTTATTTAACTGCTCTAGTGAGAGATATGGCATTGGATGATTACTTGCTTAGTTAAAATTTACGATAGTAGTAATCTCTGTGTATAGATTGAACAGTAGGTCAGCAACAACAATTTTAAAAACAATTTTAAATCCAATTTTAAATATCTTGCATGTCTACCAACCTGCCTTGAACGCACCCGTGGAAAGCTACATGCAGCTTACAGGCTACAATACCAACAGACATAAAAACACATTAAATGTATAGTCTAGTGCTGAGTGTACTCAAAGTCTCAGACACTCAAATACGAACAGAAAAACAGAAACATATTAAATGTATTATGCAGAGTGTACTTAGAGTCTCAAACACTCAAATACGATGAAAAGCACAATAAAGTGTGTGTCTCAGGTCAACTAGCTGGTATATTCAAATGAAATAAAATAAGCTAGATAATAGTTCTAGATAAGTAACCTATGTGATTTGATATGTTCTCTCTCTCTCTCTATTATTCCATAAAATACATGTAACTCCTCCAATGTAAATATATTATCAATCTAATAGCTGAATAAGTAGGAAGTTTCAATTACGTAGTGGTTAGAGGCTCGTAACGTAGTGAAATTTTAAATGACAGATCCCCAGGTGAATTGAACTCTCGTGGGTTCGATTCTCAGCCGCGCTGATCTGAGAGTAAAAATATCGGACTTTCTCTGGACCGGTTACACAAATAATGATAAGTTGCGAAATGGGCCGCATGGGTTTTGTTTAGGCTCATAGCATTTCATGGATCTCTTAATTGTGGACACAAAATTTCCTAACGGTTTTAATTTGTAGTAATAAAAGCGATAGATAGCAAGATGGTTGATCATGTAAAGCCTAAAGCTGACGTCAACATCATTTTCACCTCTCGAAATCGAATTTAGTGACGGGCGAGAGCAGGATTCGAACCCACACATACTGATTATTATTTCACTATAATGCTTGTTATTATGCTTGTTATTATTATTATTTATTATTATTATTTTTTAAAATTTATTTATTACCCCGATGTAAAGAACCTGAGGTTTGATAAAAATCAAAAGTTTGATAATAACATTTATTATTTATCATTATTATTATTGTTATTAGTATCTGTGTTTAGTCTCATAGCATTTCATGGATCTCTTAATTGTGGACACAGGAACTGAAGGTCAACTTTTACTAAATCTGGCCCATTTCGCAACTTATTGCAAATCAGAAGAGGAAGAAAGGAAGAACGAGGAAGTCAACGGGAAACCCCCCTCAGAAGATATATATTTCCACGCTATAGGGTTACATAAGGCATGGGCAAGTGATAGCTTTTGTGCACGGAATAACTTGTTGATCCAAAAAGTGCCTCTATATGGTTCGTGTAAGCAGACTCTTAGTATGAGTATGTATCTTGGACCTGCCACTTGTCTGTACATAAATGAGAGAGAGAGAGAGAGCGATTGAGACCATTAAAAAATGTTTTATGATAATGGTTCTCTGCAATGCATTACGTAAGCGTATTGAACTTATAATCCCGTCAAGTTTATATTAGGACTACAAGTGGGATAAAAAGGATCTATTGTCTCTGATACCTCCAGAATTGTTTTGCAGACCAGAACCACTGTATAGATGATACAGCACACCAGGACTTTTAATTATATACGTACGTCAATAGCAAAACAACTAACACTTTTATTTTTGAATTATTCAGTTATAAGCTCCCTTCTTTCTTGCTGAAGTATCCTATGAAAGGTAATTTCCCATAAACATACTTATGTAGTGTCAGAATTCGAGTTTGGAAAACACCATATCAGATCAAATATTTTAATACGATTAAATATAGACTAATTGAATCCAAAAATATATTGCTAATTAGGTGTTTTCTATTGGTCTTTCTCATATACTGCTTAGTCGCTTCTTATAATTGAATCTTGCACTAAAGTTTAACACTCAGTTTACTCGTAAGTGACTCTTCCTTGGTATTAAAGAGTTAGAAAGGCGAACTTCTCATGAGCTATATTTAATACTTACAACATACTTACATACTTACTTAATACCTTGTTGTATTTAATCATACAACAAGGTCTCCTAGTATAGAATTTGCATGAAGTAAATTTAAAGAAGCAGACCTTTCTGAGAGTCGATACACCTGGAGGGCACGTAGACAAATCCAATGGTGTCCATGCTAGCGGCTGCCGGTCCTGTGACGCCGAAGAATTCCTTCTGATCAAACTGATAGAACTGTTCACCATTTAAAGTTTAACATTAGTTCATTGAGCTAAAATTAAAAAGTCCTCGACACACTAAGTATTTCAATACATTGTTAAAAATAAATAAATTATCATGTAAATAATAATAATAATAATAACAATTAGAGTGTTACAGTCATCAATGACAACATCGAGCACTATTGAGACAAAATCAAGCCGGCGAGCAAAAGAAAGAAGGTCCAAAAACGGTGCAAATTCCAAAATTCAGAAATTCAGTCCAAAGTAAAGGGAGTTAAAGAAAAGGTGGTTTAGGCGCAGGTCGCTGCTCATGGACACTGGATGGAAAAGAGAGATGGAAAAGATAGGTCTTCAACTGCTTATGGAACTGCTCATAGGAAAGCAATGGCTGATGTGATTCAAATGAAGATTTCCGAAGATTGGATGGAAGAAAATTTCAGATCTGAGGTACAGCATGCTGGAAAGAAGGATTAGATAGCTTACAGCGTGAAGGTAAGCTAGGTCTCACAAGAGTAATTAACTTAGACGACCTAGTAATAGCAGGCTGCATCACTTTAATCAAGTGAGATATACAAGTTTGTCTAGGGATGGTGATGGACTTATACGTTAACGAAGCTGTTTTGTAAATGATTCGCTCTTTAATCTTTAGCCAGTGCAAAGACTTTAAAATGGGCGTAACATGTGAGTACTTGGAACTACAAAAAATTGCTCGCGCAAGAGAATTCTGAACAAACTGCAATCGATCAATCTCACAGCCAGGGAGATTTAAAAGCAGGGAATTGCAGTAGTCCAATTTCGATTGCACAATGGCAGCACCAATTGTAGCAGCTGTCTCACGTGACAAATATGGACGTATTCGACGAAGAATCTCGGATATGAAAGAAACGTGCTTGTGAAGTTTTAGTAATGTGTTTTCGTGTAAGGTTAGGTGTTTATCAAGGAATTCCGGATTTCTCACAGAAGAAACAGTGTTTATTTTATACCGAAGATAACGAAAGAGTTTTCCCATTCAGCTTCAGAAGCTGTTGAGGTGTCCCAACCAACAAGAATTCAGTCTTAGATGGATTAAGTCCAAAAAAATTAGCAGACTTCCAAGAGGATATAGACTGAAAAATTTGTTGCAGGAGGGTTTCAGCATCAGAGTATGATTTCGGGGTGAAACAAGTGTACATTTGAGTGTCATCAGCATATAGTTCATGATCAATAGAATGAGAAGAGATCAGTGAGCTTGTATATAGGTTGAAGAGGATAGGACCAAGAACGAAGCCTTGAGGCACACCATACTTTAAGTGAGAAGGCGAAGAGATGTACTCCATCACTTTCACACTAAAAGAACGATCCATCAGATAGTAGGAAAACCAATCAAGAACAATTCCACGAATACCAAACCAGGAAGAAAGACGTTCCAGAAGAATATTGTGATCAATGGAATCAAAAGCGGCCGAAAGATCAAGCATACATAATCCAGTTAAGCGTTGTGTGCACATGGCATTAACAATAGAATTGCACACAGATAGAAGCACCCTTTCAGTTGAACGATGCTTAGTATAAGCAGCTTGATGCTTATTAAATAGATCATTGTAAGGTGAGATGAGTAGAAAGCCTCTGAAGAACAGTTCTTTCAGTGAGCTTAGATATGTATGACAGATTAGATATAGGCCTGTAATTCGGCAATAATTCCTTATCCAGTGTGGGCTTTTTAAGCAATGGAGTAATAACTGCACGCTTAAAAGTGCGAGGAAATTTGCCAGTAGAGAGAGAGGTTAACAATCAATGTTAATACTGGTGCAAGTATGTGAATATTCCTTGTAATATTCTAAAATAAAAATTCACTAATGTTCACTCGTTAATCCCAATCTTTTTGTTGTGTCCAAGCCACTATACAAGCAAAATGCTGCAAGCTCTGTCTCTCTCTTAGTACACTTCCTACTGGCAGGTCCCCGGCATATAACGTCCCTTTCGCTGTCTTTCGATTTCCTCTTCATGTGACACATGTCCACATGAAGAGGAAAACGGAAGACGCTCGTTGTTTAAGCGATTATTAAGCAGGAACTGAGGATGGAAATAGCAAAACGGCTTCAGAAAACATATTGAACATATTAACTGAGGCTAACTAAACCAGACTGTAGGAAACTAAGTTTGAATCAAGATTCGATAAAGGCTTAGCCTATGAAGAGATTACCTTGCTGCTCGGAGGAGTTCTCCTATTGAAAGTAACTGTGAATAAGAATAGGTGCAGTAAACTCCAAGAACCTATGGAATGCAGTCAACACTTTATTGCATAGGTCACCCTCTCCGTCACTTCCTTCACTTCCTGCTGAGTCACTTCCTAAACGGTTTGCTCTTCACTTCTCTGACAAAATCAACCAACTCCATCATTCCTCTCATCTCTAGCTCCACACCTCACTATCCCCAACCAACCAAATCAACCGATGAGCAGCTCCATAGCTTCACACCTGTCTCCATTGAGGAGATCACGCAACAAGTCTTGACTTCTCCTCCCAAGCACTGTGATCTTGACCCTATCTCTACTTCTCTGTTGAAGAAGTGTATCCATGTTCTGGCACCTTCAATTTCCACAATTGTTAATTTATTCTTGTCCTCTGGCACTTTTCCACAGTCATTTAAAAATGCTATTGTCACTCCACTCCTAAAGAAACCCTCGCTGGACAAGGAATCACTCTCCAACTACAGGCCCATATCCAATTTACCATTCATTTCCAAACTCACAGAGAGACTAGTCTTTCAAAGACTCTACACCTATCTTAAGTCCAACGACCTCTTCAACAATCACCAATCTGCTTACACCCAACATCGCTCTACTGAAACTGTTCTTCTTTCTGTCTGTAACACCATTACTAACGCCATGTGCACTCAACGTGTCACTGGACTTTGTACTCTCGATCTGTCTGCTGCTTTCGACACCATCGATCACCAAATACTCCTACAACGTCTTTCCTCATGGTTTGGTATCCACGGCAATGCACTTTCTAGGTTTACTTCATATCTCACCTACCGTACTCTTAGCGTCAAAGTTCAAGAGTATTCCTCTCCGCCTTCCATCCTCAAGTACGGTATGCCTCAGGGCTCTGTACTTGGTCCTATACTCTTTAATTTATACACTACTCCACTAAGCTCCTTGATCTCTTCACATTCATTAGACCATCAACTTTTCGCTGATGACACTCAGCTGTACACATGCTTCACCCCCCACTCCTATCCTGATGCTAAGGCTTGTCTACAGCAATCCTTTCAGGAGATATCTTCCTGGATGTCTGCCAATTTCTTGGCACTCAATCCATCCAAGGCTGAGTTCGTGCTATTTGGAACACCTCAGCAACTTTCAAAACTGAACGAGGTGTCCCTGGCTCTCTCTTCTGATGTTTCAGTAACACCGGTTTCTTCTGTGAAGACTCTCGGTGTTGTCCTTGACCGCCACCTCACATTCCACGAACATATCACTAAAACGTCACAGGCATGTTTCTTTCATATTCGCGATCTTCGTCGAATAAGACCATTTCTTTCTCTCGAGACTGCCACTACAATTGGCACTGCTCTCGTGCAATCGAAACTGGATTACTGTAACTCCCTATTTCTAAATCTTCCCAGTTGCCAGATTGATAGGTTGCAGTTCATTCAGAATTCCCTTGCACGTGCAGTCTTTCGTAGCTCCAAATATTCTCATGTTACTCCAATCCTCAAGTCCTTACACTGGCTCAAAGTTAGAGAACGCATTTTATACAGGACAGTTTTTCTAACTTATAAGTCCATTACCACTCCTGGTAATAGTTACATGTCCCACTTACTACAGGTGTGAAAACCTACCTCCAGGCCCACCAGGTCCTCTAAGTTAGTTACTCTTGAGAGACCAAGCATTCCTTCACGTAGCAAGATGTCTATGCGCTCCTTCCAGCATACTGCCCCGCAGATCTGGAATTCTCTTCCTTCCACTCTGCGCACCCCCTCATCTATTCCTGATCAGCCTTTCCTATTCCACGAACAGTTTCATAGGCGATTGAAATCTTTTCTCTTCGACTTTTCATATCCACCAAACGTCCACGAACTGAGACCAACACGTAAACCTCCATTCCGCTAGAACCCTTCCTTGGACTGACCACCCGGATTTTGGCTCGCACCGTTTATGGACCCCTCACTCTGCTCATCAGCTTTGATTTGGTATCACAGTGCTCAATATTGTCATGGACAACAGTAGCACTCTAATCGTATTGTTGTTGTTGTTGTTGTTGCAGAAACTGAACCCCAGAGAGACAGATAGAGGATGAGAGAGAGAGAGAGGGAGGAGCAGAGAGATAAATAGATTTCATTAAATTGATATATATGCGCTACCCTGCTCTACGCTTCCAGAGTTTCAATTATTCTACATTTGTCATATCCAACAAAAGAAAATTAGTGCATATTTAAATTTTAATATAAAGTTTAGCTTGTTAATTCTATATACATGTAAATACTTGTAATATAAATTTTCAAGTGTTTTAAAGTTAAACGCAATATAATGAGTCACTTAATACATAGCAATAAAACAATCTCTATTGAAGAAAGTATACACTTCACTATTTTCTGCCACAAAGGTAGCCAGAGGTCAAGCTATAGATCTAGTCTATGCCTCCTTCCAAACATTGGAGTCTCTAGAATATAATGTAATCGTACAGGCCATTAACTTCCATTTTACAAGTGACATATTTTCGCAGCAGTACTTATGATATTAACACTTACATCTCCAGATTGAGGGTAGCCAGCCGGGGGTCTCTGAAAATACAAGCAGTACTTAAATAAAATCAGACCTTAAATACAAAACAGTAAATCAAGCGTAAAATTTATTTATTGCATTGTTTTGTCTGATTCTAATGTGCATTGAAACGGTTTACTGTTTCGGCCTAAACAAACAAGAAGAAAATTTGCCAATTAATTTAAATCCAATAAAAGTGCCAAGTTAATATCATATTCATCAACTGTTGACGACATCGAGGAAGATTTGATTGGCATATGTAATGTTAACAGATTTGCTCAACCAAGACTAAAGAGAAATGCATATATGCCCTAACATACTCTATGATGATATGGAAATTTGCACCACCGTACCCATCCGTTTGTTCCATTTATAACAGTGACAACGTAGATTTTACAGCATTGTAGTCTCTCCACCCCTTTCTCTCTCTTTCTTTCTCTATACCTCTCTCTCTCGCTTTGTCAATCCCTTGTTTTCTATGTGAAAGATCAGAACCTATAAATGAAGAGGAGGAAAACAGTAAAACAGGGGACAGGGAGAATTGGAGTCACATCCCATTAACCTATCGATAGGTATATTAGTGGCATGTGACTATATCGAATCCCTATCCCCTGCTTTCCTCTTCTTCATTTATATTTTCTGATCCTTAATCCCATATTATCTCTGATTCCTTAATCCAAACTTCCACTCATTCCGTTATGTTGCTTATGTCTAAAGACGATAAAAGTTTTGAACGCTAAGCAGAGATGGAAATGTTGGAGAGGTTTGGGGTAGGAAAGAGGTTAAGTTCGCTGAAAATGCGAAGAACGAAAGAACGTCATTTCACATTAGCTGTAGAGCACTTATCCCTCTCGACATGTGCTCTTGGCGAATGTGAGACAACCTTCTTTCATTCATTAACAAGAGTTAATTGAAGCATATATGGATCACCCTTTAAAAAGCTAAAAGCTAAAAGAAGCTACTGTTAACGTCAGTTTCCTCACTCGATAGCGATGTCAGTGACGGGCGAGCCCAGGATTTGAATCCGCACATACTGATCCGCGATCGAATATCTTACCGACTCCAGCCAGTGGCGATGTCCGTATGATATTCGACGCGGATCCTTTATTTAGCGGATTTTTAGCGACTTAGACTAATCTTAAGGTAGCGTTTAACTTTAATAATAGTTTCTTACGACAATTGTCTATCGTTACTCAGGTTTTTGCTTACCAAATCGCGTTGCTTTTACGATATACGCAGGATACTTTTATCTATTTTTCACTTAAGGCAGTTTTTTTCTGTTTTCTCAATTTCATAGTAGCCTTCAACACAGGCCCAACAAGCCAAACCTGTAGGTTTCCTCCATAGATCCAGTTGAGAATCTCGAAGGAACCGTTGTAGTCGCAGTCATTGATGTAGGGAGATCTTGTGGCAGAGCAGGCGCTTCCATAGTCCATGGTGGGCTAACAATGTGTCAAATAAAAAACAAATGCTGCAAGGTTAACGATATCGTATGCTGTATAAAGGTAGATCAGCATAACAAATAAATATTTGCCTAACAAGGGCAATAGACCTGTAATGTGCTTGATTATTGGGGAAAAATAATATTTTAGTATAGTGAATAGCCCAAAAGCAGCCTGCATAATTGTGCTAATGCACAGCTGGTATTTCTAGATGAACAGTGACCTGATTATCAGTTAACTGAACGGTGAAGCATTAGGTTCTTGTGTTTAAATGTGTGTTTATTACTAATATGATTTCAAGGCTAGACTGATGTTAACTAGGTCTTTAGAGTTTTGGATATTAAGCAAATAAAATTGGCACCAGTCATTAAAATTTTCTCATATGAAATACATTTCATGTAAGTGCTGTCAAAAAGACCATTTTCTGATCCGTCTGACCATTTTCCTGTTGTATTCACTTATAATCATGTTAAGTCAGATACTATTCAAAATTCAGCTACTGTTTCATTTAGGTGTATTAATAATGTTGATCTTGAGCTCTTTTGTTCTGATCTTGAAAACTCGACTTTGATCAAGTCTCCTTCTAATGATCTTGATGAATTAGTAAAACAGTATAACACTACTCTTTCATCTCTACTTGAAAAGCATGCACCTCTAACTACCAAGAAGCTTAAGAAATCTAACCCTTGGTATACTTCTGATCTGAGAAAGCTAAAGCTGCATGCTGCAGAGCTGAAAGAAAGTGGCGTCACACCCATTCCGATTTTTGGAAAACTGTTTCTAATTTGCAACACAAGATTTATCGTACTGCTATTGCTAATGCTAAGAAAGAGTACTACTCCTCGTTGGTCAGTAAGGCTATGAATGTCAAAAGATTATGGAAAAATGTTAATGATCTTTTACATAGATCTATTTCTCCTTCTCTTCCTTCTACGCCTGTTGAGTCACTTCCTGAACAATTTTCCAGTTACTTTAGAGAGAAGATAAGCAATCTTAGAGCATCTATCTCTCCAACTCCTAACTCTACTCCTCATACTCCACTAGACATTCATTCCAAGGATGAGCTTGCTAATTTCACTCCAGTTACAATTGAAGAGATTACTAAATTAGTTTTAGACTCTCCAGCCAAACATTGTGACTTGGACCCTATCTCAACCTCTCTTTTAAAGAAGTTTATTCATATATTTGCTCCTGCATTAACATTGATTGTTAATCTCTCTCTCTCAACTGGCATATTTCCTTGCGCTTCTAAGCATGCAGTTATTACTCCATTGCTTAAAAAGCCCACACTGGATAAGGAATCATTGTCTAATTACAGACCTATATCTAATCTGTCATATATATCTAAACTCACGAAAGAATTGTTCTTCAGAGGCTTTCTACCCATCTCTCTTGCGATGATCTATTTAATAAGCATCAAGCTGCTTATACATCGTTTAACTGAAACGGTACTTCTATCTGTGTGCAATTCTATTGTTAATGCCATGTGTACACAACGCTTAACTGGATTATGTATGCTTGATCTTTCGGCCGCTTTCGATACTATTGATCACAATATTCTTCTGGAACGCCTTTCTTCCTGGTTCGATATTCGGGGAATTGTTCTTGATTGGTTTTCCTCCTATCTGACGGATCGTTCTTTTAGTGTGAAAGTGATGGAGTACATAACTTCACCTTCCCACTTAAAGTTTGATGTGCCTCAAGGCTCCGTTCTTGGTCCTATCCTCTTCAACCTATATACAAGCTCACTGATCTCTTCTCATTCTATTGATCATGAACTATATGCTGATGACACTCAAATGTACACTTGTTTCACCCCGAAATCATACTCTGATGCTGAAACCCTCCTGCAACAAATTTTTCAGTCTATATCCTCTTGGAAGTCTGCTAATTTTTTGGGACTTAATCCATCTAAGACTGAATTCTTGTTGGTTGGGACACCTCAACAGCTTCTGAAGCTGAATGGGAAAACTCTTTCGTTATCTTCGGATATTACAATAACACCTGTTTCTTCTGTGAGAAATCTCGGAATTATCCTTGATAAACACCTAACCTTACACGAACACATTACTAAAACTTCACAAGCACGTTTCTTTCATATCCGAGATCTTCGTCGAATACGTCCATATTTGTCACGTGAGACAGCTGCTACAATTGGTGCTGCCATTGTGCAATCGAAATTGGACTACTGCAATTCCCTGTTTTTAAATCTCCCTGGCTGTGAGATTGATCGCTTGCAGTTTGTTCAGAATTCTCTTGCGCGAGCAATTTTTTGTAGTTCCAAGTACTCACATGTTACGCCTATTTTGAAGTCTTTGCACTGGCTAAAGATTAAAGAGCTTATCATTTACAAAACAGCTTCGTTAACGTATAAGTCCATCACCATCCCTAGACAAACTTGTATGTCTCACTTGATTAAAGTGATGCAGCCTGCTGTTAATCGGTCATCTAAATTAATTACTCTTGTGAGACCTAGGTTGCCTTCGCGCTCTAAGCTATCTAATCGTTCTTTCCAGCATGCTGTACCGCAATTCTGGAATTCTCTTCCATATAATCTTCGTAATTCTTCATTTGAAGCACATCGGCCTTTGCTTTCCTATGAGCAGTTCCATAAGCAGTTGAAGACCTATCTTTTCCATCTCTCTTTTCCATCCAGTGTCCATGAGCAGCGACCTGCGCCTAAACCTCCTTTTCTTTAATTCCCTTCACTTTGGACTGATTATCTGGATTTTGGAATTTGCACCGTTTTGGACCTTCTTTTTGCTCGCCGGCTTGATTTTGTCTCAATAGTGCTGATGTTGTCATTGACGACAGTAGCACTCTAATTGTTGTTATTATTATTAAAACTTAATGTCCGGTTTCTTACCCTGACAATGATAACAAATTCCTTTGTTAGGCTTCCCTTTATTTTTGAATTAATAACGTGTTCATTAAGAATAGGTGAAACAAGCAAGTACATTTTATATTGTTATATTTGAGTCATATATTTCTAGTTTTATTTTTAAGGCAATGAATGACACTGAAATACACTTCACCAAAATTTGTTTTTCTTTAATATAAAAATACCACAAAACTCACATGCGCATGTCCCATGGCTAAGTCCAAGTTCGACTTTATGTTGCCGGCATTCACGTAATGGGTATAATAAGCAATAACATGCTCGCTTTCCTCTGAAATATTTAAATGAAATATTGTTGTGATTTGTTGTTGTATAATATTGAATTATTATTTTTCTAGATCACTTCGTAACGGCAGGTCCATGGCATATAACTCTTCCAACCAATTCTACAGTTTTCTCAGGTTTCCTTTTCATCTCAATATATGAATTTGTTATCAAACTATCAAACATCCCTTTATTTGATCTGCCTCTAACTCTTTTCCCTTACGTTCTTCCTTCCATTACGTCCCTAATCAAACCATTCCCATTATAATAGGCCTATGTCCTATCCAACTTTCCTTTCTAATTTTTATTACATTTATTAACTGTCTAACTTTACCGACTCTCTCAAGAACTTTATTTGTAACTGGCTGGAGCCAGTGGCGAAGTCGGTAAGACACTCGACCGCGGATCAGTATGTGCGGGTTCAAATCCTGGGCTCGCCCGTCACTGACATTGCTTTCGAGTGAGGAAACTGACGTTAACCTTAGCTTTACCAGCTTTTTACTTTGGTAGTCTAACTAATCCTTTCCATCTCTCTCCATAACCACATTTCCAATGCCTCTAGGTTCTAGATATCCTGTTTCCTTAATGTAGGCCTACACATTTCACTTCAGCACATAATTGTCGACCACACCAATGTTTTCAAAATCTTTATCTATGTTTTTTTTTCAGATACCTATTTTAGTAGTTATTTTCTATTTCCAAAAGTCCCTTTCTTCTGTGCTGTGTGCAATTCTACTTTTCATTTCCGTTTCAAACTTATCGTCGTAATGGTGTGGCACAAATACTTTAAACTTCTTACCTGTTCCTATTGTGTATTACTGAATGTAATGCATGCATCCCTTTAATATTCCTAGCCACTCTCATCACCTTTTTATCTTTTTGATATTAATTTTCATGCCATACATCAGAATCGTTAAAATTGAAAGATTATATGCCTTCAAATCGGAAATGAATTTGCTATGAAACAGCTGTCGAAACTAAACTTTAATGAAAACTTATAACTAATTAAGTACACTTACATTTTTCAGCAGGTAACATTAAAATTATTTCTATGCAGAAACATTCAGTAAAAACAAGACCGCTAGAAACTCTAGTTGACTCATTATATGAGCCAATTATCAATGACTAGGCAATGTAATCATGACAGTATCTTAATCAGTCGTGGAAAATGTACCAAAATGGAATGAAAATGCAGGAAAACAAAATAAGTCAATGCATAATAAACATGTCAAGTAAAAAGCAATTTAAACTCGCTATTAGTGAGTTGTAAAATAAATTTGTAGCGATCCTATGATCGCAAGGAAGTCCTGAAAGAAATTCATTTCTAATGTCATCATAAATAAGAAAGATAAAAAAGTGAAAGTCTACTTTAAGATAAGCTTGATTTGTTACAGGGAAGTCAGTGGCTCTGAAGCACTGGGTTTAGACCATCCATTGATCGCAGTCAGACACTTAACTATGATCATCATCATCATCATCATCCTCCCTTGAATCCCAGTTTAACCAGGGAAGGGATACGAATAGATTGTCTCAAATCCTCTCTGTCCTACACCACGCCACTAGCTAACCCCCAATTTGAGACTTTTCCATTCGTTTAAATTTTTTGTGGCAATTTCTGGAGCCTAGGCGCTCACCAACCGAATGCCCTTGCTGACGTTGGTATGGATCTTAGTGCTTTAGTCGCCTTCTACAACACGTGCAGTTACCGGTTGGTCAATTCTTCAAATAACCCGGACACAATATGAGGAGACACTTAAATCTCTCTCTCTCTCTCTTAGTGCACTGCCTACTGGCAGATCCATGGTACATAACGCCTCCACTCTTCTCTGTCTTCCGCCTTCCTCTTCATTTCCACATATGAGTGGGTCTTTAAATCATCTAACATAGCTAATCTCGGCCTGCCCCTGTCTATTTTTCCTTCCATTCTACCTTCTATGACCTCTTTTAATAGACCTTCCCCCCTTAGAATGTGTCCTATCCAACTCTTCTTCCTATTTCTTAATACATTTATTAACTGTCTATCTGTGCCAACTCTCTCCCCTTAACTATGCAATATTATAATTATTTATCATACTGGGATCAACAGTGGAGTCGCTCTTTCCATGCATTACGAACACTCTGTCTGCTTTCATGTTGTCCGTGGGATCGATGATACCCTGACTGGCAAAGCTATCAGTGAATTCGATAAGTTTCTGAACGTTGACTTGGTTCGGTAGAGACATGCAGGCATATAGAGCGCTGCTAACACTGGCTTGTGCGCAATAGTATGGGCCTAAAATATCAATGAATTACTTATTAGTAATAATAATATTTTCTAGTAGCATTATAGCAAACAGATCACTATCAAGTCGGGCATGACCTAATAGTGTTCACCACCAGTATCATACATACAAACAAGTGGTTGAGTATACGAATGTACACGTATACAGTTCATTAGATAGAGACACATTTAGGTGGAAATTGCCTCAAGAAGTAGCCTGTAAAAATTCTTTACACAAAATGCAATTATGAGGTTACTGTTACTGTTACCAGACAGTTGCTCTGCCACCAGACAGCCATTCTGTCACTAGACAGCCGTTCTGTCACCAGACAGCCGCTCTGTCACCAGACAGCCGTTCTGTCACAGGCAGCCGTTCTGTCACCAGACAGCCGTTCTGTCACCAGACAGCCGCTCTGTCACCAGACAGCCATTCTGTCACCAGACAGCCGGACCGATAAATGCAATTACAATGCACAATTTAGTTTAGATATGTTAATTAAATATGATTCTATACCTCTTACCTTTTGTTCCTTCGTCACGAATTCTACGTGACGCAGGGCGACTCAAAAATGTTTCATTGCTTAAGTTTCAAATTTATATAATATCGGAAATAATAGGCTTAACATGTTATTCCTAAATTAGTTACTTTATGAGTTCATTACTGCTATTCATTATTACTTGATGAATTTATGAGTCAATTGGCTCATTTATTAAGAAAATCCACTGCAGTTTTAAGCGTCACAACGATGCTTCTCTATTAGACCTGCTGTAAATGTTTATCTTATTATGTTTTTTGGTTATTTTGAGTATAATAGCTCAAACAGAAAGAAGAGAAGACTTACTTCCTGCAATCATTCCCACTCCCATGATGATTGAGGAATAGGCAACGTGGAACTGAGTGGCCATGGACGCTCCAGAGGAAATGCCTGAGGTGGAAATATATCTCACGTCCACATTGTACTTGGCTGCACACAACATTATACGATGATCAATTGATCGATTCCAATTGAAGTTTGAACATAGTTTTGATATACGTAGCAGATAAACAAATAATGGCGAATATTAATTAATTAGCGCAAGAGGCGTTGAGAGAGAGAGAGAGAGAGAGAGAGAGAGCACTCAATTAGTAGCTAACAGCTTGAGTTTGAGTACAGCTACATACACGAAATCGGGCTCAGTATTACAATACATGTGGGTTTTATATTTGACGAGCTCTTCCGCTCCTCATGACACAATTGAAAAGGTTTGTTAACTATTTTGATTAGCAGAGGGCTGCGCATATTTAATCGTTTAACAATTTATCTATGAAAATGCATCGATTTATCTATGCTAAATATCTATGACAATATCGTCTAAACAGCTTCAATGATCTGCATGATTACACATGATACTTATTCTATGATAACAATTACGGTGATGAGGAACGATAATTGAGTGAAATTTACAGCGACAACGAATAAGAACTCTCTCTCTATCTCTCTCTCTCTCTCTCTCTTTCGTTTAGCAAGGCATCGATTTGAAGCAACTAAAGAGAGTTTTCAAGAAATAATAAATCGAATCCCAGCCTTGTAGTGAATCTTAATGACTGCAGTAAAAATGGTAATGATGATTTTAATGATTTTAATGATTTTTAGGATTTGATGATTTTAATTTGATTTTAATTTGATTTTAATTTGATGATTTTAATTATGATAGAAAAGCTTACATAGTGATCTCTGAGTATTTCCCAGATGAATGTTAGAAGCTAGGGCGATAGAGATGCTAAGCAGTTGAATGATAGTACTCCTCATTCTGAATTGAAGATGCCACAATATCTTATGAAGGTATCAATCTGAAATGTACAATGTTCAAGAATAAAATAAATAGTCATGCGAAATTAATCATTAAATGAACATTTAAAGTCCGGATTCTGAGCAGATGCTAATAATAAGGAAGTCGACATTTGTTGCTATAGCGTTATGGTTGATCAAGCTTATATTAAGCTTAGATCAATCTATTAACTTATCTAATTTTCTATCATGATAAAAGGAAATATTTAATTTTTGGTAGCCTGAATAATAGACCTGCAATAATCTACTGGGCTCATACGAAATTCTCTAAGTGCATGCATCACTATAATATCTAACAAACTATTAAATTGTACTTTTATTTGCATTTCTATACAAATTACTCTATGAATTTTGTTTTAACTATGAATATATGCAATTCAGAACTATGAATTGGATATGTACTACTTCTCTAAGCAGTTATTATTTACTTTGCCTATACTTCGTAAAGTAACCTGTTTAAATACAGGTGATTTTCATCCCAAAACATCCATCTAATTAAACCCCAACATTAAATGAAAAAAATATGTTCTCCATAGATTATCGCAAGTTAATCAATGTCACATGGTGCTGGTGTAACGTCTAAGATAATTAGTCCCACAGCTTCACAAATCGACATGAGAAGAATGGTTAAAAATGTCATATAAAAATTATCAAAAAACATGTTTCGTTCGGAAGAAAGTTTAAAAAGGTTAATGTTTTTACAGCTGAATTTAACATCTGTTTCCTGTAGCAATATTCTGCAGGAAAATAATACATGTACTAATCATGTTTACTCGACAGTGTTACGAAAGATTAATAACAAAGATAAGAAGTTGCGTTGCAATATAGGCCAGTTTATAGCCTGACGGTAATTATTCTACAAAGATAGCAAGTTAGAATTAAGGAATGTTATCTTAGGATCGGATAACTTAGGTTTCACAACTATGATATTTTTTAGGACTGCTCAAAGTGTATTATTTAGGTCTCCTTGCTGGAAGCAAAGCAAAGAGTGCATGTGAAATTAAAAGTGTATGCATCAATTTCTTTAACGAATATTTTATTATTCGATTATTTGATAATTTTCTTACATTAAATAATAGTATATTAATGCATATGCATGATTTCATTGCTTATCTTACTGAACTATGTAGGCCTATTTGTGCTAGTTAAATAGAAGGTCTCATTCTAAATTTCTTATGCGGAATAATGTATCTTACAATTAAACCATGTAGTGCACACACACGCATATATATATATATATATATATATATATATATATATATATATATATATATATATATATAGGCCTATATAATATATATATATATAAATATCTACTGTATATACATATATTATATATGTGTATATTATGTGTATATTATATGAGCCTATATATATATATATATATATATATATATATATATATATATATATATATATATTATATATACTATATATTGATTTACACTTGTGTGCAATGTAAATATGTATATACACCTGTATATACGCATATACATATATATACACTGTGTTTTTTATAACTGATACCCCAAATAGTTTAATCAATAAAGTCGTAAGAAGTTGACCGATGTTCTTGAAATTTACAGCAGTTGACCAGCAGACAATTCTACAAAACATAAATAAATTTTGTTTCAAAATCTTTAATAACGTGAAACTTATAGTTTCGCGAAAATGAGTGGGGTCAGATAAGAAATTTCCAATACAGGATTACGGGGCGTGTTACATTTAGCGTAGATTATCTCTATAAAAATACTAGCTAGCACGCAATATAAAATTTTTGCTAATGCTATTTTGAAGAGCAATTACTTCTATTCAAAGCGACGTAAAATACGTGCTGATATGTTCTTAATTGACAAAGTTATTGAACTTGTTATGCATGCATTGCTTGAAGAGAATAAACGCAGAAGAGGACGCCGCTGCAGTGGCTGCGGTGATAGCAGTTGTACCCAGACATGCAATGCATGCATTAAAAGTTCAATAACTTTGTCAATTAAGAAAATATCAACACGTATTTTACGGCATTTGCAAAGAATTGATTACTCTTCAAAATAGCATTAGCTGAAATTTTGTGACGTGTTCGCTATTATTTTTATAGAGATAATTTTACGCTGCATGTAACACGCTCGTAATCCTGTACTGGAAATTTCTTGTCTGACCCCACTGCTATTCACAAAACTATAACTTTCACGTTTTTTAAAGTTATTCAAACTAAATTTATCTTTTTGTGGTAGAATTGGCTGCTGATCAAGTACTATAAGTTTCAAGAACATCGGTCAACTCCTTACGACTTTATAGTTAAAAATATTTGGGGTATCAGTTATAAAATCACAGTGTATATATTTATTTATTTATATAGACCTATGTATATATATGTATTGGCCTATATCCTTTATGCGAGGAGAGTAACAAAAGTAAGAAGGCTTTTCTGTAAAAAAATAACAGTATAAGTAGAAATATAATATTTGGTAGAACATTCTAGCTGTATCGTGTCCATCGGAGGCATCAATAACATTTGCATTACCCATGATTATGACGTCCTGGATGGTGGCGCCTTTGGTGGAATACTAAGCCACTTCCGTCATGCAGTCTTTATCTAGCACTATCAGACCTTCATTTGTTTGGCGTGTTGAATAAAGAACTGAAAGGAAAACACTTTGCCAGCATCAGTGATGTCCAGAAAGCCGCAAAGTCACGGTCGAGACAAATGCCGACTGTGTTCTATCAGCGGGGAATCTTTAATCTGGTGCTACTCGGCGAATATGCTCTGCTGTTGAAGGAAATTATGTCGAAAAATTAAGGACATTGAAGTATAGGTACATATTTCTGACAATTTTCATTCTTTTGCAACTTCTCTTTATTTAAAAACTAAGTCAGTCTCGTTAGTTTTGAAAGCTTCTCGTAGATACGATACAGTGTACACACACACACATACACACACACACACACACACACATACACACATATATACATATATACACACACAATATATATATATATATATGCATGTATATATATATATACATGTATATTACATACTGTGTCACTGTATAACGAGTATTTGTTAGATCCAGCGGTTAATGCTATCTGATCTAGTGCTATTACGTTAAATAATTAATTGCATTCGTAATTTGCTGGAGAATGAATTAATCTATTTTTTTAATATTTTATTAACCGATAATTTTGCATGGAAATTTTCAATAGAAACCAATTGCAGTTTGAGGGAGATATTGATACCATTAATCGGCAAATAGTTGTGATAGTATTCAATAGTGTTGATCAACACAGTTTGGTTTGTTTAATATCATACAGCAGCTTTTAGTATATACACAGCATATAACTTACATAATGATTTTTTATTATTTGATAGTAGTATTTTAGTATTTTAGTTTATCGACACAGTATCTCAGTTCAGCTTCATAAAATAATGTGCGACGAGCAAACACCCTCTCTGTCTCTCCTGTGTTCTATTCTGCTACTCACAGGTTGCTCTAACAATCCATATGTGCACGCCATCGATCAACAAGTTAATTAATCTCTCTGCAAAAGCTTAACAATAATTTTCCACACTCTAACATAGCTAAAGCTAAATCTAAGTTTAACCTCAGTTTCATGTTCGACAGCATGTCAGTGACGAGAGCACTTGATTTAAAAACCTTTACGTACTGATCCGTTGTCGAACAACATTCCAATAAGCCGCCGGCTCAGCCCAAATACCTTGAGAATAATGACTTCTGAGGTACATGTAAGTGGCTTTCCGTTGCCTTCCTCAGCTCTCGTTTAGACGTCTTTTACGATATGTGCAGTTTACACTTAATGAAACTGACGTTAACTTTTGTGCCAAAACTGACGCTTTACTTTTTTACGTCTACCAATTTTGTAGCAAGCGGCATTCTAATCTATGCATGAGAATTATAGAGTGAATTACATAAAGATAGAAATTTGTATTATTTATTTTACTGGTAAAGCGTATTGCTGTAGGCTAATACAATACAGCAGGATATATTCCGTATATGCAATTTCTTGTCTAGAATTTAATTACTTAAATTACTAGTGTCGTATACATATAAGAATTCTATTACTGAATTCTACAGTAGGCCTAAAATATCGGCTTTCTCCAGTTTCGAACAGTACGTGTTGTTAAAAGCTGGTAAAGCTAATGTTAACGACAGTTTCCTCACTCGAAAGCGACATCAGTAACAGGCGAGCCCAGGACTCGAACCCCCCACACACCGATCAGCAGTCGAATATGCTGTTGATGATGGTTGATTTAAGTGCGATTCTTCACCATCCGGGGAGGTAGACTTGTCCTTAGATTCCCCTCCCATCTCGCTCTTCTCAAACTCCGATATCATAGGAAATTGCTCCCCACCAATCAGTATAAATCGATATTTCAGAATAAGCTAATTATTTTCTAAAACAAACTGTTTCTATTTGACATTCAAGTAGAATCCCTTCGACAAAATAATAGGCCTACTAATATATTTTTCTTTATGTCGTTACTTAGTCTTTAGTTACAATGTCATACGTAGCTCAGAGCCTTAGATAGCCACAAAAGTTGAATGCTCTTATATCGTTGATAAAAACGAAGTACGTTAAATGTGTACGTTAGTACAAATTTAATATACTGATTGATATTTTGTTATTAAAATTAATCTTCAACGATGACGTTAAGAAAATTCAAGGTAATTAATCTTTTACGCTTCCTGGAGCTCTAACATCACTATTAGATATCTTTATGATGTTAACTCGTGCTCAGTGTTTCATTCCATTTAAATACTTTGTTTATAAATAATAATTTAAAAATTTAAAAATTTTTTTGCTTGGGCTCAAAAGCAAATCAAAGCTATTAAGAAATTTGAAATATGAGTAAAAATACGATATAACCTTATTTTTCCAGAAATCCGAAAGAAATGAAATTAATGTTAGAATCCTAAATATTTACTTAAAACCGATCCTGTGATGTAAGCTGCTCCGTAATATTAATGGATACATTTATTCTATTCATATATTTTATTTGCTATTACTGTACTTGTATGAATGTTCACTTACCGACAATTTCACTGAATGAGCTTTCCTTAAATTCATTTCTATCTGCTCTCAAATATTATACATGTAGTACGAAAATATAAAAGGAAGCTCAAGCATTATTATTAGTAGAGAACTCTATATTTAAAGGGCGACTAAATAAGAACTGAGGAGGGCAATGGGAAACCTCATCAAAAGCTAGGTTTTCCTCATGCTAATACTACATAAGGGCTAGATATGGCATAGACTTTTGCGAAGGAATTAACTTGCTGATCTATGGTGCATTCTTTCTAGAGTGTGAAAGCAGAGTGTGAGTAGGAATAGGCCTAAGTATCTTTAACCTGCCTTTAGCAGAACACTGAGAGAGAGAGAGAGAGAGAGAGAGAGAGAGAGAGAGAGTGGAGTTTTGAGTATATGTATGCATATGTACAGATTCAAATAGACCAAATGTAATTCAGCAAAGTTGAAGCGACATTTTTGACTAGAGCTTTCGAACATTTTAAATATTGA